>CM070569.1:9168832-9801411 GCA_036346355.1 Rhipidocladum racemiflorum
ATTAATCTACCATGTCCCATAAAATAACAGTGTTTAACGAATATAGCACATGCATGAAAACATTTGATAAAACATTTTTAAAATGCTAGAATCAATATGATCAAGGGGTGGTTGCCTTCTGTTCTTCGAAGTCGACAAAATTAGGATCGTCATTGATAGCTTCGATGACATCAGTGTCTACATGTCATTAAATAAAAACATTGCAAGGGCAAAAAGAAGTAACAATCATAGTTTTGGGTTAGGGTTTTGTGACTTTACAAACAAGGGCATTAACCTAATGTTTCACTTTTACTTGTTAATAACTGTATTAGGTTTTATTACATTTGCATGGCATTTTTGCACACTTCCTCTTATGTGCCGCAGAGAGTCCATAACATAACCGTTACATTACCTAGCTCTAACTTTGCATCAGCCCAGTGATGACAAACCCTTAGTATGGCGGCATAAATAAACTTTCACATAAATCGTATAAATCATAAGCTTATTTAAAACAGTAACCATTTCTCCCCATTGCACGGTGTACACCATTGCATTGGTATGCATTTACCCACACTTCGGTGTGGAAGCCCCTTCAAGCAAACCTACTTGGAATGACTGTGCTACTACAACCTTTCAATATACAAAGCTAGGTCTAAGTAACTTAATAGGTTAAGGCTGTCACATACCAGCACTTGTGGTTGTACGATTTTCTTGACCTGATAACAACACATTAGTTCAGTCCTTAATGCGACCCGGGCGAGAAAGCTCCCCTATCTTTGTACAAGTAATATGCAATTCCGGCTATTGCCAATATTCATATGCGTCAAAATCATAGTTTTATTTTTATTTTGTTAAAATACCATTGATCATAATATCATCATGTCAAACATTTATTTTCAATATGACCAAAGTTTAAATCTATTACAAACAGTAAAACCATCTGTTTGTATCCTAATCTAAAGTGTGCCTAAGCAGATGCATGTAATAATCGAGTATGCCCATTTTCACATTTTTCATGTGTCAAACCATGGCCTAAGGTTATCAAGGTTTTGATGTCAACATTTATTAAGAAAATCCATCAATAAATATTTAATCTACCATGTCTCATAAAATAACAGTGTTTAATGAATATAGCACATGCATGAAAACATTTGATAAAACATTTTTGAAATGCTAGAATCAATATGATTAAGGGGTGTTTGCCTTGGTATTCTTCGAAGTCGACAAAATTAGGATCGTCATTGATAGCTTCGATGACATCGGTGTCTACATGTCGTTAAATCAAAACATTGCAAATAACAATTTTCAATAAGTGCAAAAAAAAAATCAAATATAAAATCAAGTAAAATTTTCTACATGAAACAATCATAGTTTTGGGATGCGTTGCACACCGAACATATATGTAAGTTTGCATGCTCTTTGCGGTAGAGGATACAGTCGTTTGGACAGGCATATATTTTTCTACTTCCATTCCCAAGGGACAAAGAACCTTCTTAGCTTTGTAGGTGGTTGTCAGCAACTCGTTTCCCTCTGAAAGCATGTTCGATAACAGGCCCACAACGCCGTGAAACTCTTATCGAACCAACCGTTGCTTGCCTTTAATTTCAGCAGTTCCAGCATGGATTAAAACCTTGTGTATTTGGACTTGCAGCCTAGGAACAAAGGTTTCTCTGAGTCGTCCATCAAAAACTTGAATTTTACATACTCCCGCTCATCACGGTTCCCTTCTGCATCCCGTAGCATCTGATCCAAATTGTCATCGTGAAAAATATCCTTATCGAAAGTACAGTCGATATCATATGGTGTATTATTGACTTTATTGATGATGTTAGTACTACTTGCTGCCTGCATAATCTGCTCTTCACCGTGACTGGTCCAACATGTATTCCTCCTTTTGAAACCCCGTATAATCAAGTGTGCTTCTATCTGCATTGGGTTTCGAAACATCCTCAGATTCTCTCAGTCAATGCATGGACAAGGCATAAATTTCACCACCTTGTTCAACATATCTTCCTCTGCAACTCTTATAAAAAGCGAAGACACCATTAATTTACTCGGCGCTCGCACGGTTATCAACATACATCCAACCTCGATCCATCTACGCTACGTATATAACAAATCGTGTTAAATAATGAATGAAGTACACTTGGAGTGCACTTAAATAATGAATGAAGTTCACTTGGAGTGCACATGCACACATATGCTACATATAAGCTACATTTAAACTTGCCGATTAACTAAAAAATATAGCTCCTTACATCACAAAGAACAAATAGATTCTCTTTACATAGCTAGCCACATATATATAACCTATAGTTAACCTCAGCATCCTCAATTCTCTCTTTACATATATAGCTAGCTACATCTTGAGTATAATGCAGTTAGAACCAATTACTACTTTAGATTGAAGAGAACAAATGGATCTACACCAAGCTAGCTATATCAAAACCATCTTCTCCCTCTCTAAATCACAGAGAACAAATTAATGGATCTACACCAAGCTAGATCTAAAAACCATCTTCATTTCCCACTTTACCAAGCTAGATCTTAAATATAATGCAAATTTGAACCAATTACTAACCTTAGATAACCTATAACATAAGGATCTACAATCACAACTCCAAATCTAGGGTCACTTTCCACCAGATCGCCTCTCAATCATAGCCACCTCAAAAATAGCTCGGAAACCCTAAAATTACAAATGTTGGGCCAGGTTGTTTGATCTTATAGCTGTTACAGACGGTTTTCAAACAAAAATGTTTGTGATGAGGCAAGTTTACAGACAGTTTTAAACAAATACTATCTATGATGAGGCACCGGTTACAGACGGTTTTCAAATAAATCGTCTGTGATGAGTTAATTATAGATGGTTTTAACTAACAACCATCTGTGATGAGATACAATAAATTTTATCTTAACAAGTGAGCCATCTCTTCGTTTTCCGCGCGCCTTTCGATCAGAACTCTTCGTCTTCATCAGAACTTCGTCTCTTCATCTTCCCGGCCGCCTATTAAACCGTGTCTTCGCAGTACATCTTCATCACCGGCGTTCGTCACCTTCTGAACTTCTAGCTCGATCCTAGGTAGCTCACACACTCTTCTAGCACTTCGTTTGTCTTCGTGATCACCGGCCGTCTCCTTCATGGCAACTCCTCCTTCTCCCGCAACCTCTGCCTCTTCTGCCACTCCATCGCCGCCCCTGGTGCCGCCGCTGATCTGCCAATGCGATCCATTTATTCACGGGCAATGCCTAATGTGCCACCCTCCCACCGCCTCAGCCCTGGGCACTTCTGTCGCCACCAGCGGACTGAAGCGCTCGTGGGAGGACAGAGAAGTCGATGACGATGATGATGATGAGGTCGAGGATGACGAGGAGGAGGATGAGGAGGTGATTCGCTGGGGGAGCACATCAAAGGACAGTGACTCCTCCTCTGACTACACCATCAACGATGACAACGACGACGCTGACTCCATCCCCTCGGGCAGCAGCGGTGAGTGGTGATTGCGCGCGCGCGCACGCCACTATATATTGTAATTAATATAATGTTTATGTTATATTGTCGGTCCTTCTGCATTACTGCATCTAGTATATATTTTCAATGCTTTCTGTGCTTCGCTTTCCCTTTATGATTTGTTCCGTGGTTTTAGACCAAAACGTCCTCAGTTTCTCGATTCATTCCATGGCACGATCGAAATCTATCATTGGCTAAACAATCATTTGGTTATGCCGTTGTGGGTTTTGCTCTCATCGAAGCTATTGCATTGTTTGCCCCAATGATGGCCTTTCTGATCTCATTTATTTTCCGATCGCATAAAAAGATCAAAAAAAGAAATGTGAGAATGTAGTTACAGATGTGAAAAAAATCAATATCACTCTGTCTGAGTGATCGCTGACGGTTTTAAATACAAACCGTCTGTGATGAGTCCCGAAAATATCACAGATGGTTGTATCCACGAACCGTCTGTGATGAGTTCTATATCACAGACGGTTCGTGGATAAAACAGTCTGTGATATGGGGAACCCTTATTACAGTGGTTCGTGGTTACAACCGTTTATAACCACGAAGGCGAGGGGAACGACGGCAGCCGAGGACCTGGTGAGCTGCCGCCGATGACCTCCCCAACGGATCTAGAAGGGCGACGACGTCGCCGCCGCCAATGGAGCCGAGGAGGTAGAGACGGCGAGTTGCGGACAGGGACGGGTGAGGAGCGAACGCATGGAGAGCTCCGGAAGGAGCAATTCCGCGAACCTTGTAGAGCCATCTTATGGTGAGCCCGGCCTCGATGGCGACGCAAGGGTCAAGGCATACGCGTGGGCGGACGAATGAAACGAACCGAGGAGATCGACGGCTAGGCACCGGGGGGGCCTCGACGCAAATACGGAAAAGGATTGGCTCTTTTCGCGTAGCGCCGACGTGGCATGGCCGGCGACGGCGAGGGCCGTTTGTGCTCCGCTATAAGATATTAAATATACTAGACGATACTGTTGCCACATTTGTTCTGGATTAAATTAGACCAAACACAGCGATTCCTCCGATTGAAAAGAAACCCTTTGCTTTCTCGGCATAATTTTCTCGGGTCTCTCTCGGTTGAGCAAAGTTCTCCTCTCATGCAATTGGCAATTTGGCATTTTATTCCATTCCACCACGACAGCACGACAGTAGACAAAACTGCGCAATTTCATACTGGGCTATAATACAATTTCATACCGTACAAAGGTATGTATAGTAGTACATGTGATAGTTGCCTATAACACAATTTTATATTATCTATATAATTATATGTAATGATCTTTCATATAATTAATAGATTGTCTACGTCACAAAAATTTTTCGGAATTGCTAGGGATCAGACGTCTGATTTTTTTGCAACATTTTTTTCTACGCGTGAAACATTTTTTTCTACGTAGTGAAACATTTTTCTTCGACAAACAGTAAAAAAAAAGTTTCATACGTTAAAAAAAATGTTTCATACGTTCATAAAAGATATTTCATACGTTCAAAAAAATATTGCGCGGCGTCCGGAAAAATAAAATTCAGACGTCCGGCTGCTAGTTCCTCCCAAAATTTTCATGTGGTATAGACTTACATACCAGTGAAGCACATATTCCCAACCACCAAATCCCGCGTCTTCTTTTCCCAACCATCGATCGCAGATTAATTAAACTCTAGTAATCCTCTCCACCTCCTCTGTCCCTAGCTATCTCCTACTCTCCCCTGCCTCGACACCAAGAAGAAACCATCACAAGGGAGGAGGAGAATTCCAGCTGCTGCTGCCGCCGCCGCCTCCATGGACGGTGGCTACCGCTCCAAGTCGTACGCCGGCGGGCGCATGCAGATCGAGCCCTACACCGGCGCGCGGCCAGACTTCCGGTCCTACTCCTACGGCAGCAGCGGGGCTTCGTACCAGTACGAGTACGGCGGGTACGGCGCCGGGGCAGGGCCGGTGAGTGTGGCGGAGGAGGCGAAGAAGAGCAAGTCGAAGCGGAGGTGGCTGGCGCTGAGCGACCCGGACATGGAGCGGAAGCGGCGGGTGGCGGCGTACAAGGCCTACGCCGTGGAGGGCAAGGTGAAGGGCTCCTTCCGCAAGAGCTTCAGGTGGCTCAAGGACAGATACCTGCACCTCGTCCACGGCTGGTCCTAGGTACGTACGGAGGAGCCAACAAGCAGCAGAGCAGAGCTGCAAGAAGCAACGTCTTCCTCCTCCTCTTGGTTTCTTCCCATTTGATGCTTGATCACGCATGAAATGACCAGTAAAGATCAACTCCTTTTTTTTTTTCTCTGGCCTTTTTTTGTTTTGTTTTATTGTTCTTGATGATGCCAGTCAATCAAGTCTATGCTGCCTGTAAGCTGTAACCAAGGGAGTTGTTGCGATGTTGTTCTTGAACGAATTAATCAGTCGGTGGGTTTTTGATGGTTGTTGCTGCGATCGCCTTGTTCTTGTCTACTTCTAGATGAGCTGGTTTTAGGAGACAGTAAGCTTAATTTGATAATCTTTCGGGTCAATTATTGGGTGCTTACGCGAAGCTCGATTAGCTTGCGTGCGTGGAAGGGCAAGTGGAAATTGGTCTTTTTTTATGGATCAATCGGTTGGCTATGACATAGTAGCGGCATGACTCATAATTTTGACGAGTTCTTGGCAGAAGTCTTCAACATGCGCAGTACTCCCTCCGTTTCTTTTTATAAGGCGTATTTGGTTTCATTAGGACAAGGCTTTGACCAACAATTACTCTATTAGCATATAATTTTTATGACACAAAATTGATATTAGCAGATTTGTATTCAAAAGTACTTACATATAATTATGATTTTGTATTGCATAAATGATATATTAATGAAGTAATCGTTGGTCAAAGTCTTGTCCTAACGAAACCAAATACGCCTTATAAAAAGAAACGGAGGGAGTATAATACAATTCCGTCGACATATCTGCGCAGTCGTGTGAATATAGCGTGCGACTCTTTTTTTTTTCTCGACTTTTTTCTTGTCTGCGTCCACACGCGAAACTCGTAATCGAGTTTACGCGATAAATTGTTTATATGGACTAAGAATTCATGGATGGTTATCTCTACTATTATAAATCAACAGTTGGTGGCAGTGGTGAGTTCTACCCACGTCATTAATTGCCCTGTTTAATTGTCCTACTTAATTGCCCTGCTTAATTGCCCTACGCAAAAAACGAAGCGTTGTTTTAATTAGCCGACTTTTACTTGAAAGAAGCGTTAAAGATAGATGTTTGATCTTGTGAAATAATTTTTTTATTTTTAATATTTATTTTTCGTTATCAATTTTGTTTTTCGTAGCAATGCACGGGCATGTAACTAGTGTGTGTGTGTGTGTGTGTGTGTGTGTGTGTGTATATATATATATATATATATGAAGTCGTTTTCGTCGCTCTACATTTCCTCGACCTTAGGGCATATTTGTTTTTAATTTAGATTCTCTAAAAGTTGATTCTAGATCGTGGTTGTAGAGAAACCGATTCTTGAAAAACTAGAATTCAAAAACACATTGAAGTCGATTGTGGATTCTAGTGTATATGGGTGGGCTGAATTATAAGAATCGATTTCTATAATCGGACTGTTTGTTTTTTATTCAGTTTTTAAGATCAAAATCAAGAATCAAAAGTAAAAAACAAATACACCCGTATTCCTCCTAGAGGCCTGATCGGCTAAGACTATCTCCAGTGGTTTCCCGTCCCCTCCAAATCCCTTCGCGAACAGATCCCAAGTGCTCCAGCGGATTCCCTTCACGATTCCCTTCAGAAGGGATTTGTACAGTGAATCCCTATAGAAAGGGATTCTCTCTCCAATCCCAGAGAGAAATCCCTTCGAGGGGATGCTGTTGGAGATGATAGGAAATAAAGAGAATGAAAGTGGGGAAGGGAATAGGGAAGGGAATGGAATGAAGGGAAATTGCTGGAGATAGTCTAAAGTGAATTATGACCACCAGCTAAAGGAGATTTCACGGCTAGCTTGTGACTTCAAAGAAACGGTCTCTTTCCAAACTGTCAACCATGTTAACCTGCTCTGAATTGTTATGAATTATTCTATAAAAAAAATCCTGCAACAATTGATTTTCTTCCATGAAATGGTTGGAACGACAGTGGGGAAAAAAATAAGGGCTTGTTTGCATCCTGGGTAGCTGTTTTCCACGAATACTCCCTCCGGTTTGGTAATACCTGTCGTTTTGGACATAGTGATGGTCAAACTTCCGAAACTTTGACTAACAATATATTTTTAAATATTTAAATTGGATACATAAAAATTATATGTGTAGACTTGTCTCGAGAAGTACTTTCATAATATTATAATTTTATTGGGTTTTATAAATATATTATAATAAAAATTAGCGGTCAAAGTTGTGTTTTGAAGACCGTGTCGATGTCCAAAACGACAGATATTACCAGACCGGAGGGAGTACTACGTATATTAGAGCCCAAAGGTTTCCGGTCCTCTCCTTCACTCCACGTTATTTCGGACTAACGTGCTCTCTCCACCGCTGTCCACGTTGCCCATCGCTGCTCCCATTCGTTTGATCATCCAGGCGGTGGGACGGACATTTTGGCGCGTTCGTCTCCCTTCCTCTCCGTGCCTTCCTCTTGCCTTCACCACTCCCGGTCATATCACGCTGCCCCCCATATCCCCGAGCCTGGAGGACTCTTCGGCCCCTAAGACGGTCCACGTCGCCCACGCCCTCCTCCTCGCTCACCGCATGGCCTGGTTTGCGTTTCCTCGCTTCGCTTGCCTGCTTGCTTTGTCACGCACAGCCTCTGTGGGTCTCGGGAGAATGAATGGGCATGCCCTCACATGGCATTGATCGCTTGTGCGGCATGGGGTTGAGGTTTTGGCATTGGTGGCGACAATGATGGGAGTAGGGGAGGTCAGGCTCTAATATACTACTATATTAGAGCCAAAGGTTTTCGGCCCTCTCCTTCACTCCACATCGTTTTGGGTCAACGTCTTCGCTCCACCGCTGTCCACATCGGCCATCGTTGCTCCTGTTCATTTGATCGTCCAGGTGGCAGGATGGACGTTTCGGATCAATCCCCTGCATGCGCAAACCCTAGCCTAAGCGAGTGTTGCCCCCATTTGGTCCTCCCGCTCGCTCACCCACCGCTCATCTCGCTATCTCGCTCGCGTCACCCTCCCCCGTGCCTTCCTCCTACCGTCGCAGCTCCCTGTCGAACCTAGGGGACTCTCGACCCCTGAGACGGTCCACATCGCCCGCGCCCTCCTCCTCGCTCGCCGCGTGGCCTGGCTTGCGTTTCCTTGCTCCACTTGCGCTTGCTTTGTCACGCACAGCCTCCGTGGGCTTAGGGAGAATGCGTGGGGTAGGTCCCTCACCCTAACATGGTGTTGCTCGCTTGCGCGGCGTGGGGTTGGGGTTTCGGTACTAGTCTTACAAATCATCCAAAATTCCTTTATTTTTCCTCCGTTCAAGGAAAGAAAAAAAAAGAACTGCCTAAAAATCAAGCGAAGTTTTCATGAATTGCGTTGATGTTGCTGCTGATAGCTGACTCACACTCCATCGGTAGATGCTTGGCCAGTTGCCACCAAATAATACCGGTATCCGACCATCACTTAGAACAGGTATAATAGTAAAATTCACTATAGATTAATAGTAAATTAAAAATCAGCTTATATAATAATTATCTCTAAAAATATTTTTAGATGTTGTACAATAACTATCTTTTTTATATACTTAAATAATTTATTTATGCTCTCGTCCAAAACTAGCTATTAAATAAGAGTTAGCTGTCTTCTTTCTTCTTTTTTCTCACTCTTCTATATAGACCAAAGCTAATATGTATAAACTAAAAATCAGCTAAAATAATTTTATTGTACATGTCCTAATCTAGAGAGATGCTTCTATGCTTTTCCTTTTAAAAGTTGCACAACTATTAAAGCATAAATAAATAGTAGATGATGATTACTTACCTCCTTCGTTTGCTTCAAGATTTGTATATCTTGTACTAGAAGGAAAAGTACAGAAGCACTGCTCCCTAATCTATCATGCACGTGCATCGATACGGTGATCGACGGCGGTGCATGCTTTATTGGTAGTAGTAATAACTACCGATGGAGGTCGAGCTGATTCCGTGGTCCGATGGAATTTCGAGGAAACCACAAAACAATCCTGGCCATATATCTTTCAGATCGGACCACCAATTGACCGCTAGTGGTGTGCATATGGTTCTAGAGCACCTGGTGCTTTGCAAATACCTCTTGGTGCACCTCCCATTCATTTTTTAGATTCAATAGATCAAATTAATTAGTATTTATTTATATCTTCTCTGATGATAGAGTAGTAGAAATACTTTTAACAAATCAATAACCAGATCTAATTTCTACTGACTACTATAATCAAAAGCAGCTTCTCCTATAATCTAGAATCTATAATTCAGAAGCTAAAACGAATTGGGCCTAAGTCATGCCATTGTTTTGAACATAGGGCTTTCATAGGAGTCCGACAATTGCATTGCTTTCTGTAGTACTAGAACGGAAACGAAGCCAAACGGAAGAAGCCGAGGGGGGACTACGTGGCATCGCTGAAAGCGCGGTAATCTCTTCCCCTGTAATCTCTACTATTATAAAGCAACAGTTGGTGGCAGTGGTGAGTTCTACCCACGTCATTAATTGCCCTGCTTAATTATCCTACTTAATTGCCCTGCTTAATTGCTCTACGCAAAAAACGAAGCGTTGCTTTAATTAGCAAGCTTTCTCAAGAAACGAAACGTTAAAGATAGATGTTTGATCTTGTGAAATAATTTTTTTATTTTTTAATCTTTATTTTTCATTATCAATTTTGTTTTTCGTAGCAATGCACGGGCATGTAACTAGTATAGTTTATATTTATGTTCTTATATTCGAAACGGCCCAAACCATGGAAGATTATGCCTCTCGGGCCTCGAACCAAAACCGCATGTGTAGAAATTGGAACTTCTGAAAACCAGAACCGCATGTGCGTAGAAATGGAAACTTTTGAAAGGAGCTTTCATTTCAACTGAAGTTGAGAGGTGAGACTCTTGGATTAGCATTGTGATGTAAAAACCCTACACAAAACTAAAACCACCACCGACCGAAACCTTCAGGATCATTAGTGAATCGTTGTTTTTCTATTCATACACTCCGTCATATTCTCATTAGCACTAAGTCACATTAAAATTATCTTAGTCTATTTTCACATTTACAATGCATTCTAATAAAAAAAAGGACTACATGTATATATACACGTATAATCTTCTGCACAAACATTTAAATACATAAACAATAATTAAATTCTTGATTCACACTCAAATAATTAGACACACAACGGTAAACATAGTTACTCAAGGGCAGGGTTCCACTTATCGCTCGATATTCTTCGATTTTCGCGATTTTCGAGCTTACCGAGCCAGCACGATATATAATACCGGTCGGTAAATCGATTAAATTCAAAAAAATAATTCAAATAATTCAAAAATTTGAAAACATTTGTCGAACACAAATATCGCGATAATCGAGCCATATCGAGCGATTATCGAGGTATATCGGCCGAAAATCGCTCAAAAAATCGACTAACGGGGAAGTTCACGTAATCGGCTAATTTTCGAGGAAAATATCGAGATAATCGAGCAATATCGAGCGATTATCGACCAAATATCGAAATTTTTGAATTTTTTTTCAAAAATTTTGAATTTTCAAACCATTCGATTTTTATCGATTTTCGACCGATTTTCGGCTCGATTTTGTCGATTTTCGAAATTCAATTTTCGAGCCGATTTTCGAAATTCGGTAAGTGGAACCCTGCTCAAGGGTATAAATCATTCACAAATAAATCTATATTAACAAGACGATTAAAAGCAACAGTGATTTATAGTCCATTGCTTATACAACAGAATTTGCATTTCTGGGGACTTTACAAAAATATCAAACCAAAGACTCACCTTTTTGCAATTAAACTCTTGATTTATCCTTTTACTAGTTATATGCCCGTGCGTTGCTACGAAAAACAAAATTGATAACGAAAAATAAAGATTAAAAAATAAATAAAAAAATACTATTTCATAAGATCAAACATCTATCTTTAACGCTTCATTTCTTGCAAAAGCTGGCTAATTAAAGCAACGCTTCGTTTCTTGCGTAGGGCAATTAAGCAGGGCAATTAAGTAGGGCAATTAAGCAGGGCAATTAATGTGACGTGGGAAGAAACTCTCACTTTATATAGTAGAGATCACTAAAAAGCCTAGCCAACTAGCAAACAGCCCGACTCTGCTTCTTCCTTGCCACTTTGCACAGAACAAGCGGAGAGGATGGCAGATGGCAAGCTGCTCAGCATGCATGCCCTCCACCTGCACACCCCTCTCCCTCCTGCACACAATTTCACTCAAACCGCCACCCCTTTCATCTACTATAAAAGCATACATACCCTTTTTATTGGCCACTCTTTACCTATCTTACCCTTCACTGTCCTACCCTGTTGAAGACAAGAAGCAGGTATTGATGCCACAACAATCAGCCTTTCCTCGTAAAGAAATCCCAGAAGGACAAGATCCAGAGTATAGAAGCAGTCGATCATTTAGAGAGAAATATATCTTGTAATGAATCTTGTCCGTGCCTTGGCTGTGCTATCGGGCTTGGGAATCAATCCCTGATGGCTTTCAAACAAATGCTATTTATGTAATGAATCTTGTCAGTCGGTTGTGTGATGAGGACATCACTCCTTCGGATACGTGCAACACGACTCCTCAAGATATACAAGGACCAATTACAAGAGCACGTGCGCGACAATTAAACCACCAGGTGAACTTGTTCCTCGCTGTTCATGCTTTCTTAGATGGGTTGCTACTAAATTCTTGTGATGTCTTATTGCTTAGGAATATGGGAGAAGCATCACAAGCTTACTTGGACGTCATCCCTCGAAGTCCAAGTCTACTTGGAATTAAAGTCGAACTCAAGTCAGACTCCAAATTCGGTTCGAAGTCTCAGGACAGCACGTCAATAAAATGACCATATCTGGGTCATACGAAGTCCACGACAAGGGCTTTCCAACGGAAGTGGTTTCACGTTCAAACTCTTTCTGGATCGACGGGAATCATCAAAACTATATGATGAACAAAATTTGCAGGGTGTTGCGACACCTCCACTTGGGCCCAAAGGCCTTGTACGACCTACGGTTGCACGGCTATCCCCTTGGCTGCCTCCTTTGCTTTCATTATCATATATATTCATTAGCTGTCGCTAGAATAGATGGGTTTTGCTTAGATTACAAATAGACACTCTGTCAGTTTTTCGCCGAACATCGGTTAGCTGTCGCTAGAATAGATGGGTTTTTCTTAGATTACAACTAGACACTCTGTCAGTTTTTCGCCGAACATCGGTTTGTGGAACCCCAACTCATGTGCTTAATATAATTCACAATTTTAGATTGCTTCTTCTACATTCTTGCTTGTGTTCTTGATTCGCATGCAGGGATAAGCCTTTTTAGTGAGGTCAACCATGTTTGTGCGTGGTTAATAACCTACGGGGCTGTGGTGTAGCGATTGCAGGGTTCAGATCAGTTCTGATCGAAAGCCATATCGTAAACGTTGAGTTCTCCACCAATCGACTTGCTACTACCTGTTGAAAGATTGGGCCACTGTTCGCATCACTGTGATGAATACTTTTGCTTCAATTTGGATGCTTATAACTTATAAATCAGCTATTTTAACTGATTAATATTTGAATGTTTTCAATCTAAGCCCTACTTTTATGTTATCATTTTTGTTCTAAGGACAATACATTTCATCAACCATACCTCTTAAAATTAGAGCTGATAGCATATACTTAATTATATCGGCCTTACATATGACTTTACAAGCCGAAGCTAGTATATAATGTTTCACTTTGTACAGGTAAAATATAAAGACAAATAAAGCTTTTCAATGGGAGGATACCTTGTCTCAGCATCAATTAATCGTCGACTTAAATAGAAAAGTACATGCTCCTTCCCATGTATCTCTTACACCAAAACTGCTCCAATTGTCAATTCCTCAGCCAATATATATAACCTAAATGGTACATCCTTCTGTGACACAGCTAAAACTAGAGGTTTAGACAAATACTCCTTGATATTTTCAAAGGCTCTCTGTTGATCGACTTCCCATACAAACTTCTTATCTTCCTATTTTCCCTCAGCCTCAATAGTGGAGTGAAGGCGTCAATTTGACCAAATAAGTTTGATATAAACCGCTTCAAATAATTTATTTTGCCAGTCAACTTCTGAAGATCCTTTTTGCACCTTGGTGGTTGTGTATCAACTATATATTTGACACCTTCCTGGTTAGCTTCAATGCCTCTCTCATGTACCACAAACTAAGAAATTATCCAACTAACACCCCAAAAGCACACTTGTATGGATTCATCTTCAAATTATGCACTCTGATTTTCTTAAATACTTCCTCTAAATCTGCCAGATGTTGACAGTCTCCCTTAGACTTCACAACAATATCATCAATATAAATTTCCACAATGTGACTGATTAATTCATGAAAAATCAAATTCATAGCTCTTTGATACGTAGCACCAACACTTTTTAAGCTGAATGTCATTACAACCCATTTAAATAACTTTAGCGCTCCAAGGCATCTGAAGGCTGTTTTGTGGACGTCAGCTTTAGCCATGAATATTTGATAGAAAAGAAGACAACGGGTAATCTTTCTTTTGTAATTCGCTTGATCAATAAAGTTGCGCATCGTTGATTATTAATTTCGTTGACTTATGTTATTCAGGTCTATTTTTTCTTCAATCTTCTTCGATTATAGATCTAATCAACCTGATTGAAATGATTGGATGAAAGATAAAGGTAGATTTTTTCCCAAAAAAGGCAATGCGCAACAAAATATAAAAATAGACCTGAATAACATAAGTCGACGAAATCAATAATCAGCGATGCGCAACTTTATTGATAAGGCAAATAATCGACGAAATCAATAATTGGTTGATTGTGTGTATAGCTTTCTATATTTGCCCGTCGTTTTCTTTTATAGCATCTAGACCGACCGTGTTTTTCTTGGACTCGTAAAACATTGTCCGCATTGGTTTCAACTTCCCCATAACACTTTCCTTTGAAACCGATATTGATTTTATTCTGATCTTACCCCAAAATTAGTACTTTCCTTAAAATACAATTTTCACAACTAATTTTCTATTAAAATATATTTAGAAAACCAAATAACATTATAATATTATTGAAGTATTTTTCAAGACAAATCTACACATGAGTTTTATGTATCTAATGTAAATGTTTTAAAAGATATCGACACATAAAGTTTCACACGTATTCCCAAATGATATGTTTTTTTTTTGAATTAGATGGAGTATTTCAAAAAGTAAAATATAGAGAAGAGCTATGCCATATTGACCTCCCGGTTACTTATAGAGACATCTACGTTGAAACAAATGTTTCTTTTTTCGTTGAGAGGCACCACTGGAACAAATTGAAGTATGTGAATTCGATCGTTCTCTTAGGCCCATTTTGACCTTTAAAAAAAAGAAAGAAAGAAAAAAGGGTAAAAATGAAGGAAGATCTTTCTTGAAGCCCATCGCTGCAAGCCAGGCCTCAGAAAACATTGAGCCCAATAACCAGTACTAGTAAGGATGAAAATGGTACGAAAACATTTGTTAAATAGCTGTTCTAATTCTGTTTTCCCATTTTTTCTTACCGGTAACGGAAATGAAATGAAAAACCCCTGAAACGGATATGAAAACGGATAGTGACGGAAACAAATGCGGAATGGAACAGAGCGGATATGGAAACGAAAGCGGAAAATTTCATAAAAACATAGTGCATAATCATGATATACATGACCACAAGAATATTGTTGTGTTTACTGGAATTACTAGAAAGTTTTTTCTCAAGTTTGTCAGCTGAAGGCTCGTTATTTGTCCCCCATATCAGACTATCATGTCCTCCTCCATATCATTATCATCGACATCCTCCTGCTCCACCAACTACAAAGGTGTAACTCCCTAAAATTTGTATATTATTGTTCGATATTCATGTATGATTTTATGAGATTTATCCTAGATTTTCTGGAGTTTATAAATGCTATTGTGCTATTATTAGATTTATATAATTAATTTATTCATAAAAAATAAAGATAAAATTATGCTGAAAATAATTTTCCTACGTTCAAAATGTTCTAATGTATTTTGAGAATTTTTTTTGTAATTTTTAACCCAATTTGATATTTTATATAAGGCAAAATATCCAGTGCAACCACTGTTTTCGTGCAACCCTACTAAAAAAAGTTCCAAAAAATTCTAAAAAAAATTATGGATGTACATCTCAACTTACCCCATCTACGTATAAAATTTCATGATCAAATACATCTTATGCTAGAAGTTACAAAAAAAAACAAATTTTGTGCTATCTACTGTAGCAAGATTCCAAGCGAAAATTTATCTTTTTTGTAACTTCTAGCATAGGACGTATTTGATCATGAAATTTTATACGTAGATGGGGTAAGTTGAGATGTACATCCATGATTTTTTTTCAGAATTTTTTGGAACTTTTTTTAGTAGGGTTGCACGGTGGTTGCACGAAAATGGTGGTTGCACCGGATATTTTCCCTTTATATAAAGCCATTTGTATTTATAAAATTATTTTAATTCTAAAATAAATGTAAGATCTCCCTTCTCCTTTTTGGGCTAAGCTCATTTTCCTTACCGACCTGTTTCTATTTTTAATTTTTGGTTTCACTTATACGGAATTTTCATTTCATTTTCCGTTTTCGTCGGAATTGGCTCTTCTTTTTCCGTTTCCGTACCGGTATTTTTATTTTTTGTTTCTGAAAAAGGGCTTTCGTTTCCGTTTTTCTCCAGTACAGTTGAAAACAAAACAGAAAGTTTTCAACCGTAGGTATTAGCATAACTGGAATTTACCAAGGCTCATTTGCGGCCCAGCCCAAACCCATATCCAAGCACGACACAATATGGATGGAGAAATGGCAGGAAGTAAGGGTGCATTTGGTTGCCTGGATGAAGTTGGATGGGATATGGTCATCTATGTATTTGGAGTCATCTAATTGTTTGGATGAGTGAATGGGTTGGATAGAGCTATCCAGTTTTCTGGAACATTTCCCCAATATGATAGATAGAGCCATCCAAAAACAAGACAGGACGTGCTCATGTAGTTGTTGCATGAAGAGGTGTACTCCATCTAATTCAAATTTTGCCGAAGTGTACTCAATCAAATTGTGGTCAAGTTTTGTTCACAAATTCAAATTTTGGTCAATTTTTTTTGTCCAAAATTGAAATTTGTGGGCAACCATTTTGTCCCAAAATTCCACTAAATTACCGAATTTCATTAATTTTGGTAGGTGCCAAAAAATTTCAAACCAAAATTCAAAACCTTGATCATAACTAGCCCTTCCATTTTCATCCATCCAACTAAACAACGAATTGGCTCATCCTATCCAGTCTCAACCATCTAACCAACCAAACAGACACCTGGATGGCTCCATACCTTCCAGGCTTGATGGCCTATGGCCATCCAACCTCATTCAGGCAATCAAACGCTACCTAAGTAGCACGCTTCGAATACAATTTTTTCAAACATGATCCGTGCGAACGAATTTGTAAAACTAATTCCATCTTCAATCGTACAAGCAGTGGCATGTGACATCTATCACCTGTTGCGCTCCCGTGTCGCGGCACCTGTTAACGCCACAGCATCACAGTCCATTACGGTACGCAGGACGTGCTCCCAACAACAGAAGAGCTACCGCACACTCCGAACTTGACAGCAGGTGCTGTGAATGGTTTGCTTGGCAGGCCCCTATCGAGGGATGGCTGTTCAACACGTTGCAAAAATTTCCTTAATTAGTGATTAATTAAGTAAAAAGTGATTAATTAATTGATTTGTTAACTAAATTCTTGCCGTAGAGGAGCTCGGTAGGAATCTATCGCCATCCCACTGCGGTAAGTCAGTGGGCTCTGCTCCACTCTGTCGCGCTGGTTCTCTGTATTGAGGAACCGTGCTACCGGATGTAATCTAGGGTTCCCCAAATAGATGTAAAATAGAGAATAGAGAGAGACACAAGGTGGACGAATAGATTGACCTATTATTTCTTTCTGATGCATGTACAATGGGGGGACCCCTCCTTTTATAGTCTACTACTAGGGTTTTGGCAAAGGGACCATACTGGACCTACATGGGCCAGGTGGTTTCCCAACACTCCCCCTTGGGCCTTTTGCCGCGAGATGCATATGCTTCATCAAAACTCCAGAAAAACTCAATGGAAAAAATACTTGGAGAAAAAGTACATAGCATACGCTCGCTGTGCTGCACGAATTGCTCATTTAAACCTTACGTAAGAAAACTTCTAAGGAAAAAGAGTACAACTCACCCAAACTTCAATGTTAATCTTCAAGATCCACGTTGGGTATTCAAACTTCATATTCAAGATTTACTTAGGAGTATGTGAAAATTCTCCCCCTAAGATCTGCACTTCTCTAAGTCTCATCATCCCAATTCCTCGAATGCACCTTTCAAAAATAGATGCTGGGAGTGACTTAGTGAATAAATCGGCAAGATTCTCTCATGACTTAGTGTGCAATATCTTAATCTTGTTCATCTTATGCATTTCATGAGCATGGAAGAACTTGGGGTTGATGTGCTTCGTAAGGTTGCTTTTCACATAGACCATTTGCACTTGAGCAACATAAGCCGCATTGTCTTCGTAAATAATAGTGGGAGTTTGCTCAATGTTCAAACCATATGACTTCCGGATATAGTGAACCATTCTTCGAAGCCATGCACATTCACGGGAGGCTTCATACAGGGAAATGATGTCTGAGTAGTTTGTCGACGTTGAGACAATAGTTAGCTTAGACGACTTCTAGGAAATTGCTGTTCCACCACAAAAGAAAACACACCCAGTTTGGGATTTGCCTGTATGTGGGTTAGATAAGTACCCAGCATCGCCATAGCTAACTAAATTCAATACATGATTTCTTCTATAAAACAAGCCAAGGTCCTTGCTTCCTTGGAGGTGACGGAAGATGTCATTGATCTCTTTCCAATGCATTTTGGTGGGTTCTGCACTGTACCTAGCTAGCAAATTCACAGCGAACGCAATGTCCGACCTTGTGTTATTATTTGCTAGGTACATGAGCACTCCAACCGCACTCAGATATGGGAATTTTGCTCCCAGGACTTCCGCCCCCGCTTCTCTAGGTCTGTATGGGTCTAGGTCTGCTTGTAATGACCTTTCAACCATTGGGGTCTTTGCAGGATATGCCTTTTCGAAACCAAATCTCTCTAGCACTTTCTGCATGTAGAACGATTGGTGTACCAAGACTCCTCCTTGATATGCTCAAGCTACAAGCCTAAACAAAACTTGGTTTTACACAAATCCTTTATTTCAAACTCAGACTTCAAGTATGAGCAAGCTTCTTCTATTTCTTCATCTGTCCCGATGATGTTCAAGTAATCTACATAGATGGAGATTATACAAAATCCATTCGGGGATTGTTGTATAAAAATGCATGGACAATCGTTGCTGTTGGTGTAGCCTTTATTGCAGAGAAAGTCACTCAATCGATTGTACAACATTCTTCCTAACTGCTTTAGCCCATACAGTGATTTCTCTAATTTCGCACTGCATAAGTTTTTGTTTGCTCTGTCTTGGTTCGGGATAGGATACCTTTTGGTACTTTCATGTATATGTCTGAATCCAAGTTTCTATAAAGATATGCTATGACAACATCCATCAGTTTCATTTTTAACTTCAAGTTGACTGCCATTAAGATTAGATACCTAAAGGTGATTCCTCCCATGACCGGGGAATATGTTTCTTCATAATCAACTCCTGGACGTTGAGTGAAACCTTGTGCAACAAGCCTTGCCTTGTACCATACAATTTCATTATTTTCATTCCTCTTCCGAACAAAAACCCATTTGTGACTTGCGTGGTTTATATGGGGAGGCATGCGGCAAAACTAGCCCAAACACTTCTCTTTTGTTCAGAGAGATTAATTCTGCGGTGATTGCCTTCTTCCATTCTTCCCAATCTAACCTTTTCTTGCATTCTACCAGAGATGCAGACTCGGGATCATGATAAATGATTGTGGCAATTTTCTTTGCAAAACGTGCAAACATTGGCTGTTGCTCTATTCAGAGATTCTCCTGTTATTACAAAGTTTATGGCCATTGTCATTATGGAGTGCTTCCTCATGCACTTCTGCTTGCTCTTCTCTGCTATTTCCTATCACATGAGCAAGTTCCTTTAGTTTTTCATCGCCTATGTGTGCGCACACATTATTTCTGACAGCTTCCTGCAATAGAAGATTTAGATCTAGAATTGCCTTTTTCATAGGCTTCTTTCCAATGACAGGTCTCAACTAGCTCTCCTTCTTGTTTTGGGGCATTTTCGTGATTGGCTATGGTAAGTCCTTTTGCCCTTTTTTCTCTAGACGTCTCCGGATACTTTGGATTTGAGAAGTTAGAGTTTTTGTTCTTTTTCTTTGAGGCCTTTGAACAGGATGAGAGATACATTCTGCTTTTTTTGGTATTTCAACCCTCTCTGGTGCATTTCTAGCAGGTACATGCGACTTAACCACGCTCTTCAGATCACAAAAATGATCAAGTAGTTTATTTGCTAGGTTTTGCAGATCAATTTTCTTCTGGACTTCTTGATTTGCTTCATTAGTGCGAAGGTCATGTGCGGGGATCCCAGTGGAATGACATATGATTTCTCAATTTTTTTTATCCAAAGGTTGATTTTCTCCCCCTAATGACGGGAAATGATCCTCATCAAAGATGCAATCAGCGAATCAGGCTGTATGCAACTCTCTGGTCGTGGGTTCCAAATACCTAATTATGGATGCACTCTCATAACCAACATATATCCCAGGCTTGCGGAGAGGGCCCATTGCAATCCGCTATAGGGGTGGTATATGTATATATACCATACAACCATACTTTCTAAGATGGGAAATTTTTGAGATGACCACCTACACCCCTGCACTAGTTGCATAGGTGAATGGATGTTGTAAGCCGATAGTTTAAAGTTGATGACTGTTGTTGCATGCAGGATTGCGTGTCCCCAACAAGTGTTGGACAAGTTACAACTTAGCAAAAGTGGTCGTGCTATAAATTTAATTCTTTTTATCAGTGCCTCGGCTAATCCATTTTGCGTATGGACGTGCGGTACAGAGTGCTCAACTGCAATTCTGGTTGCTGTGCAATAATTATCAAATGCCTTAGAAGTAAATTCGCCGGCATTGTCCATTCGAATGGACTTCACACGATGATCAGGAAAGGTGTTCTTAATTCTGATGATTTGTGAGATCAGTTTTGCAAAAGCATGGTTTATTATTGATAGCAAACATACATGCGACCATTTCGAGGAAGCATCAATGAGCACCATGAAGTACCGAAACGGTCCTGATAATGGCTGAATTGTGCCGCAAATACCCCCCTAGATGCGTTCTAGGAATGCAGGGATTTCATTTTGCACTTTCATAAAAGAGGGTCTAGTTATCAATTTCCCAATGACGCATGCAGGGTACACAAAATCTTCATGATTCGGAAAATTTTTAATATTGATACCATGACCTTGCGAGTTGTTCACTATATTTCTCATCATTCTAAGACTAGGGAAGCCTAATCTACAATGCCATAAAGAAAATAACTTAGAACTTCTAAAAATAGTTTTTAGAGAAGTATACACTACGGGTGCATTGATTCTCGTGTAGCACAACCCAGATTCATATGAGGGATATTTTTCTAATACTATTTTTTCACATTCCGCGTGCTTCACAATGCACAAATTTTTTTTTTGCCATTTTCTTCATGTGTTTCTACTTGAAACCCATTGGCGCGGATGTCTTTAAAACTCAAGAGAGTTCATGTTGATTCAGGGTACAAGAGGGCTTCTTCGATTACCAAAGTAGTACTCATTGGTAATATAATCGTGGCTCTTCTGTAGCCTATTATACATGAATCGCTACCTGCGATTGTAGTAATCCTACCAGCATTCTTCGTGATCGACTGAAAGTATTTAGACTCTCTTAAGATGGTATTTGTTGTGCCACTATCAACAATGCATATCTCCTCCATTTGGGCGCTACATAGTTTCTAAAGAAATAGAATTCCAATCAGGTAGTAGCAAAATAATTCAAATATTGCTTGTAAAGATAGAATATTGGAATAAAGAATAAACTGCATAGCCATTCATGAGAAATAAGTTTATGCTCTTCTAGAACTTACAATCCAATATTCAAAATTCACTAGAACCACAATCTAACAAAAAAAATGCTAATAATGCAATTCATGCATTAAACGGAATCCGTAAAGAATGCATTTACTTCTGCCTCTATGTCATCAGTAGAGGTTTTCGCTTCATTTGCCATGAGCTTGGCTGTTGCATCCATCTCTAGGCTGGACTAGAAGGATGATGCTAGTGGGGTGTCCTCGTCCATGGCATCATTATCACCTACCTTGGCGAAATGTGCCTCTGTTGGTATATTGTCTTTTGTCTTCTTCTTGGCCTGATATGCATTGATGACATTCTAGGGTTCCCGACATATCTTTGACCAATGTCTTCAAGTACCACAACCAAAGCACATCTAGTTCTGCTGTCCATATGGCTTAGTGGGTGGTTTCTCCTTGCCATTCCGCTTCTCATGGGCATTAGACTTTCCCTTGGCCGGATTCTTCTCTTTTCCACCCTTCTTACCCCTCTTCCTCTGAGGGAGCTTTTTCACCTTGTAGCTATTGGCATTGACTTCTATGCCAATACCTCTTCCAGGTGGTTGTGAGACAAAGTTCTTGCAAAGAACATCATCTTGTGACTCTGCAACTTGCATAACATCAATCAGTTCGCAATACTCCTTGTATGCGTTCTGACAATAGCTGCGAGCACTCTGGATAGCACTGGAGTGGAAGGTGGAGAGAGTTTTCTCAATCTTCTCCTCATAAGTGATCTTCTTGCCACATAGAGAGAGATTGGTACAGATTCTGTGCTAGACAAAATTGTACTCGGCCGCTGTTCTATAGTCCCCAAACCTCACGTAAATCCAATCTTGCTGTGCTTGAGGCAAGATGGTGTACTTGAGCTTTTCAAATCGCTTCTGAAGTGCAGTCCATAGTTCAAGCGCACTCCCCTAAGCCATATATTCATTCTTCAAAGTGGCTGAGAGGTGATACCTGAGGAAGTGCAAAGCTTGATCGTTTTGTTCGGCAGTAGGTTGCTCGTCCTTCGAGGACCCTAAGCCGATAGTAGCTCGGAACTTCTTGCTACCAAGCATGATCTTCACAATTGATGCCTATGTGAGATAGTTCTGGCTATACGGGGCTAGTTCTTCAAACTCACAGTTCACAATGTTAGACATCTGCATATTCACAAGATTTCTTCATTAGATTACTGCGTGCAATCTATTTAGAGAGTGGTTGCTAGATTCATAAAAGTATACGCGTAAATTCTCATGATTTTCAAGTAAACTAAAAAAATGATAACTGCAAAATTCATAAATATTCATAAAAGCAGTAAAAGGAGGCTAAGGAAAATAGAACCAGAGCCAAAGGATTTTCTAGCAATTTTCATAATTTGTTTAGAATTTTTTAGCAATTTTTCACAATTTTTCTATCAATATTCAAGCAATTTCCAGAATTACTAATTCTTTTCAGAAATTAAAGAAAAAAGAAAAATAAATAAATAAACCAGGGGCAAAAGGGTAATTTTGCCCTTGCCCCTCTTATCCGGACTTAACCGGTTGATTCAACTGAGTTCCTCACGCTCGGATCCGATCGAGCGCATCCCGGCGGGGAAGAAGAGCGGCCGTCGGCTGCCGGGCGTTATGGGCCGACGAGTTTGAGGCAAAGCATGGTGAGAGCGCGGCGGCTGGCAAGGCGGCTGAGCGCGGCAGCCGGCACGACGCTGGCGCATGTTGAATGACGGCAGCGGCTGGCTGGCGCGACATGCGTGGAGGGAGCCCGATGGTCGACGCGACGCCGGCGCTGGCCGGTATGGCGGCGGCGGCTTTTGGCCGGCCGGCGTGCTGTCAGGCCTCGGCGATGTCTTCAGACCGGCGGGCGGAGGCAAGCCAGACGCTAGCGATGGGGAGGGCCTTCGGCCGGTCGAGTGCGGGCCGTATGGATTGGAAGCCTGTACGATAGCTTCGTGTGATGTGGCTTCGTGTCACAGTACTTTGATGCGTAGATTAGATGCATGCATGGGGATTCATACGAGTGATTATATTAATCTCCATATCCTACCTTTTCAATCTATCTCGGTAGAGCTTTGTACTGATAACGTATTGAGGAACCGTGCTACTGGATATAGTCCAGGGTTTCCCAGATAGATGTAAAATAGAGAACATAGAGACACAAGGTGGAGGAATAGATTGATCTATTATTTCTTTCCGATGCATGTACAATAGGAGACCCTTCCTCCTTTTATAGCCTACTACTAGTCTATTATTTCTTTTTGATGTATGTACAATAGGAGACCATTCCTTCTTTTATAGCCTACTGCTAAGATTTTAATAAAGGGAGCATACTAGGCAATTCCCCATCCCCTTCTTGGGTCCGTTCTCCCTCCAGTGCCAGCGCGTCCGCGTCCTGTCTCTCCCGGCGACCCATCGGGAGGGGATCGGGATGGCCTCCCACCATTCCGAGGCCCCCAACCCCGCTGCCGCCGACGGCGACGCCCCCTCAGGTGCCCCCTCTATCTCTCCATGCTTGCTTCAGTTCCATTCGAATGCTCTGCTCGAGCGCGCGTGGATCGTGAGGGTTTGCTTGGTTCGCTCCGATCCAGTTGCTCCGGGCGGTGGGGCGTCCCGCGGTTCGCTGTGATTATTCTTAATTACCGAATTAACTATAAATCTTGCGGCCATTCATCTATTTCTACAACGACAATGAATACTACATGATGACTTTAACGGGTTAGGGTGCGTTTGGTTGCCTGTACCAAGTGGTACATGTATGGGATGGTTTAAGAAAAAAGTCATCGTGTGTTTGGTTGTTTGAATAGAACCATCTCATCTTGAATCAACTGATACAAATTTGAGAAATATTCCTTCTAGATGCTCTCATTCACCCAAAATAATGGACCAAATGGTACAAGACCATCCCATCCCATTAAACCTCATCCCATAAACCAAACACACAATTAATCTTTTCATGTTTGACCACCAATATATACTTGTATCAGTCTTGCTTGAGAACGCATTGAGCGTCTAGGCAATAATGTTTTTTTTCCCTATCCGGACTTAATTAAAAGTTGTGCCCATTCAATAGATGGCATGTATTAGTTTGATTCCGATTGTGCACGCATGCTGCCTTTTTTTAGTTTGATTCATATCCATATATACGTTGACAGGCATTCGGTAGATTTTCTTTCTATAATATTACAAAAGATAAAACTAAGCTGTATGATCAATCAATCTACAATTTGTACGGTAAAGATGTTTTCTTTTCTGATTAATGTGGACATTTCTAGGCTTTTTCTTTGTTTTTTTGCGATTAATGTGGCAATTTCTAGCTTAGAAGGGTATATTCTAAATTGTATCCCTAATAAATGGACAGCGAGATGTAATACTGACATGAAGTTACACAAAAAGCTAATAAATTTAGGATGAAACCTAACGTAACTATCTATATTTATTTCATTAGCATGATAGTGCCTATTTTAAATAACAATTTGTCAAAATATTTAATAGCTAATACTGTGATTAAAATCATATTGGGAAAAAAGAGTTACATGAGAGTGATATACTTATACACACAGAGAGAGAGAGAAGGAGGGGGGGTTCTAATATATCATTTTCCTAGGGCAAAATAACACCGTGAGTAACATTGAGAACTGGAGAGTAATGTTGAGAGCTCTTACTTTCCGGACTCCAGTAATACTTGATCCGGTTGTGTGCATGCTTACTACGATATTTATTTCAGTTTCCAAGTCGGACACAATTTTCCAATTGCCTGTTGTCTATTACATATAGATCTAATCCATGGATGAAAATGATTAAGGAGATTGGATGACCAAGTTTTTTTTCCTCTTTATTTAGAATAATGTGGGATTTTCTAGCATTTTTTTTCTTTTTCTCAGATTAACATGGGAATCACAATTTTCGAATCGCATGTTGTCTGTTACATACAGATCTAAGCCATGGATGAAAGTGATTAAGGACATTAGACGACCAATATTTTCTCTTTAGAATAATGTGGGGTTTTCTAGCAATTTTTCTTTTTCTTAGATTAACATGGGAATCACAATTTTCCAATTGCATGTTGTCTATTACATACAGATCTAAGCCGTGGATGAAAATGATTAAGGAGATTACACGACAAAGATTTTCTATTTGTTTAGAATAGTGTAGGATTTTTTTAGCAATTTTTCTTTTTCTCAGATTAATATGGGAATTTCTAGCCTTTTCCCCTTCTAGGATTAACGTGGGGGCTTCTAGGAGGACCTCCAATTATTATATATAAAGAAAGATTTCCAATTGCATGTTGTCTATTACATACAGATCTAAGCCGTGGATGAAAATGATTAAGGAGATTGGATGACCAAGTCGTGGGAATTTCTAGCCTTTTTCCCTTCTAGGATTAGCGTGGGGGCTTCTAGGTGGACCTCCAATTATTATATGTAAAGAAAGATTTCCAATTGCATGTTGTCTATCACATACAGATCTAAGCCGTGAATGAAAATGATCAAGGAGATTGGATGACCAAGATTTTCTCTTTTTTTGAATAATGTGGGATTTTCTAGCAATTTTTCTTTTTCTCAGATTAATGTGGGAATTTCTAGCCTTTTCCCCTTCTAGGATTAACGTGGGGGCTTCTAGGATGGCCTCCAATTAGTATATATAAAGATAGAACACACCTTACTTTTTGTTGCAGCTAGTGCTTTATCTTTGGCTTATATGTCTTATGCAATCCAAGCTCTTGTTAGTGTTGTTTGAGCATAAATTCTAAATGACATAATTGTTAAGTAGTCTAGTCTAGAATCTTTGTTTTAGGGTGGACATTATGTCTTATTGTATATACATTGTGTAATGCCATTATGATTAAGATGCAATTTTTTTTGGTTTTCTTGTGAATAAAACAAACTGAGATGATGCTCTCACTCTATTTGTTAGATGTGCGCCTTCTAGTTCAAATTGCAACCTCTGCAATCCTTAAATAGTTTGCAAACTTGTTGAAAACTTAATAGAACTTTGATAGGATGTGCTTCCTATCCAATGTTATCCTAGGCGTTAGGCGCTAGGCGGGTGAATAGGAAAAGTAGGAATAGCAGTAGCAGCAAGCTGAGTAGAGCACGGCCACGAGCACAAGCATAGCAGAGGCGCAGAGCATAAGCATAGCAGAGGCACAGAGCACAACCACAAGGATAAGCAGAACAGAGGTACCTGGAGGTTGAATTCGACGCCGTGATGACTTTATCTGGGGCAGGGAGTGTGATTCCGACGGCGGAGAAGATGTTTCCGGCGGCGGAGAAGAGGCAGCGGCTGGTGGCGATGCCGATCCAGCCTACGGCGAAGTCGCTCTGGCCGTTGGCGCTGCCTGGTGATGCGGCAAAGAGGGTGAATTTGCCACCGCGACACCTAGCCACCACCGCGCCTAAGCGCCTTGCTCTGCCTTGTTGCCTAGCGTGTGCCTTGGACCCACCTAGGCGCTCCCCTGCCCATCCGGCCGATTACATCAAAATCGGGGTGGAGAGCTGCCGCCGAGCGCCTAGGTGGCTGCCTAGGGCAACACTATTCCTATATCATGATTAGCTGCCTGGAATATTGTGTTTTGAGGATGTGGACCATTCTTAGGGGCTAATGCTTGAGGTTCTACTAATAGGGAGTAAAATATGGTTTCTGCACTTGTTTCGACCAAGTGATAGTGTGTTGACATCTCGGTTGAGCTGTCCATAATCCATATGTGATGCTTACATGACACCTGATTACATACAAAATTACGAACGTATTGCTTAGCTGGAATAACATACTGTGGTTCCTTCAATCATCTTGCTAACAATATGTTGTTTCTGTCAAACATCATATGGATTAATCCTCCTACTCTCAATACAATGTAGATGTCTACTAAGTGTACGAAAGACTGTAGCTCATTTTCTTCTGTGTTTCGCACTTTCGTGTTTGATTGGTCGTGTGGTGTGATATTGTGGTACTGCTTTATGTAGGAATGCCATATCCTGAAAAGGAAGAAGTCCGTACCCTTCTAAGGCAGGCTAGCGATGTGTGATGAAAATTATAGAACTCCTGTTTAGAACATTATTGCTGCTGAAGGTCTGGAAACTTGTGCTACTTTCGATGATAAGTCTTCACCATTCGATATTCCGTTGTGCTGATATTATACTTTCTTGAAAGCTGACAAATGGTTGTAATTTTGATGGATTTTCAGGACCCTAACTTTTGGACAAATAGGCCCTTGTCTGACATGATGATTTGGGCAGCCACAGATGATGTGCGCTTCCTTCTTAGTATACATGAGAAAATGATGGAGAAGTTAAGCAAAGTATCTTTATGGCGTCTGGCAGTTCGCAGTGAACTATACTGCAGGTGCTTTTGCATAAATGACAACAAGTATGCAGATTGGCCACCTCTTCCTACTGTCCCTGGTCAGTGCGTTTAAATGCATTTGTTCCCCTTTTCTTCAAAATTAGGAAGCTTACTATATGCTCAAATCCATTTTACTTGTAGCTTTTTAGATAAATGTGAAACCTAATGATTGTGATTGCTATATGGTTTGGCATTGTAGGTGCAGTGTGTTACAGAGTAACTTGAAATTTTGATAGTCTAGCTTGGTCTTAATATAAGCATCACTAACATGACATGGATGTTTTTGCATTTCATTCTTTAGTTCATTTAACAAAGTTTTGATATTCAATTTTGCCAACCAAATTGATTGAATATTGTTGGCATCACTGAACATTTGTGCTGATTTGTTTTTATGTTATACAGATGACATTGAAGCTGATGTTTATGTTCCTGAAGAGGATATCCTATCAGTCTTTAGATGTGCCTCCTGGGAAAATGGGACGTGTTATTGGCAGAAAGGGATCATCAATAATGGCTGTGAAAGAATCTTGCAAGTAAACATCCTAAGTCTGAACCTGTAGATATCCCATAATCTTTATGATGTGAAACCTCATTTGATTTTCTCTGGTTTGTTTCCACTCCTATCTGGCTATCTGCAGTGTTGAAATCCATATTGGTGGTGCTAAAGGACCTCCAGACAGGGTAGGTTTCTCAGAACCTTGTTTGTCGTAACTGTTGTAGTCTTTCATCACTGGACAGTTACTTCACTGAATTGCTGAATAAATTAACAGCAGTAGGTACAGTTTTGTAGTTGTAGAGTACCAACAAGCATTTTTTTTTTTTTGCATAAAAAGGTAGAGAACTCTCTAACTTGTGACCATTATATTGAAGGGAGTGTATAGGCATCATCCGGATGTTTTTGTCTAAAAAAACATCCAAACTTTGGACCGTACGATCAAAACACACATCCGTAGGATTAACCCACCTCGAATTCAGGGGGGCGTGCATTGATCTGAAAGCAAATCCAATGGCCAGTAATTTGGATGATGGTTGCTAAAGAAAACATCCGGATGAAACTTATCAAAACCCTATATTGAAATGGCAGTCAAAGCATGTTACAATGCTGATGGCATTAAAAGAATTTAAATTGACACTAGAAGAGGGAATGAAATGAAAATGAAAGTGAAAATGAAAAAGAAAAAGAAAATGAAAGAAGGAAGGAGGAGGAGGAGAAAGAAGCAAGAAGAACGAACGAACTGTACAGCATTAGAGAGCACAAAAGATTGGAGAAGAAACTACAAAAAAAGATTAAGCTAACAGCTGGCTCCATTGGTGAAGAGAAACTCGGTGCCTGAACTTTGACCTGCAAGCCCAAAGGGTAATGGAGTCTTGAATCTGATGTTGAACTGAGATAGTGCTGTCTTCAATTTTTTTTGGAACATTCGTATATTTCTTGTAGTCCATAATGAGTGAGCACATGCTGCAAAACATATTGGCCAAATTTCATGGAAGGGATATGTGGCTAACGTTCTTTCAATGAATTACAGTAAGCACTGTGATGAATTGGCTGTTGTTGCTAGGTCGAATTTTTTTCCCCATAGATTGTCTGCAGCTTTGCAGCGCAAGATGGTATGCTCAATTGTTTCTAATGCCAGGCAAAGGTCACAATGAGGATCATTTGTCCAATATTTGGTTGTCATGTTGTACTTGGTGCAGGGGCGGACCCACCAGTGGGGCTGCTGCCCCACCTACAATTTATTAGGTCCAGGTATTTTGTATATACTGCATATGCATAAGCTCAATAAATTTGAAAGCTGGAACGTTGCACCAAGCAAAAAACGCAATAAGATTGCCAACAATTGGATGAATGATTTAATGGTTTGCTATACGGAGAGAGAGATCTTCAAATCACTTAATGATGAAGCCATCATCCGACGATTTCAGCGCCTCAAAACTAGGAGAATACAATTGCCTCGTCCCTCACCAATTGTTAACTGAGAATACAATTGCCTATTTGCTAATTCTTCTTTGATCGTATTAGTTGAACGTTATATTTATGCTTCTTTAATAATACTATTGTTGTTACGGTACATTGCATTCTTTTTAACGTTTTAATACTACTTTAAACTTGCCCTACCTATAATTTCTTTCTGGGTCCGCCACTGACTTGGTGTTCACTCTTCCTCTAAAAGCTAGCCATAAGAAGATTCTGTATTTGTGTGGTATTGACCTATGCCAGGTATATTCAGCTGTGGGTCACTTGAGGCCACGAAATGACAGGATTTTGTAGAATGCTGAGGTCATTAAGTTCATCGGTTGCAATTGTTGTTCAGATAGTATCCAATAGGGTCTGAAACTCTGAATGTGCTTGTCTTGAGAGAACTGGGTGTAGCGACACGCCGACACCATCCAGGAGGTTTTGTAGCCATTGGAAGCACGGTTCTGTAGAGTTTGTAGTAGTTTTCCCACTGACTTCATGAGTAATGCTTGGTTGTGAATTCTGAGATCCCGTAGTCGTAAGCCCCCTTATTCTTTTGGTAACATTACCGTTTTCCATGTGACGAGGCAATGTCCGCTGTGTACCTCTGTCTCCTTTCCAAAGGAACATCTCTGGAGTAATGGCTTCGATGCTGCGTTCGGGCCATTGGAGGTAGGTCATGTAGTATGTAGGTATATATGATAATACTGCATTTATCATGGTTTAGGTATAGATGATAATAAGACCTGACATCTTTGGTTGCAGTCTATTGTCTAGGACTTTACTCATGAGTTTAGGTATACTATGCAAGAGTGAGATAGGCTTGAAGTCCTTAATTTCCTTGGGCATAACAGTTTTTGGCAGCAGCGTGATGTGAGATGTGTCCACTCCTGAAAGATCAAGTCAAGTGGCATGTAAGTCTGAAAATAACTGAAGTAGGTCCGGTTTTAGAGTGCTTAGGAATTTCTTGTAGAATTCGCTTGTAAATCCATCAGGCCTAGGACTTTTATTGTTCGAGAAGTGCAGAATTGCATTTGATATTTCTTCCAAGTTGAAACTGACAGATAGGGACTACAGATTTTGTTGGTCTTGGTATCGTTGTGTAAGGTCAATAGTCGATGACCTTTGAACTGTTGTACTAAAGAGCTCTCTGAAGTAATCGGTGGCAATCTTTAGCTTGTTGGCTGTGTCGGTGTTCACTGCCATCCTTAATCAGTACCTTGATGTTGTTCTTACAATGGTTGATGGTCGACGTGATATGGAAGAAATGTGTGTTGTCATCTCTAGTTTGCACCATTTGATCTTTGCTCTTCGTCTCCATTTTAGTGACCAAAACAAAGTTAGGTTCTGAAAGTTGGTGTTGAACATTCCTTCTGAAGATAAACTCTAGAATAGTTAGAGGCCTCCATTCTTCGATTTTGTCAAAGTATTCCACTGTAGTTTTATTGTTGGAGAGTAGGGTGGCCAAGCTATTTTGTTTTCTGTACCATGATCTAATCTTTGCACGTAGCCTTCGTAATTTGAAATTGATAATGGAAATACTAGGTAAGTGTCTTTTCCCTCTTGCCCAACTTTGCAAGATTAGATTTTCAAAATCCGGAAGAGGCAACCAGTAGTTTTCTAGCCAAAAAATTCTCGATGAAGGTATGTTGGTTGTAGCCTCGGCAATAATTGGAGTGTGATCTGAAGTGGCGGCTATTGCTGATTTTGCTGAAGTGCCCATGAAAGTCTGGCTCCATTCAGTACCAATGAGGATCCTATCGAGCTTGTCCAATGTTGGATCTCTTTCTTCTTTTGTTCGTCCATTTAAATTTCCCTATTAGGGATGTCAATGCCCATTAAACTTTGATCATTGATCCATGCATTGAAGATGTCCATACCCGTCCAGTTTATATTGTCATTGTTTTTCTCATGTGCATATTGATAGATGTTAAAATCCTCAAGAACCATTCAAGGTCCAGAAATGTCTCGGCGAATCATAGTTAGAGCAAAGAAAGGTTGGCGTTTATGATCCTCAAATGGTGCATATATGTTTGTTATACTGAATTGGAGTTTATCAGTTTTGGATTGGAAGGCTAGGGAGAGTGGAGTTTATCAGTTTTATTTTACTGAATTGGAGTTTATCAGCCTAAGGACCGATGATAATGATAGTTTCTCAGGTTGGGGGGTAAGAATCTTATTGACTTAAATCTGTCTATGGTGTCTAGTTTTGTTTCATGGAGACAGACTATATCTGGTTTGTTGTCTATTAGAGCTTGGTAAACTAGTGTTCTTTTCTGGTCATCTCCTAGACCACGAACATTCCAAGAACAGAAAACTAGTTTTGTTTCATGAGGCCTTTGGTTCTGCTCGATATACGCTGAGGTGCATCGTGTACAAGGTCCAACCCACGCACGCCATTGCATAGGTAAATCCCAGAGGGTAAATCAGGTTGCCACACAAGAATAGAAAACTGAAGGAAAATAACAGAAGAAGAGGAGAACAGTGGAGACAGCCAGAAAACAAAAGGCCACCAGGGCAAGGTTACTTGAGACCACTTCCATAAACAGACCACAGTCTTGCAAACATAAACTAAGAAACCAGGATTGAACCTATAGAGACCAGACCTAAACAGAGGGAGCAAAAGCGACTGAGATAAATAGTGCTTAAGAACATAGCAAAGCACTTGTTTAAGGGTGAGGGACAATGCAAAGAAAGAAGGCCCTGGTCGGCTAGACATTGAGTTAAACATTGGCAGTGTCTTCAACACAACATCTGATGCGGCCTTCTCCATGAGAGCTGCTTCCTTGAATGTGTCATCTGCCTTGAGGCCACAGAGGCTGGCCAATTCCTTGATCTTGGCTTTTGAAGTTGGCTGCGGCTTTACTTTGAGGGGTAGTTGGATCACCTCCTGAATCTTCCGTGTTTTTGGGCGGCCTCTTCGACGGTTTCCTGAAGCAGAGGATGAGCTAGCTGAGGAGCTTGGCATTGTGGCAGCAATGCGACGGCTGGCCCGTTGCATTGGGCTGACATGTGCCCCATCATATGCCTTCTGTAGTCGTGGACTTGGACGAACATACACCCGTAAATGGTCATCAGTGATGTGGCTGTGATCAGGTAGTACAGTGACATTAAGGTCAGGGAGCTTGCTTGCCATTTCGTCACTTGGTAGCAGTAGCTGCAGTAGCTTTGGTACCACTGCCACGGGGCGTCTTTCTGGCATGATGATTGGAGACTGCTGGACAAGAGTTGCTCGGAAGGAGTTGAGAGGTATCATGGCTAACAAGCATTTTTAGTAATACATCGAAAGGTCTTACTGTCAAGTGCTAAGCTCTGAACATCATGGTGCTAACCCATTTCTTGAATTGAAAATGGCTCTTTGTAATATCACAAATGTTTGACAGGACTGACTTCTAGCAGGTGCATGTTTCTTAACTGGAAAAAAGGTTTTAGATGATTTATAGTTTTGCACACACCTTGCTGATTTCTTTTTTAGTTTTGCCCTATGGGTTTCCATCCTTTTGTCCTCTTCACTGCCTAAAATAGTCTGAGGAACTTGTCTTAAGGCGATCACTATTGGGCAGATATATCTAACTTCTGGCTATGGTGATTAGTGCCACGGTAGGCTGGTTTTGGCTAGGGATTGGATGCATTCATGCATATGAAACTTTTTCTGTCCCAGTACCACATTATGCAAGCCTATATATGTCACAATCCTTACCCTTCAATTATTTCCAGCTTGTTTGGATCCGCAAGCCAACACCTAGTGAAAAAGCAATTGCTGTTAGTACGAAATAGCATTTGAATATGATTGCAGAAGGGGAGATACCTGCAGAAACATAGCACTGTCTTCCATTCTCCTGTCAATAAGCTTCCATGCATTTTTTTTTCAGCCACTGGACCAAATGAACGTATGCTTGATTTTCTTAACTTTTACTGATCGTCGTATTATCTGCCTGCTTAATGTAGGTATTCATCATTGGACCAGTGAAGGAAGTCAGAAAGGCTGAGGCTATTCTTAGGGGCCGAATGCTGGAATTTTAGAGCTACTATGTGACGGACCGCCTTTTCAGGGGTGCGTTTAAACTCCGAAATGACTACCCAGGAAGATTAGTCATCGGAAACCAAGTTGTACATTACCGCAAAAGAATAATACCATTGTTTTTACATCACATAAGGCCTAACGGCCAGTGTTTTCAAAGGAAGCGGCGAGTTTCAAGTTATATATTACATCTCAAAAGAAAGTCAGCGCAAAAGTAAAATCCATAGGCGAGTCGAGCGAAGACTGAGACTTAGAACCACACTGTGTCGCCATCTACGATCTCTTGGAAGTCACCAACATCTTGATACTCTAAAATGGGTTAATTAAGCAAGGGTGAGTACTACAACGTACTCAACAAGCCACACAGTAAAGCCTGATTATCACGTGCAAGGATAACAAGAGATAGCCATATGTCTCATCTGGTGTATGCAGGTTTTCATAATGTTTGGCATTTCATTTAAAACACAAATCATAATAATAATACAAATAAGGGGGGGGGGGGTTCCAAAGTTATCCTTTTTCCATACTTGTTAATCCAAAACTACTTGAGCTTAGGTTCGGGATTCACCCCATTTTAACTCAGCTTCATTTACCGGAAGCACGGCGTATTCGAATACCATTTAATACACTCTGCAGAGGTGTTCAGCTTTACCCACAAGATTCCACGATCGTTATGCCACGCGATTAACATGCAACTTTCATGCATGCGGCCGGATCGAGGTTATCATAGCTTTTCGTTGGATCTTTCCCCTTTAGCCCCTATCCGGTAGAGTTTCGGTCCACATTAACCCGGGGTCCCCACTGGCCAGAGTGAAGTTCACGATCCCGTTTACTGTGGACACCTACCGTTGTGAACCCGAAATGCCACAGTTTCCTCGTGCACACTTTCGTTCCACCCCCATACCGGGAAGGTAACCCTGCTCCTATAGGTATTCCGGGGAAAGTACAATATACCGAGCTACGTTGAGTCAAGCCAACGAAGTTGACCGGCCCAACCTGTGGTTGAACGGTTTCTTAAGTTATTTACTTTTGCCCAAGATTGTATGTCCTTAATTCGTCATAGACCAAACCATTACATTTCACATGCCCCTGGTATCCAACGTACCACCATCCATCCATACCTTGGTAATAGTCCTCGGCCGGGGATCAGACTAACACCCATCCGGTAGTTAGCCCAATACTGTCCCCCGGACCGCAACATTTCATAAACATTCCAAAACAATCGTTCCATCGACATTTCATGTTTCCTTTAAAATGGTCTAATTAACTATAATAGAATACCTAGCCAAATAATGACAATAGTGATGTTCTAGGGTTACAAAGGATTATTCGGATTCAATATTTGTCAAGGAAGTTCCATGAGCCTTTTTGGCATTAACTAGCTATCATGTCATTCAAACATACCACTTTGCGATATTTCAACATATAGTTCGGAAATAATGCGGTAGAAAGTAATTATGAACTATTCTAGGAAACATTAGGTTCAACATGATCAATGGAGTATGGCTTGCCTTGCGAGGCGGAGGGGTTCTCTAGTTCAGTGTTGGTGTAGTCGTACTCGGCGTTACGCTGGTCCGGCTCCGATTCCAAGTACTGCTCCTGCTCCTGTGTCGGCTCCGGGAGTTGGTACTGCTCGGTCGTCGGCTCTAGCGTAAACAAACACCATAAGATAAACAATAAATAACACAAAAAGAAAGAAGAGAAAAGAAAAGAGAAAAACCGAGAGAGAAAATAAGCCGAGAATGGGTCGGAGGGCATTTTGGGAATTTTTGGAACTTGGTTTGGCGGAACGGAGGTTATTTTTGGACTCAGTGGCTCGAAACGGTTCGGAATATGTATTTTTGGGCATTTTTGGGCTTTTGGATATTTTTGAGACATTTTTGGATTTTTAAATGAATTAAAACGGATTTCTGGAAATTAAAAATCCGAATAAGAAAAAGAAAAGAACACTGTTCATTTTGGGCTGCGTTGGGCCGAATTCGGCCTGGTTTCGCGCGCGTGGGGAATGGCCACTGGGCTGGCCCATTCCTCACGGCATCGACGCTGTGCCCGGCGCATGGCGTGGGAGGAGGCGGCGTGTGGGGCCGGGGCGAGGGGAGTGAGAGGGGAGCTGGCGGGTGGGCCCCGGGTGGCAGTGACACGGGAGAAGGGCGGCCGGAGCGGGGCGGCGCGAGGCCGATGGGGACGCCGGAGGCGGGGAAGGAGGGGGAAAACGCGATTTAGGGCATGGGGTTTCACGGGACTAGGGGCAAACGCAAGAGGGGTTCACCCCATACCTGAAACGCGGCACGGGAGGGCTTGAGCGGCGGTGGAGTGAGCTGGCGACGGCGCTTGACCGGAGGTGAAGGAGATGGCCGTGGGGCGACCACGGGAGTGCACGGGAGTGAGTGAGAGAGAGGGGATTAGAGAGAGGAATGGACAGCGAGCTCGGAGAGCCACAAATGGTGGCCGCGTCGGGTTTAAATAGCCGGCGGAGATGCTAGGTCTTCGGCCAATCATGGCGGCGAAGGCAGCGGCGATGGCGACTCGAGCGCAGGCGTGGGGCTCGGTGCGGCGCTAGGCGGCGGAAGGTGGAGTGGGCTAGGGTTAGGTTAGCGGCGACGGGACGGCACGGGCGGCGTGGCAGAGCTCTGCCACGGCAGAGTTCACGGGCGACGGGGAAGATGCACAGTGCGCTTGCGCACTGGCGCGGGGGCGCGGGCTCGGGCGGAAAGCGGGAACGCGGAAGAAGCGCGGCGGCGGAGAAGGTGAGCCAAGGCGGCGCGGGAGAGAGGGGAGGCGCAAAGGTCGAAAAGGGAAAGCGTAAAAGCGCCGAAACCTTCCCAAAACAGCAAAGATCCGTAAACAACTCCAAACAAATCCAATTAAATTCAAAAAAATCAGGAAAAATCCCGAAAATTCAAAAGACTTCAATGAAACTTATTTAAAAGCCAAATAAAATCCAAAATTTGAAATTTGAGGTTATTTCATACTATACAGAAATGCATGTGGTGCTGTTTGCCTTGTGGATCTCTGATCCTTGACATGAACCAATGAACCAATAAAAATAAAAGCATTGAAGGCAAGTCCCCGTCAAAATCTAGAGGCCTGCTAGGTTTGGCTCTCTTGAAGACCACTCTAGCTGTGCATTAAACATTGTGATCAGGTTCACCTTTTCGTTTTGGCGATTTTTGAATGAACAGTGAAATTTGATAATCGCTAAAATCGAACTGAAAATCGTAAAAATCGCATAAATTTAAAAACCAGATTTTTTTGAAAAAAAATAATTCAAAAATCATGGAAAATCGACTATTTCGACGGAAAATCGACAATTTATCGATGGAAAATCGACAACCATGTTGAACTTTTTATGCGGTCGACTTTTGGTAGCGATTTTTGACGAAAATCGATCGATTTCCACCGATTTTCGACCGTTTTTTGACACGTAATTTTTTTTGAATTTTCGAATTTTTTTGAATTTTTTTTGAATCAGACCGGTTTATCGACCGGTTTTTGATGTCGAACCTAGCGATATTTTTCGACGATTTTTGAATCCCTGATTGTGATTGCTCTAATTCCGGTGCGCTGATCGCCACCTGGTCCAGTGAACGCCCAACAGAAGGAAGTGCTGATGGCAACTCGGGACCTGGGAGGAAACTGCCTGCAAGCCCGGCTAAAGCTCATTGGAGGAGGGGGGTGAACGTCAGCGGGATGCAATCACAAATTTGGACTTGGCAACCAACCCGATGGGGCCGGCACGGCGATGGATACGTCCATCCCAGGACCACCCCTTGTTATCACTGAGCCTCGTGTGCCACTGCTATCTGTCACTTGTCTTCGCTGTTCCTCGCGTGTCCATCTGTTTTATCCCTCTAAGCCTCTTGCCGTTAGCATCATCTTTTCTCGTGCCTCTTTCTTGTGCTTTGGTTCGTTCTTACCAAACAATAGTAGTACAACTTGCATGGATCTATATCATCACTGTTTAGTGTTAACTCTTCGAAGCTACTAGCATGAAGCTACTAGCCGTCGGGATATGTGTTACCCAGAATCCAGGGACAGTGTACGCTGTGGCTGTGCAATCATCTCCCAGCCTTGAAATGGGAAACTCTGTCCGAGAGAATTGCCAATTCTGCCTCTTGATCCTAGGATGAATGTCGCCGTACTTTCGCATCGGGCCGCGAGCTGCGGTGGAGGTGGGTTAGACGATCGTGCTCCGTCGGTGGCCCCACCGGCCGCGCGCGACGGCGACGGCTGCCTTGGGGGCAGGAGGAGACCAAAAGCGACGGCCAGGGCCGTCGACTAGCGCCGGTGCGAATCGGGGGTATATCGGTGGCCCGTGTCTGTGTCGAGCACATGCGCGAGCGTGTAAATCGCATACGGCTGAGCGACCGACGGCGACGGCCGGTGGTCCAGCCAGACATAATTTACCTTGATGTGGTGCCCCGGCGCCGCTGTCCTCGCCGGAAAAGGACGCCGCCCCGGCCGTTTTGCCAATCCGAACAGCTGGTTCCAGGTCGCTCGCCGGAGGCTTAGCTTAATTAAGACATGTTGTGTGTTGCTTAATTAAATGATCTAGTACTCGGAGTCGATCTGATTACGATGGTATGCTAGATTGCTAGCTGCAACTATCGGGGTACAGACCTCAATTTGTGACGTTACGTCATGCGTGTATAGACCACAGAGAGCTAATTAGAGCCATCTGGATTCTAGAGCTTATAACTGGGGCCTACATGGTTTGTATCCAAACTTTGTCAAAAAAAAAAAAAAAAAATTCAATGTGTGGCATGCCACATATTTTATGGCTAACAAATCATTTACCGTATGACAAACTTTGGCATAGAAATAATTAAGCCTATGATGGGTAGACCAGATGGTTAAGAAAGTGTGCCACGCTATAATTGTGACTATGAATTAAATACTAGTCTCATTTGGTCAAACTTACCTAAGACAAGTGTGACCCTTGGGCTCTAACCAAACAACACCTAAGGTTGGATGAGTGAAAATGTACAGTGAAGGAAAAAAAAATAGAGAGAGCTCCAAGAAAGGGAGTGGATCAAAGAGCTAGAGGGAGACGATCAAAGAGCTAGCTAGGGAGTCAATTCCAAGTGTGGGACAATCTTAACTAGCCAACTTCACGCCGCGTGGCTAGCCAATTTCATACTCGATCCAAATGATAATAAAACGGACACACACGTATATATACCAAGTTGAGGTTCAAAATAGACAGATAAAATTTGACCTACTACGTACATAGCAGATGAACTAATTAAATTAAACTAGAAGGAATTCATAATTAAAAATGCATCGAAGGAAATGATATTACAAAACCCTCGCCAAGTGCCTCGTATTAATTCCTAGCTAACAAGGACTCAATCGGGTTTTGGATGCTGGGGTTAATTGACTGAGATATATATATGCATGGTTCAATTTGCTCATCAACTTTTTAACTCCAGCTATATATATTGTGGGAGCGATTTGTACTTGGGTTTCATGATCGGGGACCGCTTTCTATGGATCATATCAGCTAATTGTTTGCATGTTGCAACTTGGACATTGGTCCATGATCGACTGAGCGAGACGTCGTTGAGCTGAGTTGGTAAGAAAATGAAGTAGGAAATTTAAAGGGTGGCATTGCTAGCGGCTACACACAGACTCGATCGAATAGCACCGTCAGGAATTTGGATTATGGTTGCTAAAGAAAACATCTGGGTGAAAATTATCAAACGTTTTAAAAAAGTTTTGGACTGCAGGTTTTGCACAGGAAAACACCAAAACATACTTCAGAATTATTTAGCTCATGATTTGTTCTGGTAGCCCTCGTTTTTGAGACGGTACACATATTGTATAGGTATCATCCGGATGTTTTTGTGTTAGCTAACATCCAAATTTTGGACCGTTGGATATCTCACCCAGATCATAGGATTAGATCAAATCATAGGATCAAATCATAGGAGGAGTTTATCAAATCCGGATGATGTTTATCAAATCCCCTCAACAAATTTACTCTAGATAGGAGGAGTTTCGCTAAACATAACCAAGGAGTCTTTTCTTTATGAGAACTTGTTCAAAAATCAGGTCTCACAACTGATACTACTACTATGGCCAGTTTTGAATTTCACGTGACCAAGCTAGCTAGCTAAGCATAGAGCATTAGATCATGCATGACAAATTAGAGCTCAATAAAAATATGCAGTTACCGACTGTATAGAGTGCCAAAGGTGAGATAATATTATACACACTTCTTTTTAACGGCAGCTGCACTTACACTGCACCTAGCTCTAGGTTCTTTGCCTGCACACACACGCGCGCACACAATTAAGCTTGTGTTTTTATTGTTCTTTATTTGGTTTCCCAACTCTGCAGAACTACTGAACATGCCTCCGCGGGCTTGCGTGCCCTAAACTTGTCACCTACCACACTCACGCATCACGCATATGCGGGTACACACGAAATGCTGCAGATATTGTTTCTGTAGTATGTGCGTACAAATCACCCTCTTGTGTGTTTCTCCTTGGTTTACTGCTGCTGTGCTGCTAGCAGCTGCTCCTATCTTGATCATGACAGTAGCTGGATAGCTATTATCTGCTATGGTTAGTTAGGTGTCTTGTTACTACTGTTCAACACATTCCAAATTAGCAGCCTCTTTCTACATTGCTGCTTTCCTGTTATCTCATTCAATCAGTGGAAAGCAATGATGCATCAAAGTTGTCCTCTCCTCCTTGTCTAATACTACTACATTAACTAGCCATTTCTTTCATTTCTAAATTAATCACACGTGATATTAGAAGTAAAGAAGATAATGAAAACATTGGCCTTCGACATTTGGCAATCTAGATTTAGCTATCAGCATGCCTTATAACTTTATAAATGAGTTTTTTTTTTGTGAGTAATAAGGTGAGTTCATCAGTGCATGAGGCGATGATCTGGTTCAAATAAATGATAATAATGAGACATGCAATTCCTTGGAGTTTCTCTTCAACGGAGTCCGTGGATTCCGTTGAATTTATGCATGTTTTGAATTTATGCAATGCTCGTGTAAGTATTTGTATGGACTAATGTTGAGTTAAGTCACGGACTTGTGCTCGAAATCGTTTTATGGTTTGTTCATGTGCAGGTGTTGCTCGAGAGCGAACGTGGTCGATGACGGGACCGAAACTAGGTTCATGGAGGAACTGAGGTTCGAGACTAGATTCAGGAAGGAATCGAGGTCTTGGTGGTCAAGGATGTTGTTTGCACCAAAATTTGGTATTTATGGGAAAATCGGTCTGAGACGGATAGAAGCGTTCGTATGGAAAGAAATCGGTGAAACAGATCGGAAGGGGAATCCGTTTCTAACAAGGAAAGGGAATCAGATCAGAGGCCGATATGGATAGACACCGTATCCATATACAACTCGGATCGGCCGGACGTATTATAAAAAGGAGGAGACGACAAGCGGCGAAGGGATCAATCTCAACACCATACACAATATTTTCTGACTTTTGTTTACGCTTTTCTAGGTTAGACAATCATCCTTTTGTAAGTCGATAGATCCAATAAAGTTGCGCATCGCCGATTATTGGCTTTGTTGGCTTCATCCAGGTTCGATCTGCTTTGTGTTGTTGCGCATCGCCTCTCAAAGCCAATTCTACCTTTTACCTCCGGATTAACCGTAGTTGGTTGATCTATTTATCCCCTGATCGGTTATCAGCCGATTAGCGTCAAGCCGATAAGCTTTGATTTATCGGCTTCATCTTGATTCACAAATCTACCTTGTCAATTACAGGTCAAATTGACTGGCACGCTCTGCAAACCCGGTGTTTGTTTTGTGTGTTCGAGGCTAAGGATCCTGCTTCATATTTTTAGCGCGAACATATTTTGGCACGCCCAGTGGGACCAAGAAAACCAAGATGTCATCAACCGATAAGCCTGCGGTCACCGCCGACATCAACACAGATGCCATAATCGCGCCACAGATGGCCGATTTGACCCCTGAACAGCGGAAAGAGGTCGAAGACCGAAAGGCGGCTTTGGAAGAAATGATGCTGCGATGTTTCCAAAAAACACGCCGCGTCGTTACTCAAAAGGCTGCACTCCCAAGCATTAATCCTGTCGGAGATTCGTCATCCGAATCGGTAAGACGATACGCACCCGCTCAAGCCGATCTGTCAAGTATGATTGAGCAATCTGTTCATCACGCACTAATTAACCAATCATCGGCTCTAGTGTCTACATTAAAGTCAATGATAGAAAATAGTGTGAAAACAATTGCTCATGAGTTGGCTGTGTCTGGGAGCCTGCTAGATCCACCACAAACCATCCCTACGTACCCAGTGTACTCAATAGCGCCTAACACCAATACAGTAAATGTGTCGTCTCAAATACCTGCCATGATGCCGACTCAACCTACTGTTCTGAAACCAAGCACACAGAAAGATGGATTCACACACTACCATGGGCACACGGACGGGGCTAAAATAAGCGCACCAAACCCATCAAACGGACCCTCCAGCAGCGTCGGTTTATCGGCTTATCAGCCGATTGAAACAGATCAGGGTCCACGGTCACGGGGAGCCACGACTATGAGACAGGCGCCATATAGGGTAGTGCCGTACGTTGAACCTCTCGCACCTATACCCGATACATTGGTTTTTAATCATGATTATGACCAAGTACCAAGACCTCATGTGGCACGATTCGGGCAAAGACCCGAGTTTGCACTTGGGGGGCAGGGCGTGAACAATGAAAATTGGCAATGTCCGGTTGCACCACAAGCCGACAATGTCAATTGGGCGGAACAAATTGCTAACGTTTTAAGAGAACAGTTCGGCTTACAACCCAGAGGAAGGGTAATCGGCTACAGGAAGCCGTATCCCGATTACATAGATCGTATGCCATACCCACATAACTTTAGGATACCAGACTTCGCTAAGTTTTCAGGTGACGATTCTGTTACCACCATTGAGCATATCGGACGGTTTATGGCTCAGTGTGGGGAAGCTGCACAGTCCGATGGATTAAAAATTAGGCTGTTTCCTTTGTCATTGTCTGGTGTTGCATTCACTTGGTTTACCAATTTACCCCTAAATTCAGTTCATATGTGGAACGATTTAGAAAGCCAATTTCATGAATACTTCTTTTCGGGGACTATGGAGCTTAGGATTTCTGACCTTAGTTCGGTCCGACAGAAGTACGACGAATCGGTTTCCGACTATATCAGAAGATTTAGAGGCGTACGAAATAGATGCTTTAGTGTAACTGAAGGGAATATGCCCGAGAGGCAATAATAAATTGTTTATTATCATATTTCATGTTTATAATAGATGTTTATTTCTCATGCTAAAATTGTATTAATCGGAAACGTTAATACATGTGTGTTTAATAAACAAAAAGGTTCCTAGTAAAGCCTCTTTTTAAACTAGCTCGTTGATTAACTGATGATCAAGGTTTCCTGATCATGAACATTGGATGTTGTTAATAACGGGGTCATGTCATTAGAAGAATGATGTGATGAACATACACCCAAGTTGGTATAGCAAATACGATCAAGTCATTTAGTTTGTTCTTTGTATCAAACACATCTGAAATAGCTCTTTTTCTTAGACCATGAGATGATGTCAATCACTAACTCAGGAAGAGTACTTTGATGACATCAAACGTCACTCCGTAACACGGTGACTATAAAGATGGATTTGGGTACTATGAAAGTATTAGTTGAGGCTCATGCATCAAGAGTGGGATTTGTCCATCCGGATGACGGAGAGATATACTGGGCCCTCTCGGTGATATCACATTGACATCGCTTGCAAGCATGTGACTAGGTCACAAGAATGTTATATCACTAACGAGTAAAGAGTACTTGTCGATAACGGATCGAACTAGGTATAGTTGATACCGATGATCGGATCAGGACAAGTAAAATATCGTGAGACAAAAGGAATTGGTTATGTCGTTTACGGTTTACGCGATCACTAGTTCATCGTTGAGTGAATGGGAGTCATTATGGATCTCGGATCCCGTGATGATTATTGATCCGAGAGGTGTCTCAATCATGTCCATTTTATTCATGAACCGTAGGGTGACACACTTAAGGTTCATCGATGCATTTGAGTGGATACGAAACAGGAGAAAAATATGGAGATGATCTGAGGAATTTATTTGAGTATCGCCAGGAATAGTTTCGGGATATCGGAATAGTTAAAGGGGTATATGTTAATGTTTGTTAATTAAAAGAATTAACAAATATTAAAATATCTGAAATAAAAATGTTTATTTATTTATGGGAGAAAACCTTTCATTTCTTGAGTGGGGTTTTAATGGAAACCAAAGTGGGTTGATTTAAGTGAGTGGAGAGATCACTCACATGAAGAGAGGGAGGGCAAGGGGCACCCACCATGCGCCGGCCACCTCTTGGCATGCCTCCTCCTCCTCCTATAAAAGGGAGGGAGGAGCTCCTCTCTTTGTTGTTCATCCATTTGACCCTTTGGTTGGTCCATTCTCCCTCCTCCTGCTGATCCGTTTTTCGAGCTGTGGCTTATGCGAAGCGCTGCTGAAATTATTTCTCCACCACCACCACCACTAAGCTGTAGTGTTGTTGGAGTTTTCCGGATCCACTACTTCGCTGCCTACCGAACGAGGGATTGGAGGTCATCGTTGATCCGCACGTGTGACCAAGGCACGAGGCGCCGCCATTTGTGGCGCTCATCTTCGCGACTTCAAGTCGGGAGTGTACCTCTACATCAACCACGTTTGTTTGCGGAACGTTATTCCCACTTTCGGTCTCACGAGGGTGAGTCCTTCAAACCGTTTACTTGCATCTCCTAGATATGATCTTGGTGTTTGGTTGCAATCGTAGGAAAATTTTTGTTTTCCATGCTTGAAACCCTTCGGTGGTATCGAGCCGTGTCTATGCGTAGATGTTTTATGCGGTTTTAAAACACATGTGGATGTGGGCGTTGATGATCATGTTATTGCATACTTTCGTGTATTTTGGATCATGGTGGCATAGTGGGATTTGAAGCGGCCGGACTAACCTTACATGTCCTCGCACATGAGACTTGTTCCACGCTCGACATGCAACTAGTATTGCATAAGTGGCTTTGCGGGTGTCTGCTTTCTTCTACTATAGTCATGATCTAATTTACAACGGTTTGCTAATAATGTTTTTATCACCGTTGTGGTTCTTGTTCGTAGGTAAGAACAGTTTTTCCTAGAAAGCCCAAAACCACGTAAAATATGCAAAAATAAATTAGAGACGTCTAACTTGTTTTTGCAGGCTTGTGATGTGATATGGTCATTGATACAAAGATTGTTGTATGAAATGAAATTTATTGTAAATTTAAACAACGGCAGGAGCCATTTGGTTGTTTTTCTTTGTATGGCCTGCGTGCTAAGTATATGTCCATGTGATATATTGTAATGGAGGAAGACAATCAAGATGGCAGCATCATGGACCTTGGTGCCATGCTTAGGTGGAATGATGGAGATCATACCATGTCGCACAAGATGGAGATCAAGTGCTGAAAGGACCATATCATATCACTTTATTCATGCATGTGATGTTAATTCTTTTATGCATCTTATTTTGCTTGATTATGATCACGTCAATAGCACTATAAGATGATCCTCCAAATTAATATCAAGATAATAATGTGTTCTTCCATAGTATGCACCGTTAAGAAAGTTCGCTGCTTCAAGCACCACGTGATGATCGGGTGTGATAGACTCTACGTTCGCATACAACGGGTGTAAGCCAGATTTACACACGCAAATACTTTGGTTCTACTTGGCGAGCCTAGCATGTACAGACATGGCCTCGAACACGAACCGAAAGGTAAAGCATGAGTCATATGGATGATATGATGAACATATTGATGTTCGCCTTTGAAACTATGCCGTCTCACGTGATGATCGGTTTCGGTATAGTGAATTTGGTTCGTGTAATCACTAAAGATGACTAGAGGGATGTTGTTTTTGAGTGGGAGTTCTCGTAGTAATTTTGAATTAAACTTGAACTTAATCTATTATGAACTTAGTCTAAATAACTTTGCAAATACGTTGTAGATGGCACCCCCTACTTTCAATTTCAATCTGTTCATGGAGAAAGAGAAACTAGCCACCAATGGTAGCAACTTTACCAATCGGGCCCTTAACCTCGAGGATTCTCCTCGCCGCTGCTCAAAGGAGCTATGTGCTAGAAGCGCCACTGGGTGCCCCGCCCACGATGATGCCCCAGGAGGAGAAAAATGTTTTCTTGACTCGCAAGGAGGACCACGCTTTAGTTCAATGCGGCATTTTGTATGGCCTTGAGCCTGAGCCGCTAAAGCGTTCGAGCACAGCAATGCTTTTGATACAATGAGAGAGTTGAAAATGATCTTCGACACCCATGCCGCAAAGAGAGAGTTATGAAGCTTCAGAAAAGTTCTTTAGCTGCATGATGGAGGAAAACAGCTCCGTTAGTGAGCACGTACTCAAAATGTCTGGGTATGCCGATAAACTCATAGCTTTGGGAATAACGATCCCCATTGAGCTAGGAATTCATCGTGTTCTCTGGCCTTCGCCACCAAGCTACAAGAGCTTTGTGATGAACTACAACATGCAGGGCATGAAGAAGTCTCTCACAGAGCTTCTGTCAATGCTTTGAAAACTTCGAAGTGGAGATCAAGAAGGAACATCAAGTGTTGATGGTCCAAAAGACTATCAGTTTCAAGAAGAAAGGCAAGGCTAAGGGAAACTTCAAGAAGAAGGGCAAGTCTGTTGCCACATATGAGAAGAAGACCAAGGCTGGCCCTAAGTCGAATCTTGAATGTTTTTCTTTGCAAAGAACTGGCACTGAAGCGCAAGCGCCCAAAATATCTGGTGATAAGAAGGACGGGAAAGTGAGCAAAGGTATATATGATATACATGTTATTGATGTGTACCTTACTAGTACTCGCAGTAGTACCTGGGTATTTGATACCGGTTCGGTTGCTAACATATGTAACTCGAAATAGGAGCTAAGGAATAAGCGACAACTAGCAAGGGATGAGGTAATGATGCGCGTCGGCAATGGATCAAAAGTTGATGTGATCGCCGTCGGGACGCTACCTATCCAATTACCATCAGGATTAGTTATAAACCTAAATAATTGTTATTTAGTGCCTGCGTTGAGCATGAACATCATATCTGGATCTTGTTTAATGCGAGACGGTTATTCATTCAAGTCTGAGAACAATGGTTGTTCAATTTATATGAATAATATCTTTTATGGTCATGCACCAAAAAGAATGGTTTATTTATTTTGAATCTTGATAATAGTACACATGTTCATAATGTGAATACCAAAAGAATTAAGTTGAATGATGATATTGTCGCATATATGTGGCATTGCCGCTTATGTCATATTGGTGTTAAGCATGAAGAAGCTCCATTCGATGGACTACTAGAATCACTTGATTATGAATCATTTGAGACATGTGAACCATGCCTCATGGGCAAGATGACTAGAACCCGTTTTCGGTACAATGGAGCGGGCAACCGACTTATTGGAAATCATACATACCGATGTGTGTGGTCCAATGAGTGTGTCAGCGTGGTGGATATCGTTAGCCGTTACTTTCACGGATGATTTGAGTAGATATGGATATATTTACTTAATGAAACACAAGTCTGAAACATTTGAAAAGTTCAAAGAATTTCAGAGTGAAGTAGAAAATCATCGTAATGAAAGATCAAATTTCTACGATCTGATCGTGGAGGAGAGTATCTTAGTTACGAGTTTGGCACACACATGAGACAATGTGGAATAGTTTCACAACTCACTCCTCGCTGAAACACCACAACAGAATGGTGTATCCGAAGCGTCGTAATCGTACTTTATTGGATATGGTTCGATCTATGATGTCCCTTACAGATTTGCCACTTTCATTTTGGGGTCATGCACTAGAAACAGTTGCATTCACTTTAAATAGGGCACCATCTAAATCCGTTGAAATAACACCGTATGAATTATGGTTTGGCAACAAACCTAAGTCATCATTTCTAAAAGTTTGGGGATGCGATGTTTATGTGAAGAAACTTCAACCTGATAAACTCGAACCCAAAGCGGAAAAATGCGTCTTCATAGGATACCCTAAAGAAACAATTGGGTACACCTTCTATCACAGATCCGAGGGCAAGGTTTTCGTTGCCAAGAATGGATCCTTTTTGGAGAAAGAGTTTCTCTCGAAAGGTGTGAGTAGTAGGAAGGTAGAACTCGACGAGGTTGTTGAACCTTCTCTTCATGGAATGGCAAGTGCAGCAGCGCCGGAAGTTGTTTCGGAGTTGACTTCACCAAATGAAGAGGAACTAATGATAAGGATCATGAAACTCAGAAAGAGAACACTACCGCACCTCGCAGTCAACAAGAGCGCATTATCGCTCCACGACTTTTATGTTCCTACTATGAATGTCATGGTAGTTGAGAATGATGACCCTGCGACGTATGATGAAGCGATGATGAGCCCAGATTCCGACAAATGGCTAGAAGCCATGAAATCCGAAATGGGATCCATGTATGAAAACCAAGTATGGACTTTGGTGAACCTACCCAATGACCGTAAGGCCGTTGAGAACAAATGGATTTTCAAAAAGAAAATAGACGCTGATGGTAATGTGACCATCTATAAAGCTCGACTTGTCGCAAAGGGTTTTCGACAAATTCAAGGAGTTGACTACGATGAGACTTTCTCACCCGTAGCGATGCTAAAGTCTGTAAGGATAATGTTAGCAATTGCTGCATTTTTCGATTATGAAATCGCGGATGGACGTCAAAACGGCATTCCTTAACGGTTATCTTAAGGAAGAGCTGTATATGATGCAGCCGGAAGGTTTTGTCGACCCTAAGAATGCTAACAAGGTATGCAAGCTCCAGCGATCCATTTATGGACTGAAGCAAGCATCACGAAGTTGGAATCTCCGTTTTGATGAGGTAATCAAAGGTTTTGGATTTGTCCAAACTTACGGAGAATCTTGTGTTTACAAGAAAGTGAGTGGGAGCTCTATAGCATTTCTGATGACATATTGTTGATAGGAAATGATATAGAACTTTTGAAAAGTGTAAAAGATTACTTAAACAGTAAGTTTTCAATGAAGGACCTTGGTGAAGCGGCATATATTTTAGGCATCAAAATCTATAGAGATAGATCGAGACGCTTGATTGGGCTATCACAAAGTACATATCTTGACAAGATTCTAAAGAAGTTTAGAATGGATGAAAGTAAGAAAGGGTTCTTACCTATGATGCAAGGCAAGATGTTGAGTAAGACTCAGAGTCCAGCTACAGCAGAAGATAGAGAAGTAATGAATAAGATTCCCTATGCTTCAGCCATAGGCTCTATCATGTATGCTATGTTGTGTACAAGACCAGATGTGGCACATGCTATTAGTTTGACTAGCAGATACTGGCCTGATCCAGGTTTTGAACACTGGATGGCGGGTCAAGAATATCTTTAAGTACTTAAGAAGAACTAAAGATATGTTTCTCATATATGGTGGTGAAGAAGAGCTCAAATGCGCAAAATGTTACGCCGACGCTTAGCTTTGATAATCGATCCGGATGACTCTAAGTCTCAATCCGGTACATTTTTGAAATGAATGGAGGAAGCGGTGAGTGGAGAAGTTCCAAGCAATCTGTGGTGGCAGGATCTTCAACAGAGGCGGAATATATTCTGCTTGTAAGCGGTAGCAGGAAGCGGTTTGGATGAAGATGTTCATATCCGAACTAGGTGTGGTTCCGAGTGCGTTGGACCCGATGGTTATCTATTGTGACAACAATGGTGCCACAGCCAATGCTAAAGAACCAAGGTCACACAAGAATTCCAAGCATATTAAGCGCCGGTTTCACTCCATCCGTGAACATGTCAAGGATGGCGATATATAAAGATTTGCAAAGTGCACACGGATCTGAATGTGGCAGACTCGTTGACTAAAGCTCTCCCAAGGGCAAAACATGATCAACACCGTAACTCAATGGGTGTTAGAATCATCACAATGTAATCTAGATTATTGACTCTAGTGCAAGTGGGATCAAGGGAATATGCCCGAGAGGCAATAATAAATTGTTTATTATCATATTCCATGTTTATAATAGATGTTTATTTCTCATGCTAAAATTGTATTAATCGGAAACGTTAATACATGTGTGTTTAATAAACAAAAGGTTCCTAGTAAAGCCTCTTTTAAACTAGCTCGTTGATTAACCGATGATCAAGGTTTCTGATCATGAACATTGGATGTTGTTAATAACGGGGTCATGTCATTAGAAGAATGATGTGATGAACATACACCCAAGTTGGTATAGCAAATACGATCAAGTCATTTAGTTTGTTGCTGTATCAAACACATACGAAATAGCTCTTTTTCTTAGACCATGAGATGATGTCAATCACTAACTCCGGAAGAGTACTTTGATGACATCAAACGTCACTCCGTAACACGGTGACTATAAAGATGGATTTGGGTACTATGAAAGTATTAGTTGAGGCTCATGCATCAAGAGTGGGATTTGTCCATCCAGATGACGGAGAGATATACTCTGGGCCCTCTCGGTGATATCACATTGACATCGCTTGCAAGCATGTGACTAGGTCACAAGAATGTTATATCACGGAACGAGTAAAGAGTACTTGTCGGTAACGGGATCGAACTAGGTATAGTTGATACTGATGATCGGATCCCGGACAAGTAAAATATCGTGAGACAAAAGGAATTGGTTATGTCGTTTACGGTTTACGCGATCACTAGTTCATCGTTGAGTGAATGGGAGTCATTATGGATCTCCGATCCCGCCGATGATTATTGATCCGAGAGGTGTCTCAATCATGTCCATTTTATTCATGAACCGTAGGGTGACACACTTAAGGTTCATCGATGCATTTGAGTGGATACGAAACACCTGGAGAAAAATATGGACAGATAGGATCGCTTTGAGTATCGCCGAATAGTTTCGGGATATCGGAATAGTTAAAGGGGGTATATGTTAATGTTTGTTAATTAAAAGAATTAACAAATATTAAAATATCTGAAATAAAAATGTTTATTTATTTATGGGAGAAAACCTTTCATTTCTTGAGTGGGGTTTTAATGGAAACCAAAGTGGGTTGATTTAAGTGAGTGGAGAGATCACTCACATGAAGAGAGGGAGGGCAAGGGGCACCCACCATGCGCCGGCCACCCCTTGGCATGCCTCCTCCTCCTCCTATAAAAGGGAGGGAGGAGCTCCTCTCTTTGTTGTTCATCCATTTGACCCTTTGGTTGGTCCATTCTCCCTCCTCCTGCTGATCCGTTTTTCGAGCTGTGGCTTATGCGAAGCGCTGCTGAAATTATTTCTCCACCACCACCACCACTAAGCTGTAGTGTTGTTGGAGTTTTCCGGGGATCCACTACTTCCGCTGCCCCGCTGGAACGAGGGATTGGAGGTCATCGTTGATCCGTACGTGTGACCAGCACGAGGCGCTGCCATTTGTGGCGCTCATCTTCGCGACTTCGAAGTCGGGAGTGTACCTCTACATCAACCACGTTTGTTTGCGGGAACGTTATTCCCGCTTTCGGTCTACGAGGGTGAGTCCTTCTGAAACCGTTTACTTGCATCTCCTAGATATGATCTTGGTGTTTGGTTGCAATCGTAGGAAAATTTTTGTTTTCCATGCTTCGAAACCCTTCAGTAACATTACCCGATAATCAATTGGCCGATTTAGCATTCCAAGGGTTTATCCCACCATTAAAAGAGAAGCTATCTGGCCAAGAATTCCCCGATTTAGGCCACTTACTCCATCGCGTATCGTCACATGAAAGCCGATATGCAGAAAGCAAAGGGTTTAAAGATAGATTCAAATCAAACGGTAATGAAAAGGCCAAAGTAAACATGGTAGAGTATAATTCAAGCGACACCTCTGAAGACGAAGCAGAAGTAAACATAGCCGAGTGGGCCAAGGGTTCCAAAAGGCCACTCGTATGCTCTCTACTCAAGCCAACGAAAAATAAGATGGAAATCAAGTATTCATATGATGTGTCGAAGTGCGACAAAATATTTGATTTATTATTGCAAGAAAAATTCATAAGGTTGCCAGAGGGACACGTCATACCATCGGACGAAGAAGTTAAAAAGCGAAGGTACTGTAAATGGCACCATTCATTTTCACACAACACTAACGATTGTAATATTTTTCGACAACAGATTCAATCGGCTATCACCGATGGCAGATTAAAGTTTGCAGAAGAATCAGCTATGCAGATTGATGCGAATCCTTTTCAAGTTAATATGGTTCAATGCTCGCGGAAAGGGAAAGAACCTGCAGAAAGTAACGAGCCGACTAAAAGAGTCGAGGCCCGGTCAAAAAGGGACGAAACAGTGCAAATCACTATCGGCTCTATACAAATAGAAGCCGATAGAAGTGGACATAACTCAAGAACAGTAAAGCCAAAGGGAGATTTGGAAGTCGGAAAATGGTATAGGGCCGAGAGGGCTCCAAGGAAAGTTGATTTCAAACCAAAGCCGACTTTCTCGCAACTCTTGGGAAAGTATGAAAGGATGAGTCAAAGACATAACACTCGACAACCCCAGAGTTTTCATCAGCCGGATCATAAGACAGACGAATATTGGCGATCAGATATGCCACATCGGCCAATCACTGAAGAAGAGAGACACCGACAATGTCCCTTTTGGCAGTTTTGCTGGGAAAAGGGAATGACCTTACCAACAGTTATGTCTTGTCCTATGCAACACCCGTCTGCATATCGGCCAAACCAATCGGTGAAGGACAGGTTGTCTAGACCGATACATGATCGACCAGAAGTGAGAGGCAGGAGGCCGGTCCGTGAAAGGTTGTCAACATCAGAGCAGGGCGAGTCCTCCCGAACTCAAGAATTATCGGCTTATCGTAACATAAGTAGAATGGAATCTGACAGCGAAATGAGCAATTTAGCTGGAAAGATAAGGAAGCCGATAGAACCTAAACCTAGGTGGTGCCCCTCGGGTCTCAGCAAGTCACAGCGCAGGCGGCTTCAGCGACTAAAAACGCAAGAAGAAAGAGAAACCGAGAAAGAAAGCGAGAGGGATCGGATGTTCAATAAGTTAAGGCCAATACCTGTTTTGAAAAAAGAGTGGAGAAAGAAGGAGCAGATCGATAGTGACTCAGATCAATCGGTCGAATCCGGGTCTCCGATGATCCGAGATGATACACCACCAATGGATATAAACATGGTATTTGCTTTACCTGCGGAGTTCAAAACTGAAGAATCGGCTGAGGAAGTGTTCGCCCAATTGTGCCTCGGAGCGCCAGACGCTGTATTCGAAAAGCCACAAGATATGCATCGGCATCTGAAACCATTATACCTAAAAGGGCATATTAATGGCCGACCGATATCTCGCATGTTGGTCGATGGTGGGGCAACAGTTAATCTGATGCCGTTAAGTACTTTCAGAAAATTGGGTAAAGCCGATGAAGACTTGATCAAAACTAATATGGTGCTAAAAGACTTCACGGGAGATCCTACTGAAGCTAAAGGCGTAATGATGTTGGAATTAACAGTCGGTAATAAAACTTTGCCGACTGCATTTTTCGTGATAGAAGCCAAAGGCAATTACAGTGTGCACCTTGGACGGGATTGGATCCACGCCAATTGCTGCATACCATCAACTATGCATCAGAAGTTGATACAATGGAACGATGATACAGTTGAAGTGGTACCAGCCGACACATCGGCTCATATCGCTATGGCCAGTCCTGACACCAATTGGCCACACGAAGAGGCTGAATGTATATCGGGAAAAGTCTTGGACGATTGCGATTTTATCTGCATCGAGAAGTCAGGGTTCAAGCCGATCAGCGTCAAACCTAATACGTTTGATCGGACAGACGAAGTAGTGAGAATATGGAGTCCAAGACACTAGCAAAGCTTCAAGAAAAGGCAAGGAGCTATCGGCAGGAAGAATACGAGGAAGCCGTTGAGGATTTTGAAGAAGAAAGGAAAGGCTTAGAATTTACCTCTGCCGATTTGCTCGAAGAGATCAACATTGGAGAAAGCGATAGTAAAAGACCAACATTTGTAAGTGCTAAATTAGAACCAAGTTATAAAGCAAAGTTGGTCGAAATACTCAAGAAATATAGAGATTGCTTTGCATGGGAGTATTATGAGATGCCAGGTTTAAGCCGACAACTAGTTGAACATCGGCTACCCATAAAACCTGGATATAGGCCATTTAAACAGTATCCAAGACGATTTAATCCTACGATGTACGACGCCATAAAAGAAAAAGTGGAACGATTGCTAGAAGCAAAGTTTATCCAGCCTTGCCGATATGCTGAATGGGTCTCGAATATCGTTCCTGTAAAGAAGAAAAATGGCAAACTTAGGGTGTGTGTGGATTTTAGAGATTTAAATAAAGCTACACCAAAAGATGAGTACCCGGTGCCTATAGCCGATATGCTTATCGATGCTGCATCCGGGAATAAAATCATAAGTTTTTTGGATGGAAATGCCGGATACAATCAGATATTCATGGCCGAAGCCGATGTACCCAAAACGGCTTTCAGATGCCCAGGAGCCTTAGGGCTATATGAATGGAAAGTTATGACCTTCGGTTTAAAAAATGCCGGTGCCACTTATCAACGTGCTATGAACCACATTTTTCACGATTTGATCGGCAATACTGTGGAAATATACATTGATGATGTGGTGGTAAAGTCCAAAGAAGATTGGCGACATTTAGCCGATTTAGAAAAGATGTTCGAGAGCACGAGGTTACATGGATTAAAAATGAACCCGCTCAAGTGCGCTTTTGGAGTATCGGCTGGACAATTCCTTGGGTTTACCGTGCATGAAAGGGGAATTGAAGTAAACCAGGCCAAAGTAAAAGCTATAGCCGATACCAAGCCGCCGACAAGCAAAAAGGAGTTGCAAGTATTGATAGGGAAAATCAACTACTTGTGACGTTTCATTTCAAACTTGTCAGGACGTATTCGGGCCTTCACACCGCTGCTGAAAGTTAAAGACGACCAAGAGTTCAAATGGGGAGCCGATCAACAAAAGGCCTTCGACAACATAAAGGGTTATCTGATGAACCCACCAGTATTGGCCGCACCAAAGCATGGTATACCTTTTAAACTATATATATCAGCTGAAGGTGATACAATTGGGGCAGTCTTAACACAGGAAGCCAATAGGAAGGAACGAGCAATATTTTATTTAAGCCGACGTCTTTTAGATGCAGAAACCAGGTATCCCCTAGTAGAAAAATTGTGCTTATCATTGTATTTTGCTTGCACCAAATTAAGACATTATATGTTGGCTTCCAAATGCGTTATAATATGCAAAACCGATGTAGTCAAGTACATATTATCGGCGCCAATTCTGCGGGGTCGGCTTGGTAAATGGGCATACGCCTTAACAGAGTTCGAGTTAACCTATGAGTCGGCTAAATTTGTGAAAGGACAAACTGTGGCCGATTTTATCACAGGAAGTGAAACATTAACAGGAACAGCTGATGTAACTCCTTGGCAGCTGTATTTTGATAGATCCGTTTGCCAGGAGGGCAAAGGCATCGGCGTAGTATTGATTTCACCTAGAAAACAGGAGTATGACTTCATGTATCGGCTAAATAGCCGATGTTCAAATAATCAAGCAGAATACGAAGCATTACTAAGGGGGCTACAATTGCTAGATAGCATCGGGGTGAAAGACGTCGAAGCTTTTGGAGACTCGATGTTAATTGTACAGCAAGTCAAAGGAGAATACTGATGCAATGACGGTGCGCTAACTCAGTACTTACATCAATGCCTCCAAATTATCGAGATGTTCACTACATTTTCTATAAAACATATCCCCAGAGAAGCTAATGATAAAGCAAATCGATTGGCGCAATGTGCATCAGGGTACAAGATTGAAAGCCGACAGGAACCAATCGAGCTAAACATTTGGCCGATTTTATGTGTTCACCCTGTCGACTGGAGAACAGAGATAAGGGATTATTTATCAGACCCATCTAAGCCGACCGAGCAGAAAGTCAGACGCAAAGCACTCAAATATGTTCTACTAGAAGATGTACTATACTTTCGGACAATGGAAGGGTTATTGCTAAAATGCCTGGGAACCGAAGAAGCCAAGATAGCGATGGGAGAAATCCATGAAGGAATTTGCGGATCACATCAATCGGCCCATAAAATGAAATGGATACTGAGACGAACGGGATATTTTTGGCCGACAATGTTAGAAGATTGTTTCAAATATTATAAAGGATGCCAAACATGCCAAAAGTTTGGTAACATACAACAAGACCAAAGATCGGCTTTGCATCCAATCATCAAGCCATGGCCGTTTAGGGGATGGGGTATAGACATAATCGGCCAGATATTTCCGTCATCTAGCAAAGGACATAAATTTATTCTCGCAGCTACAGATTACTTCTCAAAATGGGTTGAGGCTGTACCACTCAGGAAAGTTACTAGCAGAGAACTGATCGACTTTGTAAGTGAACACATCGTCCATCGGTTTGGGATCCCGCAAACGATCACTACCGATCAAGGGACTGTGTTCATGTCAAAGGAGTTCAAAGATTTTGCAGGAAGTCTTGGGATAAAACTACTAAATTCCTCCCCTTATTACGCTCAGGCCAATGGGCAGGCCGAGTCATCGAACAAAACATTGATAAAACTAATAAAAAGAAAAATTGAGGAAGAGCCAAGGAAATGGCACTCAACACTATCGGAAGCTTTATGGGCTTATCGGCTATCTCATCACGGATCAACTAAATTATCGCCTTTTCAGTTGGTATATGGACAAGAAGCCGTTTTGCCCGTAGAAATCAACATCGGCTCAGTGAGGCTATGTGAGCAAGATAAGTTGTCAGCCGATGAATACGAACAGGCGATGCTTGACAATCTAGATGACTTGGCTGAACTAAGGCTGATCACGCTAGATCGGCTTAAAAGGAATAAAGAGAGGGTTGCCAGGTCATATAATAAAAAGGTGATCTTAAAATCCTTCAATCAAGCCGATTTGGTATGGAAAACCGTGTTGCCAATCGGGTCTAAGGATAATCGATTCGGCAAATGGTCTCCAACTTGGGAAGGGCCTTATAAGATAAATCGGCCGATCGGCGGGAATTCGTATATACTGGAATCCTTAGACAGGTTCGTCCTACCTAAAGCAATCAATGGAAAATATCTAAAGGTATATCACCCAAGCATATGGGTTGGGTCCTAACTACCGGAAGGAAAACATCAGGGAAACCATGCATATAAAATCGGTCATACAGCCGACCGAGTCAGTTGTTCAAACAACGGATTAAACATCATTTACAAAAAACATCGGCTACATAGCCGGTGCTACATATCAGTTTATCAAAAAGAGAACGCTCTGTTTTTCAAATCAATGGAGCCCGGAACCAGGCAGATGAGCTCCCAAAGCCGATAGTGCCGCTGCCGCCCTGCCAATAGTAGCTTGGACGCTATCTATTAGTTGTTGATCGGCTCCTGCATCACCCGGAACTGGAACTAGCTTGGCCGATTGGTTCTTGACTTGAGCAAAAACCTCACCGATTTGCCGCCTCTGAACCGCCAGCGAAGACGTCGCGTCGGTAATGCCGATCTGGCATTCTGCAAGTTCTTTCGTGACTAAAGCCAACTGTTCTTCAAGTTTTTTCTTGGTCGACTCCAGCTCTTGAGCCTTATTCTTAGCCGATTTTAGCGTAGCAGCACCCTGGTCAAATGTTCCCTTCCGAAGTTTGGCGTCCGCTATGAGCTTGTCCAAGATCTGTTGGTCGGCTTGCTGGATCTTCCTCTGTTCAACCCTTAATTTGGCTGACTCTACGTCCAGCCGACGAGCGTCTAAGTGGCACACCTCTAGTAAAGCATTCATAGCTGCAGAAGGAAGATCGGCTTGCACGGCCGCCATAGCATTTCTCAAAGGTTGGGTGTTGGCCAGAAGGGCCGCCTCCGGCTGCATCACTTCGTCCAGAAGGCGGTTGAGTCGCTCTTGCATGCCCGGCTCGGCAGTAACGGCAGCCGATGCTGGCGCGGAAGCCGCTATTATGCGTTGAATATCGGCTGGATAGTCATCAGTGGCCATAACCTCCGGGTCATCAAGCTCGTCCAAAGTGAAGCCCAGCAGATCGGCCAGATCAGTTGATGGCGCTTTGGGGTCAGGATCGGAAATGTCAATCGTCGGGGGTGGTACGGCCGGTGGCGATGAAGAGAGCGATGGAGGGATAGCCGATGTAGCACCTTGGGGATCGGCTATAACCCCCGCTATCTGTACTGATGGAGATTGCTAGAGAACAAAAAGCAAGTCAGCAACACAAAACAAACGTAAAGCAATATGACTACACAAAGAAACTCACATCAGTAGCTGAGTGCTCCGAAGAACCACCAGATGGATGCCTCACAGGTCTTGGCGAACGTTTGGTAGATTTCTCCCTCCTCTCTGTAGTGGACTCGGTTAAACCTTGATAACGCGAGTAACATAATAGCCGACACAAAAAGTGACTTACTTGGAGCGCGTTGGTGAGCCAAGTCCGATAGGGATGGACCTTGGATACCCAAAGTACCTAAGGTATATCCCGTAGTGCCGACAGATTGACCCGGACGTCTCTGTCAGCCACTACTGGCAGAAACATGGGGATCGGCTATTCGTTCGCTAGCATCCGTGCCGCCCTGGAAAGATCAAAGACATACTTAACGAAAGCCGATAGCCAACATGGAAACAGAGATAAAAAAGACACTGGTACCTCTATAGCTACTGAGGAGTCAGTATAACCGGAACTCTCGCTGGGGCCAGAAGCCACCGTCGGCTCACGGAAGTCAGGCAAAAAGGTAAGAATTATAGCCGACGGGGTTCTGTCCATCAATAAGGCCTCCGATATCCTAGACCACCATTGCGAGAATACGGCCGACCGACGGGAATTAAGATTGAAATATGGCATAGAAAGGAGTTGAAATCCGTCGGCTACTTCGGGTACAATCTCCGCAGCAACACTGTTGGTCACTCGGGAACGGGGTTCGATACAGGACAACAAGGGAAAGGAAGGGATGGTTTGCCCAAAACCCAATTGGCGGGCGTAAACCGATGGATGATAAAATTCGTAAGAAGGCTGAAATGTCCTGTTGCGTGTATTCAAGCCGACGTGAATAATGCAGGGGAGAGGATGACTTTATACAAGTCTAAAGTGGACTGGGGCATCAAGGAACTATCGGCATCTAAGTGAAGGAACGATGGGCATGGATAATCGGCTACGTCAGTGTAACGGAAAAAATCTTGTTGGCCAAAAGAGTCTCTATCCAGGGTGAGGAAGAAGCTGAGGAATTTGTGTAAGCCAACTGGATCCATTTTTAACTCACCAGCAGAAGACATGATAAATCTCTCCCCATAAGATCGGCTAGCTCTATACTGGGGGACTACATGTTCTAAATAATCTTCTCTAGGGAAGGTTGAACTCCCCGAAGGTTCAGATAAAATGGATCGGCTGAACATACAATGAAGCCATATCTGGATAAACCACAAGGGGCCCCCTATGTTACCAACAACATGTTTGGCAAAACCAGAAAAGAGTCGGCTACGGATTACGTGCATCATTTGATATACCGCTCCCAAAAACATCTTGCCAAGAGCAAGCCGATGCCCCTCTACCAAGCGTTCGGCTATTAACTGAAAGGATTGGGTAGGGCCAAGGGAGGCACCGCAGAAAAGGTATCGGTCTAGCCAAAGGTTGAGAAAAGCAAAGATGCTCCTCACCGAAATCTGGGACCATTGACTCTATTGTTATCCTGAATATATCTGTGCCAACCCTCACCTTTCTTTCGGATTAACTTAAATATAGGTTTTCCGCTAAAAGCCGATAATTGATCTCCATCTGGCCGAAGGCAACACAATTGGGCCACATCAAGCAAAGTAGGGCCGATTGGGCCAGATGGGAATAAAAAAGCGTTGAAAGAATCCGACCAGAAATAACAGGCTACAGCTACTAAAGGTTCGTTGGCTTCAGGGTCGGCTAGACTCAAAGACAGAGATTCAGCTATACCCATTCTCTCCCATTCTACCCTCTTTTGAGCCGATACCCTAATGAACCAAGATCTCCACCCCCTCAGATTTGTGGGCCAAGCCCTAAAACTTTTTCCCCACTCGGAGATATTGTACCCTGCAGCCGATAATGGGAGTCTAGGAATTTCATCATTGATAACCGTGTCGGCCGACATGGTACCTACCGGCCCTAAGTAGAATTGATCTAAGCTTTGAGGAATCGGAATGAATACCTGTGAAGGGTCCATTTCAGCCAATTTCGAAAAGAATGAGAGAAAGATGACGAAAGCCGATGGTGCGTGCGTCGAGAGCTTGAAAGCGTGCAAATGACCATGGGGGGGACCCCCATATTTATACCACGGTGAAAAGAAGGCGAACGGGCGGGAGCAGTTGTGCATTTAAAACGCACCGAGATTTTTACGGCACGGTTAATGGGGTGGTTCTCGAAAAAGATTCTTCTATAAAGCCGATATGGATAAAAGCCGATAGATTCTTTTTGGAAAATAACAAGTTATCCTCCAAAAACGGGGGCATATGTTTGCACCAAAATTTGGTATTTATGGGAAAATCGGTCTGAGACGGATAGAAGCATTCGTATGGAAAGAAATCGGTGAAACAGATCGGAAGGGGAATCCGTTTCTAACAAGGCAAGGGAATCAGATCAGAGGCCGATATGGATAGACGCCGTATCCATATACAACTCGGATCGGCCGGACGTATTATAAAAAGGAGGAAACGACATGCGGCGAAGGGATCAATCTCAACACCATACACAATATTTTTACAGCTTTTGTTTACAGTTTTTCTAGGTTAGACAATCATCCTTTTGTAAGTCGATAGATCCAATAAAGTTGCGCATCGCCGATTATTGGCTTCGTTGGCTTCATCCAGGTTCGATCTGCTTTGTGTTGTTGCGCATCGCCTCTCAAAGCCGATTCTACCTTTTACCTCCGGATTAACCGTAGTTGGTTGATCTATTTATCCCCTGATCGGTTATCACCCGATTAGCGTCAAGTCGATAAGCTTTGATTTATCGGCTTCATCTTGATTCACAAATCTACCTTGTCAATTACAGGTCAAATTGACTGGCACGCTCTGCAAACCCGGTGTTTGTCTTGTGTGTTCGAGGCTAAGGATCCTGCTTCATATTTTTAGACGAACAGATGTCATGCGGGACGTTCGGTCTAAAGGACGGTGCACATGAAGAATAGTTAGTCACGTGAGTATGGCTGGGTTGCCATACGCGTGCAAGAGCTGTATTTGGCCAGATTGGGCCAAGTGGAGTTGTGTTGAATACATACTCCTTCTAGGATTAGGAGTGGGACTCCTTCTAGGATTAAGAGTAGGAATTGTATTCAGGACTCTATGTGTTTGCTCTGTCACATTAAGCTTGCGAGGTTCATAACTTTTGATCCGTAAGTCCGATCGAGCTGATCCTTTTTGGGTTCGATTCATATTGGGATCTAGTTTCTTGTGTCCAAATTTTAGATCAATCCGACGGTTGGATCTCCAGGAATTTGTGTTTTACCGAACGTCTATCAATCTGTTTTTGTCGAATACGAGGCAATTATTTGGTTCCATTTTGGGGTGAATTTTTAATAGATCAAAATTTTAGTTTTAGCTTCCGCAAAATCATTCACCTCCCTCTGATTGCTATATTCGTATACTTCCATCCTACAGAATGGTTAATTCGTTGAGTCGTGGACTCAACTATAGTTGATCAATGAATTGAACTTGAAAAGAGGTTTGGACATTTTTATTTTATGTGCATGCTGAAATTAAATAAGGAATATCGTTATGTTATTGTTTTCAATGCGTTAAATGGTTATGATTCTTTTTTTTATGCACTTTGCTGAGTTTTGAACTCATGCTTGTTTTGTTTAATGTTTTAGGTGTTCTAAAGACGTCATGAAGGGATGGGATATAGTTACAACACGTCACACACCATGCCAAACATATGAAATAGTTTGGAGAAATTTTATCCTAGAGAATAAGTTAGTGGCTCAATCATGGATTCTTGTTACCATGTGAATGCATTCTAATTGATCTTTTCGAGAACTCACTATCCTAGTCTTCAGAGGAATTAAGTGATGTGTTGAGCCTATTTGCTGAACTAGTGTTGTCATGCTATTGATGCTAAATTTTATTTGTTAGATTATCTTCTAGTTGTTTTTCTAGACATGCGAATAGTGTTATTGAAAGGACCGAAGATGTCGCCTAGAGGGGGGTGAATAGGCGGATTAAAAAATCGCAGCGGAATAAAATTGGCCAGCAGGTCAATCCGGAGTCTCTGGGTATTTTATCCGGATACTCCGGCTTGTCCGGAGTGTCCGGTATTTTATCCGGATACTCCGGGTTAGCTGGCTCGGGAACGAAACTAAAGTTACTCTATCTAGCACAAGATACTTCAACAAATAGATAGGAAGAGCAACCTAGATACTCCGGGTTAGCTGGCTCGGGATCAAAAGCTAGTGCGGATTTAAATTAAAGCGAAGCAACAAGCTAGATCTAAGCTCAACAAAGACAAATCCACACAAGCTAAGCTAGGAAGTAAAAGAGAAAGTGGGAGACGCGATTTTTCACCGAAGTTCGGATTCTTGAAGGGAATCCTACGTCTCCGTTGAGGTGGCTTGGTCGCACTTGAGCCGGGGTCTCTTTCAACCCGCTTTCCTCCCGGTGTTGCACAAATGCACTCGTCGGCTTCACTTCTTGTCTCTTCCCTTTCGGAGGCGAGACTTGCCTTCACAAACTACCGGGGCACACCACAAACGTCGGTTGCTCCCAGTGACTCCTAGCCGTCTAGGAGACCTTCAACCTCCAAGAGTAAAAACACCACGGGAACTCGCTTGGAGGATGAACTAGTGCTCAAGGACTAGAATTGAATGCACTTAGCACTTTTCTTCTTCCCAACCACACCAAATGAGATCAAACAACAAATCAAGAGGTGGGGGGAAGTGTGAGCTCTATTGAATTCTTAGAGAGGGTTAGGAATGGCTTGAATGCTGCTATGAATGAGCTCAATAGAGATACTAGCCGTTGGAGGAGAGTGGAGGCTTTAAATACTTCTTTTGAAAACTAGCCGTTATTCCCCTTTTTGAACTGTCCGGAGACTCCGGACAATTTAACCCGGACACTCCGGATGGTCCGGACTCTCCGGACAAAATGTCCGGATATTCCGGACTTACTGGAATGACAATTTTGGCCGAAGGGGGTAACCCAGAGAGTCCGGACAAATTGTCCGGACACTCCGGACTGAGTCCGGACACTCCGGACTAAATGTCCGGATACTCCGGGTTAGATGGCTCGGTTGGAAATACTGTTTTTGTGAAATGCAAGTATTTGAGTGCTAGTTTGTATGCAAGTTTTGACCTTGAGCACATGCACATCCTAAAAACGATTTTCCGTCGTATCCTCTTAATAGTACGGCTATCCTTAAGACTCAAAATAACATAGAAAATACAAGTCTTCGTCTTGATGCCGTTTTCTTGAATTTTAAAGTACGTAGGAGCGTCCAATCTCATTCCAAGCTTGATGTGTTCTCGAGATCTGCATTATTCTTAGTTAAAACATTAGATCTCTTTAATTGTATCATCATTAATCACCAAAATAAATTGAGGGGCCTAGATGCACTTTTAATCTCCCCTTTTTTGGTGAATTGATGACAACACAATTAAAAGCAAATAGAGTATAATATGAAATTGACTCAGCATATCAAATAAAAGGTGGAGCTCCCCCTAAATGTGTGCATTAGAAGAATTGAGTGGAATCAAATGCACATATTTAACGAGAAATATCTAAGAGCTCCCCCTAGAACTTTGCATCTTAGGAATTACATAGCACAAATAACAAAATGTAAACCATGCATAAGATAAACACAATGTCATAACATGGATAACAAAGATAAAAAAGTTCGCGACAGCATAATAAGCAACAACAAAAAAAACACGTCCACAAATAAGATAAAGAGCGACAAACAAAAGATAAACGAGTCCACCACCACGAGACGAGACACGACAGACGACAGACACGACACCTAAAGAACATCACTCCCCCTTTGGCATCAAGACACCAAAAAGAGGAGGAGACGGGAAATCACTCGTCGTCGCCTTCGTCGTCGGACGCGGAGTACTGCGAGCCCTCGCTGCCAGGGTCATCTCCAGGAGCAGGCGGTGCAGAGGAGGTGATGCCAAAAAGCTGATCAGCAGAAGTAGCATCACTACTCTCCTCAGAGGATCCGGAGGAGTCACTGGCGGAGAGCGCCTCACCATTGTAGCGGCAGATGTCACGAATGCCCTTGCTATTCTTCTTGATCTCCCTACGCATCTCCTTCTGCTGAGTGGAGATGTCGCGACAAAGGCAGAAGATGTGCTTCAACATCTTCTGGAGCGTGCTGCTCGGGATCTCAGTCTGCCCAGAAGGAACTGCAGGAGGCACAGCAGGAGCAGACGAAGAACTGGAAGGGCGACCTCTGCGAGCTCTAGTGGCAGGACCAGTGGGTGCTGGAGCAGGAGGAGCGGAAGGAGGTCTGACCTTGTAGGACAAATGCTCCACATCCCTGACAAACTTCAGCCCACTAACATGAGTAATCACAGCCATCACAAAAGGGGCATAGCTGCAACTGCTCATGTTACTCTGCGCATTCTGCCTCATTGTCTCCCACATAAAGTCAACAATGTCAAAGGTGTGGGTGCGCTCAACGAGATGATACAGCAGGTTCCTTCCATAGGAACTGATGGCAGAAGCATCTCCCTCCTTGGGCCAAAGAGTGACCCTGAGCATCCTGTAAAGTACTGCAGGCACATCTCTCAGACCCTTGATGGTCCCCACGATGAAGCGCTGAGAAGTGTCATACAGCGCCTCAATCTGCTCAGGAGTCATGACCTTCTTCGCATGAAGCTTCGGACTGTCATTGTGTAGGACCGAGTAGGCAATAAAATTCAACTATTTCTTTCGGAAAATTAAAGACCCCTAAATAGCGGAAGAATATCTAATATTGTAGAGATCAAAACCCTAGATTAATTAGCGAGACAAGTCGAACAAAAATCAAAACTAGTTCTATCAAAAATCGAACAAACCTTCTAATCAAGAATCAAAGCAAAAAAATAAGAGAATATTGCATAAACTTATCTTTTTATTCCAAAGCCATCTTCAACAAGATGACACCAAAAAAATCTTCTAATCTTCAATGATTAGAAAACCCTAAACAAAATCTCTAATCTCACAAGATTAGAAAACCCTAAACAAACTAAAGAGAGCACAAAAGCTTTTCTTTGTTGTAGGCACCTTTTGCTTCTTGCCCTTTTGCATTGGATGAGTTCTAAGCCCCTAGAACCCTCTATTTAAAGGACAAGAGAACAGGAATCCTTTTCCTATTCTTCATCTTCATGTTGATTCGTACACAGCTTATGCCGGCCACTCGGAAGAAAATCAACTCGGACAGCAACTCACGTACGGCAGCCTGCTTCCAGTCGGATTCTTTCCTGCTGACCCAAAACCCTTGCCGACTCAAAAACACACACGCACTAATGCATACTCTCTCACATGCATCCATTAATTACGCATGCAAACAACCACTTCACACGGCATGGCATTTCTCACCCCATGCACACATGCATCACGTCATGCATGCTTGCATGTCCATGCAACCTCACGTATGGCACACACATGCTCACACACTTGCTCTCACGACACAACTCACACACACACATGTGCAACACACGCACACACATATGCATGACACACACGCACACATGCATAAATACTGTATCTACACATGCATTTAAAAATTTCGTAAACACGCGTACGGCCCGCCTGCCGCTACGCTGCAACGATCTCGACCTCACGTGCACTGTTCTCTAGTCCGAACGTCTCGCATGACACCTTCGACCCTCACGACCTCAGTTACTCCCTGAACCTAGTCTCGGACCCGTCACCGACCACGTTCGACCTCAAGCAACACCTGCACGTGAACAAAAACACACAAACAATTTCCAAGCCCAAGTCCGCGACTTGACTCACATTAATCCATACAACCACTAAATAATCAAACCACTTTCAAATCTTATCAAATAATCAAATCAATTTCAACTCTTTTCAAATACTCATCATCAAAAACAATTGGATCAAAAACAATGATCCTTCACATTGTATCGAAGGCCAAGCACTCTAGCAAACCTCTTCTTGTTGGTCACATACCAAACTCTGTCAGTCATCCACCAGATAGCTTCCTCGTTCTTGTCAAAGTAGAGGGTGGCATAGAACTACATGATCACCTCATTGTTCCAGTCATACTTGAACGACATAATGTTCTTGATCTAATGCAGCTCGCAAATCTGGATGACCTGATCAAACACAGGACTCTCAGCAGCTACCATGTAGTCCCAGTCAATAGTCTTCATCCGGACTACTGGATGCTCAAGCGGGTAGAGGACCGTCTCATAGTAATCAGACTGGAATCTGTTCCAGAAGCGTCGGTCCACATACTCGTCCTGATGGAACTCAAGAGGGTCCTTCTTCCTGTGCTCAACGATAGCCTTGCCCTTGCTAGAGCCTGTCCGGTAGTCAATCACTCTCATCGGGTTTACAGACCCAGGATAGTTCCAGACAGGCTTGGCTTTGGCCAAGGGACCAATGAAGTAGCCTGAGTCATGGAACTCTCTCCTCTTCTGATCTCTCAGCGTAGCATGAGTATCTGCAGGGTGCTCATCTGGATCAGGCTGAGGCTGAGGAGGAGACTGAGCCTGAGGCTGCGGCTGTGGCTGCGGCTGAGGCTGAGGCTGAGGCTGTGAGCCAGAAGGAAGACCAATCCTTGGCGGACCTTTTGAAGTAGGCCGCTTCATCACAACTCGTCTCTGCCTCTTGGGTGCCGGAGCAGCTGACGGAGAACCGAGAGGTGTATCCGGAGGAGGAGAGTTCCGAGGAGGATCACCACCACCCGACATCCCCTGAGGAGGATCCATCTGACCAGACAAAGTGAGAGAAACAGATTAGCCGCGAGGCGACTAGAATTACAAAGAGTAACGAAGTCTGGCCGAGGTACCCAACCCGGAGAGTCCGGACAAATTGTCCAGATACTCTGGATTGCATCCAGAGACTCCGGACAAATTGTCCGGATACTCCGGACCAACCCGGAGACTCCGGACCAAAAGTCCGGATACTCCGGATGCGCCAGAAAACGCGCACGGGGCGAGTGAAATTTGGGGATTGAACCCGCGCAACAACAAGTATTAAATCTAAATTGCCTCAAGAATGAAAGAATGAAGACTAGGGCACAATTTAGCAAGAGATTTCGCGGGATTAGGGCACAAAAGAGAACTTACCTCAAGAAATTTGAAAACGAAGAACACGGGTGAGTGAGAGAGAGATATTCCTCCGAAATTGAAGACCTAGAGGATGATGCGCCACACCCTAGACGAGATGAAGCACACAAGATCCCCTAAGAAGCGGAGGAAAGAGTACAAACCCGAAAAGAGAGAGGTTAGGGCAAGGGTTCCTTACCTTAGGGTCTTCCAATCAAGGAGAAGGAGGGCTCCAAAGGTCCTTGAATGGAGGAGGAAAGGAGGAAGAGGAACCACCCTAACCACTAGATGGGCACGGGAGAGGAAGAGGCACGGTGGGAATAGGAAAAGAATAGAAACCGCACGGGATTAGAGGGTTTAACCGTCCCCCCAACCCAGAGAGTCCGGACAATTAGTCCGAATACTCCGGCCCAACCCGGAGAGTCCGGACAATTAGTCCGGATACTCCGGGTGATCCGGAGACTCTGGATTAAATACCGGATACTCCGGATTACCCAGCTCGGTAAGGAATGAAAGAATTCGCACGATGATCAAAGGAATTTGGCGGAGTGAGAAAAAGAAAGGGACCCTAAGATGTCTACTTGATATGTGACCAGCGAACAATAAAGCAAACAAGCCATGGTCACACAGCAATGACAAGATCAGAGGATCAAGAGCCAAAAACACAGGATAATTTCAGAGAAAAAGATGAATAAGATTTTGAAATTCATTTTTCATTCAACAAACAATATGTGAGCACTCATCAAGCCACGTTACGAGAATCTAAGATATTTAGACCACTTCTCAATTCACAGAACCTTTTCTTGTCAAGGGGCTTGGTAAATATATCGGCTAATTGATCATTTGTGCTCACATGTTGGATATCAATTTCGCCTTTGGTTGCATGATCTCTTAGGAAATGATGGCGAATATCTATGTGTTTTGTACGGGAGTGTTGGACAGGATTGTTGGCAATTTTTATGGCACTTTCATTGTCACACAATAGTGGAACACTTTTGTAGTTTAGGTTATAATCACTCAAGGTTTGTCTCATCCAAAGTAATTGGGCACAACAACTCCCGGCGGCTATATATTCGGCTTCGGCAGTGGATAGGGCTATTGAGTTTTGTTTCTTGGAAGACCACGAGACTAGAGACCTACCCAAGAATTGGCAAGTCCCCGAGGTACTCTTCCTATCCACTTTACAACCGGCATAATCCACATCGGAATAGCCAACTAATTCAAAGAAAGATCCTTTCGGATACCAAAGTCCAAAATGAGGAGTGTGCACTAAGTATCTTAAGATTCTCTTAACGGCCACCATGTGGCACTCTTTAGGAGCGGCTTGAAAACGTGCACACATACAAACGCTAAGCATGATATCGGGCCTAGATGCACAAAGATAAAGGAGAGAACCGATCATCGAACGATGTACCTTTTGGATGACCGGTTTACCTTCTTTGTCGAGGTCTAGATGCCCGTTGGCCTGCTTGGGCGTCTTTATAGGCTTGGCGTCCTCCATTCCGAACTTCTTGAGCATGTCCTTGATGTACTTGGTTTGGCAAATGAAGGTTCCTTCCTTGAGTTGTTTAACTTGAAATCTGAGGAAGAACTTCAACTCTCCCATCATAGACATCTCGAATCTTTTAGTCATTATTTTGCTAAACTCTTTACACAAATGTTCATTAGTAGATCCAAATATAATGTCATCGACATATATTTGGCATACAAATAAATCATTATCAATATGCTTAGTAAAAAAAGTAGGGTCGGCCTTTCCGACTACAAAACCTTGTTCTAGAAGAAAATCTCGTAGACACTCCAACCATGCCCTTGGAGCTTGCTTAAGTCCGTAAAGCGCTTTGTGAAGGTAGTAGACATGATCCGGATGTCTTGGATCTTCAAACCCAGGTGGTTGCTCGACATAGACCATCTCGGAGAGTGGTCCATTTAGGAAGGCGCTTTTCACATCCATTTGGTACAACTTAAAATCATGGTGAGTAGCAAAGGCAAGTAATATTCTAATAGATTCAAGCCTAGCTACTGGAGCATATGTTTCATCGAAATCCAAACCTTCAATTTGTGTGTACCCTTGAGCAACCAATCGAGCTTTGTTCTTTGTCACTATCCCATTCTCATCTTGCTTGTTCCTGAAGACCCATTTTGTACCGATGACGTTTTACTTGGGTCTTTCGATAAGCTCCCAGACTTGATTTCTCTTGAAGTTGTTGAGCTCCTCTTGCATAGCCATCACCCAATCCGGATCATCAAGTGCTTCTTCTACCTTAAGAGGCTCAAGAGAAGACACAAACGAGTAAAATTCACAAAAATTTGCAACTCGAGATCTAGTAGATACTCCCTTGTGAATGTCTCCGAGTATGTTGTCGACCGGATGATCTCGTTGAATACTTTAATGAACTCTTGGGTGAGGTACAGTTGAATTTAGAGCTTGGATGGGATCTTCATCTTGAGACGCGTTCGAACCATCTTGAGCTTGCTTGGACGAGGAGGGAACATCACCTGAGCCAATCCCATCCGGAGACTCCGGTATTAGACCCGGAGACTCTGGACCAGTCCGGATACTCCGGGTTTCATTCCGGAGACTCCGGGTTGGGGTGCTTGGGTGAGTTTCCAGATTTTGAGGTCTTACCTCCCCAATTGCCAATTTCTTGATAGCTTCACACGGTGGTTCTTCCCTGTCAATAACGGCACGATCAACTTGTTCTACTTGAGAACCGTTAGTCTCATCAAAAGTTACGTCAAGCGAGATTTCAACCACACCAGTGGTGTTGTTGAAAACCCGGTACGTATAAGCATTAGTCCCATTACCAAGTAAGAAACCTTCATCTACTTTAGGAGCAAATTTAGAAGACTTAGCTCTTTTATTGAGGATATAGCATTTACTCCCAAAGGCTCGAAAGTAGGATACGTTGGGTTTATTTCCGGTGAGCAACTCGTACGCCGTCTTCTTCAAGATCTTGTGGAGGTAGAGGCGGTTGGTGCTGTGGCATGCGGTGTTGATGGCTTCCGCCCAAAAGCTGTCGGAAACCTTGTACTCGTCAAGCATTGTCCGCGCCATCTCGATGAGGGTTCGATTCTTCCTTTCGGCCACCCCATTTTGTTGAGGGGAGTAGGGGGCCGAGAATTCGTGCTTGATTCCTTCTTCATCGAGAAACTCCTCCACACCAATGTTCTTGAACTCGGTACCGTTGTCGCTTCGGATTCTTTTGATTTTTACTTCAAACTCATTTTGAGCTCTTCTCATGAATTTCTTCAATGTCACTTGGACTTCTCCCTTGTCATGCAAGAAAAATACCCAAGTGAAACGAAAAAAATCATCTACAATTACTAGACCATACTTACTTCCCCCGATGCTTATGTAGGCAACCGGACCGAAAAGATCCATACGAAGCATCTCCAGCGGTCTTGAGGTCGTCATCACGTTCTTGGCGGGATGAGAGGCACCGACGTGATTTCCCGCTTGACAAGCGCTATAAACTCTATCTTTCTCAAAAACAACATTTGTTAGTCCAAGGATGTGGTTGCCTTTAATGAGTTTGTGAAGGTTTCTCATACCGACATGGGCTAGTTGGCGATGCCATAGCCAACCCATGCTAGATTTAGCCATTAAACACGTTTCAAGATTAAGTCTATCCGTATTGAAGTCTACGAGATAGAGCTTACCCTTCAAACGCCCTTTAAAGGCTATTGAACCGTCAAGCCTCTTAATGACCTCCACACCCTTTTCATTAAACAAACAATTGTAGCTCGCTTCACATAATTGTGCAACGGACAACAAATTGTAGCTTAATGATTCGACAAGTAAAACATTACTTAAATGGAAATCATTTGAGATAGAGATTTTACCTAAGCCAATTTCTTCTCCTTTTCCATTGTCTCCAAAGACAATACTTTCGCTATTTGATCCATTCACATCCAAATGCGCGAACATTGCCTTTTCTCCGGTCATGTGATGTGTGCATCCGCTATCCAAAATCCAACTTGTTCCACCGGAGACATAGGCCTACAAAAAGACATTTAGTTTTTGCTCTTTGGTACCCAAACTTGGTTAGGTCCGCGCACGTTAGCAACAAGCGATTTTGGGACCCAAATAGAACAAACAAAAGAAGCATTTCTCGGCTTACGCCCAATATGACAAGCAACTACACGACCAAGGTTAGTCTTTTTAAGAACATAAGAAGCAAAGAACTCGGAGTGAGCTTTGTGCTTGGATGTTCCTTCACGTTTTACAAAGTGGATAGGCTCGCTTAAAGGAGCAACCACAATGTTGCTCTTTTTGCCCTTTGGCAGAACATACCCAAGCCCTTGCCTCTTAGGATTACATTGGCGCTTACCGAGAAACTCCTCTAAACCCTTGCTAGCCTTGTAGGACTTTTGAAGTCCATCTTCAAGCATCACCTTAAGCTTCTCATTTTCATGAGCCAAGACTTTCAAAGTCTCACGGTTAGTAGCACAAGTAGCAACATCAACATTATAGCATATAGCGCAACCGTTGCTTGTTGACGGTATTGAAACTTTGGAGTTGTCAATTGGGGTAGAAGCGTTATTCGAAAGATCAACAAGCTTCACCTCAAGAGCCTTGCAAGCATCCTTCTCTTGAGCAAGTTGCTCTAAGAGTGAAGCATTGGTGATCTCAAGACTAATCACTTCCTTCTTGGTCAAATTTGAGCTTTTGACCAAGTCCTCATTTTTCTTTCTTTCAAAAGCTAGGCTCTTCTCTAGCTCAAGATTTTTCTCCTTTTAAAAAATGAGGAGATCTTCTTGAGCTTCAAGAATAGCCACCTTTTGTTCGACTACCTCCTCCAACTTTCAATATCTTTAAGTAGCAAGTCCAATTTCTTAATGTCAAAGTCATTCATCGACTTGAATGCTACTTCTTCATCATCATCATCACTAGCATCATCGCAATCATCTAAACCATAATCAACAATGGAATGAATAGGATTTTTAGATGATACCTTGTGCCCCTTTGCCATAAGGCACATTGGAGCATCTTCATCTCCGTCGCTTAAGTTGTCGAAGAGACTCTTCGACTTTGTCGGTGGAGTAGCAATAGCGACGGTGGCAAGTCCTCCTTCATTGTCGGAGTTGGACTCGGACTTGGACTCGAAGTCGGAGTTCCACTCCTTGCCGATGTAAGCGTCACCCTTGCCCTTGTACTTCTTGCTCTTGTCTTTGTCCTTCTTTCGGTACTTGTCTTTCTTGTACGGCTTTTCTTCCTTCTTCTCTTTGTGCGGACATTTGGCAATGAAATGGCTGGGTTCACCGCACTCATAGCACTTTCTTGTCGAGTGTCTCCCTCTTGACTTGTTGCCGAAGCTCTTGGAATGGCTTCCCGGCTTGTAGCCTTTCTTCTTCAAGAACTTGTTGAATCTTCTCACTAGTAGGGCCATGTCTTTATTTGTGAGCGCCCCATTTGACTCTTCTTCATCACTTGAACTTTCTTCCGCTTCTTGAGCTACTTTGACGGCCTTCAAAGCAATGCCCTTCTTCTTGCCGGACTTGAGCTCCTCCACCACTTCCGCTTCTTTGACCATCATCTCATGAGGAGTGAGTGTATCGAAGTTTGGCCGGTCGCGAATGAGTTAAACGAGATTGCGGTTGGTGGGGGGTGATCACTCGGAGAATGATCTTGAAAATGGCTTTGTCGGTGAGTGTCGGGACCCCGAATTTGCAAATCCGGACCCTCTGTGTATTCAGCACTAGTCCAGGAACGCGCTAGTGCACACAGTCTTAACATCGGTAAATATCACAATCATACCAATCGATATTATCAAAGTACTTTATTTAAATAACCAAACTGGTTACTTGACCTCATGGTCAAGTTACAAATGTATGCCTCGTAGGGCGAAACTTATTCAGAGAGAAACAATAGCAGCGGAAAATCAAATAAACTTCGTGGCGCCATCCAGTATACCACAGGCAACTGACTGGGCTCGCATCCCTAAGTAGACGGGTCCTCTTGGAACTCCTCCTCCGAAACTGGCGTAGTCTCCTCTTCAACTGATATTGTGTTGAGGCAAGGGTGAGTACTTGGTACTCAGCAAGTCATGCACAGAATGCAAGCTAATATACTATATGCATGGCTTGGTACAAAGGAATAGCTCAAGGTATATTTGCAGTAAACAGCTTTTGACAAGTAATAAGAGTAGATTCGAAAGCAGTGGAAATAAGTAAAGCATAAATAACTTTCAAGAAGTTTAACAAACATTTTTCCCCATCCTAAACCACATTTCCATCATCTTCATTGTTAAACCAACCCACCTTTCAAATCCAAGTTATTTTCAGAAAGTCTACCCCTTGACTGTAATTCCCGAGCATTGTCCAGTACCGTGGACTCGGCTATTCAAATAGATTCTACACTCTGCAGAGGTTATGCACTTTACCCACAAGATACAGTCAAACACCACAAAGGCGAGTTCAGTAACAAAGCCTTTCGGAAGCCTCCAACAACACACGTGGTCCTCGCCGGTTCGTGCTCTACACCATCCCTTCCCTTAGCTAAGGCGAAGTATGGGACCAACACACCGTTAGATGGGTATCGGCCACGCCCACGATACGCTCCCCGCATACAATCACACAAACGGTGTAATCGACACCTGAGGCACCACAAGTGAGTCCTTAGCGACTTAGTCAACTAGGGCCGTCCCATTCCAGCCATGTGGTTGCAAGTATGACCCAGTTCAAAGGCTTGCAAGGTTAAGTCCTTAGAGTGACCAGGGCAAGACTACCCGAAGAACCAAATCAACATTCCCAACGCCACAATGGCCCACTGATTACTCTTGCCACATGCCCTGGCCGAAATCGCTTATCAAACCCCGCTTGATTACCATGCACCACGTGCCATCAACATCACATGATACTTTTCCAAAACAGGTTCAATATATCATTAAGTCAATATTAACATTTGATTGTCCAAAATCATGTCATGAGCACGAAAGTGTGTCTAAGCGACATACTACAGCGGTCTAAACCCATGTTGGCAATTTAATAATGTCCAACTAGTAAACCACAACTAGGGTGACAAAGGGTCATGGCACATACTTAAGTAATCAAGGTGTCATACGAGCAAATTGGTATTTATCTAACCCCATGTTTAAGCAAAGTATGTTGCTAATTGAACTAGCATGCAATAGTTTAAATCAAAATAGATTTGAAATAGGATCAACATGGTCAAAGCACAACTTGCCTTCAAAAAGTACTTGCTCTTGGTCTTGAGTTGGATCCTGAGTCAACACTTCTCCTTCGAATCCTAGGCACTTCAACGTCTACTCGTAAAGCGTGCAAATAGCAAATACACAAATAAACACTATGCAAAAGATCCCAAAACTCCAAATAAAATCCATAAACAGAGAGAACATAATTTTACGGATTTTTAGAAACTGGAATAAATCCAAATTTGGAGTTAAAGCATAAAAGTTATGATTATTTAAAGTTTAAATAATCAATTAAATAATATTACAGAGAAAAACTTTAGTCCAAAAATTAAATAAAATTCATATTTAGGTAGATCTTGATTTTATACAAATTTAGAAATTTGAATCGCTCAATCGGAGTTGAAGCATAAAAGTTATAAGCGTTTGAAGTTTGAATCTAAATTTGAATCAATATTTCGAATTAATAAATCATTTTCTTTTGAAATTAATTATTGCGTCGGCATGGACACGTGGCAGCCTCTAATTGGCCTGCTGGCGTCAGCGTCCACGGACTCGGTTCGGGTCCACGGTGGATCTCGTCCACCGGACCGATGCGGTGACATGCGTCCCACCCGTCGATGGGTCGCGTCGCGGTGGCACGACTTCACGTGGCACGATCCGAGCCGTTCGATTCGGATCGAGCGGTTGAGGTTGGATCCAATCCACCGCAACGTGGATTTATTTGCGATGGCGTGGGACGAGCGAGGCCGTTGGATTTTGATCCAAGCGGTTGAGATCTATCCTGGTTCTACGAGGGTTAGGGCACACGTGGCTAACCTGGACCGTTGGATCTTGATCCCACGGTCGAGATCCAATCTGGTTTTCTACCGTTTCAAGGAAGCGTGGACTCACCGTGATCGTCGGATGAAGATCGGACGGCGATCTTCGTGGGGTTCTTGGCGGCGCTGGTTGTCGAGGTCTGGCCGGACTTGAAGACGACGACACGGGGCGGCGCCACAGGCAGATCCGGCGAAGTGAATGCCACTCAGACGCGCCTGCGTCCTTGCGGTCGGATCCGGCCACAAACGCGACGGAGAAGCGGTGGGCGGCGGCGAACGATGCCAAAACCCTAAACAACCCTAATCAACTCCGGCGAGAATCGCGAGCACGGAGGAGCTCTTCGAGTGGCGGCGGCTAGAGCAAAAGGTGCGCCGACGGTGACGGCGATCCTCGCACGCACTCCACGCCTTAAATCTGCGGCACGCACGTCGAGATTCGCTCGGTTTCCATGGCGAGGCGATGCGGGCGGCGGAGTCCGGCCGGACACGCAGCGGCGGCGGCGGCTCAATCCTAGCCGCCCACGCGGCACGACGGACGGCCACGATCGCGACCCACGTCACGGGTTCGACTTCGGTCTCGGCTCGGGGTGGCGTGGCGCCAATCACAACCGTTGGATCTTGATCCAGGATCGGCGTAACTAGGGTTCGGAGACGAGCGGGTTCGGCTCGACCACGTGGCTCGGTCGGACTCGAACTTCGAGTCGACTCGGGCTCGATCGGATGAAACGAAGAACCGACTTCGGTTTGATTTTCCAGCGATTTAATATTTAAAATAATTCCCAGTAATTCATTTAATTCATTAAAAATAGCAAATGACTCAGAAAAATTCCAGAAAAATTATGGAAAATACTTTGGATCATTTTGGACTCAAATAAAATATTTCCAACAAAAATTTATTTGCAAAATTAAATTCTTTAATTATTTCAAAATGGAATAAATTCAAATAAATTCCAAATAAATCCAAATAAATTCCAGAAAATTCCAAAAATTCACCAAAGTGCCAAACCACACATGAATTTAAGGAAAGCAAAATTTTGGGGTGTTACAAACCTCCCCCCCTTAATAGAATCTCGTCCCCGAGATTCAGGGCTTACTAAAGGAATAGGTTTGGAAATTCTTTCTTCAAATCCTCTTCGCGCTCCCAAGTCGCTTCGCTCTCTGCATGGTTGCTCCACTGAACTCTACAGAAACGGGTTGACTTGTTTCTAGTTTCTCGATCCATTGTGTCTAGAATCCCCACGGGATACTCCTTATAAGTCAAATCCTCTTGCAACTCAATTGACTCCAGCGGTGTCTGTTCCTCAGGAACTCGGAGACACTTCTTCAATCGGGACACATGGAATACATCATGTACTCCTGCTAACGATTGTGGCAACTCTAGTCGATAAGCAACTTCGCCTCTGCGGCTCAAAATCTTAAATGGTCCAACATAGCAGGGTGCAAGTTTCCCTTTGGCATGGAACCTCTTAACTCCCCGAGAGGCGTAACTCGAGGTAAACAAAGTCTTACGGTTCAAAACTCAAATCCGGCGACGATTGTCAAGATAACTCTTTGTCGAGATTGGGCTATCTTCAACCTTTCCTAATCATAGCGATCCGCTCTTGACCTCTTGAAGAATATCAGGTCCAAAGACACGGCGCTCGCGGTCTCATTCCAATTCAATGGCGTCCCGAGTGGTCGACCATACAAAGGCCTCAAAAGGTGACATCGTAAACTAGCCTGATAACTATTGTTGTAACTAAACTCGGCATACGGCAAACTCTTATCCCAAGAGGTAGCATAAGCCAATGCACAAGCTCTCAACATATCTTCGAGAATCTGGTTGACTCTTTGATGCATCCATCCGTCTGGGGATGATAAAATTTATCTTGAAGTTTAAACGGGTTCCCATGGCTTCATGCAACTTATTCAGAACCTTGAGGTAAATTGGGTACCTGTCCGATACAATCCTCTTTGGCACTCCGTGTAAACAAACAATCCCGATCATGTACAACTCGCTAATTTATCTCCCGAATAAGTGGTCTTCACGAGGATAAAATGGGCTACTTTAGTCAAGCGATCCACTATAACCCATATGGAGTCATAACCTCCTTGAGTCTTGACAAACCGGTAATGAAATCCATTCCGATTTCCTCCCACTTCCACTCGAGTATTTTCGGTCATTGTAGCAATCCTGCTGGTCTCTCGATGCATTGCCTTGACTCTCCGGCATACGTCGCACAATGCAACATGCTCGGCAACTTCTCGTTTCATACTCGCCACGAGAATCTCTCCTTGAGATCTGATACATCTTGGCGCTTCAGGATGAATCGAGTACTTGGAGTCATGGGCTTCTTCCAAAATCATGCTTTAACTCCTTTTGTTAGGCACACAAATGCGATCCTTCATCCATAACGTGCCTGCTCATCCAATTTGAAGTCCTCTGCCTTGCCTTCCTCCTTTTGGACTTAATCCTACGGATCCTGTCATCATCCCTCTGTCCTTCTCGGATCCGGTCCTCTAAAGTAGGCTTTACTTCCAATGCGGCCAAGAATCCGCTAGGTACAACCTCAATCTTCATTTTCTCGAAATCCTCACATAACTCCTCGACTTGTGGCTAGCAGCGTACTCACGGTATGGCTCTTCCGACTCAGAGCATCGGCTACTACGTTGGCCTTCAGGGATGGTAATGGATTCCAACATTATAGTCCTTGATCAACTCTAGCCATCTCCTTTGCCTCATATTCGAGATCCGATTGGGTGAATATGTACTTAAGGCTCTTATGATCCGTATACACTTCACATCTGTTTCCAATCGAGATAGTGACGCCATATCTTCAAAGCATGCACTACGGCTAACTCTAGGTCATGTGTCGGATAATTTTCCTCATGCGGCCTCAATCGCCTTGATGCATAGCGGCGACCTTTCCATTCTGCATCAAGACACATCCAAGTCCTTGGCGCGATGCGTCACAAGAAATATCGAAGCTTTGAGCAACATCCAAGAGAACTAACACCGGTCTTGATGTCAATCGCTTCTTGACTCTGAAATCCTTTCTCACATTAAAGCGTCCATGCAAACTTCTTTTCCTTCTTGGCAATTGCGTAAGAGGTTTCGCGATTGTCGAAAAGCCTTCAATGAAACGGCGGTAGTATCCTGCCATTCCAAGGAAACTCCGAATGGGGTCACGATCTTGGTGCTCCCAATGTAAACCCGCTTCTACTTTGCTTTGATCCACAGCGACTCCCTCTGGGGTAATTACATTTCCAAGAAACTCCACCTTGTCCTTCAAAAAATCACACTTGCTGAACTTGGCGAAAAGTTGCTTGTTCCTCGGCTTTTCCAAAACTCGCCTTAAGTGTTCGGCATGTTCATCCTCTGTCTTGGAGTAGATTAGGATATCGTCTATGAACACGACGACAAACTTGTCCAAATATTCCATGAACACCTTATTCATCATATTCATGAAATAAGCTGGCGCATTCGTCGATCCAAAGGACATAGCGTAAACTTCGTAATGTCCATATCTTGACGAGAATGCGATCTTGAATATCCTCCGATCGGATCTTCAAGCGATGGTATCCCGATCTCGAGATCAATCTTGGAGAAAACTCCGGCTCCTCTTAATCGATCAAACAAATCATCAATCCTGGGTAGCGGATACTTATTCTTCACGGTGATTTCATTGAGTGCACGGTAGTCAATGCACATCCTGAAACTCCCGTCCCTTCTTCTTGACAAACAAAGCTGGTGCTCCCACGGCGACGAACTTGGTACGATAAATCCTTTCTCCATTAACTCTTCTATTGTTTCTTCATCTCTACCAACTCCTCGGTAGACATCCGATAGGGTCTCTTTGCTATCGGTCTTGTGCAGTACAAGCTCTATCACAAACTCTATGTCCTGTAAGCGGCATACCGAGGTAGATCTTCGGGGAAAAACATCGGGTACTCATTCACTCTTGGGACATCCTCTATGCTGATTGCCTTGGTACTGTTAACCATCAACTGTCCATCTCTAGCTGCGGTGGCTTGAAATTCCACTTTCTTCCCACACGGGCTCTCAATCGAGATAGTCCTTCGTCCACAATCCAATACAGCCTTGTGCTTGGATAACCAATCCATTCCCAATATAACATCTAAGGTCCGGGTCTCCAAAATTATAAGGTTTGCCAGAACTCTATTCCATCTATTAGTATTCTCACCGGAACATCCTACTTCCGTTCGGAGTTCGGAACCAGGGGTTTGAACTAAAAGCATGCACTTAAGTCTTGCAATCCTTAAATCATTTCTAGTAGCAAAGCCTTGCGAAACAAGCGAATCTGAAGCTCGAGTCAAACAAAGCTGTTGCAGTCTTGAGTTAACAAGTAACTTACCCAAAGACGACGTCAGTAGCATTCTGCAGTGCATCTGCGGTGACATGGTTGACTCGGCCTCTCACCACGATGCAGGGTGTGGCTCTGATCTTTGGCGTCCTAGCTGGGTGGTTCCTAGGTTGAAGCGAGCGGGTCGCTCCTGCTGTCTTCTTTGGACAAGCTGTTGGCAAAGTGTCTGGCTCGTTGCGATTGTAGCAGCGCCTCCGTTCCTTCTTTGATCGCTCGGAGTAGTGTTTCTAGCGGGTGGGGTTTGGTAGTTACGATTGGCAGGTCTTGGTCTTGGGGATGGTGTCCTTGTTGCATTACGTGGTTGGAATCAAGAATTGATTTGGTGCAACTCTCAAGCGCCATTGCGTTCACTGGCGTGATCCTTCTTTGTTGCATCCTGCGCTTCTGTTCTCATCAGTTCCTTGCGCTTGTCCTCAAGAATAAGCGCCTTATTCACCAACTCTTGGAAATCTGGAAAGGTGTGGGTGATCAACCCAACTTGCAATCTGAGTTAAGTCCCTTCATAAAACGAGGTATGCTGGATTTATCTGTCGCTACATCCTCAGTGCGTAGCGTGCTAGCTGGGTGAACTTGTTCAGGTAGTCGACCATGGTGATTACCTTGCTTGATGCTCTGAACTCCTCCTTCTTAAGGTCCATGATTCCTTCAGGCACGTGATCTTGTCGGAATGCGGTGTGAACTCTTCCCAAGTGATATCTTGAGGGTTCTCTGCGTGCACGAAGTTCTCCCACCATTCGTAATTGTTCCTTCCAAGCGATGAGAAGCGTAAAGTACCTTCTCATTCCCTATGCATTGAGCTATGTGTAGCTTCCTCTCAATTGATCTTAACCAATCATCGGCCTCCAATGGATTGGCATTCCCGGAGAAAGTGGGTGGGTGAGTTCTCATGAACTCGACGGCCTTGTATTCTGGCGTGGTCACTGATTAACTTGATTAGCGTGGCCTGGCGATGGCGTGCTGCATTTGTTGCATCATAGCATGCATCAAGCGAGTGCAGGGCAGCAAGAAACGCTCAGAAATTCTGCATATCGATGGCGGTCTTTGGTGCTCCATCATTGGGGTTTTCTTTGGCGAGATCCACTCCCATTGCTTCCAAAGTTCCCACGGGTGTTCACCATCTGTCGATTTGCTCTAGGTTTAGAGATGAGAGGGAAACAAGAATAGACAAGTAATATGGAACTTATGCGGGGCGAAAGGGTAACTTTAAGATCCAACTTTATTATTAATAACTTGGTATGGCTGCTTACAATGCCTAAGGGCCTTGCAACACATACTGCACACTCAGCAAACAATGAAAATCCAAATCGAACTAACTCTGGAGTCTATCGCCTAAAGGGTGACTCTTTATTCTATGACTCGACTCGGCGAAGGAGTCTCACTATAGAACCTATGCTCACTCATCGAGAAAACCTCCACGGCCTGAGTGCGGGCGCTGTGGCATAAGCGTAACGATTGCCATGTCCGGCAAGCTGTGTCCTCTGTGGTAGTCGAAAGCGGTGTCCTCATCGAGATCGACTCCTACGGATGCTGGCTCGTGTAGCTCAATCTTGGTTAGGTGCAGTCCGTACAAAGTCATCTCCAACTCGTCAATCCTTCGCGAGAAGATGTGCCACATACTCTTGAGCTTCCCGCCATCTGTTCTTCTCTGCCGTGATCTCCTTGCGGGCCTTCTGTAGCTCCTTGCTTGTATTATCTAGTACATCCTCTGGGCGGCGACAAATCGTGCCAAGCGTATGTGTGGCATCCTCATCACGAATCTCCTTCGGGTCAAGAAGGTTATTGCTGCGGATGGTAGCGGAACACCGTACTCTCAATTCTCTGGCGTAGATACGGGTAATGTGCCGCGTGCGCGTCGTGATACTTCTTGGATACCCATCTGCATTGTAGATCTCCGGCAAAGGCAAAGGTACTCGGCGATTGCCTGGCCCTTTTCCTAGCAGGTACCTCAATCCTCACGTCACAAGCCTTGATCAATCCTGCTTGTCTGATCACTTCCACTTGGTATTGGGGCTTCTCACAATCTCCGAGAGTCTGTAGCATATGCCAAAGTTCTGCAGCGTGACCAACTCCCAGATCAACGTAGTTGAACTCTTCCTCCATCTGTCACAAGAGTGCTTTACGTAAGAACTCGGAATTTTGAATTGTGACAAGGTAAGGAAAAATTTTAGCAAGAGACAAGAAAAGAGAGAAGGGGATAAGTCGAGATGTCATTTCTTATCTTGACAAACTTTTAGCTTTAGAAAATAGGTTTTATCCTCACTACGACCATTCTAGCTTAGGGTTGAGCCTACGGTCAAGTATGGCTCTGATACCACCTCTGTCGGGACCGCGAATTTTCAAATACGGACCGTGTGTGTATTCAGCATTAGTCCAGGAACGAGCTAGTGCAGACAGTCTTTACATCGGTAAATATCACAATCATAACAATCGTTATTATCAAAGTACTTTATTTTATTAACCAGCGGTTACTTGACCTCATGGTCAAGTTACAAATGTATGCCTCGTGAGGCGAAACTTATTCAGAGAGAAACAATAGCGGCGGAAAATCAAATAAACTTCGTGGCGCCATCCAAGATACCACAGGCAACCGATCGGGCTCGCATCCCTAAGTAGACGGGTCCTCTTGGAACTCCTCCTCCGGCTGGCGTAGTCTCCTCTTCAAGCGATATTGTGTTGAGGCAAGGGTGAGTACTTGGTACTCGACAAGTCATGCACTGAGAATGCAAGCTAATATACTATATGCATGGCTTGGTACAAAGGAATAGCTCAAGGTATATTTGCGATGAAATGACTTTTGACAAGTAATAAGAGTAGATTCGAAAGCGGTGGAAATAAGTAAAGCATAAATAACTTTCAAGAAGTTTAACAAACATTTTTCCCCATCCTAAACCACATTTCCATCATCTTCATTGTTAAACCAACCCACCTTTCAAATCCAAGTTATTTTAGAAAGTCTACCCCTTATTTGTAATTCCCGAGCATTGTCGATCGTGGACTCGGCTATTCAAATAGATTCTACACTCTGCAGAGGTTATGCACTTTACCCACAAGATACAGTCAAACACCACAAAGGCGAGTTCAGTAACAAAGCCTTCGGAAGCCTCAAACAACACAGGTGGTCCTCTCCGGTTCGTGCTCTACACCATCCCTTCCCTTAGCTAAGGCGAAGTATGGGACCAACACACCGTTAGATGGGTATCGGCCACAGCCCACGATACGCCCCGCACAATCACACAAGCGGTGTAATCGACACCCTGAGGCTCCACAAGTGAGTCCTTAGCGACTTAGTCAACTAGGGCCGTCCCATTCGACCATGTGGTTGCAAGTATGACCCAGTTCAAAGGCTTGCAAGGTTAAGTCCTTAGAGTGACCAGGGCAAGACTACCCAAGAACCAAATCAACATTCCCAACGCCACAACTGGCCCACCTGATTACTCTTGCCACATGCCCTGGCCGAAAATTGTTTATCAAACCCCAGTTGATTACCATGCACCACGTGCCATCAACATCACATGATACTTTTCCAAAACAGGTTCAATATATCATTAAGTCAATATTAACATTTGATTGTCCAAAATCATGTCATGAGCACGTAGCAGGTCTAAGCAGCATACTACAACGGTCTAAACCCATGTTGGCAATTTAATAATGTCCAACTAGTAAACCACAACTAGGGTGACAAAGGGTCATGGCACATACTTAAGTAATCAAGGTGTCATACAGCAAATTGGTATTTATCTAACCCCCATGTTTAAGCAAAGTATGTTGCTAATTGAACTAGCATGCAATAGTTTAAATCAAAATAGATTTCGAAATAGGATCAACATGGTCAAAGCACAACTTGCCTTCAAAAAGTACTTGCTCTTGGTCTTGAGTTGGATCTGAGTCAACACTTCTCCTTCGAATCCTTAGGCACTTCAACGTCTACTCGTAAAGCGTGCAAATAGCAAATACACAAATAAACACTATGCAAAAGATCCCAAAACTCCAAATAAAATCCATAAACAGAGAGAACATAATTTTCTGGATTTTTAGAAACTGGAATAAATCAAATTTGGAGTTAAAGCATAAAAGTTATGATTATTTAAAGTTTAAATAATCAATTAAATAATATTACAGAGAAAAACTTTAGTCCAAAAATTAAATAAAATTCATATTTAGGTAGATCTTGATTTTATACAAATTTAGAAATTTGAATCGCTCAATCGGAGTTGAAGCATAAAAGTTATAAGCGTTTGAAGTTTGAATCTAAATTTGAATCAATATTTCGAATTAATAAATCATTTTCTTTTTCGGAAATTAATTATTGCGTCGGCATGGACACGTGGCAGCCTCTAATTGGCCTGCTTGGCGTCAGCGATCCACGGACTCGGTTCGGGTCCACGGTGGATCAGTCCGGGCCACGGCGGCCGACATGCGGGTCCCACCCCGTCGATGGAGTCGCGTCGCGGTGGCACGACTACGTGGCACGATCCGAGCCGTTCGATTCGGATCGAGCGGTTGAGGTTGGATCCAATCCACCGCAACGTGGATTTCGGCCGCGATGGCGTGACGAGCGAGGGCCGTTGGATTTTGATCCAACGGTTGAGATCTATCCTGGGTTCTACAGGGTTAGGGCACACGTGGCTAACCTGGACCGTTGGATCTTGATCTCACGGTCCAGATCCAATCTGGTTTTCTACCGTTTCAAGGAAACGTGGACTCACCGTGATCGTCGGATGAAGATCGGACGGACGACAGTCTTCGTGGGGTTGCGGCGGCGCTGGTTGTCGAGGTCTGGCCGGACTTGAAGACGACGACACACGGGACGGCGCCACAGGGCAGATCCGGCGAAGTGAATGCCACTCCCAGACGCGCCTCGTCCTTGCGGTCTCGGATCCGGCCACAAACGCGACGGAGAACGGTGGACGGCGAACGATGCCAAAACCTAAACAACCCTAATCAACTCCGGCGAGGAATCGCGAGCACGGAGGAGCTCTTCGAGTGGCGGCTAGAGCAAAAGGTGCGCCGGTGACGGCGATCCTCGCACGCACTCCACGCCTTAAATCGCACCAGGCGTCGAGATTCGCTCGGTTTCCATGGCGAGGCGGTGCGGCGGCGAGTCCGGCTTCGGACCGCAGCGGCGACGCGGCTCAATCCTAGCCGTCCCAGCGGCACGACGACGGCCACGATCGCTGCGGCCACGCGGGAGTTCGACTTCGGTCTCGGCTCGGGGTGGCGTGGCGCCAATCCGCAGATTGGATCTTGATCCAGCGATCGCGTAACTAGGGTTGGGACGGCGGGTTCGGCTTCGACCACGTGGCTTTCGAGTCGGACTTCGAACTCGAGTCGACTCGGGCTCGATCGGATGAAACGATGTAGGCTTCGGTTTGATTTTCCAGCGATTTAATATTTAAAATAATTCCCGATAATTCATTTAATTCATTAAAAATAGCAAATGACTCAGAAAAATTCCAGAAAAATTATGGAAAATACTTTGGATCATTTTGGACTCAAATAAAATATTTCCAACAAAAATTTATTTGCAAAATTAAATTCTTTAATTATTTCAAAATGGAATAAATTCAAATAAATTCCAAATAAATCCAAATAAATTCCAGAAAATTCCAAAAATTCACCAAAGTGCCAAACCACACATGAATTTAAGGAAAGCAAAATTTTGGGGTGTTACAGTGAGCTCGGTGCTTCCAAGTCCCTTAGCTTGATTCACCAACACTATTAAGTGGTCAAACATCTTTGTGTAAGATTCTCCTTCTTTCAAAGTGAATCGGCTTAGTTCTCCAATGATAAGCTCGATCTTGGATTCACGGACACTTGACACACCTTCATGAGTTACCATTAGCCTTTCCCAAATATCCTTGGCGTTGTCAAGACCATCGACTCGGTTGAACTCCGAATCACTCAAGGCATTAAACAAGGCATTGACGGCCAAGTCGTTGAAGTGTTGAGCTTTGTCTTCTTCGGAAGTGAGATTGTTGGGATTAGCGGGCTTGAAACCGGTTTCAACAATCTTCCAAATACAAGGATGAAGTGATCTCAAATGCATCTTCATCTTATGTTTCCATGCCGCATAGCGAGTGCCATCGAAATGAGGCGCTCGGCCGGACGAGACAGAGACATAAGATGAGGAGTTTGAGACTCCAAAAGAGGAATAATCTAAAACAACCCCTATACCGGAACCCGTGGCCTTCTCTTGGGCATGGGTTTCGGTAATCTTTTCTATTTCCGACATCTCAGATTCTCCAAGCGGTTAAGCCAAAATAAAGGAAATTTGGCTCTGATACCAATTGAAAGGACCGGAGATGTCGCCTAGAGGGGGGGTGAATAGGCGGATTAAAAAATCGCAGCGGAATAAAATTGGCCGAGCAGGTCAATCCGGAGTCTCCGGGTATTTTATCCGGATACTCCGGGTTAGCTGGCTCGGGAACGAAACTAAAGTTACTCTATCTAGCACAAGATACTTCAACAAATAGATAGAAAGAGCAACCTAGATCAAAAGCTAGTGCGGATTTAAATTAAAGCGAAGCAACAAGCTAGATCTAAACTCAACAAAGACAAATCCACACAAGCTAAGCTAGGAAGTAAAAGAGAAAGTGGGAGACGCGATTTTTCACCGAAGTTCGGATTCTTGAAGGGAATCCTACGTCTCCGTTGAGGTGGCTCGGTCGCACTTGAGCCGGGGTCTCTTTCAACCCGCTTTCCTCCCGGTGTTGCACAAATGCACTCGCCGGCTTCACTTCTTGTCTCTTCCCTTTCGGAGGCGAGACTTGCCTTCACAAACTACCGGGGCGCACCACAAACGTCGGTTGCTCCCGGTGACTCCTAGCCGTTTAGGAGACCTTCAACCTCCAAGAGTAAAAACACCACGGGAACTCGCTTGGAGGATGAACTAGTGCTCAAGGACTAGAATTGAATGTACTTAGCACTTTTCTTCTTCCCAACCACACCAAATGAGATCAAACAACAAATCAAGAGGTGGGGGGAAGTGTGAGCTCTGTTGAATGCTTAGAGAGGGTTAGGAATGGCTTGAATGCTGCTATGAATGAGCTCAATAGAGATACTAGCCGTTGGAGGAGAGTGGAGGCTTTAAATACTTCTTTTGAAAACTAGCCGTTATTCCCCTTTTTGAACTGTCCGGAGACTCCGGAGACTCCGGATGGTCCGGACTCTCCGGACAAAATGTCCGGATACTCCGGACTTACTGGAATGACAATTTTGGCCGAAGGGGGTAACTCGGAGAGTCCGGACAAATTGTTCGGATACTCCGGACTGAGTCCGGACACTCCGGACTAAATGTCCGGATACTCCGGGTTGGATGGCTCGGTTGGAAATACTGTTTTTGGGAAATGCAAGTATTTGAGTGCTAGTTTGTATGCAAGTTTTGACCTTGAGCACATGCACATCCTAAAAACGATTTTCCGTCGTATCCTCTTAATAGTACGGCTATCCTTAAGACTCAAAATAACATAGAAAATACAAGTCTTCGTCTTGATGCCGTTTTCTTGAATTTTAAAGTACGTAGGAGCGTCCAATCTCATTCCAAGCTTGATGTGTTCTCGAGATCTGCATTATTCTTAGTTAAAACATTAGATCTCTTTAATTGTGTCATCATTAATCACCAAAATAAATTGAGGGGCCTAGATGCACTTTCAGTTATGTAATCGCTTATGTGTTTATGCCCTTGTTTGTGGTCATGACTATCGGATTGAGAGTTTCCTTTTAATGAGGAGGCTTGCTGAAATTAAGGTATAACATGGTTATATGCTTTATTGTTTTGTTATCTTGTTTGTCTGCTGAGTTGATGTCCGAATTTTAGGGTAGGTGCTGCTGTTTTTTTTTTAGTTGAGTTTGGAAAGTTATTAGGGTATTAACTTGTTGTGGTTCCTTGTTATTATTAGAGGTGACTTGTCTTGTAGATGCTTGATGATTAATTTTGTTCAATTGATCTACCTTGTTGAGTTTTTATTATTTGTTTTGGTGACACTCTGGGTACAGGGGGGTACTGGGGTGTTACAGATTGCCGGTTACGTCTCGCCGGAGCTAGCATTACCAAGCCATAGATATAGAACTAACTAACAAGGGCGACGTGTTCAGCTTCGGGGTAGTGTTGTTGGAGATTGTGATAGGCCGAAAGCCGGTGGATAGCCCTAGGGCAGGCACAGTGGTGGTTCTACGCAATTACGTCAAGGAGACAATGGAGGGTGGCACCATTTCAGATTGCTTTGATCGAAGCATGAGGGGATTCGTAGAAGCTGAATTGGTTCAGGTGTTGAAATTGGGTCTAGTGGGCACTTCTAACACGCCATCCTGGCGGCCAAGCATGGCAGAGGTGGTGCAGTTCTTTGAGTCCATCGTAAGAAATTCCTAATACAATACTCCAAGGAATAGGACATTGTGACAAGACTAGAGGATTAGCAAATTTGTGATTCCTTGTTTAGTTATTTAGAGTATTCACAATCCATTTGTCAAATGAAATTTACTTTGTTCATATTTGCTCTTGTAATAATCTTATCAGCCTTTTATCAGGATATAGTAGCACTTTTAGAATTTTTTTAAAAAATTTAAGCTTTATAATCATCTGAAAATTTTATAAGAATATTAGTGATACACTAGGACCATACTTAAAAATTTCCAAAATTTTCTAGCGTGATTTGTACCAATTTTCTTTCGGTTGAAATTTGCCAATTAGCTTTCAGTAGCACTATCCGAATTTTTTAAAATTCCTCAAGATAGATCAACATTTGAAAATTTTATGAGAATATTATGAATATGTCAGGAGCATCCACAAAAAATTTCAAATTTTCTAACATTGTTTGCAATATTTTCCATTCGGTTGAAATTTGTCGGTGCCTTTTATCAGGACAGTAGCACTCTCAGAATTTTTAAAAATTCATAAAACTTGATCACCATCTGAAATTTTTATGGGAATATTAGTGATATGTCAAGACCATCCACAAAAAAATTCAAAAATTTTTGACATCGTTTGAACTATTTTCGTGTACTTTAAATTTACCGATATTTCAGTAATTTCGAAAGAAATTTTATTTTATTTTTTGCCAAAATTATGGAAATCTCAGTAAAAAAAATTTCAGATTTGAAATTTTCTTTTTAAATTTTATCTGAAATAACAAAATTTCACTGAAATTTCATATTTCGGAGGATGACGAGACGTGAATGAAAAAGAAATTTGAAAGCTTGCTCCGAATAACCTCCTGCCAATTGCCATCAATCAACTCGCATTGGAAAAACACATGGAAATGGATCAGATGGCGCCATTCCCAATAGACAAAAAATCACTGTAATCAAAAGAAAATCTCACTCATCTTTTTGGAGAAAAATCCTAAATTTTCCTTCAAGCTGCATTTTTTTTCCGTAATTTACTAACTGAAGAACGTAAACTGCAAGGCAGCTGGTTGCTCCACAGTAGAAACTCGTGTGACAAAAAATATACCATGGAAAGGTCTAGATCGATGCATGTGTCAATGTCACCCTGACAATTTACACAAGCCAGGGGCTACTGCTACACAAGATCGAAGCCATCAACATCGCCGGCATCTATTCTGCACTGTTCATATTTGCGTTGATGAGTACGAATGTTTAGCTGCCCCTGATAGGATGGATAGCTCCGGTTTTCACAGTGCACTAGCACTGTCACATCCTCTGCAAAGCTGCATGTATCTAGCTAGTAACTGCAAAGCTGCATGTATCTAGCTAGTAATGTGCGTACGCTGCGCAAGCGCATGATATCGCGCGAGTGTGATTTTTTAGAACCTTAGTTTTTTTTAAAGCGTATTGTTCGAACTTAGACATAACTCTTTTAAATCATAAGGGTTTTTTTTTTTACAAAAGAGCTCGAAAAGGAGCTTGATTCAAACCTGCGGAACCACAGGATTTTTTTAGCAAAATAGGCGATGGAAGGATTTAAATGCATTTTCATAATTTTCAAAGGGGTCTTTTACGAAAGAACTAGTGGGGGATTTGAACGTTTTGTTGGAATTTTTAGAGGAATATAAATGCAAATTCATAATTTTTAAAGGTCTTATTGAAAAGAAGTAGGTAAGAGGACCTGAACGTAATGTTGAAAATAATGTGGACGGCTAAATCATTAAGAGCCATTGTTTAATTTGTTCATGATATATTCCGACGTGTTCTGAAAAGGAAAAACAAAAAAACGGTCAAGAACCCCGTCAAGGCGGCTCGAACCCACGACCATATGGTCCAAAGCTAGGTGCTCTACCACTTAACCAAAATTTGGAGCATCCAAGTTACGACTGGCCATTCAGCTGTACATGCACATGACAACTAGGAATTCTAAGATATTTTGAAATAATTGCTTAATTATTGGCCAATCAAAGTATTTTGGCAGTAGTAGACATTTTCTACTTGCAATTATGTTGTATCGGGTCCAGGGATTCAAAAATCGCAGAAAATCAGTAGAAAAACGCGATTATCGGACATATCGGTGGGGTAAGATATTTGAAATCGCTCGAAAAAACCAGTCAAATTCGGAAAAAAAAATTCAAAAAAATTCTAAAATTCAAAAAAAATTATGCGATGTAGATATCACGATAATCGGTGAAACCCTAGAGAAAATCGTTTCTTGAGAAACATTGAATTGGCCTATCAAAATATCTCGATAATCGGTAAAAATCGGAAGAAAATTGGTGAAAATCGAGAGAAAATCGTGATTTTTTTTAATTTTTTTTTTCAAAAATTTGGATTCTGACACCATGCGATTTTCAACGAAAATCGGTACTGGAGAAGAGGGGAAAATCTTAGTTGAAAAGATAAGGTGAGCCCTGATTGGGTCTTCTACTGCTCAAGACAAGGTATGAAACATAGCATATGTGGAATCCTATCTTGACAACCTCTTTGGGATTTGTTGCAATAGTAGTTGCAGCTCCAGCACATGATGCGGCAACAACCAACAACGCTTGCCCCTAGAGAGAGTTGATGGCCTCCATCTACAATATCAATGTATGGTACCACTTAAGAACTGATAAATGATATGCTAATAGGCAAGTCATAGACAAGGTAAACCACTAACCATTAGTGGCACGGATTTTCCCTCAATTCCATGAATCTTGGATGGTCCAAGAGATAACACATACTAAATATCACAACCCGGAAACCGCCCAGGAATTCAGTTTCGGATAGAGATTGAATATGTAGGCCCCCGGATCGGCTATCCGGAAACCCCTATGTATTTCTGTACTAGTCCCAGATCAGTAGCTAGTACACACAGTCAAACAGTGATGAATCAACAACCATATCACAAATACATATAACTAAATAAGAATAACACCAAATAAAAGCAAATACCTTATGGTCAAGGTTTACCATTACGGCCTGAACAGGCAGAACAACTTGAACAACCGCAGCGGAAGACGAAAACACCAAAGCGACCCATGCAAATGCCCACAGGCAATCGAGTGGAGAGCGCGTCCTAGTCGTTGGAATTCCTTTGACAGCTTCTTTCACTTCTGTGATATGATTAGAATGTAGCACGTGAGTACATAAAGTACTCAGCAAGTCTGGGAAATTATGCACAATGTAGGCTATCCAAAGATGGCTTAATATGTTTCTTTTGCATAAAGCCAAGTTTCATCAAACCATACTGGTTAATAAGTTTCACAAAGCATATTTTAGCAATTCTTTTTAATAATTGAATTATGTAAGATTTCAGTGAAGGTTCTAGCCACCATTCACTAGTATACAGGCTCTATCCGCCATATTTCAACAAGATCAGGGTTCAATCCACCTACCTGGCTCTAGCCGCCAGAAGCACACCCGAGAGTTCTAACCACTCCCGGATCCCAAAAGATCAGTTTTGAAAACCAAAACAAAAGTCTACCAATATGAAAGCATTCAGCAAGCTTTGCCCTTGACCGTAGGCACGGCTATTCGAATAGTTTTAACTCTACAGAGGTGTACAGCTTTACCCACAAGACATGATATTCCCTTGATGCCATGCAATTAACACTCTTCCTTGGGTGTGCCGGCAGGGATATCATGACAAGGCCTTTACAATGTATACGCCTAACCTGACCCACCCGCTGAGGTTTCATCGCTGTTAGGGTTCCATCCGCCCAGTACAGAAGCCCCCTCTTGTGCCATGTGAGAAAAACAGTCTTGCCTCTATCCGGCACTCACATTCCACCATTTGGTGAGTCTAAGTTAGGTTTCTACAAATTACTTAGCCAGGTCGTACCATTATAGACATGTGGTTGTACGGTTATGCTTAGAATAGAGACAGTTATAAGCGTCGGTCCTTAACTGACTTGGGGCGGTACTTGCACAATGAAAACTAGTGCTCTATCCGTACCGGCCAGACAAACCATTCCGCCCAAGTCCAAACCATTTTTCCTTTTTAAATTTTTATTTTGTAAACCAACGGCAATACTCTTTGCCTATAATTTCCAACACAAGTTTTCAAGAGTTAAATGTAATTCCCACCTATAGGTGCACACTGACCGTTTGCGAATCTAAGCATTTCTACCGAACTATTCTATTCCACCAATAGTTTATTTTATAAAATACAAATCCCCGGGTTTGATTACAATCCTTATAATCAATTGTGTATTCTCCAATAATCCTTCTATTGCCAAAATTTTACAATCATACGAATAATCCAATCCAATATAGTATCGAACAAGTAAGAAGTATATCATGGTACCATCATAACTCCCAAAATCATATTAAACTACAATCATGTCCGTATATGAAATATTTCCCTTGAACCATAATTTGTATTACTGGCTTATCCAGCATTTATACGGTGATCAATCTTATCATCTGCTAAGAATATTTCATCAAATTACCTACTAAACCACCGAGAATACATCACACTATTATCTCTAATCATCTATAATACAATCCACCGATAATACTTCATAATATCATATATTTAATCATTCACATTATCACCTCTAGATCATCCACTTTAATCCTCCAAGAATACGTACTATCATCATTTACTAAACCCCCAAATATTATTCCATAAAACTAGGATTTTACTAATTCATCGTCAATAGTAGTTTCCATTAACACCGATACCAAGTTAACTAAATAAGCTACACATATTCTGCATTATCCATAATTCCACATAAGCGGTTATCGCGACACCATATTTCAGAAAATCATCCACCAAACCACCGAGTATGATCCTCAATGTTATCCACTAATTCCATCGAGTATATTTGATAATATCATTGACTAATTCATCGACTATCATTCTTAATACCACCTATAGTAACCCTTTACATTGCCATCTCTAAATCTCGTAGTGTGCGTGTTAAATTCCACCGAAATATGATCCACCACTTATTCTATTTGATCCACAAGTATGACTCTCACTATTATTTATTTACTTCACCGACTATTATTCTTAATATCATACCTCTTTCACTATTCCCCCGATCCATACGAATTATATTACGAACTGTTATCATAATCCGACTTCTCAAGGTAGTTCAACTATCACCATTCATAGATCACTTGCAAAATGACAACCCCCACATTATCACTAATATTCATCAAACTCCAATTTGCATTCCATACCATTTGCTCCATCAAAATGTCTGACAACTAGCCCCTTTCCCTTAATTAAAGAATATTTTTTCCAAAAAACAGTTACATTGGTGGATCACTGTGCTAGGGCAACAAAGGATCATGGATAACAATGTCAAGGAGGTAGGAACAACAGGTATAACTAATAACCTAACGTTAACATCATCCATTTAATATAAATAGCGATGCAATTTGTAAAACATGGTGTTCGCGCTAAAAACGTGAAGGAAGGTTTTCAGCCTCAAACACACAAGACAAACGCCGGGTTTGTAGAGCGTGCCAGTCAATTTGACCTGAAATTGACAAGGTAGAGTTTGTAATTCGATCAAAGCCGATAAACAAGGATCTATCGGCTTTTCGCTAGTCGGCAAGAACCGATTAGGAGATAACTAGATCAATCGGTTACAATCGATCAGGATACAAGGTAAAAATCGGCTTCGGGAAGGCGATGCGCAACAAAACGAAGCAAATCAAACCTGGGTGAAATCGGCAAAAATCAACAATCGGCGATGCGCAACTATGTTGATCCCGTCGACTTGCAGAGAGATCTATGAAACTAAAGCAATGTAAAAGAAAAGCTTGTAAAAAGTAGATGTGTGTAGTTGAATTGATTGGTTGCTTTTCGCTTGACGTCTACCCCTTTTTATAACACACTTGGCCGATCCGAGTTGCATATGGACACGGTGCGTTTACCCGTATCGGCCTCTGATCCGATTTCCTTTCCTTTTAGAAACGGATACCTTCCCGACTCGTTTACCGATTCCTTTTCATACGTACATTTCTTTCCGTCTCAGACCGATCCCAATACGTGTCGAATTTTGGTGCAAACATATGCCCCCCATTTTTGAAAGGTAGCTTGCTATCTTTCAAAAATTCTTCGCCTTTTTTCCGTGATCGGCTTGTCGTTTAGGATTCACCTCGGTAACTTCCCCATTAATGGCGCCGCAATGTCCTCGGTGCGTTTTTAATTCAGCAACTGTTCCCGCCTTTTCATCTTTTTCACCGAGGTATAAATATGAGGTCCCCCCCTGCGGTCATTTTCACCCTGGCGTGCTCTCGTTCATCTTGCAATCGGCTTTTCTCCGCATCAATCCTCTCTTCCTGTCGTATTGGCTGAAATGGACGCATCCCAGGTACTCATTCCGATCCCAGATAGCGACCATCAGTACTTTCTAGGCCCATTAGGAACCATAGAGACCGATACGGTTGTTAGAGATGAAATCCCTAGACTTCCTCTGTCGGCTCCTGGCTATAATATTAAGGAATGGACAAAAAACTTTAGGGCTTGGCCGACAGCTCTCAAGGGCTGGAGGTCTTGGTATATTAGAGTGTCATCCCAGAAAAAGGCTGAGTGGGAAGGAATGGGTATCGCTGAGTGTATTCCTATGTCCTTAGCCGATCCAGAACCTAACGAATCCTTGGTAGCCGCTGCTTGCTATTTTTGGTCGGATTCTTTTAATGCCTTCTTTTTCCCAACTGGTCCCATCGGCCCAACCCTCTTAGACATGGCCGAATTGTGTTGCCTTAGGCCTGATGGAGACCAAATATCGGCTTTTAGCGGGAAACCTCAGTATAAATTGACTCGAAAAAAGGGAGAAGGCTGGTCCAGATATATACAAAATAATAACAAGTTGACTGGCCCTGTATCGGATGAGGAACATGTAGCTTTCCTTAACCTATGGCTAGACCGATTCCTTTTCTGCGGCGCTTCTTTAGGACCAACCCAGGTTTACCAATTTATGTCGGAGCAGCTAGTCATGGGTCGTCGGCTAGCTCTAGGGAAATCCTTGTTGGGGGCCGTATACCACATGATGCATATCATCCGGAGTCGGCTTTTTACCGGCAACAGTTCCTATGTCGTGGGCAACATTGGTGGTCCACTTTGGTTCATTCAAATCTGGCTTTACTGTGTCTTTGGCCGTCTTATTATCCCAGATCCATCGGAGGAATCGGCTTTCCCAACGGAAGATTTTCCCGAGGGTGCAACCCCTAGATTTCAACCTAGCCGATCTCCGGGTGAAAAATTCATGATGTGTTCACCTGATGATCCAAAAATCTCCCCGGCCAGTTTTCATAAGTATTTATCCTTCTTCTTGAATCTCAACCAAGCTTCCTTCAACCGTCGAGACTTCTTTTCGTATAGCCAACTAGCCGATCTTCCATGGCCTTCTTTCCTCCGTTTAAACTCTGATAGCTCTCTAATGCCCCAGTCCACTCTTGATCTGCTCCCTCTGCTGATTTCTCCTTGCATTCTTCACGTCGGCTTGAGTACTCGAAATAGAACATTTCAGCCGACCTATGAGTTCTATCACCCTTCAGTGTATGCTCGCCAGCTGGGTTTTGGACAAACAATTCCTTGCTTTCCTTTGCTCAACATAATCAAGCCACGAAATAAAGTTACTAACATTACTGCGGCGGAGCTTATTATTGAGCTAGCCGATGAGCTCCATGTGGTAGACTTGCCATTCCTCGTGTTAAACACACGTCGATCGGGCCAATTTACCACATGGTGGGCTTCCATAGCTGAGGCGCTCTTGCGGGGGCGCACTATCCATGAGGTCTTGTCCTCTTTTCTCCCTGACTTCCAAGAGCCGACGGAGACCGCTGCTGGGTCTAGCTCGAGTTCAAGCCACGCTAACTCGTCTTTAGAGGTATTTTCATCTTGACGTTTATTGAAATAAGATTTTCATCGGCTTAATCATATCTTTTGTCCTTTTTCAGACTAGCAAAAGGTCGACTCCAGCGCATCGGCCGACGATCGCTCGAAGCGGCAAAGGCCGTCGACCCCTCTTGCCGGTTTATCTTCTGGCACGTTGGGGGTCAATAGCCCATCACTGTCCGATCTTGCCGATCAGCGCACTAAAAGTACGCCCAGTTCCATTTTTGCTTAGACTTCTTTTTGTAAGCGAATTTTCATGCTTTCTGTCGGCTAACCCCATGTTTGTCATTTCTAGAGAAAAAGAAGAGCCGTAGAGTCGTTATCAAACGACCTCCAAAGCCTGCGGGTCGTGATGCAGCATCATCCCCAACTGGATCGGCCACTGCGGTTAGCTTCGACCCTTATCTTGATTTGTCTTTGTTTTCCTTATCTTACCGTAAAATATTCCTCAGGAAACCCCTTCCGTCCAATTGCTAGAAGCCGATGTAGAGAAGACCCAGACAGATGTGCTTGTCTTGCCGGCTTTGGCTCCTGCTCCGCCATCCGCTTCCTCACCTCCAAAACCTGCTTCTGGCCCGGCTCCGTCGATGGACTTAGCCGATCTTTTAGGCTTTTCTTTGGACGAGCTCGACGACCCGGAAGTGTTGGCCACTGACGACTACCCGGCCGACATTCAACGCATAATTGCTGCTTCCGCGCCAGCGTCATTTCTTGTAATCATGAGCCGGGCATGCAGGAGCGGCTCAACCGCCTCCTGGATGAAGTGATGCAACCGGAAGCAGCTCTTCTGGCCAACACTCAATCTCTGAGGAATGCGATGGCGGCCGTCCAAGCCGATCTTCCCCCCGCTGCTATGAACGCACTACTAGAGGTATGCCACTTGGACGCTCGTCGGCAGGATGTAGAGTCAGCCAAGCAAAGGGTTGAACAGCGGAAGGCCCAGCAAGCCGATCAACAACTCTTGGACAAGCTTATAGCAGATGCCAAACATCGGAAGAGCATATTTGATCAAGGTACTGCTACACTTAAATCGGCTAAAAACAGAGCTCAAGAGCTGGAGTCGACCAAGACCAAACTTGAAGAACAGTTGGCCTTGGTCATAAAAGAACTTGCAGACTGCCGGATTGGCATCACAGACTCTACATCCTCACTGGCCGTTCAGAGGCGGGAGATTGGCGAGGTTTTCGCGCAAGTCAAGACTCAATCGGCCAAAATAGTTCCAGTTCCGGGTGATGCAGTGGCCGATCAACAACTTATAGATGGTGTCCAAGCTACTATTGGCAAAGCGGCAGCGGCACTATCGGCTTTGGGAGCCCATTTGCCCGGATCAGGACTACACTAGACTTTGATCTATTGGTATCAGTTGTGTGGCCAGTCTTTTTGTAATATTGCTTTTATCCTTGGGATGACGTCTTTTGAACACTTGGCTTGATCGGCTATGTAACCGATCTTTGTAAACTGTTTAATCTGTGGATAGGTGTTTAACTGACTCGGTCGGCTGTATGACCGATTTTGTATGCATGTGCTTTCTGATATTTTCCTTCCTGTAGTTAGGACCCAACCCATATGCTTGGGTGATACGCTTTTAGATATTTTCCATTGATCGCTTTAGGTAGGACGAACCCGTCTAAGGACTCCAGTATATACGAATTCCCGTCAATCGGCCGATTGATCTTATAAGGCCCTTCCCACGTTGGAGACCATTTGCCGAATCGATTATCCTTAGACCCAATCGGCAACACAGTTTTCCATACCAAATCGGCTTGATTGAACGATTTTAAAATCACTCTTTTATTATACGACCTAGCAACCTTCTCTTTATTCCTTTTAAGCCGATCTAGCGTGATCAGCCTTAGTTCAGCCAAATCGTCCAGATTGTCGAGCATTGCCTGTTTGTATTCATCGGCTGATACCTTATCTTGCTCATATATCCTTACTGAGCCGATGTTGATTTCCACGGGCAAGACGGCTTCTTGTCCGTATACCAACTGAAAAGGTGGCAATTTAGTTGATCCGTGCTGAGATAGCCGATATGCCCATAAAGCCTCCGATAGCGTTGAATGCCATTTCCTCGGCTCTTCCTCAATTTTTCTTTTTATCAGTTTTATCAATGTCTTGTTTGACGACTCGGCCTGTCCATTGGCCTGAGCGTAGTAAGGGGAAGAGTTGAGTAATTTTATCCCAAGACTTTCCGCAAAACCTTTGAACTCGTTGGACATGAACACAGTCCCTTGATCAGTAGTAATTGTCTGTGGAATTCCAAACCGATGGATTATGTGTTCATTTACAAAGTCGATCAGCTCTTTACTAGTAACCTTCTTGAGAGGTACAGCCTCAACCCACTTTGAGAAATAATCTGTGGCTGCAAGGATGAATTTATGTCCTTTGCTGGATGACGGAAATATTTGGCCGATTATGTCTATACCCCATCCTCTAAATGGCCATGGCTTGATGATCGGATGCAAAGCCGATGCTGGTGCTGACTGTATGTTACCAAACTTTTGGCACGTTTGGCATCCTTTATAATATTTGAAGCAGTCTTCTAACATCGTCGGCCAAAAATATCCTGTTCGTCTCAGTATCCATTTCATCTTATGGGCCGATTGATGTGATCCACAAATGCCTTCATGGACTTCACCCATCGCTACTTTGGCTTCCTCGGTTCCCAGACATCTTAACAACAAACCTTCCATAGTCCGAAAGTACAATACATCTTCTAGTAGAACATATTTGAGTGCTTTGCGCTGACCTTACCTTTCGGTCGGCTTGGCTGGATCTGACAAATAATCCCTTATCTCTGTTCTCCAGTCGACAGGGTGAACACATAAAATCGGCCAAACGTTTAGCTCGATTGGTCCCTGTCGACTTTCAATCTTGTACCCTGATGCACATTGTGCCAATCGGTTTGCTTTATTATTAGCTTCTCTGGGGATATGTTTTATAGAAAATGTAGTGAACATCTCGATGATCTGGAGGCATTGATGCAAGTACTGAGTTAGCGCACCGTCGTTGCATCGGTATTCTCCTTTGACTTGCTGTACGATTAACATCGAGTCTCCAAAAGCTTCGACGTCTCTCACCCCGATGCTATCTAACAATTGTAGGCCCCTTAGTAATGCTTCGTATTCTGCTTGGTTATTTGAACATCGGCTATTTAGCCGATACATGAAGTCATACTCCTGTTTCCTAGGTGAAACTAATATCACACCGATGCCTTCGCCTTCTTGGCAAACAGATCCATCAAAATACAGCTGCCAAGGAGTTACACTAGTTGTTCCTACTAATGTTTCACTTCCTGTGATAAAATCGGCCACAGCTTGTCCTTTCACAGATTTAGCCGACTCATAGGTTAACTCGAACTCTGTTAAGGCGTATGCCCATTTACCAAGCCGACCCGCGAGATTGGCGCCGATAATATGTACTTAACTACATCGGTTTTGCATATTATAACGCATTTGGAAGCCAAAGATATAATGTCTTAACTTGGTGCAAGCAAAATACAATGATAAGCATAATTTTCTCTTGGGGATACCTGGTTTACGCATCTAAAAGACGTCGGCTTAAGTAAAATATTGCTCGTTCCTTCCTATCGGCTTCTTGTGTTAAAGCGCCCCAATCGAATCACCTTCAGCCGATATATATAGTCTAAAAGGTATACCGTGTTTTGGTGCGGTCAATACTGGTGGACTCATCAGATAACCTTTTATGTCGTCGAAGGCTTTTTGTTGATCGGCTTCCCATTTGAACTCTTGGTCATCTTTAATTTTCAGCAGTGGTGTGAAGGCCCGAATACGCCCTGACAAGTTTGAGATAAAACGTCGCAAGTAGTTGATTTTCCCAATCAATACCTGCAACTCCTTTTTGCTTGTCGGCGGTTTAGTATCGGCTATGGCTTTTACTTTGGTTTGGTTTACTTCAATTCCTCCTTCATGCACCGTGAACCTAAGAAATTGTCCAGCCGATACTCCGAAAGCACATTTGAGAGGGTTCATTTTTAACCCATGTAACCTTGTGCTTTCGAACATCCTTTCCAGATCGGCTAAATGTTGCCGGTCTTCTTTGGATTTTACCACTACGTCGTCAATGTATATTTCCACGGTACTGCCGATCAAATCATGGAAAATATGGTTCATGGCACGCTGATAAGTAGCACCGGCATTTTTTAAACCGAAGGTCATAACTTTCCACTCATATAGCCCTAAAGCCCCCGGACATCTGAAAGCCGTTTTGGGTATATCGGCTTCGGCCATGAATATCTGATTGTATCCAGCGTTCCCGTCCAAAAAGCTTATAATTTTATTCCCAGATGCAGCATCGATAAGCATATCGGCTATGGGCATCGGGTACTCGTCTTTTGGTGTAGCTTTGTTTAAATCTCTAAAATCGACACATACCCTAAGTTTGCCATTTTTCTTCTTCACAGGGACGATGTTTGAGACCCACTCAGCGTATCGGCAAGGCCGGATAAACTTTGCCTCTAGCAATCGTCCTACTTCTTCCTTTATAGCGTCATCCAACTGAGGATTAAACCGCCTAGGGTACTGTTTGAATGGCCGATACCCAGGTTTTATAGGTAGCCGATGTTCGACTAGCTGTCGGCTTAAACCTGGCATTTCATAATACTCCCATGCAAAGCAATCCTTATACTTCTTGAGTATTTCGACCAACTTTGCTTTATAACTGGGTTCTAATTTAGCACTTACAAACGTTGGTCTTTTGCTATCACCTTCCCCAATATCGATCTCTTCGAGCAAATCGGCAGAAGTAAATCCTAACCCTTTTCTTTCTTCTTCAAAATCCTCAACAGCTTCTTCGTATTCTTCTTGCCGATAGCTCCTGGCCTTTTCCTGCAGCTTTGCTAGTGTCTTGTACTCCATCTTCTTACTACTTCGTCTGTCCGATCAAACGTGTTGGGTTTGACGCTGATCGGCTTAAATTTTGACTTCTCAACGCAGATAAAATCGCAATTGTCCAAGGCTTTTCCTGATATACATTTGGCTTCTTCGTGTGGCCAGTTGGTATCAGGGCTAGCCATGGCGATATGAGCCGATGTGTCGGCCGGTACGACTTCTACTGTATCATCGTTCCACTGCACCAATTTTTGGTGCATAGTTGATGGTATACAGCAATTGGCATGGATCAATGACCGCCCAAGGAGCACGCTGTAATTGCCTTTGGCTTCAATCACAAAAAATGCAATCGGCAAAGTTTTATTACCGATCGGTTCGACACCATTACGCCTTTAGCCTCGGTTGGGTCTCCCGTGAAGTCATTTAGCACCATATTGGTTTTGATCAAGTCTTCATCGGCTTTACCCAATTTTCGAAAGTACTTAACGGCATCGATTGATCGTCGCCCCGCCATCGACCAACATACGAGATATCGGTCGGCCATTAATATACCCTTTCAGATATAATGGTTTCAGATGCCGATGCATGTCTTGTGGCTTTTCGAACACAGCGTCTGGTGCTCCGAGGCATAATTGGGCGAACACTTCTTCAGCCGATTCTTCGGTTTTGAACTCAGCAGGTAGAGCGAATACCATGTTTATATCCATCGGTGGCGTATCATCCCGGATCATCGGAGAACCGGATTCGATCGATTGGTCTGAATCACTATCGATCTGTTCCTTCTTTCTCCACTCCTTTTTCAAAATTGGTACCGGTCTTAACTTATTGAACATCCGATCCCTCTCGCTCTCCTTTTCGGCCTCCCTTTCTTCTTGTGTTTTCAATCGCTGAAGCCTTCTGCGTTGTGATTTCTTGAGACTTGGGGCACCACCTAGGTTTAGGTTCTATCGGCTTTCGTATTTTTCCAGCTAAATTGCTCATCTCATTGTCGATTCCATTCTACTTGTGTTAGCCGATAGTTCCCGATTTCGGGAGGACTCGCCTTGCTCGATGTTGACAACCTTTCATGGATCGGCCCTCTTGCTTCTCATATCTGGATGATTGTATATCGGTCTAGACAACCTATCTTTTCTGAATCGGTTTGGCCGATATACTGAGATGAGTGTTGCATAGGACAAGACACAAGCTGTTGGTAAGGTCATCCCTTTCTCCCAAAGAAAGCGCCAAAAGGGACATTGCCGATGTTTCTCTTCTTGATGAGTTGGCCGACATGACATATCGGCCGCCAACGTTCGTCCCTCTTTTGCCTTAGTCGATGAAGATTCTGGTGGTGTTGAGTGTTACACCTCCGACTTATCCTTTCATACTTCCCCAGGAGTTGTGAGAAGGTCGGCTTTGGTTTGAAATCGGCTTTTCTTGGAGCCCTCTCAGCCCGATACCATTTACCGACCTCCAAGTCCCCTCTTGGTTTTACCGTTCTTGAGTTTTGTCCATTCCTATCGGCTTCTATTTGTATAGAACCGATAGTAATCTGCACTGTCTCGTCTCGTGATACAATTCCTTTAGTCGGCTTATCTTCTTCCGCAGGCCTCTTTTCTTTTCGTGAACATTGAACCATGTTGACTTGAAAAGGGCTCATATCTATCTGCATAGCCGATTCTTCCGCAAATTTTAGCCTGCCATCAGTGATGGCCGATTGAATCTGTTGTCGAAAAATATTGCAGTCGTTAGTATTATGTGAAAACGAATGGTGCCATTTGCAATACCTTCGCTTCTTAATTTCCTCGGTCGATGGTATGACGTGTCCCTCCGGCAACTTTATGAGTTTTTCTTGCAGTAATAAATCAAATATCTTGTCACATTTTGACACGTCATATGAATACTTGATTTCCGCCCTATTTTTCGTCGGTTTGAGCAGAGAGCATACGAGTGGCTTTTTAGAACCCTTGGTCCACTCGGCTATGTTTATTTCTGCTTCGTCCTCGGAGGTGTCGCTTGAATTGTAATCTACCATGTTTACTTTGGCCTTTTCATTACCGTTTGGCTTAAATCTATCTTTAAATCCTTTACTTTCTGCATATCGGCTTTCGTGTGCCGATACGCGGTGGAGTAAGTGGCCTAAATCTGGAAATTCTTGGCCCGATAGCTTCTCTTTTAATGGCGGGATTAGCCCTTGGAATGCTAAATCGGCCAATTGATCATCGGGTAATGTTACACTAAAGCATCTATTCCGTGACGCCTCTAAACCTTCGATATAATCGAAACCGATTCACCAGATATATCGGACTGAACTAAGATCAGAAATCCTAAGCTCCATAGTTCAGAAAAAAGTATTCATGGAATCGGCTTTCTAGATCGCTCCATACGTGAACTGAATTTGGGGGTAGATTAGTGAACCAAGTGAATGCGGCACCAGACAATGATAAAGGAAAGCTTGATCGATTTTTAGTCCATCGGATCGCGGCGACCTCTCCACACTGAGCCATAAACCGTCCGATATGCTCAATCGTGGTGACGGAATCATCACCTGAGAATTTGGCAAAGTCTGGTATTCGAAAGTTGTGCGGGTATGGCATTCGATCTATGTAATCGGGATACGGCTTCCTATAGCCGATCACTCTTCCTCTGGGCTGTAAACCGAACTGTTCTCTTAAAACGTTAGCAATTTGTTCCGCCCAATTGACATTGTCGGCTTGTGGTGCAACCGGACATTGCCAATTTTCATGGTTCACGCCCTGCCCCCCGAGTGCAAACTCGGGTCTTTGCCCAAATCGCACCGCAGGGGGTCTTGGCACTTGGTCACAATCATGATTAAAACCTAATGCATCGGGTATGGGCGCGAAAGGTTCGACGTACGGCGCTACCCTATACGGCGTTTGTTTCACGGTTGTGGCTCCCCGTGATTGCGGGACCTGATCTGTTTCGATCGGCTGATAAGCCGATAAACCGATGCTATTAGAGGGCCCATTTGACGGATTTGATGTGCTTATCTTAGCCCCATCCGTGTGCCCATGGTAGTGTGTAAATCCATCTCTCTGTATGCTTGGTTTCAAAACAGTAGGTTGAGTTGGCATTGTGATAGGCGTTTGAGCCGACAATCTTACTGTATTGGTGTTAGGTGTTATGGAATATACTGGGTACGTAGGGATGGTTTGTGGTGGATCTAGCAGGCTTCCAGACACAGCCAATTCCTGAGCAATTGTTTTCACACTATTTTCTATCATCGGCTTCAGTGTGGATACTAGAGCCGATGACTGATTGATTAATGCGTGATGGACAGATTGCTCGATCATACTTGACAAATCAGCTTGAGCGGGTGCGTATCGGCTTACCGATTCGGATGACGAATCTCCGATAGGATTGAGGCTTGGGAGTGCAGTCTTTTGAGTAACGCCACGGCGTGTTTTCTGGAAGCACCGCAGCATCATTTCTTCTAAAGCTGCCTTTCGGTCTTCAATTTCTTTTCGCTGTTCAGGGGTTAAATCGGCCATTTGAGGCGCGATTATAGCATCAGTGTTGATATCGACGGTAACCGTAGGCTTGTCAGTTGACGACATGTTTGATTTTCCTTGTGATCCCACTGGGCGTGCCAAAATATGTTCGCGCTAAAAACGTGAAGGAAGGTTTTCAGCCTCAAACACACAAGACAAACGCCGGGTTTGTAGAGCGTGCCAGTCAATTTGACCTGAAATTGACAAGGTAGAGTTTGTAATTCGATCAAAGCCGACAAACAAGGATCTATCGGCTTTTCGCTAGTCGGCAAGAACCGATTAGGAGATAACTAGATCAATCGGTTACAATCGATCAGGATACAAGGTAAAAATCGGCTTCGGGAAGGCGATGCGCAACAAAACGAAGCAAATCAAACCTGGGTGAAATCGGCAAAAATCAACAATCGGCGATGCGCAACTATGTTGATCCCGTCGACTTGCAGAGAGATCTATGAAACTAAAGCAATGTAAAAGAAAAGCTTGTAAAAAGTAGATGTGTGTAGTTGAATTGATTGGTTGCTTTTCGCTTGACGTCTACCCCTTTTTATAACACACTTGGCCGATCCGAGTTGCATATGGACACGGTGCGTTTACCCGTATCGGCCTCTGATCCGATTTCCTTTCCTTTTAGAAACGGATACCTTCCCGACTCGTTTACCGATTCCTTTTCATACGTACATTTCTTTCCGTCTCAGACCGATCCCAATACGTGTCGAATTTTGGTGCAAACACATGGTAAAACATTTATAAATTGTAGGATCAACATGCGTCAAGGAGACTTGCCTTCACTGACGAGGAGAGACGCGTCGCTCTACTGGACTAACTTTCTTCGGCGGCGACAACGGCTTCTTCGACTACGCGCAAAACGGAGCAACAAATAAATAAAATAAAATAAAATAAACCTAAAAATGATAAAATTAGTACTGGCAGGTAGAGGGTGATTTTATATGAATTTAGGAATTTGAATCACTCGATTCGGAGTTATGATGGAAGAGAACGAGCGTTTCGAACCTCCCGCCAGACTAGGAAAAGAAATGGCTGCTGGAGGAGCTCCAAGAATCAAATTGAAAATCTGATTTTACTGGAGGTAGAGGACACCAGGAGGGAACTCCAGTAAAAATTTGAGGCCGAACGGAGGGCGGGAGTGACCGGGAGAGCTCGCCGAAGTTTCGGAAAGAACGGCTTCTACAGGGAGATCCGTATGTCGGATTGGAGAAATTCCAATTGGGTTGTGTAGGGAATGAGGAGAGTATTCTGGGGTTCAATTTGTAGGATGATCGTACTAGTGGATCGTCGGAAAAAGCTCGCCGAAGTTATGACCGGAAGGCCTTCGGGCGACATCGGCGCCGGCGACGACGAGTGTGTGTGCAGACTGGCCGGGCGGCGCAAGGCCGGTGGCGGCGCGGCGCTGGGAGCTGATCGGCCGGGCCGGGTAGGGGCCGGCGCGACGGCGCGGCAAGGAGCTCGGCCGGCCGGCCATGAATAGTGATCCCAAATAATAATAAAAAATTTCAGAACACGCAACGACAAAAAGGAAGTGAGCACCGCGTAGGTCTCGACGAGACGAATTCAACGCTGTGGTCGGATTCACGAGGAACTCACCGGATTGAGAGTAATCGACGAAAAACCGAGCTCCCAACGAAGATTTCAACAGCGAAATTTGTCGTTGTCCTACAACGAAAAGTGAAATTAGTTGAGGTCTTTTGCTCGGGACGTCGACGCGAACACAACGACGCGATCGGATTGGAGTTTGGCTCACCGGATTGGAAGATATGAGGATGAACATGAAGAACACGAAAATGTGGCTTCCTCGTCGGTTTTCTCGATCTAGCGTACGAATGGAGAGGGGAGACAGTGGGTGAGTGAGTGCACGGGATAGAGGGCTCCAAGACGAAGAGATGAGAAGTGGAACCGCGTGATTTGGTGGAGAAACGGCCAAGTTATGAGCATTTAAGTGATTTTAGGTTTTGGGTTGATTGAGCCATTTCCGGCGGGATTTGGAACGATTAATGGTGGGGGATTGAATCTCCTCATCAATACCTTTCCAACGGATCTGGCCTTGCTCAATTTGGTAGAGAAATGAAGGAGTTATAAGTGTTTTAAAGAGGAGGCCACCATTGAAGGAGTTGAAGGAGCTCTCTGTTCTTCCACTGGACAGAACGATTGAAGGTTGAAGGAAGCGCTACAGTAACACGACGCTACAGTACGTGGTGCTACAGTAACCGCAACGTGGCAAGCTCTCATTGGCCGATGATTACGCGAAAGTGACGCCCTAGAGAAAAATTAGGAAAAATGGTCTAAAAATTCCGGAAAAATTCCTAGAACTATTTTGGAATATTTGGAACCCAATAAAATTGTTTTTGCGGAATTTGGATAAAATTTGTGGATTTGAATATTCTGGAGTGAATAGCGGGCATTAAACAAAAGCCGTGCGGGATAAAATAGGGGCGGAGTTCCAAAAATCTTGGGAATCATTCGAAAAATCATTTTGGAATATTTGGGACCTAATTGAAGTGATTTTGGGATTTTTGGAGCATTTTTGGACTCGGGTGAAATTTCGGGTACCGGCGAGAACCTGGAAATTCGATTTTTCGAACGGAAGGGAATTAAATCCCGATTTTGGATGGGAAAGGATGCTAGGTTAACATAAACACCAAGGAAACTCTAAATTTTGAATTTAATTAATTTAAATTAGATTTTTCCCCAGAAGGCGAAGCTGAGGATGTTACAGAATATCACCTGCTTACATCAACAAAAGATAGCGAAAGAATGTCAGATATGTAATTATGACCAATTTAAATGAGATTAAAAGAATAGTGTAGACCACCGACCTAAAATTTGAATTACGAACCATCAATCGAAGACAAAGCCCACAGGAAAGACCTAAGTGCGGCCGTGACTCTATATGTCATCACCACTGAAGGCAAAGGTAACCAAGCGACAATCTTCTTTCTCCTTCTCTAAATAAATGTCAACAAGCAACGTTGAGTACACGTATGAACTCGCAAAGACTTTAGTGTATGGAAGTAAATATACATGCATGGCTATTTCAATGGGAGAAAGCTTCTACACTAGGTTCAATTTCAGCACGAAGCAGATTTTATTTGCAATAGAATAGTACTTAAAACAGTATCGGAATTTGTAAAGAGCACTTTAATAAGAAACTAGTGATAGTATATAAGGTGTTAGCACAACAATTCTGTGAGACCCTCAATTTTTATGCCACAGTGTAACCTAAAAACGAGGTTCTAAAGTGCATACTGTGCCATTCCCATGATTAGTGGCTGGCACGCACAAACACAATTCGGAATTACAGCCATACAAAAGTTCAACCTTTTATTACATCAGATGTTTGCTAGTAATATTACATAACCAAAAGTAGCAGTAATAAAAGATCACATCTCATTGTTTGTCGACTAGCCCAAAACACCACAGGCAACAGACGAGATGAACTTAGAGAGGACAGTCGTCACCATAAATCATGAGTTCTTCATTATCGTTATCGTTGTCAGGATATTCGTGCTCTTCACCTAAAAACCACGTTAAAGCAAGTTGAGTACATTGGTACTCGCAAGACTTGTAGTGTTTGCAAAACCTGAAATATATGTAAGCTGAATAGAAAGTGGGTTTCTATGGTTGTTTTGCGCAAAGCGAAAATTTGAATTGTAAATACTGAATCATAATGGAAAGCATAATTTGAATTTAAAGCAGTTTGATAAGTAATTGAAATAACATGTATCAGAATGAATAATAGCAATTTACTCACCCCCTTTGTGAGTAAAAGAACGAGATAGACCCTCCATGGTCTTATACGAACAAATATAACAGTAAGTGACCTTTTAACAAGTGTGAATCCTTTTCCAAATCATTTGATCAAAATTTTAGAAAATAGAAATCAACTAACTAGTGTGGGTTCACCAAGTCATCCATGACCGTGGATACGGCTATTCGAATAGTTTTAGACTCTGCAGAGTTGTACAGCTTTACCCACAAGATATGTTCTCCCTTTGTGCATTGCAAATTAACACACTTCCTTTAGTGTGCCGCAGAGAGTTCATAACGAAACCGTTCGATTATCTGAACCTAGCTTCGCACCAGCCCGATGACGTTTAACCCTAGCTATGGTGGAAGCCAATAAATAATAAAATAATGATTGTAATAAGGAGCCAGTGGCTCAAGTAGAATAATAACAACCCCAAATCCATAACCAGGTGTACACCGTTGCACCGAATATGCGTTTAGCCACAAGTCCATGTGGCAGCCCCTTATAAGAATACATAAAAGGGTTTAATGCTTTTGCTACTCCAGCCTACCAATGTGCAAAACTAGTTCCAAATAATTTAATAAGTTAAGACTGTCCCAGTCCAGTACTTGTGGATGTACGGTTATACTTGGATCATGCAACACTACGTTCGGTCCTTAAAGTGACATGGGCGATACTCCCCCTATCTACGTACACATTAAAACATGTACATCCGGCTCTTGCCAATAACCACCCACGTCAAAACAATAGTTTTATTTTCATTTTTATCAAACTACCAGTATCCTTTACTATTCAAATAAACCATAAAAGATTTCATAAAGAAAAGTGTGTGGGTATAAATGTCGCTGACATTTTTCTAAGCATCACTAAGCAAATGCATTTAGTAAACGTTATTCCCATTTGACATATGAATCTACCCATTCCTAGGGTTATCATGGAGCACATGTCAACAATATTCAGGAACTCCTCCAATATAGGTTATAGCTACCAGATAACACAAAATAGAGATTTACCAAAATATGAGCATGCAGGAAGATTCTTAATCACATTTTAGTTGATTATGAAATCTGGGTTCAAAATGCTCAAAGGGGGTGCTTGCCTTGCTCTTCAGTGGCGTAAGCTGGATCAACATCGTCAACGGTGATGTCGGTAGTGTCAACGTCTACGTGTCATTAGAAGAGTATAACAAATAGCAAATAGCAAACTTTCAATAATGGCAAAAGAATCAAATAAAATCATTACATAGACAAGCAAAACAGCGATCATGCTTCATCATTTTATGCAGTAGTTAGATTGTAAAGTTTTATCCTAACATTAACGGCTTAGGTTTACCTATCACCTAACCACCTTTCTTTTGTGTAATCTTTTTATTTTAATCTATGAATTCAGGAAGCTAAGATTGTAAGATTAAACTTACAAAAACTCATTTCTAGGTTGTACTATTATTTTTACTAATTTCACCCAGTACATGAAGCAACTTAATTACTTTTGATAAAAAGTTGCATGGTATACCCTAACTTTTATTTCATAATCTTGTTCTAAATAACATCATTAACATGTCAAAACAAGTTTCACTCAATTTGAATGATATTGGAACAAGTTATAGCAATTATATTAATTCTATGCATTGAATTATACCCTAATAGGAAGTTTTCACAAAATAACTTAAAATTCAAATATATTTACATATTTGGACAGTATTTGACAAGAGGATTCAAACAAAATTGGTTTCACGCAATTTGGACTTAATTTGCAAAATTTCTATATGGAGCACATTTGAATTCCTTTCTTTAAATTCAAATTTAAATTTAAATTGCTAAACAAGTTCCAAATGTTTTTACATATTATAAAACTAGATGATTTATCATGAGTTTATAAATTTGTTTCATTCAATTTGAAGCTATAGTTTAAAAGTTATGAACATTTTAATGCATTCGGTTTACTAAAAAACAGAAAAATACGCTTTCCTTAAAGGAAAGCGCATTTTCAATATTTTGCGTGGGCTAGCTCTTTGGATTTGGCTCGCTGTCACTGATAAAGCCGTCCCACCGTCAGTAACTCATGTGCATGCGCATGCATAGGATTGGTCCACTGACATGGGGTCCCATGCGGCAGTGAGATCGTGATGCGTGAGCACGAGAGGCGGCCCGGGGCCGGGTGGCGGCGAGCCAGCGAGAAATGGCCGACGGCCTCGCTGACGTTCAACCGGCGGCGTCGCTAGCTTTCGGTCGGTGGCTATAGCATCAGTAGGCGAAAACAAACCTAGGGAAGCAAACGATTAGGGGTGGTGTTTGGAAAAATCGTGCTCACGACGATGAACGGCGGAGGTTTATGGTGAGGTTTGGCTCGGCGGCGCTAAGACACAATCCGAGTTGAATGATCATCCGTATAGGCTCTAGGGGGTCCTAGGGACTCTGATCGTGCATTCAATCCAAAAGAAAGATGAATGGGTGAAGCTCTCACCGTGCGCAACGATGGCGAAAGGGTGGCACTTGGCGCGGGGGTTCCTCGGGTTGTTGCGGGCTGGAAGAAGATGTGGAGAAGCTTTGTAAGTATCCAAGGATGCTCGAGGATCAATCAATTTGGACGTTTCCTTAACGTGGTGAAGCAATTTGGGATTCCCCCCAATTCGGGTTCCACCGGCAACGGAGAAGAAAGACATGGTCTGGGCGATTTCGGGTGTGAGAGGGAGAATGGGTGAGTGCTCCGAGTTCAGTTGGCTTAGAGGTTCTACCCCTCCAGTTAAATAGCTAGGAGAGGCAGTGGGAAGCGGGATTGATCCAGAGAAAGAAATGGCGGTGGTCTCGGGCGTCCTCTGGAAGTCCTTTTTTCGGCATAACCAAAGGCCAAAGGGGGACAGGTATGGGCGCTGCTAGCAGGGGCCTCGGGGTGCACGAAATTGCGGCGAGATGCCGACAAGAACAGAGGTGGTGCGTGAGCCCGGCTGAAGTAACAGAGTGAGTGAGAGGGTGAGTTGAGGGAGAAGCTTCTGGAAAGAGGAGCCCAACTGGTAGGGAAAGGTGAGAGGGAGAGGAGGAGGGAAAAGAAGAGGAGGATGACGCATGGGACCGGTGAGGCTTCTGGGTCCATTCGACAGTGTCCTAAGGCGCGAAGCTGCAGGTCGACAGCCACTGTGCACTGGGGCCCACGTGTAAAAGAGAGGAGAAGTAAAGTCTAGAGCTTTCTACCAGACAGCATGGTAATCGAATTATTTCAAAGGTCATTTCAGATCTAGAATTTTCTTAACTTTTTTACCACCTATAGGAACGGGTTATATACCTCCAGTAAAAATTTGAGGTTAAAATAATCTATTTTTTAATTATGAAAATTCTGACAGTGCCGACTGCACAGGAAAAGGTATTTCGGTTTTTGATTTGATCAAAGGTCTAAATGAACATATTAATTTTTGAAACTTTTACTGAGGGTTTAAATATACATGATAGTTATACCACAAAAATTTCAGAACTATAATCACAGTATTTATTTTATTAAAATTCTTTTACTACGTTTTGCAGAATTTCAGAATTGTATTGTTTAATTGAAACTAAATAGTTAAACTACTTATTAATTTTTACAAATTTTTGTAGATGAGGGTAAAGTAGCTAAGATCACATGGTAAAAATCCTGACGTCTGGAATGCACCACGAATTTCTCCAAAAATCTGACAATGGTCTGGTCAAAGATAGGGTTTGCTAGTTTAAATGGTTATTTCTACATTTAAATGCTTTTACATGGTCTTTTGACCAGCTAAAAGTGATTCTAGGGCTGTCCAAGGCCAGGTAATATTTCACTAAGATAATTTTCATTTCTTACCATTTTACTATTATATAATTTTCTTTCTTTTCTTCTTTTTCTTAATTCCAACAATCATTTCAATTAACAAATAATCCAGCAAATAGACATGAATTCAAGAAATTCAACAAAGAAATGATTTCACACTTTAATATTTTATTTTTGATATTTTCTAAACTTGAGGATGTTACAAATTCATAGCCAATCCAACGAGTATATTGCAACCAACTCATCACCATACCATTAATCCAACTTTTCACACCAACAATCCAACTCATCGTACCAACATTTTTCAAAGTGTTTGCAAAACTAAAACTAAAAAGCTATACTTGACAATGTCACAAGCTGCTCTTGACTGTGAGCACGGCTAATCGATTATGTTTAAATGTCTGCAGAGAGTGTACACTTTACCCACACGACATATTCTAGCAATCATGTCAACCATGCCACGCAATACACAAGTACCCGTTTTGCTAGACTATGATGAAACCTTTCGACTGTCAAGAACCCAACCTTGCATCAACCCGATGTATGTCCACCCTTGCTATGGCGTCAAAAGTCACTAGCTGTACATTTTAGTACTCATGATGGTTTCACATCCCATCGCCCTCATTCTCCCCATAGTAAGGCATACCTGTTGTATCGGGTTGCTTTGGTCCCAACGTCTTGGTGAAGGGAGCACCCTCGAACGACACCAGTCTGTCGGTTCTTTCATGCTACTTAGGCCTACCGAAATGCAAAGTTAAACTCCATCAAATTTACTAAGTTAAGGCTATCCCATAACTAGCGCATGTGGTTGCACAATTTGACTCAGTTGATATCATCAAGTTCGGTCCATAGGTTGACTCAGGCAAGAATCTCCCCTGTCTACGTGCAAGTACACCCCTCGCACGGCACAAGTCTATCTCTTGTACTATACAAGTACGTCCCTTGTATGGTACAAGTCAATCCTTTGTACTTCCAGTTATATCATAACTCGCCTGTGTCTAAATCATAATTTTTATTTTTATTTTTACCAACATATCAGTATCCTTTACTGTCAATATCTAAACTTTTTAAATTTCATAAGGACTCAAGTCTACCATCCTTAGCTTAGCTAAAGCATGGCTAAGCATATGCATTTAATACTCGATTATACCCATGTTTCATTTCACAGAATGATGAAACCTAGCCTAGGGTTCAACAAGGTTCTCCTGTCAATATAATTAAGGAAATCCCACAATTTAGGAATACAACTACCATTTTTCACAACATAGCAACTTTATAGAAGTTACACACATGCATAATAGCTTGATAAAGCAAAATAGACAACGTAAAATATGCGATCAATATGATCAAAGGAGGGTGCTTGCCTTGCTTGTTGAATAATTGGTCTTGTTTTGGTTGATCGGAGTACCAATCATATCACCTAGTCCCGAACCTCTCACATAGTCTCACGATTCACTACTACAGAACAATACATCACTGCCGGGTCCAAAACGTCATCACTGCCGGTTATGGGAGCCGGCAATGATTGGTCGGTAGTGATACTCGGGATTATCACTGCCAGCTCAGGAACCGGCAGTGAAAATAGATATATCTGTCGGTTAAAGACCAAATCCGGCAGTGATATAAATGTTTATATTCAATATTTTGGCAGTTTTAAAACAACACGAAGATATTCAGGAGATCACCCATCATAGTTAGTATTACTCTCGCCCAAGCACGCTTAACTAACGAGTTCTATCATCGATTTTAACGCACTTCCCAAGAGGTCACCCATCCTAGTACTACTCTCGCCCGAGCACGCTTAACTTCAGAGTTCTTACATGATCTAGTACCATCGTGTCAGTATGATAGCATTTGAAATATAACGCGTTCCACTCCCCTTAACCTCACAAAGCACCCGAACACTGTTATTAGTATTATCATATTCCGAATTTACCATGACATGGATGTTTTAAATTTTGCCTAAATGTTCAATTTTAAAATTTGGATGTGTTAAATTTTGGCTGAGCATGCGGGCCTCTGTGTTCACACGTAGTGAACACGAAAGACCTACCTTGTAGTCCCATCCACAGTTGTGTATGGGAGCGTTAGTAAGAGTAGGCACCCTCCATCTACGGGATGGAAGGGGAAAGAGGGTGCACACCGACGGGTGTGCACTCGCTAATACCGGTATGTGCTACAAGGAGACAAGTGCATTGCATTGCATGAATGAGGATGATTATGAGATGTTTATGAAGATGAACTATGATATGCTTATGATGATGTGTTATGGTATGTGATATTGATGCTATTGAATAATGTTGTTGTTCTATTCCACTGCAATACACTTTGCTGAGTGATGAACTCACGCTTGTTGTTTATGTTTTTTTTAGGTACCTGTGGGATGTCAGAGACAGGGGTCCCGCAAGAGGGGCCTACACCCGACTGGGCCTGACAGGCGGAATAGAAAGCCCAAAGCCCAGAAGCACCACGACGGGCCCAGGGGAGACCTTCGACTTGCTCCCCAAGACAACTCCTGATCCTTCAAGGAAGCTTCGCGCCCCGCCCTAACAACCCGCCAGGAACGAAGCATGCGATCGACATTTGCGGAACCTGCGGATCTGGAACTCGACAAGGCGGCGGCGTGGGTCGGAGAAAGCATAACCACCTCTCGGGGCGTAGAGCGTGAAGGCGGATAAGGACAAGGGACAGGTCGTCCAGGCCACTCATGTTCAGGGCCGGTGGCGCCCATCTATCATGTATTCTCCCCGGTATATAAGGGAGGAGGGAGAAACAAGAGAGACACACACGATATATCCAAGAACAGGACTAGGGTATTATCTCCTCAGAGAGCCCGAACCTGTCTAAAACAGACGCCCCCATCTGTGTTACCATCAAGCTCGAGATCCCGCACAAATCCCTAGAATCACAAATCTCATTGCCGTAAACAGATCGTCGGCGGTTGGCGCGCCAGTAGGGGCTTGTGTCAAGATCTTCGTCAAGCTTGATGGGCTGCGACAGCGAAGTCTCCACATCTTCTTCGGGCCAGGTCTTAGTTTCTAAGCTTGACCTTCATCTCCAACGACCTCGGAAGCCTTTCTCTCTAAGGGAACGCGCTGGTAGCGGTGAGGTTTCCGACGATCCATCGTCCACGACCTCCGCGCCGATCGGAAGGTCCCCTGCCTCGCACCCTAAAGTACAGTGGGGATCCGAAGACCCGTTCTAGCATGAGTCGGGCTCGAGGACGCCGAGGCACGAAGGGTGGGGTTCTCACCGCCAAGCCACTCGGCACCCCGAGCGCCTAGGTTTATCTTCTCAGACTCACCCACCTCGGCCGAGTCGGAAGAAAGCCTAGAGAGTCGCTGGAATTTCCGTGAGAGTCTGTGCAATCGAAGGCTCGCGGGCAGATTCGCAGCGGCGCCCGACACCTCGATCGCCGCCGATTTGGAAGGAGGCCGAGTGATCGAGCCTCGACGCTGGCGCGTACTCTCCGGGACCACGCCCGGGCTGTCAATGAAGACATTCTGCAAGCCAAGATGGGGGACCAGGCTGTTTTTCGTACCCCACAACAGAATATCGTCGCCTCCAAGACACTCCTGGATACCCTGACCCCTATCTTTGGGGCGGATGATCCATTGCCCGATCATGGCCCAAGTAAAGGCCATGGTGAGCGGCGGCTATCCAAAGATGCCCAAACCGACCCGGCCGGCGAAGGAGCTGTCATGTGGTCGGCGAGGACCAGGCGGCCAGCCGATCGGTCAGTCGAAGCCCGCCAGACACATCATGTTCTACCTCGGAGACGACTTGCGACACAAAGATCACCGCGACCTCCGTTCAGACCTCGACGCCAGCGCCGCGACCGAGAAAGGGAGGAACAACGCCCGTCAAGCCGACGAATATGAGCGCCACGGCATCCTTCCGCGAGGCCGCTGGCACGCCAAGCGCGATCCCTCGCGTCGATCACCTCCGGGTATCGCGAGGTCATCGAAGGGGTTCGATGCGTTTACCCCTCACCTACGCCGAGTGGTTTGGCCTGATGGATTTAATCCTAAAGGCATCACTAGGTTCGACGGTGAGAGGGACCGAGGCTTGGCTACAAGTATACGCTCGCAATGTGGGCTGGGGGATCAAAAGTAATGGCAAACTACTTGCCGGTTACCCTCTCGCCTGGCCCAAGCATGGCTCACGGACTTCCAAATGAACTCTATAGATTCCTGGGGAGATCTGTGTGAGCGATTCATCTCAAATTTCCAAGGCACTTACGAGCGCCAGTGCACCCCTTGGGACCTATACCAGCTACACCAAAGGAGGAACGAATCCCTCCGGGAGTTAGTCAAGCGCTTCATGAACAGGAAAAGCACCGTTCGGACGTCACAAATGCGATTGTGATAGCTGCCTTCGAGAAAGGAGTCGGCGACCCGACCTCATCAAGAAGATGTCCGGAAGCCACCCACGTCGGTCCGGGAGCTGTTCGCCCTAGCGGACCATTACGCTTCAGCTTCCGAGGCTCGCGAACGGGCGTGATGAAGGGAAGGATCGCCTGAACCCCTCGGCGGAAAGAAAAGAAGCGCAAGGCGAAGAGCTGGTGGCGCCGCCGCACCAACTCATCCTCGCGCTCTCATAGAGGATGGATATGACAAGGTTATGAACTCACCCTGCCCTTTCCATCCGGCGAGGCATGCCGCCAAGGATCGCTTCACCCTAAAGAGGTTCGCCCGCGAGCAAGAGGCAGGCGGACAAGGTCCGAGTGGTCACGCCACGCAAGAAACCGCCTCTCCCTGGCCGAGGAAGACTATCGGGAAGTCGACCTCGAGCTTAACTACATATTCGGGGTTCGGCGCATATGAGTCCAAGCGGAAGCAAAGCTCACCGCCGGGACATCTGTGCGAGAGCCGGAGACCCCTGATATGTCCGGTGGTCCGAGGTCGCAATAACTTACGACCGCGACGGATCACCCAGATCGCGCCCCATTCGGCAGATACCCGGCTGGTCTTGGCGCCGGTTGTCCGCGGCATCAAGCTCAAAAGGGTGTTGATTGGCGGTGGGAGTGGGCTCAACGTCCTCTTCGTGGAAGACACTCAATGATATGGGGATCCCGCGGTCGACCTCAAACGCTGGTCGTCGCTTTTCATGGGGTGATACTCCGAACGTCGGCGATACCACTCGGACAAATCACTCGCCGATCCACGTTCGGCGCAAGGGACAACTACGGACCGAGCCTTAGCTTCGAGGTGGCAGACTTCGGCGACAACAGATCACGCCATCTTGGGGAGACCAGCTGGCCAAGTTCATGGCGGTGCCCGCTCTGGCGTATCGATGCTGAAAATGCCGGTCCGAGTGGTATTATCACTCTGTGGCGATGTTAAGCGATCTTTCTCTTCTGACGAGGAGAGCTGCGAAATGGCTGAGTCTCTGGAGGCGCTGGCGGGTCGGGAAAGGATTCGTCAAGAGGCGGATTTCGACAAGCCGGAAGGCAGTATCCCTACCCGCAAGCCGCAGAACTCCGGGATCGGCCCCGAGGAAGGCACCAAAAGGATTCTCCTCGACCCGTCCGATCCGGCGCGAGCCGTCTCGATCGGGACAAGGCTCGGGGATGAATAGGAAGACGCGCTCGTCACCTTTCTGCGGGCAAACCAAGACGTCTTTGCCTGGAAGCCGTCCGACATGCCCGGGGTCCCCAGGGAGGTGATCGAGCACGCATTGAATGTAAACCAATCCGCCAGGCCCGTCAAGCAAAGGTTACGACGGTTCGCTCAAGATCGTCGAGAAGCCATCAGAGAGGAGATCACAAAGCTGCTAGCCGCAGGTTTCATCAAAGAAGTGTATCATCCCGACTGGTTGGCGAACCCTGTACTCGCCCGGAAGAAGAATAAAAGCTGGCGCATGTGTGTTGATTACACCGACCTCAACAAGGCTTGTCCGAAAGATCCCTTTGGTCTCCCTCGTATTGATCAGGTGGTAGACTCCACTGCCGGATCTCGGCTACTCAGCTTTCTGGACGCCTATTCAGGCTATCATCAAATTCGGCTTCGAGAGGAAGACTGCGAGAAGACTTCGTTTATCACTCCATTCGGAGCATATTGCTATATCACCATGCCGTTCGGGCTCAAGAATGCCGGCGCAACGTACCAGCGCGCCGTGCAGCGGTGTTTTCACCACCAGCTCGGGCGCAATGTGGAAGCTTATGTGGATGATGTGGTAGTTAAAACGCAGACACGAGATAGCCTTACCTCCGACCTGGCCGAGACGTTCGCAAGTCTAAGGGCGTTCCAGATGAGGCTAAACCCCGAGAAATGTGTTTTCGGAGTTTCTTCCGGGAAACTACTCGGGTTCATCGTCTCCCATCGTGGGATCGAGCCAGAATATTGGGTCATGCACTTCGACGGATCTCTCATGCTTGGGGGAGCAGGGGCGGGAATCCTCCTTATCTCGCCTAAGGGCGACAGGTTGAAGTATGTCCTTCGGATTCACTTCCCGGCCTCAAACAATGCCATGAGTACGAGGCCCTCATCCATGGGCTTCAGATCGCCACATCACTGAATCCGACTTTGGGCGGTTCGAGGCGACTCCCAGTTGGTGGTGAATCAAGTACAGAAGGACTGGTCGTGCGTGGATCAGAACATGGCGGCATACTGCCAGCAAGTCCGAGAATTGGAAGGCAAGTTTGACGGTCTGGAGCCGGTTCATGTCCTCCGCCGCAATAATGAGGCAGCATACGAGCTGGCTAAGATGGGAGCCACTCGGGCAGATGTCCCAAGTGATATCTTCGTACAGGATCTTCACGAGCCAACCGTTACAAAACGGCAAAAGCCAAGCGAGGGTCCTGGAACCGAGGTCCTGCTCATCGATCCAGATCGACTACCCGTGCACCTTGATTACCTCCTGAAGGACAAACTCCCGGAAGCCACCACTCTGGCAGAGCGCGTCTCCCGACAAGCCAAATCCTACGTGGTGGTGGGCGACGAGCTCTTCCGAAAAAGTGCCTCGGGTGTCCTCAGGCGGTGCATTTCGGGACAAGTGGGAAGAGAGCTGCTCCAAGAAATCCATTCGGGGATGTGTGGCCATCACGCGGCATCAAGCGCCTTGGTTGGGAAAGCCTACAAGCGGGGTTTCTTACGGCCAACGGCGATAACGGATGCCAAGGAGATAGTTCGAACCTGCGAGGGCTGCCAATTCTATGCAAGATGCAGACACACTTGCCTACACGAAGCTACAGACTATACCCATTTCTTGGCCTTTCGCGATCTGGGGCTCGACTTAGTGGGCCCGCTCAAGAAGGCTCAAGGCGGTTTCGCACCTCTTCGTGGCCATTGACAAGTTCACCAAGTGGATCGAAGCCAAGCCAGTCGTCACTATCACTGCAGTTAAGGCCAAGGAGTTCTTCCAGGATATTGTGGTCAGATTCGGAGTGCCCAACCGGATCATCACGGACAACGGCACCCAATTCAGGAGTGAAGAATTCCAAGAATGGTGCGAAGGCGTCGGGATCAAGGTCTGCTTCGCCTCGGTGGCTCACCCACGAAGCAATGGGCAGGTTGAGCGAGCTAACGGTCTGGTCCTCCAAGGCCTCAAGGCCAGGATCTTCGACCGCCTCAAACCATACGCTGCTCGATGGGTGAAGGAGCTACCGTCGGTACTCTGGGGACTCAGAACCACTCCCAGCCGAGCGACTGGCCAAACCCCCTTTTTCCTGGTCTATGGCGCAGAGGCGTTCTGCCGACCAGTGGGATTCGAATCCCGAGGGTTCGGAATTACAACGGCCGAGTCCGAGGGAAGCCGAATGGTGGAGCTTGATCAACTCGAGGAGGCTCGAACGTTGCCGCCCTCGGTCGGCTAAGTACCTCCAGGACTTCGGCGCTACCACTCGCAACGCCGAAGTAGAACCTTTTCAGAAGGAGATCTGGTCCTGAGGAGGAACCAGAAAAGCGAGCACAAGCTCTCTCCAATTTGGGAAGGTCCGTACATTGTGCAGAAGACAATCCGGCCAGGTGCTTATCGACTGCAGGCGAGAAGACGGCGAGGTTCTGGCGAATACTTGGAACGCCGAACAACTCCGTCGCTTCTACGCATGAGTTATGTATCCCACTCTTACACATTAAGTAAAATGGTGGTCCGTCTTATTTTCTGAAGTTCTGTGTAATGCTAGCCCCGAGTGGTTATTACCCGACTGGTGTGGTGCCTAACCCTGGTCGTGCCAATATAGAGTGCACGGAAATAACGAGCCGCGATGAGCACAAAGCCTCGGCGGTTTACACCAGCGTGCACAACGGAATGGGTACAAAGCACTAACCACTCGGGGACTGCAATTCGCAGCACCAGAATCTAACCGAGATTCGCCTGATCGCGAATTTCTAACCGTCAAAAGCTCGAGCCCCAGCGCCTCGTTGTTGGCACTGGAGCAACCGACTAGAATAAGTTGATCAGGCGGAACCACTAAACTCGGATTAAACATGATGGCACGGACTGGATAAAATTTCGCATTGCATTCCGTAATGTTAATAATTTACATTACTGACTTTCTTTTTTTCTTTTTCTCGCGCTAAAAAAAAAAAAAACTACTGTCTTCTTCTTTGTGCTGGTGCTGCCGGTGCTCCTCGCTCTTGGTCAGTCTTCTTGGTCTTGTGTCTTTGGGAGGCCCGAGGCGAGATCGTTGAGGTTAGACGCGACCCACGCGACCCAAAGCCGCTGAATCTCGTCCTCAACCACCCACAAGGGGATAAGCCGGACGAGGGTCCCGACGGCAAGGTCGTCGCGGCGATCGCGACCAACCATCACGAGGATGATCTCCGCCACCTCGTGGAGCCCGGGCGGCCTCCAAAGAAGGTGGCCCGCGGCGCGGGCGTCCCTCGCGTCCCCCTCCTCTCCTTCCGCCTCCAGGATGGCGAAATCATGCTCCTCCCATGCTTCGGCCTCCTCCCAGTTGTGCAACATCCTAAAGAACCGCTGGCGAAAGAATGCCGCGTATGGGCCGACGAACTTCCTCATGATAGACATGAAGGAATGCTGGAAGAGAAGAAGAGGGACGAGACAAAAGGGAAATAGGCGATCGCTCATCAGCGGTGACGCCCTATTTATAAGCCACCCCAGCCCCGGAAATCGAAGCGTCTCCAAAGGCAATCAAATGCGCCACCTCGCAATCAACGAAGCGCGAAAAACAAAGCGGCAGTGCGAATACCGAAGAAGACCAGCACCTTGAACAAAATCAAGGAGAATTTCACCAGACACGTGTCGTAAGCAGTTCAAGCTCGTTCGGCTTTCTCGCTTAATTATACCAAATTAAGCGCAAAAGCCCGGGGGCTGGAGAGCTAGCAAGCGATGCAAGCCTGGGGACTAAACCACTCAGCCAGGTGGCCACAACGTAAGTCCCGACGCTCGAGAGCTGCACGCCAGCCTCTCGGAAAAGCATGTCTGGGGCAAGAAAGCCACGCAGACCCAGCCTGGCGTTTGGAAGCCATACCAGTCGGCTGAAACTCACCCGGAAAGGCGCAACAGGATCCAAAAGGCTACGGGCCTATATTCAGGTCTGAAGACCACTCAGCGGAAGACAATACAGGCAAATCATATTGAAGTAAGAAGACACAATATTTCAAACAAGGAGGGCGAGCACTCGGCATCAAGGCCCACATCAAGTCGAATTCTAGATTCTCCAACAAGGCTGCGATGCACGGACACCTCTTCGAGGAGCGCGTTGGCCTTGTCTTCATCACAGCAAAACCTTCTTTCCACGGCTTCGAGGTCAACTCTCGGATAATGAGACTTGACCACCGCCAATGCCTGGTTCGCACTCATTCGCTGCGGACTCTTTGGCGTAAGCTCCGATCTGTCGGCTCCTCCCGAGAGAAGTGGAACAAAGATCGCCCCCTCGGCCCGGCGTGACTCCTTCAATACGCAGAAGGTGCAGGACTGGCTCGCAGGCGACGCGCAGTTCAGTCCGGCCCTGTTCGACAGCGGCCATCTTCTCCTTGCACTCTGCAACAAAGTCAAACGGCCATCAAGAGCACACCCGACGCCAAGTATGTTCAACCCAAGTCAAATAAATTTACCCTTCAGCTCTCGCTTCCAACCTTTGAGGGAGGTCTTGAGAGGAACGACAAAATACTGCTTCTTCGAGCCCTCCCGCAGCTGGAGCCCGGCGCCCCCAACGACGTTGGGAGCGGCCCGGTTCGGATGAGGCTTCAGCAAGAAGAAGGAGCGGAACAAATCCAAATGAGGACGTATCCCAAGATACGCCTCGCAGAGCTAGACGAAGATGGCAATATGAAGAATCGAGTTGGGGTTCAAATTGATCAACTCGATTTCGTAGAAGTGGAGGAGCCCCCGGAAGAAGGCGCTCCCGGGAATGCTAAGTCCCCGCCAGAAGAAGGACTCAAACACCACAATCTCATTCTCTAGAGGTGTGGGGTAAGGGTCACCTGCGGCGGGACGGGCGGAGATCAACTCCAGCGGAGGGAGGACGCCGGCGGCGACCATCCCCTCCAAGCGGGACGTCGTCGTGATGGAAGTCTCCCACCCTGCCGTCGCAGGGTCGGCGCTACCCTCCGATGACGAGGAAGAAGACATTGCGAAGAAGAAGACCTGGTGGGAAGAACCGCCGCAAGCCAAGGGCGCGAAACCAGAAACCCTAAATCGCCAAGGGAGGTTTGAAGGTTTCGCAGCCGTGGTGGGGAAGGTGCAAGGAAGCCGTTGCTCCAACAAGGGTCCTTCCGACTTATAAGAAATGGGCCCCAATTTCCACCTTACGGTGGGAAGAAACGAGGGCCCTCCTGTTCAATTCTGGGCCAGATCCAGGGCACGCCCCATGACGGGCCAATAGCTGTGTCGCGCAAAACGCGGCCAGGTGTCAAACCTGGTCCAAAGTTTGGGATAAAGTGCGCCCCACGACGGGCCTGAACGCCGGCCGCCACGGAAGCTTGGGGCTGGGCACTTTCCGAACATCCTCCGACGGCACACCCCATAATTTGGGGTCAATTGCTGGTCGCTGTCTCACAATGCGATTGGGTGTCGCCGGAGGATCTACAACCAACACGGTCTTGAGAATGCGCCCCATGAGGGTCTAAAGCAGTCTTGTAAACGCAGAACGAGCATTACTCTGTATGACCAAGGTATGCCCCATGAGGGTCGGGCCGAGCGACGAGCTTGTCACAAGATCAGAACGGGCGCGGGTACCGCCCGGCCCCGAGCCAAAAAGACCAAGGTACGCCCCATGAGGGTCAGCCGAGCGACAAGCCGGTTGCCGCGCACCGTAAACGGGCGCGGGTACCACTCGGCCACGAGCCAAAAAGACCAAGGTATGCCCCATGAGGGTCAGCCGAGCGACAAGCCGGCTGTCGTGGCAATCGTAAAGGCGCGGGTACCACTCGACCACGAGCCAAAAGACCAAGGTACGCCCCATGAGGGTCGGTAGGCGACAAGCCGGTTGCCGTGCACCGTAGCGGGCGTGGGTACCACTCGCCACGAGCCAAAAAGACCAAGGTACGCCCCATGAGGGTCACCGAGCGACAAGCCGGTTGTCGCGTGCACCGTAATCCAAGCGCGGGTACCACTCGACCACGAGCCAAAGACCAAGGTACGCCCCATGAGGGTCACCGAGCGACAAGCCGGTTGCCGTGGCACCGTGAACGGGCGCGGGTACCACTTTCGATCACGAGCTAACCAACCACGGTGGCTTCATACTACAAGTTCTTTATGATCTCTCTCCGCATAATCCTCATGACAGGGTAAGGGACGGAAAGTCGATCCTAAAGCACTTGGGGGGCTGTGGGATGTCGAGACAGGGTCCCGCAAGAGGGGCCTACACCGGCCCGGGCCTCGACAGCGGAATAGAAAGCCCAAAGCCCGAAGCACCACGACGGGCCCAGGGAGACCTTCGACTTGCTCCCCAAGACAACTCCTCGATCCTTCAAGGAAGCTTCGCCCGCCCTAACAACCCGCCAGAACGAAGCATGCGATCGACCTTTGCGAACCTGCGGATCTTTGGAACCTGACAAGGCGGCAGGCGTGGGTCGGAGAAAGCATAACCACCTCTCCAGGACGTAGAGCGTGAAGGCGGATAAGGACAAGGGACAGGTCGTCCAGGCCACCATGTTCAGGGCCCGGTGGCGCCCATCTATCATGTATTCTCCCCCCAGTATATAAGGGGAGGAGGGAGAAACAAGAGAGACACACACGATATATCCAAGAACACAGGACTAGGGTATTATCTCCTCCGAGAGAGCCCGAACCTGTCTAAAACAGATCGCCCCCGCATCCTGTGTTACCATCAAGCTCAGATCCCGCACAAATCCCCTAGAATCACAAATCTCATTGCCGGCGAAACAGATCGTCGACAGTACCGCATGCTCAGCTTTTGGGAAAAGGGATTAGAATACCACATTACTATCTTGAACTCACTAGTTGATAAAACTTATGAATCATTTTGGAGTTGTTTACTTCTATTAAGTTGTGATGGTGATTGGTTTGTGATGAACCCCCATAGTTAATTGTTGTCACGTAGTTATTTATGTCTTTGCAATGAATTAATGCTGGACCCATGGATTACCTAGTTGATGCTATCATTACCTATGCTATTGTGATATGAACTTATTGTCGTTGCTTAGAAACTATGGTAATATTGTTGTGGCTTCAAACCATGGAAAAACAAAGGTTAAGCTGCCGAATTTTTGTTAAAAGCTTGTAGCATAGTTGCTGTAATTTATGGTTAATTATGTGTTTTTGGTCATGCTTAGACTTGTTTGGATGACATTCACGGCATACTAGGTGCTGGGGTGTTACATGAATGATACCTAGCCTTAATTAATATTTTGCTTACACATTAACTCAGCCAAGATACACATATATGTAGTAGCAACAAAAATCTGAATTAGTAGCTATATCGGTTGGAAATCATCAGGTTAATTGTAATGCATGCATGCATGCATGAATATGCCATGGTCATGAATTAAAGGTAACATGCACGACAAGAAATCATATATACGAAAATGTATGCGACTATGAAAATTTTACCATAACGACATAAATGAATAAATTCAGTGCGGGCAACTTCCTGATAGCATGCGATCGAAAATTGGTTCAGACAACGAAAATCCGGATTCGCCCTCCTTTTCTCTTTTCTTTCCTCTCTTTTCTTTCTTTTTCTTGATTAAACCAAAACTAGGACTTTAGTTACATGCAAAACGTGGCTGCTATCAGCTCCCTACAAACCTGTTATGATCCACAAGACTTGCGCCATCCCACTGTAACACCCCGGCATTTAATATGCCTGAATGCTACCAAACATAGGCTAAACAACATCTAAATACCATAAATTAAGATAAATTACAGCAAAGGAGTAAATGCTAAAACCGAAAATTTCGGCAGCATCTCCTTTGTTTTTCCATGAATTGAAGCAACAACAATATGATCACAGGATATAGTATAAAGAATGACATCTAAATCATCAATAACAAGGGTTCTATCAACAGTATAAGCCTAGAATAAAGATTCCAACCATCACATGAGCCAAACGAAGTAAATGAAGAAACCAATCACACAAATTAACCATTGCACCAAGTTGTATGGCACTACTCTTATTATCATGACCAAGATGAATAAATTGTCTATAAGTGTGGAGCTACGTGTAGATGTGTAGCTAATGCCCTTCCCCGTATGCCGCTTTCATGGTACCTAAAACAATAAAAAAAGCTCAAGCGTGAGTTCAACACTCAGCAAGTATATTGCAATGGTACAAGAGAACAATTACATGGCTACAACAACTCACATCATGTCTATCATCTTATTCATGATCACATATCATTATCATCATCATCATATATGCAATGTGATGAGATGCACATGTCTCCTGGAAACTCATACCGGTATGGTTGGTACACACCTGTCAGTGTGCACCCTCTCCCCCCTTCCATCCCGAGGATGGAGGGTGCCTACTCCTCGCTTCCATACACCACGGTGGATGGAATCACGATGTAGGACTTACTCATTGGCTCTCCGGAATAGTCATAACTTTCTCACCGACCTTCCCCGGACTAGTTATGACTTTCTCACCGCCCGGGCCATGTATCATGCCATGTATGCAAACATGCCAACATCATAAATAACTTGTACATTAACACATGGCATCATAACATAATAAGCATATTCATCATATCAATGGCAATCATTAAAGCATGGCATGTGAACATATCATATATTCAATTTCAATTTCAACCAATCTAGCAAACTACAACCCACTACCCATTCCAATACACTTGCCTCAACCACGGGCGACAGATTGGCGAGAAGTAGAAGGCACTCCCGGGGTCGCACCACCTGCACATAGGTACCACACACTCACAATCATGTCCACAAAATAGTATGCAAACACTCTTCTACCCCGACATCGCAAACTACTCGCAAAACCCCAAAAACAGAGGTTCTGTCCCTCCGGGACAGCAGACTTGCAACGAGCATAACTTAGGATCTAAGACTCCGAATCGATCGATTAAACGAGTACATCCTTGCGTAGCTTAGGAAATTTCCTAACTTTTTCTAAGTATATGGAAAGACTTATTCGGACTCTAAAGTGGTTTAATCTACAGAATACCGTAATCTATTCCAATCACGTCACAGTTTTTAATACGTTTGGTAAAATGATCATAACTTTCAAACGGCTGGGCGGAATTGGACGTTCTTTATACCCACTGAAAGGTAATGAAGTTACCTATAACTTCTTCAACAGGCGGATGACCAAATTCCGACTCTAAATTGGCGAAAACCCAAACCCTAGGTCGACTGCTCATGCTGCCCGAAACAGAGAACGTGGCAAACTCTAGATTTCATCTAATCTACCCAATTACAGCACCACCAATTGATCTAAAAACATGATATTAACCCTTAGAACAGATCCTAGACCAACTCCAAGGATCCCCGTGGCCATACCTTTGCCCGACGAACGAAAACCCAACGGATCTCCTCCCGGTTCGCGTGATCTCCTTCCTCGCTTCAAATCCACCGGATCTCCTCGTCGCGGAGCGCTCCAATGGACGGATCTTCAGGGTGGTGAGGTGGAGAAGCTCCCCTAGGGCAGCAAGGGGTGGATGAGAGGGGAGGGGAGGCGCACAAGGTGGGGAGGAGGCGTGAGGGAGGGAGGGGCGCAAGGGAGGAGAGCAAGGGGTGGCGACTAGGGTTTCTCCAAGTGGGGGTGCGCAAGAGGCAGGGGTGGGGCGCCCATATGGGCTGGAGGAGGCCCCCAACCAGGTCTCCTACTCCTAAATGGACTCAAACTCCTCTCCACCAAGGCCCACGACCCTTTCCCCTAGGCCCAAACTCCCCCGGAAAGGCCCAAACTCCTGGAAACGGCCCGGAAATGCAAATAAACCTCATACCGTAAGGTTTTATTCTCTAATTTCACATTTTATAATGTCACACCATACCGTAGTGTCACATTTCAGATAAACCTCATACTGTAAGGTTTTATTCTCTAATTTCACATTTTATAATGTCACACCATACCGTAGTGCCACACCCACGACCTGGGAACATGGCCTAAAATCAACACGACTAAAAAAACACCTCAGCATGAACTGTTCACACTCCCGACGTCATGGAAATGCATGTAACATGCTATTACTAGATCATAATGACTCTTATGACTAGAACAAATATGCAAGGACTAATTAACATGGAATTAACACAACATGAACTACAGGATTAAGGCTAATACCAGCCACCCCACGTCTTTCATGCGGCCAGCCATGTGGCTTTGCCAAACTCCACAGTTGAGCGCCATGCATGGACCTACGCACTGACAGCACTGCCAGGATGCCACATCATCGAAATGCCATGGTCGCCCATCCTGCACGCCACTGGCTGGCCATGCCACGCGTAGCCTCGTCTCGTTGCGTGCCGCGCTGGCCTAAGCTGCAGCCTTGCACCTCGCAACTACCGTCGAGCCATGAGCTCCTACACCACACCGGCCTTAGCTTGTGCCACGGCCATCTACGACAGCCGCCTGCATCGCCCACAAGCCAAGCTGCTGCCATTGCATGGCTGAGCCGCAGGCTATGTCGCATTGGCGCCAGCATCATGTGTTGTTTTACCATGCATCGGCTCAGCATGCTATCGCCTGATCACACTGCTCGCCTGCCCATGATGAGCTAGCAGATGACCAAACACCTTCACTCGGTACCATTGCTCCTTCTCTCTCCCCTTTTTTTCAAATGGCCCAAACGACAGTGCATGTGAAAACTAATCACATAAATGGATTGCCCATGTGATGGGGATCACGATGATATAGCATGCATAAGTTGAACCTTGAATTATGGTGGTGAATGGGAGGAGAGAAGATGAGTGTTCTGGGGGGAGTGGTTCTTGCTATCATTGCTTATTCTCAGCAGGGAGGAAATGGTTCGTTGCTCTCTTTTGGGAAAGAAAAGGCTAAGGGAAAGAAGGCAATATGAGGGGGGTTGTGTTTGGCTGGTGGAGAGAAAAGAAATGTGATCTTATTCTAGTGACTCTTCTCAACAGGCTACTAATCCTCCCTCTCTTCCCAAAAAAAAAAATTTCAAATCAACATGCATGCAAGATCTTTTTGCGAAAATGGAATTCTTGAGGGATGAGGATCGCAGTGATATAACATGCATGAACAGATTTTTTATTCTTGAATGTGATTGGAAAGAGAGAAGTTTTTGGGTGTAAGAGCAGAGTTCTAGTATTCTGTGTTCTTGGTGATGAAGAAATACTATTGCTCCTCCCTTTTTTGCAAAGTCGCTCAGATGATCTTGCATGCGAGGTTTGATTGCGGAAATGGAATGCTCATGCGATGAGGTTCGTGATGGTATGACATGAGTTGGAGGATCCTTTACTTTTAGAGGTGTTTCTGAGGAGAGAATGTTAGAGGGAGTTGTGTGTTCTTGTGTGCTTGGCATCTAGAACAAATGTTCAGAAGGAGCGAAGAAATAGGGGACGAGGAGGACAAGGTTGGCAGGAAATTAAATAGTGGAAGAATATAATTTTTTGTACTAGGTTTTTAGAATGAAATTTTATACCTAAAACTACATAAAATTGGCATCGTTAATCTACTAACGCTGGATAGGTGGCTGTCGGGACCCCGAATTTGCAAATCCGGACCCTCTGTGTATTCAGCACTAGTCCAGGAACGCGCTAGTGCACACAGTCTTAACATCGGTATATATCACAATCATACCAAACGATACTATCAAAGTACTTTATTTAAATAATCAAAGGGTTACTTGACCTTATGGCCAAGATACAAATATATGCCTTGCAAGGCGAAACTTATTAAAAGAGAAATAACAGCAGCGGAAAATCAAATAACCCGTGGCGCCATCCAAGATACCATGTGCAAGCAGACCGGTAGGCTCGATCCCCTAAGTAGACGGGTCTTCTTGCAAATCCTCCTCCGAATCGGGGCGTAATCTCCTCTTCAACTGGTATTGTGTTGAGGCAAGGGTGAGTACTTGGTACTCAACAAGTCATGCCTGAGAATGCAAGCTAATATACTATATGCATGGCTTGGTACAAAGGAATAGCTCAAGGTATATTTGCAAAGAAATGCTTTTGACAATTAATAAAAGTAGATTCTAAAGCAGTAGAAATAAGTAAAGCATAAATAACTTATCAAGAAGTATAATAAACATATTTCCCCAACATAAACCACATTTCCATCAACTTCATTAATAAACCATCCAATATTTTCAAATCCTTGTTATTTCAGAAAGTCTAAACCTTGACTGTAATTCCCTTGCATTGTCCTGTACCTTGTACTCGGCTATTCTAATAGTTTCTACACTCTGCAGAGGTTATGCACTTTACCCACAAGATACAGTCAAACACCACAAAGGCGAGTTCCGTAACAAAGCCTTTGGAAGCCTCAAACAACACGGTGGTCCTCTCAGGTTCGTGCTCTACACCATCCCTTCCCTTAGCCAAGGCGAAGTATGGGACCAACACACCGTTAGATGGGTACTGGCCACGACCACGATACGCTCCCAGTACAATCACACAAGCGGTGTAATCGACACCCGAGGCTCCACAAGTGAGTCCTTAGCGACTTAGTCAACTAGGGCCGTCCCATTCCACCATGTGGTTGCAAGTATGACCAGTTCAAAGGCTTGCAAGGTTAAGTCCTTAGAGTGACCAGTGGCAAGACTACGAAAAACCAAATCAACACTCCCAATGCCACAACCGGCCCACTGATTACTCTTGCCACATGCCCCCGAAAATCGCTTTATCAAACCCCAGTTGATTACCATGCACCACGTCGTCAACATCACATGATACTTTTCCAAAACAGGTTCAATATATCATTAAGTCCATATTATCATTTGATTGTCCAAAATCATGTCATGAGCACGTAGTGTGTCTAAGCGACATACTACAACGGTCTAAACCCATGTTGGCAATTTAATAATGTCCAACTAGTAAACCACAACTAGGGTGACGAGGGATCATGGCACATACTTAGATAATCAAGGTGTCATACAGCAAATTGGTGTTTATCTAACCCCCATGTTTAAACAAAATATCTTTCTAATTGAACTAGCATGCAATAGTTTAAATCAAAATAGATTTCGAAATAGGATCAACATGGTCAAAGCACAACTTGCCTTCAAAAAGTACTTGCTCTTGGTCTTGAGTTGGATCACGAGTCAACACTTCTCCTCGAATCCTTCCAGGCACTTCAACGTCTACTCGTAAAAGCGTGCAAATAGCAAATACCCAATAAACAATAGACAAAAACATCCCAAAACTCCAAATAAAATCCATAAACAGAGAACGTAATTTTACGGATTTTTAGAAAGCTGGAATCGTCAAATTTGGAGTTAAAATGCAAAAGTTATGATTATTTAAAGTTTAAATAATCAATTAAATAATATTACAGAGAAAAACTTTAGTCCAAAAATTAAATAAAATTCATATTTAGGTAGATCTCAATTTTATACAAATTTAGAAATTTGAATCGCTCAAATCGGAGTTGAAGCATAAAAGTTATAAGCGTTTGAAGTTTGAATCTAAATTTTGAATCAATATTTCGAATTAATAAATCATTTTCTTTTGGAAATTAATTATTGCGTCGGCATGGACACGTGGCAGCCTACGATTGGTGGTGGCGTCGGCCGGTCCATGGACTTGGTCCACGCTTGGCTCGGGTCTCACGGTGGACTCGGTCCACGGCTCCACGTGAGGCGACATGTGGGTCCACTTTCGGGTAGCGTCATTCTTGGCGTCGGCGAGGCTCGGCCACGGTCGCGACATGTGGGACCTTTGTGGCGTCATGGGTGGCGTCGGCGCTCAGCGGACGGCCCGGCGACATCTGAGCCCTCGACACGCGGGCCAGCGTGTCGGCGTCACCTGCCAGCGTCGCGTGGGCCAGCGGCCCGACCGCGTCGGTCCAACTTCCCGACACGTGGCGCAATCACGGCCGTTGGTTTGAAAATCAACGGCGCGGATTAGATCGGTGTTGACGCGTTTGGGTTAACGCGTTGATTTGGACCGTTGGATCTAGATCCGATGGTCGAGATTAGATCTGAAATAAATAACGCCAATCTCACCGTGCGATGGCGTGGCGTGATCTCGGCGTTGGATCTTGATCGGACGGTGAGAGAGCTCATGGTCCGGCGATAACTTGCGGCGGAGCTGGCCGGGCTGGGGGACGGCGACACGCCAACGGCGTTCGCGCGCTTTCCGGCGAAGTGAGAGATCTCGGGTGCGTCTCGTCGCGGTGAGTCCGGATCTGGGGTCAACGCGGCCAGGGGCGGCGACGGCGGCGTGAGCGAAGCAAAGACCGTGGCGGGCGGCGGCGCAACTATGGCGAGCTTCGCCGCGGCTAAACGGCGGCGGCTTTGCCTCGGTGAAGTAGAGAAGGGAGGCGCGGGATCACGGCGGTCCTCGGTACGCCGGGCTTTAAATAACCTCGGCGTCCGTGCGAAAACGGAGACCTAGTTTTCCACGGCGGCGGAGTCCGGCCGGACTTCGGCGGAGACGGCGACGGAGAGCCGTACCGCGTGGCACGATCAACGGCCCCGATCGCACGGGCACGATCGGATCCGGGCGGATACTGGCCGGGTCGAAGTCGGTGGATCTCGGTAGTTGGATCTTGATCCAGCGGTTGGGATTGATTAGGGTTAGGAGTGGGTTCGGTCGAGTCACGTGGCTCGGGTCGGACTCGAGTCCAACTTCCAGGTTCGACTTCGGTCGGATGAACGATACTTGACCCGAGTTTGATTTTCCAGCGATTTAATATTTAAAATAATTCCTAGTAATTTATTTAATTCATTAAAAATAGCAAATGACTCGAGAAAAATCGAGAAAAATTCGGAAAATACTTTGGATCATTTTGGACTCAAATAAAATATTTCCAATAAAATTTTATTTGCAAAATTAAATTCTTTAATTATTTCAAAATGGAATAAATTCAAATAAATTCCAATTAAATCCAAATAAATTCGAGAAAATTCCAAAAATTCACCAAAGTGCCAAATCACACATGAATTTAGGACAAGTAAAATTTTGGGGTGTTACAAACCTCCCCTTAATAGAATCTCGTCCCGAGATTCAGGGGCTTACTAAAGGAATAGATTTGGAAATTCTTTCTTCAAATCCTCTTCAGCTCCCTAAGTCGCCGCTTTCTTTATGGTTGCTCCACTTTGAACTCTACAAAAGCGGGTTGACTTGTTTCTAGTTTCTCGATCCATTGTGTCTAGAATCCTCACGGGATACTCCTTATAGGTCAAATCCTCTTGCAACTCAATTGACTCTAGCGGTGTCTGTTCCTCGGGAACTCGGAGACACTTCTTTAATCGGGACACATGGAATACATCATGTACTCCTCGCTAACGATTGTGGCAACTCCGGTGATAAGCAACTTAGCCCTGCGACTCAAAATCTTAAATGGTCCAACATAGCAGGGTGCAAGTTTCCCTTTGGCATGGAACCTCTTAACTCCCCGAGGCGTAACTCCGAGGTATACAAAGTCTTACGGTTCAAAACTCAAATCTCGGCGACGATTGTCGGCATAACTCTTCTGTCGAGATTGGGCTATCTTCAACCTTTCCCTAATCATAGCGACCGCTCTTGACCTCTTGAAGAATATCAGGCCCAAAGACACGGCTCGCCGGTCTCATTCCAATTCAATGGCGTCCGAAGCGAGGTCGACCATCTGATGCCTCAAAAGGTGACATCGTAAACTAGCACGATAACTATTGTTGTAACTGAACTCGGCATACGGCAAACTTTTATCCCAAGAGGTAGCATAAGCCAATGCACAAGCTCTTAACATATCCTCCGAATCTGGTTGACTCTTTCGGTCTGTCCATCCGTCTGTGGATGATAAGTCAGATCTTGAAGTTTAAACGGGTTCCCATGGCTTCATGCAACTTATTCCAACCTTGAGGTAAATTGGGTACCTCTGTCCGATACAATCCTCTTTGGCACTCCGTGTAAACAAACAATCTCGATCATGTATAATTACGCTAATTTATCTCAGAGTAAGTGGTCTTCACGGGGATAAAATGGGCTACTTTAGTCAAGCGATCCACTATAACCCATATGGAGTCATAACCTCCTTGAGTCTTGACAAACCGGTAATGAAATCCATTCCGATTTCCTCCCACTTCCACTCGAGGTATCTTCGGCGGTTGTAGCAATCCTGCTGGTCTCGATGCATTGCCTTGACTCTACTGGCATACGTCGCACAATGCAACATGCTCGGCAACTTCTCGTTTCATACTCGGCCACTGAATCTCTCCTTTAGATCCTGATACATCTTGGCGCTTCGAGGGTGAATTGAGTACTTGGAGTCATGGGCTTCTTCCAAAATCGATTGCTTTAACTCCTTTTGTTAGGCACACAAATACGATCCTTCATCCACAACGTGCCTTGCTCATCCAACTTGAAGTCCTCTGCCTTGCCTTCCTCCTTGACGGACTTAATCCTGCGGATCTTGTCATCATCCTTCGTCCTTCTCGGATCTGATCCTCTAGGGTAGGCTTTACTTCTAATGCGGCCAAGAATCCGCTAGGTACTACCTCAATCTTCATTTTACGAAAATCCTCACATAACTCATCCCGACTTGTGGCTAGCAACGTACTCACGGTATGGCTTTTCCGACTCAGGCGTCGGCTACTACGTTGGCCTTCAGGGATGGTAATGGATTCCAACATTGTAGTCCTTGATCAACTCTAACCATCTCCTCTCGCCTCATATTCGAGATCCGATTGGGTGAATATGTACTTAAGGCTCTTATGATCCGTATACACTTCACATCTGTTTCCAATCGAGATAGTGACGCCATATCTTCAAGGCATGCACTACGGCGGCTAACTCTAGGTCATGTGTCGGATAATTTTCCTCATGCGGCCTCAATCGCCTTGATGCATACGCGGCGACCTTTCCATTCTGCATCGACACACATCCAAGTCCTTGGCGCGATGCGTCACAATAAATATCGAAGCTTTGAGCAACATCACGGTAGAACTAACACCGGTCTTGATGTCAATCGCTTCTTCGACTCTGAAATCCTTTCTCACATTCTGGCGTCCATGCAAACTTCTTTTCCTTCTTCAACAATTGCGTAAGAGGTTTCGCAATTGTCGAGAAGCCTTCAATGAAACGGCGGTAGTATCCTGCCATTCCAAGGAAACTCCGAATCTGGGTCACGATCTTGGTGCTCCCAATGTAACACAGCTTCTACTTTGCTTGGATCCACGGCGACTCCTAGCGGTCATTACATGTCCAAGAAACTCCACCATGTCCTTCCAAAAATCACACTTGCTGAACTTGGCGAAAAGTTCTTTGTTCCTCGGCTTTTCCAAAACTTCGCCTTAAGTGTTCGGCATGTTCATCCTCCTGTCTTGGAGTAGATTAGGATATCGTCTATGAACACGACGACAAACTTGTCCAAATATTCCATGAACACCTTATTCATCATATTCATGAAATAAGTTTGGCGCATTAAATCGACCAAAGGACATAGCTTGTAAACTCGTAATGTCCATATCTTGGCGAGAATGTAGTCTTGAATATCCTCTGATCGGATCCTCAGCGATGGTATCGATCTCGAGATCAATCTTGGAGAAAACTCGGCTCCTCTTAAGCGAGTCAAACCAATCATCAATCCTGGGTAGCGGATACTTATTCTTCACGGTGACTTCATTGAGTGCACGGTAGTCAATGCACATCCTGAAACTCCCGTCCTTCTTCTTGACAAACAAAGCGGTGCTCCCCACGGCGACGAACTCGGTCGATAAATCCTTTCTCCATTAACTCTTCTAGCTATTTCTTCATCTCTACCAACTCCTCGGTAAACATCCGATAGGGTCTCTTTGCTATCGGTCTTTGTGCAGTACAAGCTCTATCACAAACTCTATGTCCTGTGCGGCATACCAGGTAGATCTTCGGGAAAAACATCGGGTACTCATTCACTCTTTGGGACATCCTCTATGCTGATTGCCTTGGTACTGTTAACCATCAAGCTGTCCATCTCTAACCTTGGTGGCTTGAAATTCCACTTTCTTCCCACACGGGCTCTCAAGCGAGATAGTCCTTCGTCCACAATCCAATACTGACCTTGTGCTTGGATAACCAATCCATTCCCAATATAACATCTAAGGTGCAGGTCTCCAAAATTATAAGGTTTGCTAGGAACTCTATTCAATCTATTAGTATTCTCACCCAGGAACATCCTACTTCCGTTCGGAGTTCGGAACCAGGTTTTTGAACTAAAAGCATGCACTTAAGTCTTGCAATTCTCAAGTCATTCCTAGCAGCACAGCCTTGCGAAACAAGCGAATCTGAAGCTCGAGTCAAACAAAGCTGTTGCAGTCTTGAGTTAACAAGTAACTTACCCGATCTGACGTCCGTAGCATTCTCGCGGTGCATCTGCGGTGACATGGTTGACTCGGCCTCTCACCACGATGCAGGGTGTGGCTCTGTCTTTGGCGTCCTAGCTGGGGTGGTTCCTAGGTTGAAGCGAGCGGGTCGCTCTGCTGTCTTCTTCGGACAAGCTGTTGGCAAAGTGTCACGGCTCGTTGCGATTATGTGACGCCTCAACGTTCCTTCTTGTTGCTGGAGTAGTGTTTCTAAGCGAAGTGGGGTTTGGTAGTTACGATTGGCGAGGTCTTGGTGCTGGGGATGGTGTCCTTGTTGCATTCTCGTGGTTGGAATCAGAAGAATTGATTTGGTGCAACTCTCAAGCGTTGCGTTCCACTGGCGTGATCCTTGCTTTGTTGCATCCTGCGCTTCTGTTCTCATCCGGTTCCTTGCGCTTGTCCTCAAGAATAAGTGCCTTATTCACCAACTCTTGGAAATCTGGAAAGGTGTGGGTGATCAACCCTACTTGCAATCCCGAGTTAAGTCCCTTCATAAACGAGGCTATGCCTGGATTTATCTGTCGCTACATCCTCGGTGCGTAGCGTGCTATTGAGTGAACTTGTTCGGTAGTCGACCCTTTGGCTGATTACCTTGCTTGATGCTCTGAACTCCTCCTTCTTAAGGTCCATGATTCCTTCGAGGCACGTGATCTTGTCGGAATGCGGTGTGAACTCTTCCCAAGTGATATCTTGAGGGTTCTCTGCGTGGCACAGAAGTTCTCCCACCATTCGTAATTTGTTCCTTCCAAGCGATGAGAAGCGTAGAGTACCTTCTCATTCCCTATGCATTGAGCTATGTGTAGCTTCCTCTCAATTGATCTTAACCAATCATCGGCCTCCAATGGATTGGCATTCCCGGAAGAAAGTGGGTGGGTGAGTCCTCATGAACTCGGCGACCTTGTATTACGGCGTGGTCCCCGATTACCACGATTAGCGATGCTTTGGCGATGGCGTGCTGCATTTGTTGCATCATAGCATGCATCAAGCGAGTGCAGGCAGCAAGAAATGCTCGAAATTCTGCATATCGATGGCGGTCTTTGGTGCTCCATCATTGGGGTTTTCTGCTGGCGAGATCCACTCCCATTGCTTCCAAAGTTCCCACGGTGTTCACCATCTGTCGATTTGCTCTAGGTTTAGAGATGAGAGGGAAACAAGAATAGACAAGTAATATGGAACTTATGCGGGCGAAAGGGGTAACTTTAAGGTCCAACTTTATTATTAATAACTTGGTATGGCTGCTTACAATGCCTAAGGGCCTTGCAACACATCTTGCACACTCGACAAACAATGAAAATCAAAATCGAACTAACTCTGGAGTCTAACGCCTAAAGGGTGACTCTTTCTTCTATGACGCGACTCGGCGAAGGAGTCTCACTATAGAACCTATGCTCACTCATCGAGAAAACCTCCACGGCACGAGTGCGGGTCTTTGTGGCATAAGGCGCCAAACGATCGCCATGTCCGGCAAGCTGTGTCCTCTGTGGTAGTCGAAGAAGCGGTGTCCTCATCGAGATCCGACTCCTCTGGATCTGGCTCGTGTAGCTCAAATCTTGGCTCAAGTGCAGTCCGTACAAAGTCATCTCGGCTCGTCAATCCTTCGCAGAAGATGTGCCACATACTCTTGAGCTTCCCGCCATCTGTTCTTCTCTGTCGTGATCTCCTTGCGGGCCTTACCAGCTCCTTGCTTGTATTATCTAGTACATCCTCCTGGCGGCGACAAATCGTGCCAAGCGTATGTAAGTGGCATCCTCATCTGAATCGCCTTCGGGTCGAGAAGGTTATCGGCTGGCAGCGGATGGTAACGGAACACCGTACTCTCCAACTCTCGGGCGTAGATACGGGTAATGTGCCGCATTGCTCGTCGTGATACTTCTTGGATACCCATCCGCATTGTGGATCTCTGGCGGTCTGGTGTATCGAGGCGATTACAGGCCCTTTTTCCTAGCAGTACCTCAATCCTCACGTCACAAGCCTTGATCAATCCCGCTTGTCCGATCACTTCCACTTGGTATTGGGGCTTCTCAAAATCTCCGAGAGTCTCAGAGCATATGCCAAAGTTCCGCGGCGTGACCAACTCCCGAGATCAACGTAGTTGAACTCTTCCTCCATCTGTCACAAGAGTGCTTTACGTAAGAACAGAATTTTTAAATTGTGACAAGGTAAGGGAAAATTTCAGCAAGAGACAAGAAAAGAGAGAAGGGGATAAGTCGAGATGTCATTTCTTGTCTTCACAAATTTTTAGCTTTTAGAAAATAGGTTTTATCCTCACTACGACCATTCTAACTTAGGGTTGAGCCTACGGTCAAGTATGGCTCGATACCACCTCTGTCGGGACCCGAATTTGCAAATCCGGACCCTACTGTGTATTCAGCACTAGTCGAGAACGCGCTAGTGCACACAGTCTTAACATCGGTATATATCACAATCATACCAAGCGATACTATCAAAGTACTTTATTTAAATAATCAAAGGGTTACTTGACCTTATGGCCAAGATACAAATATATGCCTTGCAAGACGAAACTTATTAAAAGAGAAATAACAAAGCGGAAAATCAAATAACCGTGGCGCCATCCAGTATACCACAAAACTGGCCGGGCTCGCATCCCTAAGTAGACGGGTCTTCTTGCAAATCCTCCTCAAAGCTGGCGTAATCTCCTCTTCAAGCGGTATTGTGTTGAGGCAAGGGTGAGTACTTGGTACTCAGCAAGTCATGCACTGAGAATGCAAGCTAATATACTATATGCATGGCTTGGTACAAAGGAATAGCTCAAGGTATATTTGCGATGCTTGACTTTTGACAAGTAATAAAAGTAGATTCGAAGCGTGAGAAATAAGTAAAGCATAAATAACTTCTCAAGAAATTTAATAAACATTTTCCCCAATCCTAAACCACATTTCCATCAACTTCATTACTAAACCAACCCAACTTTTCAAATCCAAGTTATTTCGAGAAAGTCTAACCCTTGATTGTAATTCGAGCATTGTCGATCACAGTGGACTCGGCTATTCAAATAGATTCTACACTCTGCAGAGGTTATGCACTTTACCCACAAGATACGAGTCAAACACCACAAAGGCGAAGTTCCCGTAACAAAGCCTTTGGAAGCCTCAAACAACACAGGTGGTCCTCTCAGGTTAGTGCTCTACACCATCCCTTCCCTTAGCCAAGGCGAAGTATGGGACCAACACACCGTTAGATGGGTACCTGGCCACGACCACGATACGCTCCCCGTACAATCACACAAGCGGTGTAATCGACACCACGAGGCTCCACAAGTGAGTCCTTAGCGACTTAGTCAACTAGGGCCGTCCCATTCCACCATGTGGTTGCAAGTATGACCCAGTTCAAAGGCTTGCAAGGTTAAGTCCTTAGAGTGACCAGGGCAAGACTACAGAAAAACCAAATCAACACTCCCAATGCCACAAGCTGGCCCACTGATTACTCTTGCCACATGCCCCGGTCCGAAATCTGTTTATCAAACCCCGATTGATTACCATGCACCACGTCACGTCCAACATCACATGATACTTTTCCAAAACAGGTTCAATATATCATTAAGTCCATATTATCATTTGATTGTCCAAAATCATGTCATGAGCACGTAGCGAGTCTAAGCGACATACTACAGCGGTCTAAACCCATGTTGGCAATTTAATAATGTCCAACTAGTAAACCACAACTAGGGTGACGAGGGATCATGGCACATACTTAGATAATCAAGGTGTCATACGACAAATTGGTGTTTATCTAACCCCCATGTTTAAACAAAATATCTTTCTAATTGAACTAGCATGCAATAGTTTAAATCAAAATAGATTTGAAATAGGATCAACATGGTCAAAGCACAACTTGCCTTCAAAAAGTACTTGCTCTTGGTCTTGAGTTGGATCTGAGTCAACACTTCTCCCTCGAATCCTTCCAGGCACTTCAACGTCTACTCGTAAAGCGTGCAAATAGCAAATACCCAATAAACAATAGACAAAAACATCCCAAAACTCCAAATAAAATCCATAAACAGAGAGAACGTAATTTTACGGATTTTTAGAAGCTGGAATAAATCAAATTTGGAGTTAAAATGCAAAAGTTATGATTATTTAAAGTTTAAATAATCAATTAAATAATATTACAGAGAAAAACTTTAGTCCAAAAATTAAATAAAATTCATATTTAGGTAGATCTCAATTTTATACAAATTTAGAAATTTGAATCGCTCAAATCGGAGTTGAAGCATAAAAGTTATAAGCGTTTGAAGTTTGAATCTAAATTTTGAATCAATATTTCGAATTAATAAATCATTTTCTTTTGGAAATTAATTATTGCGTCGGCATGGACACGTGGCAGCCTCGATTGGCTGGTGGCGTCGGCCGGTCCATGGACTTGGTCCACGCTTGGCTCGGGTCTCACGGTGGACTCGGTCCACGGCTCCACGTGAGGCCCGACATGTGGGTCCACTCGGGTAGCGTCATTCTTGGCGTCGGCGAGGCTCGGCCCACGGTGGCGACATGTGGGACCTTTGTGGCGTCATGGGTGGCGTCGGCGCTCGGCTGGGACGGCCGTGACATCTTGAGCCCTCGACACGCGGGCCGCGTGTCGGCGTCTGCCTGCCAGCGTCGCGTGGGCCAGCGGCGCCGACGCGTCGGTCCAACTTCCCGACACGTGGCGCAATCACGACCGTTGGTTTGAAAATCAACGGCGCGGATTAGATCCAGTGTTGACGCGTTTGGGTTAACGCATTGATTTCGGATCGTTGGATCTAGATCCGATGGTCGAGATTAGATCTGGAAATCGTAACGCAATCTCACCGTGCGATGACGTGGCGTGATCTCGAGCGTTGGATCTTGATCGGACGGCTGAGAGAGCTCGCGGTCCGGCGATGGCTTGCGGCGGAGGCTGGCCGGCCGAGCCGGGACGGCGACACGCCAACGGCGTTCTGGCGCGCTCGGCGAAGTGAGAGATCCTCGGGTGCGTCTCGTCGCGGTGAGTCGGATCTGGGTCAACGGGCAGGGACGGCGGACGGCGTGAGCGAAAGCAAAGACCGTGGCGGGCGGCGCGCAACTACGGCGAGCTCGCACGGCTAAGCAGCGGCGGCTTTGCCTCGGTGAAGTAGAGAAGGGAGAGCGCGGGATCACGGCGGTCTCGGGTACGCCGGGCTTTAAATAGCCTCGGCGTCCGTGCGTAAAACGGAGACCTAGTTTTCCACGGCGGACACGGCCAGCGAGTCCGGCTCGGACTTCGGCGGAGACGACGACGGAGAGTCGTACCGTGTACGATCAACGGCCCCGATCGCGAAGCGCGATCGGATCCGGGCGGATCACGGCTCGGGTCGGGTCGGTGGATCTCGGTACCGTTGGATCTTGATCCAACGGTTGGGATTGATTAGGGTTAGGAGTGGGTTCGGCCGAGTCCGCGTGGCTCGGTCGGACTCGAGTCCAACTTCCAGGTTCGACTTCGGTCGGATGAGCGATACTTGACCGAGTTTGATTTTCCAGCGATTTAATATTTAAAATAATTCCTAGTAATTTATTTAATTCATTAAAAATAGCAAATGACTCAGAAAAATCCCAGAAAAATTCTGGAAAATACTTTGGATCATTTTGGACTCAAATAAAATATTTCCAACAAAATTTTATTTGCAAAATTAAATTCTTTAATTATTTCAAAATGGAATAAATTCAAATAAATTCCAATTAAATCCAAATAAATTCCAGAAAATTCCAAAAATTCACCAAAGTGCCAAATCACACATGAATTTAGGACAAGTAAAATTTTGGGGTGTTACAGTGGCCGGCTCTAGAAAATAGAAGTTGATGCATCTATAGCGGATCAGCTTTTGGCTTCTCAGGTTTGATGTAGAATTTTTTATACCTAAAAATCAAGATAACTCATCATTTGATTAACTAATGCTAAATAAATTTTTGCAACTACCTTAGTCAATTACGGTCAAAAATTGGGATGTTATACTAAAACAAACTACAAGATTCACACTGGTTTACTACACAACGTCCCCTCAATGCAGACACTCCCCACTCTCACCTGTGTATGCATTCTTGTACCATTTCCCCTGCATCCTCAGCATAGCTCATCAATCCCATCATAGAACTTCTCATCCCTAATAGATTAATGTAGTGTTCTAACACTATAGCAACAAATTGAAGCAAAATTCTAAAGAATTCCTCTAAAGAAATGATCACCTTCGATTATGCCCATGGCGAGCTTGGGCCAGCCATGCACCTGGAACCTCATCTTAATCACATCTAGCGGGCACACGAAGGTCGCCGCTACCACACATGCACACAAGTCCCCCAAATTCAGCGATTACTTCACACAAACCCAAAACCGAATTAACAAACCACTAGGCCAAAATGGGTAGAGCTCTAGGGCCATGTTACGAGTGGAGGCACCGACGACGGTGTGGCAGAAGAGCCCGCACACGGAGGTTGCGGTGTGGTAGTGCTGCAAAGAGGACATGGACGGTGGTGGCGACAAGGTCGTGATGTCCCCCGGCATCTCGCTCGCCTCGCCTATCTGCACCTGTGACACGGCTTAACGGCTATGGCTTCCTCCTCCCGCAATAGAAACACGGGGCTAGATCATTGAGAGGTGGAGGCGGCACCTAGTGTTAGGGTTCGAGACCTGAGGCGGAAAGGGTGGGCACTGAAGCAGTAGCAGAGGACGGGAAAAAATTCTGGTATGGCGAAATCATTATTTCTATGTACCTTTATTATCCGTTATTGTTCCTTGGACATGTGCATCTCCCATCCTAATCTCAATATCAACATCTCTTGAACCTATTCTTATTGCAGTGGGGGACAGAGTAAAATTATGATGCAGCGAAATCGGTAGGATGGAATATTAAACAATATCGTAATGCCAAAAAAATTCATACACTAAGAGTATATAAGGAGCAAAGTATTCGAGTTCAACCTACTGGACACCTTGCTAAAATAAAATTTCAAATTCACACATGAAATCATCAGGGTAATTAATTTCATAAATATTTTGTGTTACTGGCAGAACATGTGCTAAGAGCACTAAGGATGCACGTGGCAGGACAGGTATGGCAGGTGCCATACCCTGCCATACATGGTCCTCCGCCCCTGCACTGAAGCGGGGTATTTATAAGCTGCTACTCGCTTCAACATCATAGGCAGATTTTTGGCTAAAATCTTCTTTGATGTGCCTTGATATCACAGACAGTTTTAACTCAAAATCGTCTATGATGTGCATTGTCATCATCTGTAACACCCCAATTTTTGCTTTTCATGAAATTAAATATTATTTTGCACATTTGTGAATTTTTGGAATTTTCTGGAATTTATTTGGATTTAATTTGAACTTATTCCATACTGAAATAATTAAAGAAATGAAATTTTCAAATATAGTTTTGTTGCAAATATTTTATTTGAGTCCAAAATGATCCAAAATATTTTCCAGAATTTTTCTGGAATTTTTCTGAGTATTTTACTATTTTTCTTGAATTAAATGAATTACTGAAAATTATTTTAAATATTAAATCGCTGAGAAATCCAAACCGGTCGATTCTTGTTCATCCGACCGAGCCCGAGTCAGACTCGAGTCCGAGTCCGACCCGAGCCATGCGACTCGGTCGAACCCGGTCACCGCGCCGAAACTCAACCGTTGGATCAAGATCCAACGGCTGAGATCAACCGCAATAGCCACCGAACCCTAGCCCGTGACCGTTGGATTGAGATCCAACGGCTCACGTTGACCCACGTCACCCAATCCGAATGGGATTCGGACTCCGCTGCCGCAGCCGTGTCAACCTCGGTCTCCGCGCGATACACGGAAGCCGAGGCCCCTATTTAATGCGCCGCCGCCGCCATCGTGAAGCCCGTTCCCTTGCGCACCCGTAGCCCTAACCCACCCCGTCGGAGCCGCCGCCCGTTTAGGCTGCCTTGAGCTCGCCGTAGTTGGAATCCTCTCCGCCGCGGTTTTGCTTCGTCCGCCGCCGTCAGTCGTCCGCCGCCGTTGACCCCAGATCCGAACTCCTGTGACGAGACGCACTGAGGAGGACTCACCTCGCCGGAGGAGCATGCGCGCCGTTGCGTGTCGCCGTTCAGCTCGGCCCGACCAGCTCCGCCGCGCCGCCATCGCCGACCCGAAGCCGTGGACCGTCGGATCACCATCGCACGGCTAGGATCATGCCACGTCACCGCCCGTGAGATTCCAATCCAAAAACCCCAGATCCAATCTCAACCGTTGGATCTAGATCCAACGTCCAGATCAAACGCGTTAACCCAAACGCGTGAGAGCCAGATCCAATCTGGGCCGTTGATTTTCAAATCAACGGCCGAGATTGAGCCACGTGTGCGGAAGTTGGACCGGCACGGTCAGCGCCGTCTGGCGTGCGCGACACGCCGCAGGGCCAGCGTCGGATACGGCAAAACCGCACCATGACGTTAGCACGGGCCCACCCGTCAGCGGCCACCCCAACCGTGCAGTGACGTCACCCATGACATCACAGTGGGTCCCACCGCCGACTGGTGGTGAGCTCTGGCGACGCCAAGAATGACATCACCCGAGTGGTCCCACCTGTCAGCGACCCGAGCCGTGGACCAGGTCCACGGTGGACCAAGCCAAGCCATGGGCTGAGCCCATGGACCGGCTGACGTCAGCCGTCCAATCAGAGGCTGCCACGTGTCCTCGCTGACGCAATAATTAATTTCCGAAAAAGAAAATGATTTATTAATTCGAAATAATGATTTCAGATTTTGTTTCAAACTTCAAACGCTTATAACTTTTGCGTTTCAACTCCGATTTGAGTGATTCAAATTTCTAAATTTGTATAAAATTGAGATCTACCTAATGACGAATTTTATTTAATTTTTGGACTAAAGTTTTCCTCTGTAATATTATTTAATTGATTATTTAAACTTCAAAATGCTATAACTTTTGCATTTAAACTCTGAATTTGACGATTCCAGTTTCTAAAAATTCATAAAATTATGTTCTCTCTGTTTATGAACTTTATTTGGATGTTTGGACACTTTTTTTCTACTATTTTATTCATTTGTTGCTATTTGCACGCGTTACGAGTAGACGTTGAAGTGCCGGAAGGATTCGAAGGAGAAGTATTGACTCAGAGCCATTTCGGGACCAAGAGCAAGTACTTTTTGAAGGCAAGTTATGCTTTGACCATATTGACCCTATTTTGAAACCTATTTTGATTTAACTTATTGCATGCTAGTTCAATTAGAAAATACCTTATTTAAGTATGGGGAATTAGATAAATGCCAAATTCTTTGTATGACACCTTGATTAATTAAATATGTGCCATGACCCCTTGTCACCCTAGTTGTGGTTTACTAGTTGGACATTACTAAAATGCCAACATGGGAAATTAGATCGTTGTAGTATATTGCTTAGACACGCTTTCGTGCTCATGACATGATTTTGGACAATCAAATGTTAATATTGACTTAATGATATATTGAACCTGTTTTGGAAAGGTATCATGTGATGTTGATAGCACGTGGTGCATGGTAATCAAGCGGGGTTTGATAAATAGTTTTCGGCCGGGGCATGTGGCAAGATTGATCGGGTGGGCGGTTGTGGCACCGGAATGTTGGTTTGGTTCTTCGGGTAGTCTTGCCCTGGTCACCCTAAGGACTTCACCTTGCAAGCCTTTGAACTGGTCAAACATGCAACCACATGTCCGTAATGGGACGGACCTAGTTGATTAAGTTGCTAATAACGCATTACTGTGGGACCTCGGGAGGTCAACTACACCCTTTGTGTAAGTTGTGCGGGGGAGCGTCTGGAGGCTGCGGCAGTACCCATCTAACGGTTGGTTGGCCTAAACTTCGCCTTAGCTAAGGGAAGGGTTAGTGTGCAACAACCGGGAGGACCACTTGTATTGTTAGAAGTTTCCGAAAGACTTTGTTACGGGAACTCGCCTTTGTGGTGTTTGACTGTATCTTGTGGGTAAAGTGCATAACCTCTGCAGAGTGAAAAATCTATTCGAATAGCCGTGTCCGCGGTATTGGACATCGCTCGGGAATTACAGTCAAGGGTTAGACTTTCTCAAAAATAACTTGGACTTGAAAGGTTGGGTTGGATTAATAATGATGTTGATAGAAATGTGGATTAGGATGGGAAAGATGTTTACTAAACCCCTTGAAAAGTTATTTATGCTTTACTTATTACTATCGCTTTGAATCTACTTATGATACTTGTTAAATGCTCTTACTGCAAATATACCTTGAGCCACTCCTTTGTATTAAGCCATGCATGTAGTATATTAGCTGCATTCTGTGCATGACTTGCTGAGTACCAAGTACTCACCCTTGCCACAATACAACACCAGTTGAAGAGGAGACTACACCAGCTTTGGAGGAGGAGCTCCAAGAGGAACCGTCTACTTAGGGAGCGAGCCCAGTCAGTTTCCTGTGGTATACTGGATGGCGCCATGAAGTTATCTTATTTTTCGCTGCTATTATTTCTCTTTTAATAAGTTTCGCCCTGCGTGGCGTATATTTGTAACTTGACCATAAGGTCGAGCAACTAGTTTGACTATTTAATTAAAGTACTTTGTTAGTATCGAGTGGTATGATTGTGATATTTACCGATGTTAAGACTGTGTGCACTAGCGCGTTCCTGAACTAGTGCTGAATACACAGAGGGTCCGAATTTGCAGATTCGGGTCCCAACATCATCATAGACGGTTTTTTTGGTTAAAACCATCTGTGATGTGCATTGATACCACATATGGTTTTAGCCCAAAAAAACCCGTCTGTGATGCGCATTGCCATCATCATAGACGATTTTTAGCTGAAACCAGTTTTAGCAAAAAAAATCCTCTGTGATATGTATTGTCATCATCACAGACAGTTCTCAAAAAATCATCTGTGATTATATTTAACAGACAGTTGTCGAAAACCATCTTTAATGAGGAGCCTAATACAATCTTTTCTGTAGCAGTGGCAACGGTTTCATTGCGAAAACAATTAATACAATGAATACAATACCCTGTATGATAACGAGGAGGCACGTGCAACCCGCTCCAGCATGAGAGGATGGCATGGTGATGTGAAGGCGCGATGCGAAAGCGCGAGGAGTTGAGAATCCTACCGATATGGGAAAATTTGGAATACTATACAACACATGTCACGTATTTACATATGTACACAACATGTTTGCATATTTACAAAAATCTCTACTATTCCCGAAACCTCAAATTTCGTTTACCCTTTACTGAATAGTCAAATTTCGTTTTCAGTGTATTTGAAATTTGAAATTTCGGTATTGGTTGAAACCGAAACATCAAATTTCGGGTATGAGGTGCCACCTCATACCCGAAATTTCATATTTTGGCTAAGGCATGCACTTTGTTCGACCGAAATTTTCGGGAGAGGACGCATTCTTTGCTTTGCTCGCTTTGCTTTTGTCTGAAGGAACGCCGAAAGCACAGACAAGCAGATCACTCCTTACACTGCGGCATTCGTCCTTCATCCTTCATTTGCGACGCTATAAAACTGAGCTTCCTGCGTGCTTCGTGCTTCGTTCTTGAGCGCAGAGAGATTGTCCATCCTTCGTTCGTTCCTGAGAGCAGTGCTTAGTTCATTCTCGAGAGCAGTACTCAGTTCGTTCCCGAGAGTATAGAGCTCCTCCATGCTTCATTCGTCCCAGAGAGCAAAGAGCGTACAGACGAGAGATCTGTTTGTTGTTGTTCATATTTTGTTGTTTTTTTGAGGAAGATAAATTTTAATCGATGATTTCATTTGGGATTTATATTTTGCAGGTATTCTTCAGGAACATTTAATGGTACATTGCGTGAGCTTCATTGATCTTTGGTAGCTTCGAGAAGGTTAGTTACAAATCTCCATGAGTATTAGCAATAATTAGTAATAATTATTACTAATTCACAAAATTAGTACTAATTTGTACGACTGTATTAGCAATAATTAGTAATAATTAGCAACATTAGTACGAAGGTGTTAGGGAAAATTATGATTAGTATGACGGTACTAATTAATTAGCATGTTATTGTAATTAGTATGATGGTATTAATTGATTAGCAAAATTTATATTTCATAGCATCCTCTTAGCACAAATTAGTAAAAATAATTAGTAGAAAGAAGGTACTGTATATGTTTTTTTGTTAGCGTGAAATAACTGTATATGTTTTTTGTACTACATATGACGAGAAGATAGTACGTTGGGGAAACAACTTGCGAGAAGAAACGTCTTTGTGTGCTGCGTTTCTACTACATAAAAGGTATGTTTTTTAAGAGCAGTATTATGAAATATAAGAGAAGTGATAAATTTGTTAGGTTAGCAATAATTAGTACGTAGATATCAATAGGAAAAAGCACCGACAAAATGAGTAGCCCCCTGTTAGGAAGAAATAGTAGGACAATGTTAGGCACCCTGTTAGGAAGAAATAGTAGGACAATGTTAGGTAAAATGAGCGGTGTGGTAATTGCAAAATTTTGTGGTAGCATATTAGCATTAATTAGTACGTCGATATTAGCACAGTGTTGGCTAAAATAAAATGAGTAGCACGGTATTAGCAAAATAAAGTGACACCATATTAGCAATAATTAGTACGTGGGAAATTTTGGAAATTAGATGAAATATGTTAGAATGTTGACTGTGTTGGTGAACTTATAGCACCCGATTAGGAAGAAATAGGGTCGTGTGCTTCCATAGTATAGTTGGGAATTGGATGAAAAATGTTACAATTGTGTTAGTACGAAATTTAATAATGATATCTAATTAAGTATTGTAGTGGATAGTGTAGTATATTATTTACATTTGTGCTATTTATTATTGCTGTGGGTAGTGTAGTGTAGTGTCAGGTTAGGGTTAATTGTTACGATGATATTAGGAAACATTAGTACCATGCTATTAGAAAATATTAGTAAGACTGTGGTAGGAAAAATGTTACAATGTTCAAATAGTACGTAATACAGGTGGATAAATTAAAAAATATGAAATGTTGTTGGTATGAGAATGTTCCATAAAATGTTTGTTTTTTTATGTGTGTTAGCATGAAATATAAGCTTAGTGCAAAACTTGTTTGGTTTGCAATAATTATTACGTCGGTACCTACAGAAAATAGTAGAAAAAAGTAGCACGGGATTACAAAGAAATACTAGGACGATATTACCAAAGAATAGCAGCAATAATTAGTACCACAATGTTAGCTAAAATGAGTACCATGATTTTCGTTAAGAAGTACGAAATGTTCGAATGATATTTCGTTAAATGTTGTCGAAGAAATATTTTGTGTAGTGACTTTCAATATTATTTGTGTGCGACAGATGGACATGCCTGTAAAAATTTATTTCGGAGAGCGTCCCGCAGTGTTGCACGGGAGATTCGTGAGCATTGACAACTGCCTACACGCAGATAGCAGTATAGCCACCCTGAATGAACTGTGGGAGTTGAAATCACATGTCGTCGCTCTGTTCGGTGCGAACCTTGAGACGCATAGAGTTCGTCTAGATGGGGTTCGTCCACGATTGGTGCCCAACACCTCGATGGTTGTGCGCACGCTCTTCTCGTTATGGAGCGAAAGCGCATGGGCTTTGTATGTCCGCAAAGCAGGTGAAGAGAATTTCGAGGTAGGAGTGTACGTGGAGATATTGCCACGGCACGAGGCCGGAGCGGTGGCATCTACCTCCCAAGCAGTAGAACATGAGATATCACACACACCACCCTAACAAGACATTGTGGAGGAGGGGACATCAGGGGGAGGGGAAGAAGAAGCCGAAGCGATGGAGCTTGATGGGGAATGCATGGATGTTGAAGACGGCGGAAGCGGGGATGAAGAAGCGGCGGACAATGATGACCCAAGACCGGCTATACAGTACTTTCGGGCCATGGGTCAGCTCAATTGTACCATGGCGGATTACAGTAAGATATCCGCGTTGGGACACTCCCAGAACGATGTCCAAATTGGACAAGAGTTCGCTAACAAGGTGGAGGCCATTCACTTTCTTAGCAACTATGCCGTCGTGACAAGACGGGAGCACACTCTTCACCGATCGGAGCCCATGGCGTATGAGGTTAGGTGCACGAAGTATCTGGATTGTCCCTTCTTTATGCGAGCTCACAAGCCCAAGCACAAAGACCACTTTAAGATAGGTACATACACGCCTCATACGTGCACAGAGGAGTCCATAAGGAACATGAGCGGACTTGTGGACGCGAGGTTCATAGCCCAACTCCTCGTGACCGTCGTTGGAAGCGACATAGAGATGACTCCCCGTAAAATTATGGAGGAGGTGCAGAGTAGAAATGGGATGGTCATCACGTACCATACGGCCTGGAGAGCGAAGCAGAAGGCATTGAAGATGTTGTTCGGGGGTTTCGAGGAGTCTTTCAACTATGCCCCTAGGTTGCTACGGAAGATAGCCATGACGAACACAGGCACGCAGATTCGCGATGGCGATGAGCCCGTCATGCTGGAAGACGGGTCGTTCAGCTCGATGGACTGGTACCTCTTCAGGGTATTCTGGTCATTCGGGCAATGCATCGAAGCTTTCAAGTACTGCAAGCCAGTCCTATGCGTGGACGGGACATTCCTGAGTGGGAAGTTCCACGGGACGCTGCTAACTGCTCTCGCTGCAGATGCAAATAACCAAATCCTTCTGGTGGCGTTCGCTCTCGTGGAGAGCGAGAACAATGATAGTTGGTTGTGGTTTCTGACTCTGCTGAAGAGCCGGGTCATCGGTCCTCGAGAGCGCGTATGCGTTGTCTCGGACCGAAACAAAGGCCTTCTCCACACGTTGGATGTCATGCACGACAGCACTTCCTCCTTGACGAGCTGGCCCAATGTCGAGAGAAGATGGTGCATGCACCACCTTGGCGCGAACCTGTACACAAGGTACAAGAACAAGGCGCTGGTGAAGAGATTCAAAGCTATGTGCCTGCAGAACCAACAACACAAGTTCAACGCGATATGGGCCTTGGTGAGCGAGACCACAGAGATGATGATGGAGGACGACCAATCCCAGCAACAGCAACTCCTTTCGCAAATGGTGGGAGGACAGACCGTGTTTTCTAGAACTCGGCCCACCTTCAGCCAGTGGATCGCGGGGAAGCCAGCGGAGCGGTGGGCGCTACTCCATGACACGAACGGAGCGAGATATAGACGAGCCATAGCTTAACGCAGATCATCTCACCTCCTTGTATTCATTTTCATACAAGCTAACATACACCATGACAGGTACAATGTCATGACAACGAACATATCGGAGGCGTTCAACAACGTACAGAAGGGTGTGCGTGCCCTGCCGTTGTGTTCAATCATTGAGCTCACATTCTACCGGGCAGCTAATTACTTCCGAGATCGCGGAAATGCGGCCGAGGCGTGCGTCACCACGTACGCAACCAGAGTGGAGAAGATGCTCGCGGAGAGAAGGAGGAAGGTGCACTTCCATCGCACAAGGATTTATGACCTGGGGACGAATAAATTTGAGGTCATGTGTAAGCGCAGACATGCATCTGGGTATCTCGCGGGGGACACTGTGCAGCAGTGTCAGCTAGGGGTTGAGGAATTGGCGTGCACGTGCAACAAGACGAAGCTTCAGCAGATTCCGTGCTCCCATGTGTTGGCGGCATGTCGCGATATGGGTGGGAACGATGCATCACAGTACATCTCGCCTTACTACACCGCGCATGCTTTGAAGAACACCTGGCGTCCGAAGATGAGTTCGTTCTCAATCGGAGCGAACTACAGGATCATGGAAGGACCAACCTGGAAATCATATCCCGCGAGTAGGCGCACACACCAAGGTAGGCCAAGGGCCAGATTGCAAGGTGACATGGACGCGGCTGATGCGGTGGACGATTTGCGAAAGTGTAAAATATGTAGACAACCCGGACACGACCGTAGGAGGTGCCCCAATGCACCCAGTATGTAGTCATCTACCTTTGATTATGTGTGAAATGTTCCATCGCTTGTCGAGGAAACAACAATCATCCTGTCGATGGCGGCCCGCGTCAACTGGCTATGAGACGCCGGCCTAACCGGGGCGCTGGTAGTCCGGGACTTCGTTGGCCGGAGGATCAGCCCCCTTCGTCGACGTGCCTGCCAAGCATGGTAGTACTCCGGTGACAACGACTTGACCCGCATGCACCCGGGCCATGAGTTTCCCAGTCTCCTGATGAGTGCGTATCTTTTTTTGTGGTCGCCATCAACCAACAATCTTGTCTTCCTTTCTTTGGCAGGTGAAGGGAACTTGGACGGTCCTACAATCTCCAAATGGCTGACCGGACTGCTCCCGCCAATACTGGGCGGTCTGGATTTCCCCACCGGGTTATAGCCTCTATGCCATCTAGAGTTCGCAGAGCGCCTACGGATCATCAAGATGTTTCCTGCGATGGACTCCACCGGCCCTGCGGTGCTACTGGCCCACGGTCCCTTCATAATCATGGACTTGGGCTATGCTGACGATCGGAGCAGCGGTAAGCACCCGGTCCATCTGGACGCCTCAAGTGCTATCCCAAAAAGGCCTCGCACCGAGGACCGGACTCCGACCGCTGCCGACTCCGCCGCGGCTCGAAGCGCGTCATTAGCGGCGACGTCTTCATCTTCGATGATGACGTCCGCTGCCTGGGATTCGGCACCGGCTCCACCGACGACAACTCCTTCGGTGCCGTCCTCATCGGTGCTAACTCCATCGAAATTCGTTGTGCCCACGCCAACTCCGGTGGTGCCGACCACATCGGCACCAAGGCTCACTATCACTACCCGCCAGGGCGTGCTCACGCTGCCAATGGCTGCATTCAGCTTTTGGTTGCCTCCGAGGGCGGCCGCCCAAGGTGCTCCACTCGGCGCCTCCGAAACCGCCCAAGTGGACGTCATCGACGCCAGCACTTCTGCCCAGCCCCCTTCGGTCATCCCCAACGCTTCAACCTCCTGCCTGGCCACGCTGCTTGCCGAACTTGGCGAGGCGCACGCAGCCTCGTCAGCCCTCCTCATGGCGGCCATCCAGCACGAAGCGCAACTGGCCGAACAGATCGTGGCGCTGCGCGAGGAGAAGGACAAAGCGGAGGCACTACTAGCCCAAGAGAGGGTGACTACGGCGGCCTGCTCACGCAAGCGCAGGAGGCCAAGGCGGCGCAGGAGGAGGCGGTGGGGGAGCTGCGTCGCACGCTGCACAACCTCACCGTCATGCTCGGACAAGCTTACCAGCGCATGGCGATATGCCTACGGCCGCTTGGGGTGACCCTTCGCGAGCCGATCGAGCCATCAGCCCTACAGTACGCCCATAGCATTACTCGGGTCGCCGAGGCACTCAATGGCTTGCCAGCCGCTTTGGCCGCTCGCTCCACACGAGAAGGGCTGGAAGTCGCGGTTACCACTGTGATGTTCGTGCTGGCCTGCTGCGCTAGCCGCGATGCCTCATTCGATCCGATGGTTGTTGCCGCCGGTATTGAGGGAGACGAGGCCCAGGTACACACGCGTGTGCATGAGGCGGCAGCGCATGTGGCCAGGCTGATGGAGGTTCAAGACCCGGACATCACCGCCGCAACGCTGGAGGACGAGGCCGAGGACACCGCAGGCCAGATCCAAATCATCAACGAGGAGTGACTGCTAGGGCCACCACCTTTATTTTTGTTCGCTTCTTCTTTGGCTTATTCATCTGTACTCGAAACACTACATCAGTAGTCTCAGTGAAATTAGCACTTAGTCCGTTCGTTGACCACGAGTTTTCTCAGCCCCTTCAGTTGCATTGTGAAGAAGCTCAATAAAGTACTCAACTTTAACTCCACCCTAGTAATATGACAGCTCGCGCTATGGGTAGGCGTGTCATAAACGAAAGCATCCATTAAAATGAGATAAAATAGACCACGCAAACTGAACCGTTCCATTGCACGACATAGAAAAAGATGTAAGCATGGATGACACGTACATCACAGACTAGTGCACAACTGCAGAAAAAACTAACACAAGGATAACTACATACATCATCTTTTCTAACCACTTTATGTGATCTAAAATGCGCTCCACCTTAAACGTTAGCATGTCTGTCAAGTTTTTGCTCAACGTCCATCCTCTGCTCTACCCCGGCCAGGGTCCTCTCTAGTACTATCGTAGTAGGATGCTCTCTCGGTGTATTCAAGTTGTCTGCCCACTAAAAATATTGGCATCCTGTAGACTGCATGACGGTGCAAACATTGTTATATTATTACCAACTCGCACAGGAGAGTAATCATCGAAAAACCTGAAGAAATCGAAATATATTTTGACTTACAGAGAAATTAGGGCACTTATAAAACACCTGACCGTTATTTGTTGGAGTGGTATAGTAGAACATATTAGCTTCTAGTGGCAATTAGGGCAATTGACCCGTCTTGCGTTGGCAAGCGCAAGGGCCCTTCGATTCGCTGAGCTTGAGGTCTAAGACATGGCCTTAACAGAAGAGACGAAGTGGGATGACGAAGAAGAAGTATTGAGCAAGAGGAAGAAGAGGATATGAAAATGCTCAGTGTGGAATGTATGTGCTGGGTGCCTCCGTATTTATAGCAACCAACCTGTTGTGTAAGTGGCCTATCAAAGCTGCTGCCAGTGTGTTCAATTCGAGCTGATAAATTAACATCCAGCGTGTTGTCATTTCACTCTGACAAAGCTGGGCGTGCGTGTTGTCATCTTTTCTAGCTTTTTGTCAAATCAGTTTTCCAAATGTGTTGTCATGTCAACTATTTCATCTTTTGTCATATCAGCTTTTGCAACCTTATGTTGTATCACATTTTACAGCTTTTGTCATCCGCAAAACTGTAGAAAGCATTCTAGCTGACCTTGTCGCTTTGCTCTGAGATTGCTAGTGCTTTGTTGCTTGGTGCTGTGCAGAGTGTTGTCCAATCAGTCGCTTTTACTTTCTCAAACGATGTGAGAACACAACACATCCGCGTCTGCCTTTCCAACCTACTGTATGCACGACACAGCATTGCCTTGTCATAAATGAAAGCATCCATCACCTTTGGCGAAGCGTGACAGTTCGTGCAGCTTTTCCTAAGCGCGAAAGCTTGTGCAGCTTTCACAAAGCGTGATAGTCATTGCAGCTTTCATACAGTCATTGCAGCTTTCATCATGGGTGACAGCCATGCTCCAGTTATGTGGAGAAGCCCCTCACCAGCACTGCAATGCAAAAATCGGATGAGGGAGTGATAGACATCCACTACCACCATACCAGCAATATACTTTAGCCGACTCTCTCCTATGGCTGGTGGCTGGCTATTTAAACCCCAGTGGTCGCCTCCGAATAATCACACGAAGCAAGCAATCTAAACCACGAAGCACAAGTTCGTCGCCGAACCAACCGGTGCCAATGGAGTTCCCTTCGCCCCCAAGGCACAGCGTTGTCGAATCCATCCCTGAAGGCACGGAGGTCCCCATGTGCCTATGCGGGGATCCTTGCCACTTTCGGCAGTCTGTAGGCAACTCATACACATACGGTATGAGGTACTGGAGCTGCCGCAACCACGACTCTGAGCCAATGCTGGGGATGCGGATGCGGCGAAGAAGCCCGGTATGTTCATACTCGCATTTGGTGTTGCATCAGACCGTCCAAACCTTAACACTGTTATACCATCTGTTGTCACCAACTGCAGCCTCCATTATGCGAGTTCATCAGATTCTACGACGCGGAGCAGACTCCTGAGATGGAGAGGATGTGGAATTGGGAGTACTCGCATCGCAGAGCTATGGTAGAGCTGCAGTGCCGTGAGCAGCAGGAGGAGGAGAAGCGCATGAAGGTTGCCGAAGAAATGTGTGCAGAGAGGGAGGCCGAACGGCGGCGCCTGGCGGCCGAGCGGGAGGCCGAACGTGAGAGGAAGCGCGAGAGGGCGGCTAGGACCAGGGCGGCAGGCACGGATGGGTTGCACAAGGGGAAATATCCCCGACGCACTCAATAGTGTAGCAGAAGGCCCCTTGTTGTTTCGTTCACCTAAGGCATGTTAACTTCAAGCCATTATTTCGGCATTTCCTATGCTGTAATGTTATGTTGTTGCCGTTATTTCGTTCACTAGAAGGGCTCTTCGTTGCAATGTCGTTAATTCTGTCTCAAAAAGCTGAACTATCATGACATGAGTTGTTGGCGACTATACTTAGGGTTATTGCACTAGACTCACTGAAATTTGATTTTTCAAATACATGTTAGACAGTATTTCATGTTTCGTTTAAGTTGTATTTGAAAATTGAAATTTCGTTTAACTGGTATTTGAAAAATCAAAATTTGGGAGAGGTCATTACCGAAAATTGATGTTTCGGTAATGAACTGAAATTTCGGCAAAGCATTGAAATTGCCTAGTACCATTACCGAAATAGCAAACAGAGCCAGCAAGCAAAGTGCGGTCGAAATCACTTTGCTTTTGCCAGCCTTAGCCGAACTTTTATTAGTCTTGGCCGAACTTTGATATTTTGGTAATGGTTCAATGCTTTGCTGAAATATCAAATTTCGGTTTTGATCTCGCCCGAATTTTCAGTTTTCAAATACAAGTTAAACGAAATTTCAGTTTTCAAATACAACTTAAACGAAATTTTGAGTTTCGGGAAAGAATAAACGAATTTTTAAATTTCGGATATGACTGGGTTTAGATTTGTAAATACGGGTAACAAATTTTATAGATTTCCAAAATTTCCCAAAAAAAAAATAAAAAGACTCATAGCCGAAATATGATATTTCGGGTATGAAGTGGCACCTCATACCCGAAATTTGAGGATTCGGGTATGAGGTGCCACCTCATACCCGAAATTTGATGTTTCGGTTTCAACCAATACCGAAATTTGAAATTTCAAATACACTGAAAACAAAATTTGAGGTTTCGGTAAAGGGTAAACGAAATTTGAGTTTTCGGGAATAGTAGAGATTTTCGTAAATATGCAAACATGTTGTGCACATCTGTAAATACGTGTCATGTGTTGTATAGTATTCCAAATTTTCCACCGATATGGAGACTGCACCATATTTAATGCAGTACTAGAAAATTGAGCGCGGCGGCACGCTGCACACGTGAACGAAAAAAAAAAATTTTAATAAAAAAAAACTGAGAAAATGTTTTCGTAGAAAAAGCGGACCACGAGAACACTTTAAAACATTTTTTCCATGCTCTGAAGGAAAAACGGACCACAAAAACATTTTTTTCGGGTAAAACGGAGAAACGAAAACATTTTTTCCATGCTCCGAAGGAAAAACGGACCACGAAAATATTTTTCGGTTTTGTTTAGAAAAAACGAAGAAATGAAAACATTTTTTCCATGCTCCGGAGGAAAAACGGACCACAAAAACATTTTTTCCTGGTAAAACGGAGAAACGAGGACATTTTTTCCATGCTCCGGAGGAAAAACGGACCAAAAAAACATTTTTCGTTTTTTTTAGGAAAAACGGAGAAACGAAAACATTTTTTGCATGCTCCGTAGGAAAAACGGACCACAAAAACATTTTTTCCGGGCAAAACGGAGAAATGAAAACATTTTTTTATGCTCCGGAGGAAAAACGGACCACAAAAAACATTTTTTCGGTTTTTTATAGGAAAAACGGCCAACGAAAATATTTTTTCCATGCTCCGGAGGGAAAACGGACCACAAAAACATTTTTTTCCGGGCAAAACGGAGAAACGAAAATATTTTTTCAATGCTCCGGAGGAAAAAACGAACCACAAAAACATTTTTTTGGGGCAAAACGGAGAAAGGACATGAACGAAAAGTGCACGGACCTATTTGTTATGATTTTGGACCTGTTCGCTATTTTGAAAAACTATAAAAGGGCTCGTTTACGATTCGTATTTAACGGGAGGTTCTTTATGTAAAATGGCAAAGGAGGGACCTAAACGCGAACCGGGGAAAAAATCTCCCTCTCACAAAAAATTGCAAAAGGACCTATCCGTAATTTCAAGAACCGGAGAGGCTTTTTCGCAAAAAGAGGAAAGAGAGGGGGTGGGACAGGTGGAGGGGCTCTTTGAGGAGAGACTCTCCCGAGCTTAATATAGGTTATATATACGCGCCAGCACACACCAGCCCAAAGTTAAAGGTGTCAGTAAAAATGAAACACTTTTTTGCTCTTCTGACCAGTACTACTACGGCAAGGGCATTACTAGCTAGGAGTAATACACGAATGCACTACACATGCGCTCTGTTTAGCGACAAGGGGCAGTGGTGCTCATGAGCTCAGGCTTTCTCACAATCATAATCAAATCATAGAACGCAGATGCAACCTAAATAGATTAATGGAAGTCTTTTTCTCCCTCAGATGGGCTATTGCATTGCTGTCGATTAAAGTAATCACCCTGCTGATAGGATTGGAGTATATCCCACGCGCGCGCACAGGGACACCAGTACCATAGTTTTATGACTTACATAAACGAGTCCCGCACCTATGTATATAGCCTTGGCAGATTTGTACTCCCTACTATGCTAGATTGGTACTTCTTACTATGCTAATTACTCTTCGTTCAAGTTTATAAAGTATACTTTTTTAATAACTTTGTTCATAAATATAAAATATAGTTTATATTTTGATGTAAAATTAGTATGATATTTTCTTTATACCCGTAATAAATATACATATTTACTTTATATTTTCTACATGTATGCATTGAATATAATGTTTAGTGATAATAATTATAGATAATTTTTAATATCTTTTTAGTCTATGTAGCAAAACAAAATATGTCCTATAAACTTGAACTAAGACATGGGTGGCTAGCTTATCTTTCAGCACCCAATTAAGAGCATTAATTAGTTATGCATACCAAAGTGAGTGATAACGGTAAAGGGATAGCTAGCTGTGCTAGGGCTATATATCATGTCTGCATCACTGCACAAAGTATCAATCGTGAGGACCATCAACACCATAGTCTACACTACTTACAATAGGGATTTGAATTTCGCTGAAATTTTGTTGAAATTCAACGAAATCCGGTTCTTTTGTTAGGTCCTGAAATACACTTTTCCAAATTACATTTCTTTGGATTCATTTGAATTTTATTCAAAAATTCAAATTTTCATCAGATTTTTTCAAAAAAATTCAATTTTTTCAACCATTTCGTGCAGAAATTGATTTCGATGGGTGTGGAAAAAATGTTTGAAACAAATTCGAAACCCTGGTAATAAGTGCATGTATCCGTCGTCTATTTTTTGGTTGGCCTCTTTACAAGAGCCTGCTTTCCCCCCTGCAGCCTTTTGCTAGAGCACACTGCTGCAGGGCCAGAAAGACAGAGACAAAGAGAGAGAGAGAGAGAGGGAGAGAGAGCTTAAATTCCTCTTAGCAATCCAAAAGTAGAGTCCTGAGTAGCTAGCTATCCCGCTGCAGGCAGGCAGGCAGCTTGTCTTAACGCTTTTCTGCTCGATCGCCTTTTGCTTGCACCATTTAGCAGCTAGCAGCAGAGCAGGGCTCCCTCTCCTCCTGCCTCGAGCGTTTAATGCGTGAATGCTCGTTCTGTTGCTGCAATTCATAGTCCACACTGACTAGCACAGCAGCAGCACCGGAAGCTAGCTGTTAGATCAACAGTAGCTTTGTGCTTCGCATTAATCCAACAAAGGAAGGTACGCTCCATTAGATCCATTCATAGCTCTGCACACATGCATGTTCTTGTTTCAATGGCTGGATCGGCATCCAGTAGCTTTCTTTCTTTCATTGCATTCTTGCATGTGCTTCATCCAATCATCCGATCGGCCTCGGACTCAGATAGATCAGATCAGACTGGCTAGCTACTTCAGTACCTAACGTGCAAGCGCTAACGATCCGTTCTTGTTAGGTCGCAATATGGATCATGGCTTCATCGACATGATCTTAAGCGAGAGCTTGTGGAGCGGCAGCGGTGGCGGTGGCCACAGTGGGACGGTTGTGCTGCCGCCAGAGGTGGGTGATGTTGTTAATGTCGACGGGAGCGGCATGACTGTGCTAGAGAGGCTGGTGCTGGACGAGGCGCTCGCGGCGGCGATCCTGGAGCTCCAGGGCATCCAGTCGCCGCCGCCGGCAGGCGGTGGCGTCGAGGCGGCTGTCGCCATCTCCGCGATGGAGACCGCGACGCCTGCCTACGCCGACGTTGACAGGGATGTCCTGCAGCGACTGCAGCATCACCATCGCCATCAAGGCGCGATGGGGATGGCTGCCGACTACGAACTCACACCAGCAGCACCGGCTGTCACGTTGAGTACTGTACCACCTGCGTTCACCAACGCCACCGCCGTTGACTGCGGCATCGTCGATGCGGAGGTCTTCTCCGGCAACGACGCCGCCGACGCACCGAGCGTGGTGACGGCGGCGGCGATAACAGCGACGACGAGCCAGTCCGAAGAAGGCAGCTGCGGTGCCAGAAGACAACGCCGGTCGAGCAGAAAGCGGAAGGCCACCCAGCCACCAGCCGCGACGGCGGACGGGCTGGTCCAAGAGAACCCTCTCTGCAGCCTCCTCGTGTCCACGACCACCGGAGATGGCGGCATCCACATCGCGTTCAGCACGAGTGGTCCTGCTCCAGCAGCCAAGCGGGTGAAGCCTTCGTTGAGCAGGAGCTCGTCGAGCATCAGCTTCGACTGCAGGAGCTCCGGCAACGGCGTCGACGACCCCCGGTACGAGCCGGACACGGAGGCGCTGGCGCAGGTTAAGGAAATAATCTACCGCGCTGCAGCAATGCGGCCGGTGACCCTCGGTGCCGAGGACGCCGGCGAGCGACCGAGCAGGCGCAACGTGCGCATCTCGTCCGACCCGCAGACCATGGCGGCGCGGCAGCGGCGGGAGCGCATCAGCGAGCGGCTGCGCGTGCTGCAGAAGCTCGTCCCCGGCGGCGCCAAGATGGACACAGCTTCCATGCTCGACGAGGCCGCTAACTACCTCCGCTTCCTCAAGTCCCAGGTCAGGGAGCTGCAAACCCTAGACCGCCGGAATTTTGCTAGTGCCGCTGTGAACAGTGGCACTCCCGCAATGGAAGCACAAGCTGGGCCACTGATCAGCTACAACAATGGCAATGGCATGCGGGCCTTCGCCTTCCCGGCAGAAGCAGAAACCCTAGCAGGAGGAGGAGTTGTTCATGAGGATCTAATATAGATAGACCTGAGACATGCACACATACAGGGGCGAAGCTAGTCCAGGTTCAAGTCCCAGGCTGGACCAGCTGATCTTAGATTAAATATCTGTTTTCAATTATTTTTTAATAGTTTTTCGTAGAATTTTAGTGGGTTTTCGGTACTAGGCCCCGGGCTACAGCCTACTCTGCTCGGGGCCTGGATCCGCTCCTGCACACATACAAGTGTTATGTTTGTCCAATGTGAGACTGAGAGTGAGACCATCATATGATAGATTCATCATTATTAGCTTGGTGATTAGAGTTGATCATATCGATGGAACCATTCATGGTAGCAAATAGCGTCGTCTTAACCTTTTTCTTCTTCTTCTTCTTGAGCACTTTGATCATTTTTATGTATGTATGCATGCATACAGACCCGGTCTGTACGTGCTTTCGGAGATTAGGCACGCTTTTGCCGAGCACAAGGAAAAGGGCTTGGAAAGCTTGTGCCTTTTCTGATAGAAATTTTTTTTTGAACAACTTAGTCGTCGTCTCCATCTTTTCATGTGCATGCTGCATGTATGCATGCGCAAAAGCAAGGCTTTTCCGGCGCGCGCGTGTGCTTTCTAAGTTCGGATCCAAATGGTAATGGATCAGAAGAGCTGATCAGCTCGTACTGGAGTAGCTCGAGACATCACTATGGCAGCTTTTACGGTGACCCACGTAATTAGTTTAAGGTAATGACAGTAACACCATTATTACTTTAGAATAATTGTACTAATTTCGGTATATTAGCTAATCAAAACATCGAACACATCTGACTATGGAAACCGATTGTGACGAGGGAGGTCATCACAGCCGATTCCCACCTAGAACCTTTAGATAGGAATTGATTGTGATGACTCTTCTTCTGGAATGTCCCACCTAGAACCTTTAGATAGGAATTGATTGTGATGACTCTTCTTCTGGAATGTAGATAATTCGAGACTATTTGCTTATAAATATGTCATTTCAGCATATTTATAAACAAGTACTCTCGAACGAAAAACGCATAGGTTACGCAACCTAAACACTATTTGTGGAATGCACGAGACAAAATTGAGTATGTTCAAATAAGGATATAATTTACATAGGATAGAACACTAAAAAACCAAGCACGAACATCACCAAAAGAATCATAGAAACATTATATAGCCTAGTTTAAGTTCCACCTTAAAAAGTACTAGGCAGAATGTACGGCGCACGCACCGTTTAAAATTTACTCTGTTTTTTCCTCTAAAAAAGACTGCAGAAAGAGCTAAACATATTATTTTTTTCGGAGTGATCCTAACACTCCATATGTTCACCGGTGAATAATATATTTTCTGAAAAACATTATAGATCGAGTTGCAAAAAAACTATTGAGACACAACTATATACATATATTTCTTATTCCGGAAAATATCAGAAATTGAGTTACAAAAAAAAAAAAAAAAATAGAGAGATAGAGTTGTGCACACATCTCTTTTGACGAATATGGTTAACACTTTATTATTACCCGGTCAACCTTCCTTTCGTCGAGTTTAACACTCCATGCGTTAACCAGGTAATAATACATGTTCAGAAAAATATTAGAGATGCCGACTTTCTTTTGTCGAGTTTGACAATCTATGTGTTCACTAAGTAATATACTATATATTAAAGGGGGGAAGAATTGGAGGCCAACTAAGGGTGCCACCTCACCCCCATGCCATTTTGCAAAAAGGTCCCTCCCTTTTTGTAAATTACGGATAGGTCTCTGTAAATTACAAAGAGGTCCTTTGCGATTTTTTGTGAGTATAAAAAAATCTTTTCCGAATTGCGTTTAGGTCCATTGTTCGTTACTTTATGGTAAAGCCCCACGCTAAATACAAATATCGAACGAGTCTTTTTCTAATTTTTTATAATAGCGATCAGGTCCAAAAATATAACAAACAGGTCCCCAGCCGTTACGTCCAGGTCCTTTCTTCGTTTTTCCCGAAAAAAATATTTTCGTCAACAGAAATATGTGTACAACTCTATCTCTAGATTTTTTCCCAACTCGATCACTAATCTCTAAAATTTTTTCCAACTCGATCTCTGATATTTTTCGAAACGTGTATTATTACTCGATGAACGTATAGAGTATTAAACTCGATAAAAGAGGGTTGACATCTCTAATATTTTTCGGAACATGTATTATCACCTAATTAACACATAGAGTATTAAACTCGACAAAGGAGGTTAGTCGGGTAATGATAAAGTGTTAACCAAATTCGTCAAAAGAAATTTTTGTCTAGTATTACATATTTCGGAAAATATTAGAGATCAAATTGGGAAAAAAAGTCTAGAGATTATAGATCGAGTTGGGAAAAAAAAGTCTAGAGATAGAGCTACACACATATATCTGTTAATGAAAAAAAAATTCTAGAAAAAACGGAGAAAAGGCTTAGACACATATTTCTTCTGACGAATTTGGTTAACACTTTATTATCGCCCGATCAACCTCCTTTTGTCGAGCTGAATACTCTATGTGTTAACCGGGTACTAATACATGTTTCGAAAGATATCTGAGATGCCAACCTTCTTTTATCTAGTCTAACACTCTATGCGTTCATCGAGTAATAATACACGTGTCGAAAAATATTAGAGATCGAGTTGGGAAAAAATCTAGAGATTAGATATCAAGTTAGGGAAAAATTCAAGAGATAGAGCTGCACACATATTTCTGTTGACGAAAATATTTTTTCCAGAGAAAACGGAGAAAGGACCTGGATATAAGGGCCGGAGACCTGTTTGTTATAATTTTGGACCTGACCGCTATGCCGAAAAATTAAAAAAGGGATCGTTCAAGATTTGTATTTAGCGGGGGGTTTTTTATAAAATAATGAACCAAGGACCTAAACGCAATCCGAAAACGTTTTTCTTATACTCACTAAAAATCACAAAGGACCTATTTGTAAATCACATGGACCCATTCATAATTTAAGGAAAAGGGAGGAACTTTTTTGCAAATCGCTATGAGGGCTGACGTGCACCTGCTGGCTGCACTCGGAATCTCCCCCAATAGAGTTAGTACTAGTATGTGCATTTTTGTTAAAATCGCAGCCATGGAGAAAAACAAAAACATAACCAAATGCATATGTATCTTACCACAAAAGAAACCTCGTTAAGACGGCAAACATCCATTTCAATGAGGTCTTCCATGCGACCAGGTGTCCCTATGCAGGGGTCCAAATTTCGGCGAAATTCGGCGAGATCCCGGCGAAATCTCGGATTTCGGACCCCTCCGAGATTCAAAATCCCGGAAAATTCAAAAAATTTAAAAAGATTCAAATCTCGGATTTCTCGGCGAGATCTCGGCAATTTCGGGCGAAATCTCGGCAATCTCGGGCGAGATTTGGTATTTTTTTGCCGGATTTTGATTTTTGTGCATTCTATTTGCTTGGGTTTAGGATCAAGATCATCTACAAAAAATTTCAAAAATTTTTAACATGTTTTTAACCATTTTTTGGTCGGTTCAATACGTCGGTTAGGACTTTATGAATTTTTTAAAATTTTTCAAGATTGATTATCTTCTGAAAATTTTATGGGAATATTATTGATGTATTAGGACCATTCACAAAAATTTTCAAAATTTTCTAAAGTGGTTTGAACTTTTTTAATACATATGAACTTTTCTAGTGCATTGAAACAAAGAGAGAAATGATATCGATCTTGACATTGATAGTTGGAATCAATCTGTGTATGCCTATGAGAGAGAAGTGGAGTGGAAACAGTGGTACAAAACCCACTTCAAAATTATTGAATGACATATATTAAAAAACAAAATTTAAAATCTAAGATAACATGTATTTATAAATGGGTACAGTACTAACTCACCTATGTATATATGGGCGGGGATTCACATATACATGATCAGTGCTCATATTTATGGCATTGATCTTTTCTTATTAGTCAAAATTTAAAACTGCAGGTGGTTTCAAAGAAAGAACCTCCCTCAGAACTGCAGGTGGTTTCAAAGAAAGAATCTCTTTTAATACATAGGAACATATATAAAACTTTTAAAATGACTTGAAGTTCATTTGTTACATTTGAAAAATCAAAAACTGATTTTATATACGGTTTTTATCACGACTTTACCACTGTTAGATTTTTAAAAAATTCCTCATGATTGATCATCATCTCAAATTTTTATGGAAACATTAGTGATGTGTTAGGACTATCCAAAAAAAAATTCAAATTTTTTTGACGTGTTTTGAACCATTTTTCAGCCAGTTCAATTTGGCCGAGATTTCGGTGATTTCGGCCGAGATCTCGGTGATTTCGGCCGAGATCTCGGATTTCCCGGTAGAAAAAAAACCGGATTTGAAATTTGGTTTTTGCAATTCGTCCGGATTTTGTCCGAAATTTCCGAATCTCGCCGAAATTTCGGATTTCGGGAACCTCCGAGATTTGACTCAAAACGAGATTTGAAACCTTGTCCCTATGACTATATCCTGAAAGCACAGAAACCAAAATAATGAATGGAAGGTCAAGCAACGAAATATTTCCGTCTGATGACTAAAATGAAGTCCCAGCCCTGCATCCTCCACAAAGTAAACAAGCACATTCAATTATTCTCAAGTGGAACTTTTAAAAACTCAATATGCCGTGCCATACCAAATTGAATTTACAATGAAATCACCATATGATAAATATTTGGTAGGGCTTAACATTCGTTGATTATTATGAATTAGTGTTATCTTACCAGTTACCACTCCAGATCGAAGAGCAGATATTTGGGGTCCTTTCGAAGTTCCACCATAAAGGCATAATGAATATTACATATATTATAGGTGAACACATTGGAGACCAGCCGAGTTACGAAAAAGTCTTTCGCGATTTTTTGTGAGGGAAAGAAAATTGTTTCCAAATCGCGAGAAAAATGTTTTCAAATCGTGTTTAGGTCCCTCGTTCGTTTCTTTACGGAAAAAAACCGCGTTAAATACAAATCACGAACGAGCCCTTTTCTAATTTTTCAGGGTAGCGGTCAAGTCCAAAAACATAACAAACAGGTCCTCGCTCCTTACGTCCAGGTCCTTTCTCCATTTTTCCCAGAAAAAATATTTTCGTCAGTAGAAATATGTGTCCGTCTCTATCTCTAGACTTTTTTTCCTCAACTCGATCTCTAATATTTTTTGAAACATATATTATTACTCGGTGAACGCATAGAGTGTTAGATTCGACAAAAGAAGGTTGGCATCTCTAATAATTTTCAGAACATATATTATTAACCAGTTAACACATAAAGTGTTAAACTCGACAAAAGAAGGTTGATCGGATAATAATAGAGAATTTTCAGAACATGTATTATTACCCGGTCAACACATAGAGTGTTAAACTCGACAAAAAAAGGTTGATCGGATAATAATAGAGTGTTAACCAAATTCGTTAAAAGAAATATGTGTGCAACTCTATCTCTTTTTTTTTGTAATTGTAACACGATTCCTAATGTTTTTTGGTTTTTCTTTCCCTCACAAAAAATCGTGAAGGACCTTTTCGTAACTCGTAACTCGGCTGGCCTCCAATGTGTTCACCTATAATATATGTAATATGTGTAGAGTTATATCTCTATGTTTTTTTTGCAACTCGATCTGTAGTATTTTTCGAAACATGTATTATTCACCGGCGAACGTATAGAGTGTTAAACTTGCCAAAAGAAGATCATTTCTCCGCTTTTCCCGAGAAAATATATCTATTATGCCTGGAAGATTTACGGAGCAGCCAGCCGGCCACGTCGCCCTCTTCGCTGAAAGTGCCTCCAAAATAATTAAATTGCGTTTAGGTCTTTACGCCGGTTATTTTTCAGAAAAAAAAACTTTGATCAAATTTCACACGGCGCGGTAACGCGCGCGGCTCTAACTAATTTATCTTGCATGGCGCACCCGCCTCACTACGTACATCTGCGATCTAGCATAATACAAAACTGTAACTCATTCCTGTATATTCACATTCTAAAGAATCATATATACTTTTCTCCGGTGGTTAAACCTGAGCCCAGCTTACAAGTTCTTATGATCAGTATATGCAATTATCCTGAAAAGCAAAACAAATTATCTATTTATTCGTGCAATTATAGGAAAAGGTAAAAACATTATTATGCCACTCTTTCCCTTTGAATTAATTTGTTCCTCGATGTACACATTTCTTAAGAAAGAATTCAAAAGATAGTGTAGCAAGTAACTTGTTTCTCTCTCCAAAAAAAAGATTAAGCTCATGGAGCCCTGCTCATCTCGATGGCTGTAACACCCTAAGGATTATAATAATTAATTAAAATGTCAAAGCATGCTTTGTGTTGTATTTTGGATTTCATTTGAAGTTAACTAGGTAGAACCATGCGGCAATGCCGCACTGCGCAAAATTTGGTTCGGAATTCTTTTTTGCAAAGAAACGGCGGAGAAAGGATCTAGTCGTAATTTTTTTTGGAAAAAGGTGACGTGAAGGATCCAGTCGCGAATCTACAAAACGATGGGTCTTTTTATGAAAAATAACCGGGAAAAAATCTAGAGATAGAACTGTACACATATATCTGTTGATGAAAATATTGTTTCCGGGAAAAACGAAGAAATAACCTATACACAAATTTCTTTTGACGAATTTGGTTAACACTTTATCATTACCCGACTAACCTCCTTTTGTCGAGTTTAATACTCTATGTGTTAATCAGGTGATAATACATGTTCTGAAAAATATTAGAGATGTCAACCCTCTTTTATCGAGTTTAATACTCTATACGTTCACCGAGTAATAATACACGTTTCGAAAAATATCAGAGATCGAGTTGGGAAAAAATTTTAGAGATTAGTGATCGAGTTGGGAAAAAAATCTAGAGATAGAGCTGTACACATATTTCTGTTGACAAAAATATTTTTTTCGGGAAAAACGAAGAAAGGACCTGGACGTAACGGCTGGGGACATGTTTGTTATATTTTTGGACCTGATCGCTATTATAAAAAATTAGAAAAGGACTCGTTCGATATTTGTATTTAGCGGGGGGCTTTGCCATAAAGTAACGAACCAGGGACCTAAACGCAATTCGAAAAAGATTTTTTTATACTCACAAAAAATCGCAAAGGACCTCTTTGTAATTATAGAGACCTATCCGTAATTTACAAAAAGGGAGGGACCTTTTTGTAAAAATGGCATGGGGTGAGGTGGCACCCTTGGTTGGCCTCCAATTCTTCCCCCTTTAATATATAGTATATTGCATTCAAAGTTTAGTGGCCCAATTAACTCTACCGCAACTTGAACCTAAACCCTAATTTAGCGAGCTAGAGAGAACCCAAGAGACCAATACCTAGGAATTAGCCTACACGCTCGAAAAGTCTTTAGGAATCTCCAATGAGTGATTTTGAACCCCGAGGTGAAGCCTCGAAAAATTTGGAGGGTTTCTGCAGCTAGAGCGGCAGTACCACCGACTTAAATCTGGTACTGCCGGACCAGCGGCAGTACTGCCCCCTAGAGTGGTACTACAGGCCGACGCTTTTCCGGTGTGCATGGCACCACCATGCCACGCACTGTGTCGCCATGCTATCGCGTCTCCGTGCCCTGTGCCCGCACGTCGCCTGGTCGCCTGGCAATAAAGCCCTAGGGCTCCTCCCCAATCCCTCTTTCCTCCATTTCTCATTCTCCCTCTTCCTCTCAGTGAAATCATGTGCTGAAAAATTGGCTTAAGAATTGAATTTGCAAAATGTACATGTGCATGTGTTTCTCTTCTGTGCCGGACCAAATTTCCAAACCAGTAAGTTTCGCATTAGCATCGGACCAAACCTTTTGGTCCGCCGTGAACATGCATTTGGGGTCATCTGCGCCGGACCAAAGTTTTCAAAAAACAGTAAGTTTGTACATTGACGCCGGACCAAATTTCCTTCTGTGCCGGACCAAAATTTTGGTCTGTGGTGAACAAGATTTTGCATTGTGAAATTCGCATGTACGTCGAACCGATTTTCTTTGGTCCGCCGTGAATGTGGTATGAATGATTTTGTGCCGGACCAAATCTTTCAAAAACAGTAAGTTTTGCATGTACGCCGGACCAATTTCTTTGGTCCGTCGTGAACGGCATTTGGATGTTTGATTTCGTATGTACGCCGGACTGATTTCCTTTAGTCCGTCGTGAACGTGTTTTTCGCTGGACCAACTTCTACATTCAACCGAGAGTTTGAAGTGTACGTCGGACTGAGTTTTTGGTCCGTCGTGAGTTGCGTCAGACCGGTGTTTAGTCCGGCGTGGATGGATTTTTTTAGGGTTTTTTGCTCTATGTGCGCCGGACCAATGTTTGGTTCATCGTGAACATGTTTTTGCACGGTTAGGGTTATGAATTGAGAATTTGGGTTGTTTGTATGCAATGCTCGTGCGAGTATTTGCATGGACTAATGTTGAGTCAAGTCGCGGACTTGTGCTCAGAATCCTTTTGTGGTTTGTTCATGTGCAGGTGTTGCTCGAGGGCGAACGTGGTCGATGATGGGACCAGAACTAGGTTCATGGAGGAACTGAGGTTTGAGACTAGATTCAGGGAGGAATCGAGGTCTTGGTGGTCAAGGATGTCATGCGGGACGTTCGGGCTAGAGGACGGTGCACATGAAGAATGGTTAGTCATGTGAGTATGGTATGGTGGCCGTACGCATGCAAGAGTTGTTAGTCACGTGAGTATGGCTGGGTTGCCATACGCGTGCAAGAGCTGTATTTGGCCAGGTTGGGCCAAGTGGAGTTGTGTTAAATACGTACTCCTTCTAGGATTAGGAGTGGGACTCCTTCTAGGATTAGGAGTAAGAATTGTATTCAAGACTCTATGTGTTTGCTCTGTATAAATAGGGGGAGGTGCCTTCTGTTTATGCATCAAGTCTTGAGTAGGTTTTAGGGTTGTACTCTTTTGTTTAGAGTACTTTAGACAAAAATAAATAAAGATCAATTATACCAGATCCTTTCGTGCTACAGTAACTACGTTGCTACAGTGTGCTCTATTTTGTTCTTGTTTGCATGCTTGTTCTGGTTCTAGATTGGTTTTTATTCCTTGAGTTTCATCTTGATTTGATTCATCAAAAACCTTTCTTGAGTTTCTGGTTCTAGATTGGTTTAGTTGATTAATCTTTTGTCGTTCTTGTTTAATCTTGAAGTTTTGGTTAGATTAATTATCGTTATCTTCTCTCATAGCAAGCTTGCGAGGTTCATAACTTTTGATCCGTATGTCCGATTGAGATGATTCTTTTTGGGTTCGATTCTTATTGGAATCTAGTTTGTGTGTCAAAATTTCAGATCGATCTGACAGTTAGATCTCCAAGAATTTGCATTTTACCGAACATCTATCAATCTGTTTTTGTCGAATACGAGGCAATTATTTGGTTCTGTTTTGGGGTGAATTTTTTATAGATCAAAATTTTGGTTTTAGCTTCCGCACAATCATTCACCCCCCCTCTGATTGCTATATTCGTATACTTCGATCCTACACTCTCCCCTCCCGAGCCAGAGCCAGCCGCCTCCTTCTCCTTCCCTACCAATGGACACCCGAACTGAGAAATCCAAGCCTTCTCGGCGTAGTGGTGAAGGAGCACTCCGTTCCATCTATGCTGTAACATCCCAAAATTTGCTTAAAATGTATTCATGGCATTTTTGAGTTAATTAGAATTTTCTGGAATTTTGTTGGGAATTTTAGAATTTATTTGAACTTAAGCCTCATTGAATTAATTGTATAAAATTTAAATCATGCGTTTTGCCTAAGCATAAAATCTAAAATTTTGTTTAAAATAAAGATAATTGGAGGACGAGAGTGTTTTTTTTCAAATATTTTCGAAAAACATGTTATATAACGTAAGTCGTTGATTTTACAAAAATCTGTACAGGTGTCTGATTTACTAAAAGAATTTTTGCGAAAAATCTACACATCAAAAAAAATCGTGAGACCAACTTCATTAGGCTTCAAATAATTCCTAGTATTTTAGAGGAGTTTTCTGGATTTTTAGAACCCCTCTGATATTTTTCCCTAAACCCAGTTTGGAACGTATATGTGTATATACTTATGTGTGGTCAATTGAGTTTTCCAAGCCGTTTACTATTCCTTGAATGCATGAACGTATGGTCGTTTTACCAGACATTTCCATTCTCTAAATGCAATGCATGAGGCTTTTCCACTTCTAGCCGTTTGCTCTAGCATGCATGAACTTTCCAACTCTTTAGTAACGCATGAATGCTTGAGCTGCCAACATTTTTTCCATTTTCCCACTTCCTGTACATTGCTTCCATTCATTTCTAGTCGTACATGTCCCTTTCGTTGCTCATTTCCAGCCACTCCTAGCCACAACATTCTTGCCATTGCTTCATTCCATTTCTTCACATCACATACTAATTGCCTCCCTGCCATCTCCCCTGACTTGGCCTCCGCCGTCGCCGCCGCCGTTGATGCCGTCGTCATCACCATCGTCGCCGTCATCGCCGCCGCTACCGTCTCGTCGCCGTCATCGCCGCCGCTACCGTCTCGTCGCCGTCGTCTTCGCCGCTGCAGTCTTGTCGCTGTTGTCGTCGTCGCCGCCGCTGCCGTCTCGTCGCCATCGCTGCCGCCGCCGTCGCCGTCCCCGCCAGTGCACTCTCCAATCTCGCATTTCCTGCGTCGACGATCTGTGCTACTGTCTGCGCCGAACGGTATCCTTTTTCTCTCCTTCCTTTCACGCGCGCTCTATCTCTATCGATCGGTTGATCTGGTTTCATGTATTTGTAGTACGTACGCATGTATATCTAGTGGTACTAGGATTGTATGCATGTATACAAGTATATAATAGGTTGCATGCAGGTATAAATTTCCATACGCATGTATATGTATATATATTAGGTTGTGCGTGTATATGTCTATATATATACGTCTTAGACTAAATCTTGAACCTAGGTATATATATGTTGTACGTAGTCTTGTATACAGTAGGAAGTATACGTGTATGTATATATAGATATTTTTGTTTTAACATGAACCAAGTCGTTGTATGTGTGCATGAAACCTTCTCAAAACCGAACCCACAGCACGCATGCGTGGAGTTGCCCAAGCCGTGAATAGTAACATGCATGGAGCTAAAGGTTAAGTGTACATGATTTTGAACCCAAATTGTGAAATTTGTCTTTTTCGCTACAAATTTATTTTAAGTCCGAATAGTATGCGACCAATTTTATTAATTAGTAAATATTAAAACCTAGCTACGCTAATTTTATTGAAATTTTATAATCAAATCTATACTGTTAAATTATTCGTGGAAAGTCCAAACTTGCGAATTTTGTATCTCTTAAACTATACGTCCAAAAATTCCAAAATAAATTTTATAAATCTTAGAAAATGCTAAAATAATTATCTAGAAATTTGCATGGGGATTATAAGCTAGTTTGATTTGTAGCATTGTTTTCGAATGTGTGTTTATACGTTATTCCGCGTGCTTATCTGGTTCTTTACCTGTTACACATAGACGCTGAGCTGTGTGAGGACGCGGGTTTCAAGGATCAAGCTCCAGATCAAGACCCAGACTCGCTGTTTTACGAAAGCAAATTGTGCTTTGACCATATTGCTCCTAATTTTTGAAATATATTTTGATTTAAACTATGCATGCTATGTTGTTAAAATGAATTAATTTAATTTGGGTGAAGTAGTTAATCAACCTAATTGTTAATTCCACCCTTGATGATTAATATTTGTATACCATGTATTCCATTGATGCCTTAGGTTGGTTTATTTAGTTGGATGTTAGTATTGTGCCAACACGGGAGGCTAGACCGTGAATAGTTGCTTAGCCATGCTTACGTGAAATGTATTTCAAATGGCAAAATAATATTTACTAATGATATACGGAATGAATTTTGGAATCAGTGTAATCTTTCCACGTGATGATGTGAAGTGTAGGTACCTTTGTGGTTCTACATGGTAATTGATATTATTATTGGCATGTGTTGCACAATAATCAAACTGGGGTGGGAAAATATTGTAGTCTGGGGCAAGTGGTAAGAGGCTTCATGCCAGGTGGGCCTTCATGGCAACAGTCTTTGGGATAACAGCCTTCGCGGCAACAGCTTTCATGGCAATGGGATGAGTGATGTGAGGGGCGTTGTGCTAGGGTTCTGAGAGAAGGATGTCTTGCCCTGGACAGTTAAGGACTTCACCTTGCAAGCCTTTAAACTGGGCCTTTCGTACAACCACATGACTGGAGTGCGACGGTCCTAGTTTAGTAGGATTCTGAAATCTTACATTTGATACCTCAGGGTGACAGTTACGTCGGGGTAAATGTGTGGGGGAGCGTACCGGAGCTACGGCTTGGTGCCCATCCAACGGGATTGTTGGTCCTACACTTCGATCCTTCGTGGGGGAAGTGGTAGTGGAGGCAATACCGGAGAGGGTCATAGGTGGAGATCGAGGTTTCCGAAAAGCTTTGTTATGATCACTCATTCGCATACTCTTGTATGGCGATTCACGGCTGACGTGATGAGTTGATTATATCTTTTGGGTAAAGTGTACAACCTCTGCAGAGTGTGTCAAAACTATTCGAATAGCCGAGTCCACGGTACTAGACAAAGCTCGGGGATTACGGTCAAGGGTTAGATTTTCCAAAATAAAAATGTGGGAATGGGTGGCTGTACGCCAGCAATAATTGCTAAAGTGATTTAGGGCTTTGTGCCAAGCTGTTTGGAAAAGATATTGATAACTTATTGTATAATATGGTTTTACCGCTTTTGAATCTATTAAGATTATTTAATCAAAGCAAAATGCTGTTTGATGCAAAACAACCACTTAAGCCATTCCTTTGGAATAAGCCATGCATATAGTATTAGAACGGTATTTCTGTGCATGACTTGCTGAGTATGTTGTATACTCACCCTTACTTCCAACACAATCATCAGTTGAGGAGAAGACTTCAACTTTGGAGAAGTTCCGTGAGGAGGCTGTTATCTAGGAGTTGAACCTTGTCAATTGCCTGTGGCATATTGATGGGAGTCACCGACGTTCTTTGTTCCGCTGCTGATTGTTTACTTTTGTTATTGTAAGCCCTGCGTGGCTGAATATTGTAAGGTGACCTTAAGGTTTTGTAACCAGTTTATTTAATGTTCGAAGTACTTTATTATTAATTTCGCTATGTATGATTGTGGTACTTCACCCCTGTTATTGTTGTGTGCACTAGCGTGATCCTAGACTAGTGCAGAATACACAGAGGGTTCGGATTTGCAGATTCGGGTCCCGACATATGCCCTAGCTACTCAAGCTCCCACTCACCCTCTCCCCTCTGTCTTGGCAACTGCAAGTCGACCGGAACGCCACCTTCTTCTCCCTCCGACCAAGCTGCGTCCAAAACAGGAAAGGTGAGGCTAGTTCGATTGTTTGGTCAAGCCAAATCATCCCAAGTAACCTCTTAGCTCCGTGGTAATGGCCCTATGATCGATCCCTTAGGTTTTGAGTTCAATTCCCCATTAACCCTAATTTTCCCCTTTTGCGCTTTTTGGTTCTTCCGTGTAAATCATGTGCTAGAAAAGTGTATTCAATGTCAATTGAGTATCTAGACTTGGCTTAGGCTTTAAGGACTCCTCTTGTGCAAAGAAAGCATAAAAGTTCCTTGCAAATCGAATTTCTCGAGTCGATTTGCTAAAATCCCCTTTTTGTGCTTTCGGAGCAACTATGCGATCTAAGGTTCCAAAATTCGAGAGAATGACTCTCCTATGACCCTAATGCTGTAGAGGTTCTATTCCCGCAAAAAGAACTAAGTTTGGACTTGATTTGAGTTGAGAAACAATTTTAGATAGCCTTTAGTGCCTTTAGGATCGAAAAGTTGGAGAATAGATTAAATGAACTCAAAATTTTGTAAAACTAGTTTAGATAGGTCGCTAGGATCCTAGATCCGTAACCGTATCGAAGTCCCATTTCAGTTTGCACAAGAACTCCCTTTTCCCCAAACCTTTCCCTTGAAGGCCGGCAGTACTGCCCTCCTAGGAACGGTACTACCGGAAAAGGGTAGAAGTATCGCGCCCAGTGCGCTGGTAGTTTTATTCCAGTAAGTGTTGCATTCAGCTTTTGGAACTCCGGCACTACTGGGGCTTTGGGCAGGTACTACCGCAACAGCGGTAGTACCACGTGTATAACTCCGGTAGTTATTTTTCAGAGCGCACCCCTTTCTAGTACCCAGCCTTCGACACTACCATACCTCCGGAGTGGTACTACCGGGCAGTCAGAAGTACTGGGACTTGTGGGTCGGTACTGCCACAGTTCAATAGCTTTTAACTCTATTTAACCCAAATAACCTTAGCTTCTTGAATTTGAAGTGTAGAATACCAAAATACCTAAATCTAGCCTTTGAAAATTGTGTCACCAACTGTAACACCCCAAAATTTTACTTTTCCTAAATTCATGTGTGATTTGGCACTTTGGTGAATTTTTGGAATTTTCTAGAATTTATTTGGATTTATTTGGAATTTATTTGAATTTATTCCATTTTGAAATAATTGAAGAATTTAATTTTGCAAATAAATTTTTGTTGGAAATATTTTATTTGAGTCCAAAATGATCCAAAGTATTTTCGAATTTTTACGGAATTTTTACGAGTCATTTGCTATTTTTAATGAATTAAATGAATTACTAGGAATTATTTTAAATATTAAATCGCTGGAAAATCAAACTCGGGTCAAATCGTGTTCATCCGATCGAGCCCGAGTCGGACTCGTGTTCGAGTCCGACCGAGCCACGTGACTCGACCGAACCCACTCCTAACCCTAATCAATCCCAACCGTTGGATCAAGATCCAACGGCCGAGATCCGCCGACCCGACCCGAGCCGTGTCCGACCGGACCGGCCGCGCTGCGGCGATCGGGGCCGTTGATCGCGCCACGTGGGCCGGCTGCGATTGCGTCGTCTCCGCCGAGTCCGAGCCGGACTCCGCCGGTGAAGAGCGCCGCCGTGACCGACTAGGGTTCCGCCCTGAGCACGCCTCCCGGGGCTATTTAATGCCCGGATCGCACCCCGAGGATCGCCATCCCACGCCGGTCCCGAAACCCTAGCTCACGCCGCTAGGATCCCCACCGTCTCGGCCGCTATTGCTCGCCGGAGTTGGTAAAGCACTCCGCCGCGGTTTCGCGCCGTTCCGCCACCGTCCGCCATCCTCCGCCAGCGTTGACCCCAGATCCAGATCCCTTGCGTCAAGGCGCACTGCGTTTACCATCCACTTCACCGGAGGAGCCTGCCAGCCGCGTCGGGCGTGTCATCGTCATCGACTCGGCGCCACAAGCCGCCAGACGCCATTGCCGTCGCTGAGCTATCTCACCGGTCCGATCAAGATCGCACGATCCAGATATTGACACGTCATAGCACGGTGAGGTTACGTTACGATCTCTAGATACAATCTAAACCATTGGATCTAAATCAGCAGTCCAGATTAACCGTTCACCCCAAACGCTGCGTAACACGAGATTCAATGGGCCGTTGATTTTCAAAACAACGGCCTAGATCTAGCGACGTGGCCAGAAGGCCAACCGCCGCGGTCAGCGCGGTCAGCGCCGCGCATGAGATCGTGTCTCTGACACGCTGGGCCCGCATGTAATCGGCCCATCCAAACTGCACCATGACGTCCACGATGACGCCATGGCGGGCCCCGCATGTCGCTGGTCATCGGGCGGCCGACGTCCAAGAATGACGTCCGCAGTGGACCCGCTGCGGCACCGTGGTGAGCTCGGCCGACGTCGGCGATAGCGTCACCCGAGTGGACCCACATGTCGATCTCACGTGGAGCCGTGGACCGAGTCCACCGTAGACCCGAGCCAAGCGTGGACCAAGTCCATGGACCGGCTGACGTCAGCCAGCCAATCAGGAGCTGACACGTGTCCATGCTGACGCAATAATTAATTTCCGGAAAAAGAAAATGATTTAATAAATCGGTTTAATAATTGATTTGAATTTCAAAACTTCAAACGCTTATAACTTTTGCGTTTCAACTCCGATTTGAGCGATTCAAATTTCTAAATTTGTATAAAATTGAGATCTACCTAAATATGAATTTTATTTAATTTTTTTGGACTAAAGTTTTTCTCTGTAATATTATTTAATTGATTATTTAAACTTTAATAAATCATAACTTTTGCATTTTAACTCCGATTTGAACGATTCCAGTTCCTAAAAATCCAGAAAATTATGTTCTCTCTGTTTATGGATTTTATTTGGAGTTTTGGGATGTTTTTGCCTAGTGTTTATTTGTGTATTTGCTATTTGCACGCTTTACGAGTAGACGTTGAAGTGCCGGAAGGATTCGAAGGAGAAGTATTAACTCAGGATCCAACTCAAGACCAAGAGCAAGTACTTTTTGAAGGCAAGTTATGCTTTGACCATATTGATCCCATTTTTGAAACCTATTTTGATTTAAACTATTGCATGCTAGTTCAATTAGAAAAATACTTGGTTTAAACATGGGGTTAGATAAATACCAATTTCTTTGTATGACACCTTGATTACTTAAGTATGTGCCATGACCCTTTGTCACCCTAGTTGTGGATTACTAGTTGGACATTATTAAATTGCCAACATGGGTTTAGACCGTTGTAGTATCTCGCTTAGACACGCTACGTGCTCATGACATGGTTTTGGACAATCAAATGTTAATATTGACTTAATGACATATTGAACCTGTTTTGGAAAAGTATCATGTGATGTTGATGGCACGTGGTGCATGGTAATCAACTGGGGTTTGATAAACTTGATTTCGGCCAGGGGCATGTGGCAAGAGTAATCAGGTGGGCGGTTGTGGCATTGGGAGAGTTGATTTGGTTCTTCGGGTAGTCTTGCCTGGTCACTCTAAGGACTTAACCTTGCAAGCCTTTGAACTGGGTCATACTTGCAACCACATGGCTGGAATGGGACGGCCCTAGTTGACTAAGTCGCTAAGGACTCACTTGTGGAGCCTCAGGGTGTCAATTACACCGTTTGTGTGATTGTACGGGGGAGCGTATCGTGGCTGTGGCCCGATACCCATCTAACGGTGTGTTGGTCCCATACTTCGCCTTGGCTAAGGGAAGGGATGGGGTCGAGCACGCACCGGAGAGGACCACTGTGTTGTTTGAGGCTTAGAAAGGCTTTGTTACGAGGAACTCGCCTTTGTGGTGTTTGATTTGTATCTTGTGGGTAAAGTGCATAACCTCTGCAGAGTGTAGAATCTATTTAAATAGCCGAGTCCACGGTACTGGACAATGCTCGGGAATTACAGTCAAGGGTTAGATTTTCTCAAAAATAACTTTGGTTTGAAAGTTGGGTTGGCTTAATAATGAAGATGATGGAAATATGGTTTAGGATGGGGAAAATATTTATTAAACTTCTTGAAAAAGTTATTTATGCTTTACTTATTTCTCTTGCTTCCGAATCTACTTATATTACTTTTCAAATGTTTCTTGCCAAAAATACCTTGTGCTATTCCTTTGTACCAAGCCATGCATATAGTATATTAGCTTTGCATTACGTGCATGACTTGCCGAGTACCAAGTACTCACCCTTGCCTCAACACAATATCAGTTGAAGAGGAGATTATGCGGCTTTGGAGGAGGAACTCCAAGAAGATCCGTCTACTTAGGGAAGCGAGCCCGATCAGGTTGCCTGTGGTATCTTGGATGGCGCCACGATGTTACCTTCGTTGTTTTCATTTGCTATTATTTCTCTTTTAATAAGTTTCGCCTTAGGCATACATTTGTAACTTGACCATAAGGTCGAGTAACCATTTGGTTATTTAAATGAAGTACTTTGATAATATCGATTGGTATGATTGTGATATTTACCAATGTTAAGACTGTGTGCACTAAGCGCGTTCTGGACTAGTGCTGAATACCTGAGAGGGTCGGATTTGCAAATTCGGGGTCCCGACAGAGGTGGTATCAGAGCCATACTTGACTGTAGGCTCAACCCTAGCTAGAATGGTCGTAGTGAGGATAAAACCTATTTTCTAAAGCTAAAAATTAGTGAAGACAAGAAATGACATCTCGACTTATCCCCTTCTCTCTTTTCTCGTCTCTTGCTGAAATTTTCCCTTACCTTGTCACAATTTAAAAATTCCGAGTTCTTACGTAAAGCACTCTTGTGACAGATGGAGGAAGAGTTCAACTACGTTGATCTGGGAGTTGGTCACGCCGCGGAACTTTGGCATATGCTCTGAGACTCTCGGAGATTTTGAGAAGCCCCAATACCAAGTAGAAGTGATCGGACAAGCGGGATTGATCAAGGCTTGTGACGTGAGGATTGAGGTACTGCTAGGAAAAAGGGCCAGGCAATCGCTCGATACACTGACCGCCGGAGATCTACAATGCAGATGGGTATCCAAGAAGTATCACGACGAGCAATGCGGCACATTACCCGTGATATCTACGCCAGAGAATTGGAGAGTACGGTGTTCTGCTACCATCCGCAAGCAGTTGATAACCTTCTCGACCGAAGGAGATTCAGGATGAGGATGCCACGGTTACACGATTGGCACGATTTATTGTCGCCAGGAGGATGTACTAGATAATACAAGCAAGGAGCTACAGAAGGCCCGCAAGGAGATCACGACAGAGAAGAACAGATGGCGGGAAGCTCAAGAGTATGTGGCACATCTTCTGCGAAGGATTGACGAGTTGGAGATGACTTTGTATGCGGACTGCACTCCAGAGCGATTACTCGAGCTACACGAGCGATCCAGAGGAGTCGATCTCGATGAGGACACCGCTTCTTCGACTACCACAGAGGACACGATTCTTTGGACATGGCGATCGTTTGGCGCCTATGCCACGACACCGTACCAGTGCCGTGGAGGTTTTCTCGATGAGTGAGCATAGGTTCTATAGTGAGACTCCTTCGCCGAGTCGCGTCATAGAAGAAAGAGTCACCCTTTAGGCGTTAGACTCCAGAGTTAGCTCGATTTGGATTTTCATTGTTTGCTGAGTGTGCAGTATGTGTTGCAAGGCCCTTAGGCATTGTAAGCAGCCATACCAAGTTATTAATAATAAAGTTGGACCTTAAGTTACCCCTTTCGCCCGCATAAGTTCCATATTACTTGTCTATTCTTGTTTCCCTCTCATCTCTAAACCTAGAGCAAATCGACAGATGGTGAACACCCGTGGAAACTTTGGAAGCAATGGGAGTGTATATCGCCAAGCAGAAAACCCCAATGATGGAGCACCATCACCGCCAGTTGATATGTAGAGTTTTGGAGCCTTTCTTGCTGCCCAGACTCAGTTGATGCATGCTATGATGCAACAAATGCAGCACGTCCTTTGCTCAGGCCAACGCTAATCAAGTTAATCAGGGGGCCACGCTTGAGAATACAAAGTGTCGAGTTCATGAGAACTCACCCACCCACTTTCTCTGGGAATGCCAATCCATTGGAGGCCGATGATTGGTTAAGATCAATTGAGAGGAAGCTACACATAGCTCAATGCATAGGGAATGAGAAGGTACTTTACGCTTCTCATCGGTTGGAAGGAACATTACGAATGGTGGGAGAACTTGTGCACGCAGAGAACCCCAAGATATCACTTGGGAAGAGTTCATGTTGCATTAAAGCCGATATCACGTGCCTGAAGGAATCATGGACCTTAAGAAGGAGGAGTTCAGAGCATCAAGCAAGGTAATCGGCCAGTGGCCGACTACCTGAACAAGTTCACACAGCTAGCACGCTACGCTTTGAGGATGTAGCGACAGATAAATCCAGGCAGCCTCGTTTTATGAAGGGACTTAACTCGGGATTGCAAGTAGGGTTGATCACCCACACCTTTCCAGATTTCCAAGAGTTGGTGAATAAGGCGCTTATTCTTGAGGACAAGCGCAAGGAACCGGATGAGAACAGAAGCGCAGGATGCAACAAAGAAGGATCACGTCAGGGAACGCAGCAGCTTGAGAGTTGCACCAAATCAATTCTTGATTCCAACCACGAGAATGCAACAAGGACACCCTCCCAGCACCAAGACACGCCAATCGAACTATCGGACCCGACCCGCTAGAAACGCTACTCGAGCGTGCAAATAAAGAAGGAACAGTGAGACGCCGCTACAATCGCAACGAGCCAGGACACTTTGCCAACATTGCCCAAAGAAGACAGCAGAGTGACCCCGCCGCTTCAATCTAGGAACCACCCAGCTAGGGCGCCAAAGACCAGGAGCCACACCCTGACCGTGGTGAGAGGCCGAGTCAACCATGTCACCGCAGATGCGCTGCGAGAATACTCGGACGTCGTCTTGGGTAAGTTACTAGTTAACTCGATACACTTGATTTTGTTTGACTCTGGAGCTTCGCATTCGTTTGTTTCGCAAGGCTTTGCTACTAGAAATGACTTGAGAATTGCAAGACTTAAGTGCATGCTTTTAGTTCAAACCCACGGTTCGAACTCCGAGCGGAAGTAGGATGTTCGAGGTGAGAATACTAATAGATGGAATAGAGTTCCTAGCAAACCTTATAATTTTGGAGACCAGGACCTTAGATGTTATATTGGGAATGGATTGGTTATCCAAGCACAAGGTTGTATTGGATTGTGGACGAAGGACTATCTCGATTGAGAGCAGTGTGGGAAGAAAGTGGAATTTCAAGCCACTGCAGATTAGAGATGGACAGTTGATGGTTAACAGTACCAAGGCAATCAACATAGAGGATGTCTCGGTAGTGAATGAGTACCCAGATGTTTTTCACGAAGATCTACAGTATGCCGCCAGACGAGGGACATAGAGTTTGTAATAGAGCTTGTGCAAGATGCAGCACCGATAGCAAAGAGACCCTATCGGATGTCTACCGAGGAGTTGGTAGAGATGAAGAAACAGCTAGAAGAGTTAATGGAGAAAGGATTTATCGAGGCCGAGTTAAATGCCGTGGGGAGCACCAGTTTTGTTTGTCAAGAAGAAGGGCGGGAGTTTCAGGATGTGCATTGACTACCGTGCACTCAATGAAGTCACCGTGAAGAATAAGTATCCGCTACCAGGATTGATGATTTGTTTGATCGATTAAGAGGAGCGGAGTTTTCTCCAAGATTGATACGAGATCGGGATACCATCGATTGAAGATCCGATCGTAAGATATTCAAGATCGCATTCTCGTCAAGATATGGACATTCTGAGTTCTGATTATGTCCTTTGGATCGATTTAATGCGCCAAATTTTATTTCATGAATATGATGAATAAGGTGTTCATGGAATATTTGGACAAGTTTGTCGTCGTGTTCATAGACGATATCCTAATCTACTCCAAGACAAAGGATGAACATGCCGAACACTTAAGGCGAGTTTTGGAAAAGGCGAGGAGCGACAACTTTTCGCCAAGTTCAGCAAGTGTGATTTTTGGAAGGACAAGGTGGAGTTTCTTGGACATGTAATGACTGCAGAGGGAGTCGCCAGTAGATCCAAGCAAAGTAGAAGCTGTGTTACATTGGGAGCGTAGAAGGCTGTGACCCGGTCGGAGTTTCCTTGGAATGGCAGGATACTACCGCCCGTTTCATCGAAGGCTTTTCGACAATCGCGAAACCTCTTACGCAATTCTTTGAAGAAGGAAAAGAAGTTTGCATGGACGCCGGAATGTGAGAAAGGATTTCAGAGTGAAGAAGCAATTGACATCGGCCGGTGTTAGTTCTAGGATGTTGCTCAAAACTTCGACATTTATTGTGACGCATCGCGCCAAGGACTCGGATGTGTCTTGATGCGAGAATGGAAAGGTCGCCGCTTATGCATCAAAGCGATTGAGGCCGCATGAGGAAAATTATCCGACACATGACCTAGAGTTAGCCGCCGTAGTGCATGCTTTGAAGATATGGCGTCACTATCGATTGGAAGCAGATGTGAAGTATATACGGATCATAAGAGCCTTAAGTACATATTCACCCGATCGGATCTGAATATGAGGCAAAGGAGATGGCTAGAGTTGATCAAGGACTATAATGTTGGAATCCATTACCATCCGGGAAGGCCAACGTAGTAGCCGATGCTCGAGTCGGAAAAGCCATACCGTGAGTGCGTTGCTAGCCACAAGTCAGGATGAGTTATGTAAGGATTTTGAAAATGAGGATTGAGGTAGTACCTAGCGGATTCTTGGCGCATTGGAAGTAAAGCCTACTTTAGAGGACCAGATCCGAGAAGGACGGAAGGATGATGACGGGATCCGTAGGATTAAGTCCAAAAGGAGGAAGGCAAGGCGAGAGGACTTCAAGTTGGATGAGCAAGGCACGTTGTGGATGAAGGATCGCATTTGTGTGCCTAACAAAAGGAGTTAAAGCAACTGATTACGGAAGAAGCCCATGACTCAAGTACTCGATTCATCTGGAAGCGCCAAGATGTATCGAGGATGCGAAGGAGAGATTCGGTGGCCGAGTATGAAACGTGAAGTTGCCGAGCATGTTGCATTGTGCGACGTATGCCGAGAGTCAAGGCAATGCATCGAGAGACCAGCAGGATTGCTACTACCTGAAGATACCTGAGTGGAAGTGGGAGGAAATCGGAATGGATTTCATTACCGGTTTAGAAGACTCAAGGAGGTTGTGACTCCATATGGGTTATAGTGGATTGCTTGACTAAAGTAGCCCATTTTATCCCGTGAAGACCACTTACTCGGGAGATAAATTAGCGAGTTGTACATGATCGGGATTGTTTGTTTGCACGGAGTGCCAAAGAGGATTGTATCGGACAGAGGTACCCAATTTACCTCAAGGTTACGGAATAAGTTGCATGAAGCCATGGGAACCCGTTTAAACTTCAAGATCTGACTTATCATCCACAGACGGATGGACAGACCAGAAAGGGTCAACCAGATTCTGGAGGATATGTTGAGAGCTTGTGCATTGGCTTATGCTACCTCTTGGGATAAGAGTTTGCCGTATGCCGAGTTCGATTACAACAATAGTTACCAGGCTAGTTTCTGATGTCACCTTTTGAGGCCTTTGTATGGTCGACCACTGTCGGACGCCATTGAATTGGAATGAGACCGTGGCGCCGTGTGTCTTTGGGCCTGATATTCTTCAAGAAGCTGAAGAACAGGTCGCCATGATTAGGGAAAGGTTGAAGATAGCCCAATCTCGACAGAAGAGTTATGCTGACAATCGTCGCCGAGATTTGAGTTTTGAACCAGAAGACTTTGTATACCTCAGAGTTACGCCTCTCAGGGGAGTTAAGAGGTTCCATGCCAAAGGGAAACTTGCACCCCGTTATGTTGGACCATTTAAGATTTTGAGCCGCAGAGGCGAAGTTGCTTATCAGCTGGAGTTGCCACAGTCGTTGGCAGGGGTACATGATGTATTCCATGTGTCCCAGTTAAAGAAGTGTCTCCGAGTTCCTGAGGAATGCAGATCGTTTAGAATCAATTGAGTTGCAGGAGGATTTGACTTATAAGGAGTATCCCGTGAGGATTCTAGACACAATGGATCGAGAAACTAGAAACAAGTCAACCCGTTTTTGTAGAGTTCAGTGGAGCAACCATGAAGAAAGCGAAGCGACTTGGGAGCGCGAAGAGGATTTGAAGAAAGAATTTCCAAACCTATTCCTTTAGTAAGCCCTGAATCTCGGGGACGAGATTCTATTAAGGGGGGGAGGTTTGTAACACCCCAAAATTTTACTTTTCCTAAATTCATGTGTGATTTGGCACTTTGGTGAATTTTTGGAATTTTCTGGAATTTATTTGGATTTATTTGGAATTTATTTGAATTTATTCCATTTTGAAATAATTGAAGAATTTAATTTTGCAAATAAATTTTTGTTGGAAATATTTTATTTGAGTCCAAAATGATCCAAAGTATTTTCGAATTTTTCTCGAATTTTTAGTCATTTGCTATTTTTAATGAATTAAATGAATTACTAGGAATTATTTTAAATATTAAATCGCTGGAAAATCAAACTCGGGTCATAATCTTGTTCATCCGACCGAGCCCGAGTCGACTTCGTGTTCGAGTCCGACCCGAGCCACGTGACTCGACCGAACCCACTCCTAACCCTAATCAATCCCAACCGTTGGATCAAGATCCAACGGTGAGATCCGCCGACCCGACCCGAAGCCAGTCCGACCGGACGGCCGCGCCGCGTGCGATCGGGCCGTTGATCGCGCCACGTGGATTTGCGATTGCGTCGTCTCCGCCGAGTCCGAGCCGGACTCACGCCGGTGAAGCCGCGCCGTGACCGACTAGGGTTCCGCCGAGCACGCCTCCGGGGCTATTTAATGCCCGGATCGCACCGAGGATCGCCATCCCACGCCGGTCCGAAACCTAGCTCACGCCGCTAGGATCCCCACCGTCTCGCTGCTATTGCTCGCCGGAGTTGGTAAAGCACTCGCCGCTGATTTCGCGCCGTTCCGCCACCGTCGCCATCCTCCGCCGACGCGTTGACCCCAGATCCAGATCCCTTGCGTCAAGGCGCACCGTGCCTACCATCCACTTCGCCGGAGGCCTGCAGCGCCGTCGGGCGTGTCATCGCTCATCGCTCGGCCGCCGCAAGCCGCCGCACGCCATTGCCGTCGCCTGAGCTATCTCAGCCGTCCGATCAAGATCGCACGATCCAGATCTTGCCACGTCATCGCACGGTGAGGTTTCGGTACGATCTCTAGATCCAATCTCTACCATTGGTGCTAAATCCAGCGGTCCTGATTAACCGCGGTCACCCCAAACGCGTAACACCAGATCAATGGGCCGTTGATTTTCAAATCAACGGCCTAGATCTAGCCACGTGGCGTAAGGCCAACCGCCATGATCGGCGCGGTCGGCGCCAGCGAGAGAAGCGTGTCTCGACACGGCTGGGCCCGCATGTCAGCGGCCCAGCCAAACTGCACCATGACGTCACGATGACGTCATGGCGGGCCCGCATGTCAGTGGCTGTCCCGGTTGCGGCGCCGACGCCAAGAATGACGTCCTGATGGACCCACCGACCGTGGTGAGCTCGTGACGTCGGCGATAGCGTCACCCGAGAGTGGACCCACATGTCGATCTCACGTGGAAGCCGTGGGCCGAGTCCACCGTAGACCCGAGCCAAGCGTGGACCAAGTCCATGGACCGTGGCGTCGACCAGCCAATCAGGAGCGACACGTGTCCATGCTGACGCAATAATTAATTTCCGGAAAAAGAAAATGATTTAATAAATCGGTTTAATAATTGATTTGAATTTCAAAACTTCAAACGCTTATAACTTTTGCGTTTCAACTCCGATTTGAGCGATTCAAATTTCTAAATTTGTATAAAATTGAGATCTACCTAAATATGAATTTTATTTAATTTTTTTGGACTAAAGTTTTTCTCTGTAATATTATTTAATTGATTATTTAAACTTTAATAAATCATAACTTTTGCATTTTAACTCCGATTTGAACGATTCCAGTTCCTAAAAATCCAGAAAATTATGTTCTCTCTGTTTATGGATTTTATTTGGAGTTTTGGGATGTTTTTGCCTAGTGTTTATTTGTGTATTTGCTATTTGCACGCTTTACGAGTAGACGTTGAAGTGCCGGAAGGATTCGAAGGAGAAGTATTAACTCAGGATCCAACTCAAGACCAAGAGCAAGTACTTTTTGAAGGCAAGTTATGCTTTGACCATATTGATCCCATTTTGAAACCTATTTTGATTTAAACTATTGCATGCTAGTTCAATTAGAAAAATACTTGGTTTAAACATGGGGGTTAGATAAATACCAATTTGCTGTATGACACCTTGATTATTTAAGTATGTGCCATGACCCTTTGTCACCCTAGTTGTGGATTACTAGTTGGACATTATTAAATTGCCAACATGGGTTTAGACCGTTGTAGTATACTGCTTAGACCTGCTACGTGCTCATGACATGGTTTTGGACAATCAAATGTTAATATTGACTTAATGATATATTGAACCTGTTTTGGAAAAGTATCATGTGATGTTGATGGCACGTGGTGCATGGTAATCAACTGGGGTTTGATAAACAGTTTTCGACCGGGGCATGTGGCAAGAGTAATCAGGTGGGCCAGTTGTGGCATTGGGAGAGTTGATTTGGTTCTTCGGGTAGTCTTGCCCTGGTCACTCTAAGGACTTAACCTTGCAAGCCTTTGAACTGGGTCATACTTGCAACCACATGGCTGGAATGGGACGGCCCTAGTTGACTAAGTCGCTAAGGACTCACTTGTGGAGCCTCAGGGTGTCAATTACACCGTTTGTGTGATTGTGCGAGGGGGCGTATCGTGGTGTGGCCGGATACCCATCTAGCAGTGTGTTGGTCCCATACTTCGCCGCCTTGGCTAAGGGAAGGGATGGTGTAGAGCACGAACCGGAGAGGACCACTGTGTTGTTTGAGGCTTAGAAAGGCTTTATTACGGAACTCGCCTTTGTGGTGTTTGACTGTATCTTGTGGGTAAAGTGCATAACCTCTGCAGAGTGTAGAATCTATTTGAATAGCCGAGTCCACGGTACTGGACAATGCTCGGGAATTACAGTCAAGGGGTAGACTTTCTGAAAATAACTTGGATTTGAAAGGTGGGTTGGCTTAATAATGAAGATGATGGAAATATGGTTTAGGATGGGGAAAATATTTATTAAACTTCTTGAAAAAGTTATTTATGCTTTACTCATTTCTACTGCTTTCGAATCTACTTATATTACTTTTCAAATGCTGTTTACTGCAAAAATACCTTGTGCTATTCCTTTGTACCAAGCCATGCATATAGTATATTAGCTTGCATTCTGTGCATGACTTGCTGAGTACCAAGTACTCACCCTTGCCTCAACACAATATCAGTTGAAGAGGAGATTATGCCAGCTTTGGAGGAGGAACTCCAAGAAGATCCGTCTACTTAGGGATGCGAGCGATCGGTTGCCTGTGGTATCTTTGGATGGCGCCACGATGTTACCTTCGTTGTTTTCATTGCTATTATTTCTCTTTTAATAAGTTTCGCCTTGCGAGGCATACATTTGTAACTTGACCATAAGGTCGAGTAACCAGTTTGGTTATTTAAATGAAGTACTTTGATAATATCGATTGGTATGATTGTGATATTTACCAATGTTAAGACTGTGTGCACTAGCGCGTTCCTGGACTAGTGCTGAATACACAGAGGGTCCGGATTTGCAAATTCGGGGTCCCGACAGAGGTGGTATCAGAGCCATACTTGACTGTAGGCTCAACCCTAGCTAGAATGGTCGTAGTGAGGATAAAACCTATTTTCTAAAGCTAAAAATTAGTGAAGACAAGAAATGACATCTCGACTTATCCCCTTCTCTCTTTTCTCGTCTCTTGCTGAAATTTTCCCTTACCTTGTCACAATTTAAAAATTCCGAGTTCTTACGTAAAGCACTCTTGTGACAGATGGAGGAAGAGTTCAACTACGTTGATCTGGGAGTTGGTCACGCCGCGGAACTTTGGCATATGCTACAGACTCTCGGAGATTTTGAGAAGCCCCAATACCAAGTAGAAGTGATCAGACAAGCGGGATTGATCAAGGCTTGTGACGTGAGGATTGAGGTACCTGCTAGGAAAAAGGGCCCAGGCAATCGCCCGATACTGCACTGACCGCCAGGAGATCTACAATGCAGATGGGTATCCAAGAAGTATCACGACGAGCAATGCGGCACATTACCCGTATCTACGCCCGAGAATTGGAGAGTACGGTGTTCCGTTACCATCCGCGCAGTGATAACCTTCTCGACCCGAAGGAGATTCAGGATGAGGATGCCACGGTTACCATTAGCTTGGCACGATTTATTGTCGCCAGGAGGATGTACTAGATAATACAAGCAAGGAGCTGCTGAAGGCCCGCAAGGAGATCACGGCAGAGAAGAACAGATGGCGGGAAGCTCAAGAGTATGTGGCACATCTTCTGCGAAGGATTGACGAGTTGGAGATGACTTTATGCGGACTGCACCAGAGCGATTACTCGAGCTACACGAGCGAGATCCAGAGGAGTCGAGATCTCGATGAGGACACCGCTTCTTCGACTACCACAGAGGACACGATTCTTTGGACATGGCGATCGTTTCGGCGCCTATGCCACGACACCGTACCCAGGCCGTGGAGGTTTTCTCGATGAGTGAGCATAGGTTCTATAGTGAGACTCCTTCGCCGAGTCGCGTCATAGAAGAAAGAGTCACCCTTTAGGCGTTAGACTCCAGAGTTAGCTCGATTTGGATTTTCATTGTTTGCTAAGTGTGCAGTATGTGTTGCAAGGCCCTTAGGCATTGTAAGCAGCCATACCAAGTTATTAATAATAAAGTTGGACCTTAAGTTACCCCTTTCGCCCGCATAAGTTCCATATTACTTGTCTATTCTTGTTTCCCTCTCATCTCTAAACCTAGAGCAAATCGACAGATGGTGAATACCCGTGGAAACTTTGGAAGCAATGGGAGTGGTTCTCGCCCAGCAGAAAACCCCAATGATGGAGCACCAGCACCGCCATTGGATATGCAGAATTTCGGAGCTTTTCTTGCTGCCCAGACTCAGTTGATGCATGCTATGATGCAACAAATGCAGCATGTCACTGCTCAGCCCACTGCTAATCAAGTTAATCAGGGGCCACGCCAGAATACAAGGCTGTCGGAGTTCATGAGAACTCACCCACCCACTTTCTCGGGGAATGCCAATCCATTGGAGGCCGATGATTGGTTAAGATCAATTGAGAGGAAGCTACACATAGCTCAATGCATAGGGAATGAGAAGGTACTCTACGCTTCTCATCAGTTGGAAGGAACAAATACGAATGGTGGGAGAACTTCGTGCCACGCAGAGAACCCCAAGATATCACTTGGGAAGAGTTCACTGCATTCCGACAAAGATCACGTGCCTGAAGGAATCATGGACCTTAAGAAGGAGGAGTTGAGCATCGAAGCAAGGTAATCACCGATGGCCGACTACCTGAACAAGTTCACCACGGCTAGCACGCTACGCACTTTGAGGATGTAGCGGCAGATAAATCCAGCAGCCTCGCTTTATGAAGGGACTTAACTCAGGATTGCAAGTAGGGTTGATCACCCACACCTTTCCAGATTTCCAAGAGTTGGTGAATAAGGCGCTTATTCTTGAGGACAAGCGCAAGGAACTGGATGAGAACAGAAGCGCAGGATGCAACAAAGAAGGATCACGTCGGAACGCATAGCAGCGCTTGAGAGTTGCACCAAATCAATTCTTGATTCCAACCACGAATGCAACAAGGACACCCTCCCGGCACCAAGACACGCCAATCGAACTATCAGACCCCACCCGCTAGAAACGCTACTCCGTGCAACAAGAAGGAACAGTGAGACGCCGCTACAACCGCAACGAGCCAGGACACTTTGCCAACAGCTTGCCCAAAGAAGACAGCAGAGTGACCCCGGCCGCTTCAATCTAGGAACCACCCGGCTAGGACGCCAGACCAGTGAGCCACACCCTGCATCGTGGTGAGAGGCCGAGTCAACCATGTCACCGCAGATGCACCGCAGAATGCTACTGACGTCAGATCGGGTAAGTTACTAGTTAACTCAAGCACTGCAACAGCTTTGTTTGACTCGAGCTTCAGATTCGTTTGTTTCGCAAGGCTTTGCTACTAGAAATGACTTGAGAATTGCAAGACTTAAGTGCATGCTTTTAGTTCAAACCCCTGGTTCCGAACTCCGAGCGGAAGTAGGATGTTCCGGTGAGAATACTAATAGATGGAATAGAGTTCCTAGCAAACCTTATTATTTTGGAGACCCAGACCTTAGACGTTATTTTGGGAATGGATTGGTTATCCAAGCACAAGGCTGTATTGGATTGTGGACAAAGGACTATCTCAATTGAGAGCCCGTGTGGGAAGAAAGTGGAATTTCAAGCCACTGCAGTTAGAGATGGACAGTTGATGGTTAACAGTACCAAGGCAATCAGCATAGAGGATGTCTCAGTAGTGAATGAGTACCCAGATGTTTTTCCTGAAGATCTACCTGGTATGCCGTGACAGGGGACATAGAGTTTGTAATAGAGCTTGTACTGCACAAAGACCGATAGCAAAGAGACCCTATCGGATGTCTACCGAGGAGTTGGTAGAGATGAAGAAACAGCTAGAAGAGTTAATGGAGAAAGGATTTATCGAGACCGAGTTCGCCGTGGGGAGCACCAGTTTTGTTTGTCAAGAAGAAGGACGGGAGTTTCAGGATGTGCATTGACTACCGTGCACTCAATGAAGTCACCGTGAAGAATAAGTATCCGCTACCCAGGATTGATGATTTGTTTGACCAATTAAGAGGAGCCGGAGTTTTCTCCAAGATTGATGCGAGATCGGGATACCATCGATTGAAGATCCGATCGTAAGATATTCAAGATCGCATTCTCGTCAAGATATGGACATTACGAGTTCTGATTATGTCCTTTGGATCGATTTAATGCGCCACTTATTTCATGAATATGATGAATAAGGTGTTCATGGAATATTTGGACAAGTTTGTCGTCGTGTTCATAGACGATATCCTAATCTACTCCAAGACAAAGGATGAACATGCCGAACACTTAAGGCGAGTTTTGGAAAAGTCGAGGAACGACAACTTTTCGCCAAGTTCAGCAAGTGTGATTTTTGGAAGGAAAAGGTGGAGTTTCTTTGACATTTAATGACCGCAGAGGGAGTCGCCGTAGATCCAAGCAAAGTAGAAGCTGTGTTACATTGGGAGCACCAAGATCGTGACCAGATTCGGAGTTTCCTTGGAATGGCAGGATACTACCGCCGTTTCATCAAAGGCTTTTCGACAATCGCGAAACCTCTTACGCAATTGCTGAAGAAGGAAAAGAAGTTTGCATGGACGCCGGAATGTGAGAAAGGATTTCAGGAGCTGAAGAAGCAATTGACATCAGCACCGGTGTTAGTTCTACCGGATGTTGCTCAAAGCTTCGACATTTATTGTGACGCATCGCGCCAAGGACTCGGATGTGTGCTGATGCAGAATGGAAAGGTCGTCGCTTATGCATCAAGGCAGTTGAGGCCGCATGAGGAAAATTATCCGACACATGACCTAGAGTTAGCCGCCGTAGTGCATGCTTTGAAGATATGGCGTCACTATCTGATTGGAAACAGATGTGAAGTATATACGGATCATAAGAGCCTTAAGTACATATTCACCCAGTCGGATCTGAATATGAGGCAAAGGAGGCTAGAGTTGATCAAGGACTATAATGTTGGAATCCATTACCATCCCGGGAAGGCCAACGTAGTAGCCGATGCTCTGAGTCGGAAAAGCCATACCGTGAGTGCGTTGCTAGCCACAAGTCAGGATGAGTTATGTAAGGATTTTCGTAAAATGAGGATTGAGGTAGTACCTAGCGGATTCTTGGCCGCATTGGAAGTAAAGCCTACTTTAGAGGACCAGATCCGAGAAGGATGGAAGGATGATGACAGGATCCGTAGGATTAAGTCCAAAAGGAGGAAGGCAAGGCAGAGGACTTCAAGTTGGATGAGCAAGGCACGTTGTGGATGAAGGATCGCATTTGTGTGCCTAACAAAAAGGAGTTAAAGCAACTGATTCGGAAGAAGCCCATGACTCCAAGTACTCGATTCATCCCGAAGCGCCAAGATGTATCAGGATCTCAAGGAGAGATTCTCGTGGCCGAGTATGAAACGTGAAGTTGCCGAGCATGTTGCATTGTGCGACGTATGCCAGAGAGTCAAGGCAATGCATCGAGACCAGCAGGATTGCTACACCACCTGAAGATACCTCGAGTGGAAGTGGGAGGAAATCGGAATGGATTTCATTACCGGTTTGTCAAGACTCAAGGAGGTTGTGACTCCATATGGGTTATAGTGGATTGCTTGACTAAAGTAGCCCATTTTATCCCCGTGAAGACCACTTACTCGGAGATAAATTAGCGAGTTGTACATGATCAGGATTGTTTGTTTGCACGGAGTGCCAAAGAGGATTGTATCGGACAGAGGTACCCAATTTACCTCAAGGTTCTGGAATAAGTTGCATGAAGCCATGGGAACCCGTTTAAACTTCAAGATGACTTATCATCCACAGACGGATGGATGACCGAAAGGGTCAACCAGATTCTGGAGGATATGTTGAGAGCTTGTGCATTGGCTTATGCTACCTCTTGGGATAAGAGTTTGCCGTATGCCGAGTTCGATTACAACAATAGTTACTGTGCTAGTTTACAGATGTCACCTTTTGAGGCATCAGATGGTCGACTCGCTGTCGGACGCCATTGAATTGGAATGAGACCGGCGAGCGCCGTGTCTTTGGGCCTGATATTCTTCAAGAGGTCAAGAACAGACGCCATGATTAGGGAAAGGTTGAAGATAGCCCAATCTCGACAAAAGAGTTATGCCGACAATCGTCGCCGAGATTTGAGTTTTGAACCGAAGACTTTGTATACCTCAGAGTTACGCCTCGTGGGAGTTAAGAGGTTCCATGCCAAAGGGAAACTTGCACCCTGCTATGTTGGACCATTTAAGATTTTGAGCCGCAGAGGCGAAGTTGCTTATCACCGGAGTTGCCACGATCGTTGGCGGGGTACATGATGTATTCCATGTGTCCCAGCTTAAAGAAGTGTCTCCGAGTTCTGAGGAATGCACACCGTTAGAATCAATTGAGTTGCAGGAGGATTTGACTTATAAGGAGTATCCCGTGAGGATTCTAGACACAATGGATCGAGAAACTAGAAACAAGTCAACCCGCTTTTGTAGAGTTCAAAGGAGCAACCATGAAGAAAGCGGCGACTTGGGAGCGAAGAGGATTTGAAGAAAGAATTTCCAAACCTATTCCTTTAGTAAGCCTGAATCTCGGGACGAGATTCTATTAAGGGGAGGTTTGTAACACCCCAAAATTTTACTTTTCCTAAATTCATGTGTGATTTGGCACTTTGGTGAATTTTTGGAATTTTCTCGAATTTATTTGGATTTATTTGGAATTTATTTGAATTTATTCCATTTTGAAATAATTGAAGAATTTAATTTTGCAAATAAATTTTTGTTGGAAATATTTTATTTGAGTCCAAAATGATCCAAAGTATTTTCCAGAATTTTTCGAATTTTTCGAGTCATTTGCTATTTTTAATGAATTAAATGAATTACTAGGAATTATTTTAAATATTAAATCGCTGGAAAATCAAACTCGGGTCAAGCATCTTGTTCATCCGACCGAGCCCGAGTCGACTTCGTGTTCGAGTCCGACCGAGCCACGTGACTCGACCGAACCCACTCCTAACCCTAATCAATCCCAACCGTTGGATCAAGATCCAACGGCCGAGATCCGCCGACTCGACCCGAGCCGCAGTGTCCGACCGACCGGTCGCGCTGCGGCGATCGGGGCCGTTGATCGCGCCACGTGGGCGGCTGCGATTGCGTCGTCTCCGCCGAGTCCGAGCCGGACTCACGGTGAGAGCGCCGCCGTGACCGACTAGGGTTCCGCCGAGCACGCCTCCGGCTATTTAATGCCCGGATCGCACCGAGGATCGCCATCCCACGCCGGTCCGAAACCCTAGCTCACGCCGCTAGGATCCCCACCGTCTCGCCGCTATTGCTCGCCGGAGTTGGTAAAGCACTCCGCCGGTTTCGCGCTGCTTCGCCACCGTCCGCCATCCTCCGCCGACGTTGACCCAGATCCAGATCCCTTGCGTCAAGGCGCACCTGCGTTTACCATCCACTTCGCCGGAGGCCTGCGCAGCCGCCGGGCGTGTCATCGTCATCGGCTCACCCGCCAGAAGCCGCCGACGCCATTGCCGCCGCTCGAGCTATCTCACCGTCCGATCAAGATCGCACGATCCAGATCTTGCCACGCCATCGCACGGTGAGGTTTCGTTATTTATCTCTAGATTCAATCTCAACCATTGGATCTAAATCCAACGGTCCAGACAACTGCGTTCACCCCAAACGCGTAACACCAGATTCAACCGGGCCGTTGATTTTCAAATCAACGGCCTAGATCTAGCCACGTGGCGAAGGCCAACCGCCATGATCGGCGCGGCCAGCAGAGAACGCGTGTTCGACACGCCGGCCCGCATGTCGGCCCAGCCTAATCGCACCATGACGCCACGATGACGTCATGGCGGGCCCGCGATGTCGCTGGTCGCCCCACTGGCAGGCGCCGACGCCAAGAATGACGTGATGGACCCCACTGTCAAAGACCGTGGCCGAGCTCGCCGACGTCGCCGATGACGTCACCCGAGTGGACCCACATGTCGGGCCTCACGTGGAGCCGTGGACCGAGTCCACCGTGAGACCCGAGCCAAGCGTGGACCAAGTCCATGGACCTACCGACGCCACCACCAATCAGGAGCCGACACGTGTCCATGCCGACGCAATAATTAATTTCGGAAAAAGAAAATGATTTAATAAATCGGTTTAATAATTGATTTGAATTTCAAAACTTCAAACGCTTTATAACTTTTATGCGTTTCAACTCCGATTTGAGCGATTCAAATTTCTAAATTTGTATAAAATTGAGATCTACCTAAATATGAATTTTATTTAATTTTTTTGGACTAAAGTTTTTCTCTGTAATATTATTTAATTGATTATTTAAACTTTAATAAATCATAACTTTTGCATTTTAACTCCGATTTGAACGATTCCAGTTCCTAAAAATCCAGAAAATTATGTTCTCTCTGTTTATGGATTTTATTTGGAGTTTTGGGATGTTTTTGCCTAGTGTTTATTTGTGTATTTGCTATTTGCACGCTTTACGAGTAGACGTTGAAGTGCCGGAAGGATTCGAAGGAGAAGTATTAACTCAGGATCCAACTCAAGACCAAGAGCAAGTACTTTTTGAAGGCAAGTTATGCTTTGACCATATTGATCCCATTTTTGAAACCTATTTTGATTTAAACTATTGCATGCTAGTTCAATTAGAAAAATACTTGGTTTAAACATGGGGGTTAGATAAATACCAATTTGCTGTATGACACCTTGATTACTTAAGTATGTGCCATGACCCTTTGTCACCCTAGTTGTGGATTACTAGTTGGACATTATTAAATTGCCAACATGGGTTTAGACCGTTGTAGTATACTGCTTAGACCTGCTACGTGCTCATGACATGGTTTTGGACAATCAAATGTTAATATTGACTTAATGATATATTGAACCTGTTTTGGAAAAGTATCATGTGATGTTGATGGCACGTGGTGCATGGTAATCAAGCGGGTTTGATAAGCTGATTTCGGCCAGGGCATGTGGCAAGAGTAATCAGGTGGGCGATTGTGGCATTGGGAGAGTTGATTTGGTTCTTGGGTAGTCTTGCCCTGGTCACTCTAAGGACTTAACCTTGCAAGCCTTTGAACTGGGTCATACTTGCAACCACATGGTCGGAATGGGACGGCCCTAGTTGACTAAGTCGCTAAGGACTCACTTGTGGAGCCTCAGGGTGTCAATTACACCGCTTGTGTGATTGTGCGGGGAGCGTATCGTGGTCGTGGGCCGATACCCATCTAACGGTGTGTTGGTCCCATACTTCGCCTTGGCTAAGGGAAGGGATGGTGTAGAGCACGAACCGGAGAGGACCACCTGTGTTGTTTGAGGCTTCCGAAAGGCTTTGTTACGGGAACTCGCCTTTGTGGTGTTTGACTGTATCTTGTGGGTAAAGTGCATAACCTCTGCAGAGTGTAGAATCTATTTAAATAGCCGAGTCCACGGTACTGGACAATGCTCGGGAATTACAGTCAAGGGTTAGATTTTCTCAAAAATAACTTTGGTTTGAAAGTTGGGTTGGCTTAATAATGAAGATGATGGAAATATGGTTTAGGATGGGGAAAATATTTATTAAACTTCTTGAAAAAGTTATTTATGCTTTACTTATTTCTACTGCTTTCGAATCTACTTATATTACTTTTCAAATGTCACATCGCAAAAATACCTTGTGCTATTCCTTTGTACCAAGCCATGCATATAGTATATTAGCCTCATTCGTGCAGGCATGACTTGCTGAGTACCAAGTACTCACCCTTGCCTCAACACAATATCAGTTGAAGAGGAGATTATGCCAGCTTTGGAGGAGGAACTCCAAGAAGATCCGTCTACTTAGGGAAGCGAGCCCAGTCAGTTGCCTGTGGTATACTGGATGGCGCCACGATGTTACCTTCGTTGTTTTTCCGCTGCTATTATTTCTCTTTTAATAAGTTTCGCCTTGCGAGGCATACATTTGTAACTTGACCATAAGGTCGAGTAACCAGTTTGGTTATTTAAATGAAGTACTTTGATAATATCGATTGGTATGATTGTGATATTTACCAATGTTAAGACTGTGTGCACTAGCGCGTTCCTGGACTAGTGCTGAATACACAGAGGGTCCGGATTTGCAAATTCGGGGTCCCGACACCAACTTTAATGCGTGATCACTTTGCTTTTCTTGGAATATCGATTTGTTTTTGCATTTGATTTCTTTTTGCTCCATTTTAATTGGATGTTATTTACTTTTTTGGCAGTTCTTGTCGCTTTATCGCGTAGACGTCGATGTTTCGGAGTCTATCGGCAACGACCCTGACTTCGACCTAGATAACATCCCTGTCAAAGAGCAAACATGCAAGCACCCTCCTTTGATCATATTGATCCCATATTTTACGTTGTCTACTTTGTTTTGTCAAACTATTATGCATGGCGTACTTTCTATAAAGTTGCTACCTTGGGGGAATTGGTAGTTATTATATCCTAAGTTTGGTGGGGTTTCCTTAATCACATTGACATGAGAATCTTGATGAACCTTAAGTTAGGTTTAGACTTTCTATGAAAGTTCATATGGGTATAAAAGTGAATAGCAGTTGCATATGTTCAACCTTGCTGTAGAAATTGTTAGAATGAGAATACGACTTGATCAAAACTCTAGTTTGTGTTCAACATGATTAAAAGTAATTATTGTAGTAAAAATGAAAAACAAAATGAAAAGAAAGGTATGATTTAGACACGAGTAAGACGTATTGTGACTGGACGTACAAGGGATGGACTTGTACGGTGCGAGGGATGGACTTGCATGTAACCAGAGGGAGATCTCGTCTGAGTCAGTTAAGGACCGAACTTGATGCTATCCACTGAGTCAAATTGTGCAACCACATGTTCTAGTATGGGATAGGTTTCGGGATTTTTGGAGCATTTTCGAATTCGGGTGGAATTTCGGGTACGGATTGGAATATGAAAATTTGATTTTTCGGGCGAAGGAGAATTGAATTCCGATTTTGGACGGATAGGGATGCCAGGTTAATTTAAACATCAAGGAAGAACCAAAATTTGAATTTAATTAATTTAAATTAAATTTTGGCAGCAGACCAAAATTGAGGATGTTACAAACCTACCCCCCTTAGAGAGAATCTCGTCCCCGAGATTCGGACGGAGAAAGAAAGAGATCGGGAAACTCTGCTCGAAGATCCTCTTCTCGCTCCCAGGTAGCTTCCTTCTCGGAGTGGTTGCTCCACTGAACCTTGCAGAATTTGATCACATGGCTTCGGGTTCGACACTCAGCTTCATCCAAAATTTTGACTGGATACTCCGGATACGACATGTCCTCTTTCAACTCCATCTCTTCATACGGCATCTGATGCTTGGGTACTCTGAGACATTTTTTCAGCTGAGAAACGTGGAAGACATCATGTACTCCTGATAGCTGCGGAGGTAGTTCCAATTTGTACACGACTTCTCCTCTTCTAGCGACCACTGGAAATGGACCAATGTAGCGAGGTGCTAACTTCCCACTAACTCTGAATCGTCGCATTCCCTTCAGCGGTGAAACTTTCAGGTACACATGATCTCCAGGTGCAAAACTTAATTCTCGACGACGGGTATCAGCATAGCTCTTCTGCCTTGACTGGGCTGTCCTCAACTTCTCACGAACCACTCTGACTTGCTCTTCGGCTTCCTTCAGAATATCAGGTCCAACGATTTGTCCACTTTTGGTCTCTTTCCAATATAAAGGTGTTCTGCATTTTTTTCCATACAGAGCTTCAAAAGGTGCCATCTTCAAACTTGACTGATAGCTATTATTGTAGGAGAATTATGCATAGGGTAAATTCTGATCCCAAGAACCCTTATACGTCAAAGCACAAGCTCTTAGCATATCTTCCAATATTTGATTTATTATTTCCGTCTGACCATCTGTCTAGGGATGGTAAGCAGTACTAAAGTTCAGATTTGTGCCTAAGACCTCATGTAACTTTTGCCAAAACCTCAAGGTAAACTGAGAACCTCGATCGGACACGATCTTCTTTGGCACACCATGTAAACACGCAATCTTGGCCATATATAGCTCTGCGAGCTTATCACCTGAATATGTTGTCTTCACAGGAATAAAGTGTGCTACTTTTGTTAACCTGTCCACAATGACCCAAATAGAGTCATATCCAGACTTAGTTCTGGGTAGTCCAGTGATAAAATCCATCCCTATTTCTTCCCATTTCCAAACCGGAACTTGCAAAGGTTGCAACAGACCGGCTGGTCTCTGATGTTCGGCTTTTACCAGTTGACAAACATCACAACGAGCTAGGAAATCAGCAACTTCTTTCTTTATATTGGACCACCAATACTTTTCTTTCAAGTCCGAGTACATCTTTGTACCTCCCAGATGAATAGAATACACAGAATCGTGAGCCTCTTTCAAAACCACATCCTTGATTTCCTTTTGGTTAGGGACTACTATTCTTTTCCCGAACCAAACAGTACCTTTCTCATCTTCTGAAAATTAATAAAACCTTCCTTTCTTCATGCACTCCTTTAGGTCTGCTATGCCTTTATCCTTCTTTTGAGCTTCTCGGATCTGATCTTCTAGGGTTGACCGCACCTCAACATTAAAAATGCAGCCTTCATTCACCAATTCCAAGTTAAGGCATTGGAATTCTTCATGAAGCGCTGGCTGGCTTTCCTGTACCATAACATTGTTGCAGTAGCTCTTTCTGCTCAACGCATCCGCAACAACATTAGCCTTTCCAGGATGGTAATAGATTCCGGTATTGTAATCTTTCACCAACTATAACCATCTTCTCTGCCTCAAATTGAGATCGGATTGGGTGAAAATGTACTTCAAACTCTTATGATCAGTATAGATCTCACATCTATTGCCGATCAAATAATGCCTCCAAATTTTGAGTGCGTGCACAACTGCGGCTAATTCCAGATCATGAGTTGGGTAGTTTTCTTCATGGGGTCGCAATTGTCTTGAAGCATAAACTATTACTTTCCCTTCTTGCATCAAAACACATCCAAGACCTTGTTTTGAAGCATCACAGTAAACTTCAAAATCCTTGTGAATATCCGGAAGAACAAGCACTAGGCTGAAGTTAACCTTTTCTTCAGTTCTTGAAAACTCTGTTCACATGATTTTGTCCATTCAAACTTCTTCTCTTTCTTCAAAAGTTGGGTGAGAGGTCTTGCTATCCTCGAGAATCCTTCAATGAATCGCCGATAGTATCCAGCTAATCCAAGAAAACTTCTGATATCTGGGACTGACTTGGGTTGCTTCCAATCCAGCACATCCCTTACTTTCGCCGGATCTACTGCTACTCCTCCAGTAGAAATGAGATGACCTAGGAAAGAAACTTCTTTTAACCAAAAATCACACTTACTAAACTTAGCATAGAGCTGATGCTCTCTTAACCTTTCCAGAACTATTCTCAGATGATCTTCATGTTCTTTTCTGTTCTTGGAATAGACAAGAATGTCGTCAATGAAGACTACAACAAACTTGTCCAAATACTCTATGAACACCTTATTCATCAGATTCATAAATAGGAAGGGGCATTTGTTAATCCGAACGACATCACGGTAAACTCGTACAGTCCATATCGGGTAGTGAAGGCTGTCTTCAGGATATCTTCTTTCCTTATCTTAAGCTGATGATATCCGGACCTCAAATCTATTTTGGAGAACACTTGAGCTCCTTTCAATTGGTCGAACAGATTATCTATCCTGGGCAAGGGGTACTTATTCTTAATGGTGACCTCATTTAAAGAGCGATAATCTATGCACATCCTCAGACTACCATCCTTTTTCATGACAAAGATTACGGGTGATCCCCAAGGCGAAGAACTTGGTCTAATAAACCCTTTCTCCTGCAATTCTGCAATCTGTTTCTTCATTTCTACTAATTCATTGGCAGGTAGCCGGTAAGGAATTTTCGAAATCGAAGCTGTACCAAGTACCAGCTCGATGACGAACTCAATATCTCGATCTAGTGGCATACCAGGCAGATTTTCTGGAAACACGTCCGGGTATTCATTCACTACAGGCACATTCCACAATGATGTACCTTTCAGACGATTCAGGGTACTACCCCCTTAGAGGAAAGATTAGACAAGAATTCCACTTGAATTCCCTCAGGGCTAGTGAGAGAAATAGTTCTACTAGCACAGTCTATCTGACCCTTGTACTTGGTTAACCAATCCATTCCAAGGATTACTTCTATACCCTTAGTATCCAATAAGATTAAGTTCGCTAGGAACTTTACCCCTTTTATGATTATATCCATTTTTGGGCAAATAGCAGTTGTTCTTAATTCTTTACCAGGGGATTGAACTAATAAAAGGTTTCTTAAATGAACTGTATCCAATCATGCTTTCTAACCAAGTATTCTGATATGAAAGAATGCGTTGCACCAGAATCAAACAGAACTGAAGTATGCACCGAGTTGACGAAGAACTTACCATAGACCACATCCAGTGCGTCCTGTACTTCCTCAGCTGTGACGTGGTTGACACGTCCTCTTCCAATAATGCGAGGGGTACACGGAGTCTGCGGTGTACCTCTCCCTTGAGCTGGTGCTGGGGCACGGGCTGGTGTAGTCCCCAGGTTGAACCGGACTGGGGTTACAGGCTGACGCTTCTGAGGACAGTTACTGGCGTAATGTCCCATCTCCCTGCAATTGAAACACTGAACACCTGGAGCTGTGGTGTTGCTCTTCTGGGCTTGGTTGCCTGCATTGCCAATAGGGGCTTGGTCAATCGGACGAGGAGTGGACAATGGGGTCCTAGCAATGTTGGGGGCTGCTGGCCTGCTCGGCTGCTGTTGGAACGTGCGAGGCCTAGAACTGCTAGCACCACGCTAGCTCTGGAACATCATCTTCCTTTTCCTTGACTCGAACAACTGACGCTGAGCATCTTCCTGTATTAAAGCTTTATTCAACATATGCTGGAAGGATGGGAAGTCATTTGATACTAGCTGAACCTTAAGATTAGGGTCAAGACCCTCCATGAACCGCCAGATCTTTGCCTCAACAGTAGCAACATCTGCAATAGCGTAGTATGAGAGTTGGGTGAATGTCGGGACCCGAATCTACAAATCCGGACCCTCTGTGTATTCAGCACTAGTCCAGGAATGCGCTAGTGCACACAGTCTTAACATCGGTAAATATCACAATCATACCACTCGATACTAATAAAGTACTTTAATTAAATAGTCAAACTGGTTGCTCGACCTTATGGTCAAGTTACAAATATACGCCACGCAGGGCGAAACTTATTAAGAGAGAAATAATAGCAGCGGAAAATAAGATAACTTCGTGGCGCCATCCAGTATACCACAGGCAATTGACTGGGCTCGCTCCCTAAGTAGACGGTTCCTCTGGAAGCTCCTCCTCCAAAGCTGGTGTAGTCTCCTCCTCAACTGGTGTTGTATTGCGGCAAGGGTGAGTACTTTGGTACTCAGCAAGTCATGCACAGAATGCAACTAATATACTACATGCATGGCTTGGTACAAAGGAGTAGCTCAAGGTGTATTTGCAGTAAAACAGCATTTGACAAGTAGCATAAGAAAATTCGAAAGCAGTAGAAACAAGTATAACATAAATAACCTCTCCAGGAGTTTAATCAACATCTTTCCCATTCCTAATCCACATTTCCATCAACATCATTATTAATCCAACCCAACCTTTCAAGTCCAAGTTATTTTTGAGAAAGTCTAACCCTTGACTGTAATTCCCGAGCGATGTCCAATACCGCGGACACGGCTATTCGAATAGATTATACACTCTGCAGAGGTTATGCACTTTACCCACAAGATACAGTCAAACACCACAAAGGCGAGTTCCCGTAACAAAGTCTTTCGAAAACTTCTAACAATACAAGTGGTCCTCCCCGGTGTTGCACACTAACCCTTCCCTTAGCTAAGGCGAAGTTTAGGCCAACCAACCGTTAGATGGGTACCTGGCCACAACCCCGGTACGCTCCCCCGTACAACTTACACAAAGGGTGTAGTTGACAACCTGAGGTCCCACAGGTACGTTATTAGCAACTTAATCAACTAGGTCCGTCCCATTACAGACATGTGGTTGCAAGATTGACTCATTTCAAAGGCTTGCAAGGTGAAGTCCTTAAGGTGACCAGGGCAAGGCTACCCGAAGAACCAAACCAACGTTTCCGGTGCCACAACTGGCCCACCCGATCATTCTTGCCACATGCCCCGGTCAAAAGCTATTTATCAAACCCCAGTTGGTTACCATGCACCACGTGCCATCAACATCACATGATACCTTTCCAAAACGATTCAATATATCATTAAATCAATATTAGCATTTGATTGTCCAAAAACCATGTCATGAGCACGTAGCAGGTCTAAGCAATATACTACAACGGCCTAAATTCCCATGTTGGCAATTTAGTAATGTCCAACTAGTAAACCACAACTAGGGTGACAAGGGGTCATGGTACATATTTAAGTAATCAAGGTGTCATACAGCAAATTGGCATTTATCTAATCTCCCAAAATTAAATAAAGTATTTTCTAATTGAACTAGCATGCAATACATTGAATCAAAATAGATTTCAAAATGGGATCAATATGGTCAAAGCATAACTTGCCTTCAAAAAGTACTTGTTCTTGGTCCTGAGCTGGCTCCTGGGTCAACACTTCTCCTTCGAATCCTTCCGGCACTTCAACGTCTACTCGTAAAGCGTGCAAATAGCAATACATGAATAAAAAATAGGCAAAAAGTGTCCAAACATCCAAATAAAATCCATAAACAGAGAGAACATAATTTTATGAATTTTTAGGAACTGGAATCGCTCAAATCGGAGTTAAAACACAAAAGTTATAGCATTTTGAAGTTTAAATAATCAATTAAATAATATCACAGAGAAAAACTTTACTCCAAAAATTAAAAAAAATTCATATTTGAGTAGATCTGAATTTTATGAATTTTTAGAAATTTGAATCGTTCAAATCGGAGTTGAAACGCAAAAGTTATAAGCGTTTGAAGTTTGAATCAAATTTGAAATCAATTATTCGAATTAATAAATCATTTTCTTTTTTCGGAAATTCATTTGTTGCGTCAGCATGACACGTGTCAGCGCCGGCCGAGCCCACCGATGACGTCAGCATGACGCCATCGGCCACGTGGCACCACCCGGGTGCTGCCACGTGTCCTGGTCCATGGACACGGCCCACGCGCGGCTTGGGTCCACGGTGGATCCGGCGCACGGCTTGGTGCGGCTGACATGCAGGCCCGCATGTCAGCGGCCCACGTGCGCTCGCACGGTGCGGCGCGCCTAGGCTACGTGGCACGATCCGAGCCGTTCGATTCAGATCGGACGGTCCAGATTGGATCGGATTTTTGCCTCACCGTGGGTGGCGTGGCATGATCCGGCGGGTGACGCGTGGCGCTACCTACGCTGTTCGATCTCGATCGAACGGTTGAACCTTATCCAGCGCTTGGTGCGACGTGGCTTACGTGGCTACATTTGGACCGTTGGATCTTGATCTAACGGTCTAGATCCAATCTGGTTTTCTAAAGTTTCGGGGAAACGTGGACTCACCGTGATCGTCCGATGAAGATCCAACGGTGCACGGAGCTCGTGGACGGAGATGGCATCATGGCAGGGTTGGGTTGCCGGCGCTAGGGAAGATGACCACGGGCGCGGCGCTACGGGCGTTCTCCGGCGTGATCGAGATGTCCCGCAGGTGCGCCTTGTCTTGGGGTTTCCGAACCTAGGCTCCAACACGGCGGAGAAGGGCCATTCTCGGTCGAGAAGACGAGGAAACCGTAGCGGCTCCGCCCAACTTCGGCGAGCGATCAGCACGGCTTGGCGGCGGCTTGAGCTCTAATAGCTAGGGCAAACGGGGCGCACGGAAGAGGGCAACCTCGGGGACCGGTCCGGGCTTTAAATAGCCTAGGCATGCGCAAGAAACCGGAACCCTAACGAACCCGGCGGAGGGGCGCTGGCGTGATCAGATCGGACTCGGCGGAGACGACGACCCACGGCCGTCCACGTGTCCGATCAATGGCCACGATTGCCAGGCGCGCACGGGTCCGAGCCGGACCCGGTCGAAACGGTGCGGCCCAATCCTGACCGTTGGATCTCGATCCAACGGTCGGGATCGATTAGGTTTAGGGCTGGTTCGGTCGAGTCACGTGGCTCGGGTCGGACTCGAGTCCGACTCGGGTTCCGACTCGGTCGGATGAACAGTACTCGACCCGAGTTGATTTTCCAGCGATTAAATATTCAAATTAATTCCCAGAAATTCATTTAATTCATTAAAAATAGCAAAAGACTCAGAAAAATTCCAGAAAAATTTTGGAAAATACTTTGGGGCATTTTGGACTCAAATAAAATATTTCCAACAAAATTTTATTTGCAAAGTTAAATTCTTTAATTATTTCAAAATGGATATAAATTCAAATAAATTCCAAATAAATCCAAATAAATTCCAGAAAATTCCAAAAATTCACCAAAGTGCCAAATCACACATGAATTTAAGAAAAGCAAAATTTTGGGGTGTTACAGTGAAGCGGTTCAGGTATTCCGACACAGATAAGTTTCCTTACTGCAGCTTGTGAAACTCTCTCCTTTTCATCTCCATGATCCCTTTAGGGATATGGGTAGCCCAAAAAGCTTCGGTAAACTCATTCCAAGCGATGTTCTAGGCATCCTCATGAGCAGCACAATAATTCTCCCACCAACTCGCTGTTGTACCCTTCAGTTGGTGCGAAGCGAACCGCACACTCTCCACTTCGTCACACTGGGCCAAGTAAAGTTTTCTTTCGACTTCCTTTAACCAGTCATCAGCTTCCAATGGATCAACTGATCCAGCAAAAGTTGGAGGTCTAGTCCTCATGAATTCCCCGAACTTGGACCGGGGCGGCTCCACTGCGGCTTGGGCTGGTGCAGCCTAGGGCGGGTTGAGAGCATTCTGCGCCAACGCTTGTAAGAGTTGAAGCTGCATCGCCATCATTTGTTCCAGATTCGGCGGATGAATCGGGGATGGAGGTGGCGGTGGTTCCTGTTGAGCTAGGGGTGGCTGCACATTCTCTTGTTCCTGTTGCTGCTGCTCCACAGGTTCTTCTTCCTGAAATTGTACTTGTCCCCAACCGCGTCCACGGCCTATACCGCGGCCTCTTCCTCTTCCACGACCACAGCCTGGGTTCTCCATCTGAAACAAGGACGGTGTAACACCCTAGTTTTCGCTTTCTGGAGAAAAACCTAATTTAAATAAATTAAATTCAAAACTTGGAGTTTATTTGGTGTTTATATTAACCTGGCATCCATTTCCCTCCAAAATCGGGAATTAATTCCCCTCCGGTCGAAAAATCGGGTTTTCCAGTCCCGCCGGTACCCGAAAATTCACCCGAGTCCAAAAATGCTCCAAAAATCTCCAAACCACTTCTAAAATGTTCCAAATATTCCAAAATGATTTTAGGAATCATTCCCCGAATTTTTGGACCTCCGTTCCTATTTTATCTCGCGCGGCTTTTGTTTAATGCCTGCGATCCGCGCCCGTATATTCAATTCCACGAAAATCATCCAAATTCAGCGGAACCAATTTTATTGGGTCCCAAATATTCTAAAATGGCTTTAGGAATTTTTCCGGAATTTTTAGGCCATTTTTCCTTATTTTTCTCTAGGGCGGATCATTCGCGTAAAAGAGAACCAACCGGAGCTTGCCACGTGGCGGTACTGTAGCATGGGGTACTGTAGCGTCGTACTACAGTAGCACGTAGCACTGTTCATCTTCCCGATCGATCTTTTTCCAGGGAAAGAACAGAACATCTCCCTTCTCTCCTCCATGGATTCAAACCTCCATAACTTTCTCATTAATCACCCGAATTGCGAACGACCGGATCCGTTAAATCCGTGTTGACGAGCTCTTTCTATCCCCGGTGGTCTCCCGCCCTAACTCTCGCCGGAATGTGCGCAGTTTACAAAAAACCGAAATGGCTTTAATCCTCATTATCTCGGCCGTTTCTAATCCGTTTCGCACGATTCCACCTCTCAAATCTCCGTGAGGGAGTCCTCTTTCCAGAACATACACTCTCCTTTAGCTTCTCCTCGTCGTTTGTCCGGTGGATCAAGAAAACCGACGGGACGTCGCCTTTTTTTTGCGTTTTTCGAGTTCATCCGCATATCTTTCTCCACGGTGATCCATTCTCGCCTCCGATTGTTCCTTTGTGTTCGTGTGGGTGTCTAGCTTCTAACCCAATCATCAATTTTAGGTTTGATCAAGAGTTAGCGATGAATTTCGAGTTTTGGTGCTTCCGGCCGAACCTCCGTTCTTCGTCGATTTTATCGTCTCCGGCGAGGTTTGGTCCAATTCCTTCCTCCTAGATGTTGCTAAGGATGTCCTCTAGAGATTCTAGGCTTTTGTTTGGATCAATTCCATGCAAAATTGGTTGGAAAATCAAGTTTTTAGAGGTGGGTGTGTTTCTTTTCTTTTGGGGAGCTCTCTGTTCTTGTTGGCCATTGAGTTGCTCTGTCATTGGGGCCTTGCCGTCTTGCGCGCGCCGGCTCGCCGTGGCCACCCGCCCGGCCGCCCCACTGCCGCCGCCGCCGCTTCGCCTGCGCCTCGCCTGCAGGCGCCTCTGATTCACCATAATAAATATTCTTTAATAAAATACATTTTGATGGGGAAAATGACTATTTAGCAGGTAGTTTGAATAGAGTAAATCGGGGGCAATGTAACTTGGAGACAGATGAATATTAGTGATAATGGGAGGATTGTTATTATGAAATTGATTTATGGTGGTGATCATTTAACTGTTGAGAAGTGGGATTGTGATAGTAGTTCACAACATAATGAGTATGGATTGGGGTGAAATGCAAATTGGAGCTAGATGAATATTAGAGTTGATGTGGGACTTATAATCATAAAGTTGACCTACGAATGGTAGTCCATATATTTCGGTGGATGGGGAGAATGTTGGAAGATGTATGATGTCGGTGAAAGTAAATAAATGTTATTGAGAGTCATATTTATAGATCAATTAGAATAAGTGGTGAATTATATTTCAGTGGATTTTAACAAGAATACTATGCGATAATCATTCAGGGAGATTGTGAATAGTCCAGAATGTTTGGTGGTTTAGTGAATGATATTATCGCGTATTTTTGGTGGATTAAAATAGATAATTTAGAGGTGATCATGTGAAGGACTAAATATATGATGCTATGAAGTATTATAGGTGGATTGTATCCTAGATGATTAGAGCTGATATTATGAAGTATTCCTGGTGGTTTAACAGATGACTTTGTGAAATATTCTTAGTGGATGATAAGATTGATCGCCCTATGAGTGACGAATAAATCAATAATACTAGTCATAATTCAAGGGAAATAGACACACTTGATTGGGGTTTAATATGATTTTGAGAGTTAGGATATTTCCATGATATGCTCAATACTTGATGGATACGATATTGAATCGGATTATTCATATGATTGTACCACTAGGGCAATTTAATGATTATTGGAGATTACAGAATTAATTATAAGGATTGTCATCAACCCCTGAGCTTTGTATTTTATAAAATAAACTATTGGTGGAATAGAATAGTACGGTAGAAATGCTTAGACTCGCAAACGGTCAATATGCACCTATGGGTGGGACTTTCAATTATCTCTTGACAACTGGTGTTGGAAATTATTAGGCAAAAAGGTATTGCCGTTGGTTTGCAAAATAAAAATAAAATGAAAAATGATTTCGACTTGGGCGGCATGGAATGTCGGGTGGAAGCGAACCAAGCCTTGGTTCTTTTGTGCAAGTACCGCCCCAAGTCAGTTAAGGACCGACGCTTATGACTGTCTCCATTCTAAGCATAACCGTACAACCACATGTCAAAGTGGGCACGACCTGGTTAACTAATTTGTAGAAACCTGACTTAGACTCACCACTCGGTTGTTGTGTGAGAGCCGGAAGGAGGCATTGTTGTTGTTGTTGTTGTTGTTTTTCTCACACGGCGCAAGAGGGGGCTTCTGTACTGGGTGGAAAGAACCCTAACAGCGGTGAAACCTCAGCGGGTGAGTCAGGTTAGGCGTATACATTGTAAAGGCCTTGTCATGATATCCCTGCCGGCACACCTAAGGAAGTGTGCTAATTGCATGGCATCCAGGGAATATCATGTCTTGTGGGTAAAGTTGTACACCTCTGCAGAGTTAAAACTATTCGAATAGCCGTGCCTACGGTCAAAGGCAAAGCGAAGAATGCTTTCATACTGGTAGACTTTGGTTTTTGGTTTCAAACTACAAATTGGTTTGTTTTGGGATCCGGGAGCGGTTAGAACTCTCGGGTGTGCTTCTGGCGGCTAAAGCCAGGTAGGTGGAAGGAACCTGATTTGTGTGAACCATGGCGGACAGAGCCATGTGATTGGATGGAACCCTGATTTTGTTGAGATGTGGCGGATAGAGCCTGTATATTAGTGAGTGGTGGTTAGAACCTTCACTACAATATTACATAATTCAATTATTAAAAAGAATTGCTCAATGATGCTTTGTGAAAAATTATTATCAAGTATGATTTAATGAAACTTGGCTTTATGCAAAAGAACCATATTAAGCCATCTTTGGATAGCCTACATTGTGCATATTTTTTCCCAGACTTGCTGAGTACTTTGTGTACTCACGTGCTACATTCTAATCCTCTCTCAGAAGTGAAAGAAGCTGTTCAAGATTTCCAACGACTAGGGTGCGTTCTCCACTCGATTGCTTGTGGCAATTGGATGGGTCGCATTGGCGTTTTCGTCTTCCGCTGCAGTTGTTCAAGTTGTTCAGCCTGTTCAGGTCGTAATGGTAAACCTTGACCATAAGGTCTTTGCTTTCATTTGGTATTATTCTTATTTAGTTATTTGTATTCGTGATATGGTTGTTGATTCATCACTTTTGACTGTGTGTACTAGCTACTGATCTGGGACTAGTACAGAAATACACAGAGGACTCCGGATAGCCGATCCGGGGGCCTACAGACGGCCAAAGCACAAGGAAAGAGGGAAAAGCAAAGATAAGAAACAGGGGACTAACAACATCCACCAGGACAAAAGCACACCACAGAAAGAAAACCAACAAAACTCTTTATTCAAATCAAAATAGTTTGATAACGATGGCTATATCACAGACGCACAAGGCATGATACAGACCACCACAAGCATTTATTCAATGCGCTAGCGAACAAAATTAGGGCTCTTCAGGCTAAAACATCTAAGTACTAGCGTCGCTCTCGAAGACACGCGGGGACGGGTCCTCCTCCTCCTCGCTCCTGCTGCGGGACGGGGTAGCATCCTGTGAAGGTCCTGCTCCTCCAGGGGCAGCCAAGAAACTTAGGGAAACCCCCAGAGGCGACTGGCGACGAACAGATTTGCGCGCGGTCACATGAAGCTTCGGGCCTTGATGATGCTTGGCTGGCGGGGCATCTGGCGTCAACCCTCTCATAGGTAGATCCTCCGGACTGGCGCTGGTGGTGGTGGTGCTACTGGCTGTGCCGTCTGCACAGGGGCCGGTGGAGGAAGAACGGCTGCCTGCTGAGCCTCCTTCAGCTGGCGAATCTCCTCTCGAGCTGCAGCCAACCTCTCGTACACGTCCTGGAGCTCGTGGGTGGTGCTGACATAAGCCTCATCCTGGGCTCGGATGAGCGATCCCATATGCACAATCGTCGGATCCGCCTCGCGATCCAAACTCGAAACCTGCTGTGGCGCGCTCCTTCCTCATGGCAAGGAAAAAGGCGATATGGCGAGTCCTCCAGCCTGTCACTGTAGCTGCTGCCCAAATGGACAAGGGCCTGCCTCGCTGCATCCTGTAGCGCATCTCCCATTTTCAGTCTCTCCGAAGTGAAGTAGAACGGATGATCCTCAGCCAGACTCCGACTCCTGGCGTACACCAACAGCCTGACCTTCCACATGTTGTAGCCAATGCTAGGCACGGAGGTACAACGGTACTCTGGGCGATGGGGAAACTCTAACTCCTGGATCATCAGGGACAACTCCGCACAAAACCCTCCAGCCAACGAAGCAAAGGTGGTGTAGACCGACATCTACAAATTTTTGAAACAAGACAAGATTAGTAACCAGTTTTAAATAAAACATAAGATAAGAGTAGGACACTAAGACAGAAGAGATATAAGCAAAGGAACTTAAAATTTTATAAGTAGGTTTTTATAAATATACTAGTCCTTAAGGCTTTGCCATTCTAAGTAGGTCACATCCTACAGTCGTCCAGGCTCTGATACCACCGCTGTGAGATCCCGGATCGGCTATCCGAAATCTCCTGTGTATTTCTGTACTAGTCCCAGATCAGTAGCTAGTACACACAGTCAACAGTGAAGTATCATTGCCGAACATAACGAAATTGTAACATAAACATAAAGTATTAGCCACATGGCTACTTATTACACCATAAGGTCACATGACCATAGTCACGACAGCGGAAACAAAACGACAAGAAGTGAAACCCAAATAACACCACAGGCGACGACTAGGAACGCGATTAGATGTCCTAGCGATCCTCTTCAAACTCTTCGGGGTAGAATGCACTGTCTTCAACGGCGTCCTGATAGTTTTCTGATGACAACAATTTATGTAGCATGTGAGTACAAAAGTACTCAGCAAATCTGGGAAAGTATGCACATGTGAGGCTTTCCAAGGAAGGCTTATTGTGGTTCTTTTGCTTAAAGCCAAGTTTCATCAAACCATACTTAATAATAATTTCCACAAAGCATATTTTAGCAATTATTTTAACAATTGAATTATTTAATATTTCAGTGAGGGTTCTATCCACCATCACTAGTATAAAGGCTCTATCCGCCACATTTTAAAAGATCAAGGTTATCCACACATGACTATCCGTCATGAAATAAAAACAGGTTCCATCTACCTGGTTGGCTCAATCCGCCAATTAAACATCCGAGAGTTCTAACCACTCTCGAATCCCAAAACATCATTTATTTTCAAAACCAAAACTAAAAAAAAAATCTACCAGTATGAAAGCATTCTTTGCTTTGCCCTTGACCGTAGGCATGGCTATTCGAATAGTTTTAACTCTGCAGAGGTGAACAGCTTTACCCACAAGACATGATCATCTCTTTAATGCCTCCGGATTAACACACTTCCTTTGGTGTGCCGGCAGAGAGATCATGACAAGGCCTTTACAATGTATACGCCTAACTCGACTCACCCGTTGAGGTTTCACCACTGTTAGGGTTCTATCTACCTAGTACAGAAGCCCCCTCTTGCGTCGTGTGGGGAGTACAACTTGCCTCTATCTAGCACCCACATTCCACCAACTGGCGAGTCTAAGTTAGGTTTCTACAAATTATTTAGCCAGGTCGTACCATTATAGACATGTGGTAGTACGGTAATGCTCAGAATGGACAGTCATAAGCATCGGTCCTTAATTGACTTGGGGCGGTACTTGCACATTGGAAACTAGTGCTCAATCCGCACCCACCCGACATTCCAATCCGCCCAAGTACAGATCCCTTTTTTTTCTTTTTCATTTTATTTTATAAAAACAGTACCAATTACTTTACCATAATCATTAAATCACATCTTGAATCAAAAATTTGATATAATCCCACCCATGGGTCATTTTCATCAATTTCGGCCCAAAGCAATCCTACCGTACTACTCAACGAATGTCATAATGTAAACTAGGAATGACATAGCAAAGTGTCCTAGGGTTACAAATAACATGGGTATCAATAATCAAGGAGATGATCAAAATTCGGAATAACTAATGAGCTATATTTGACATACGATGATAAAATAGCTATGCATGCGATAAAACGTTGTAAAAGCATTTGCAATCATGGGATCAAAATGCATCAAGGGACTTGCCTTCGTGCTCGACAGAAGTCTCAAAGTCTTGAAGTCCGGCGGCGGGGTCGGCGGGATCCTCGGCTACGCGTAAAACGGTATAACAAAAAAATAACAATAAATAAAATCTAAAAAAAAATTATAAAAGTTATACTGGCAAGAAGCTATTGATTTTATATGAATTTATAAATTTTAACGGAGTCAATCGGAGTTCGGACGGAAAAGTTATGAGCCTCCGAAGTTTGAAAATCAAGGAAAATGGAAAAACGAGGGAATATTCCCGGAATCTTTATGTTAGCTGAATTTTTTTTGGAGATTAGTCCCTATGGAGGGTGGGACACTGGGACTGGGACTGGGACCCTCATGTCATCCTCTAAGGGCTTCTTCTCCAAGCTCTAGCCATGGAAAACAGAGGAGCTTGGGCTCCTTAGGGCGCCGGCCATGGAGGTCAAGGCGAGGGCACGACAGTGGCGGCCCGAGGCGGCAGGTCGGCGGATGGCGGCGCTGGCACCGGGCGGCGAGCGGCGGCGCTGGGTGGTGCGGTGGGCTCGGCCGGTGTGAGGGCCATCGAGGCGGGCGGCGGTGGCGCCCGGCGTGCCAGAGGCGCGGCCGGCGGGCGCCGTCGGGCGGTGGGACCGGGGCAGCAAGGCGGCGAGGTCGCGATAGGGGCGGTGACGACACCGCATGGCCGGCGACCATGCACGGGCATGAGCCCAAAACAGAGAACCCAAATTTTCCCAAAAATTCGAGAAAATTTTAAGAAAAATTGAACTATAGCTTCACAAATTTAAAGATAGAACATCTAGAGGGCATCTAGAAGTACTTAGGATAGCAAAGAATTGAAGAAGGAACTACCGGAAATGATGAATTCAACGAAAATCGATGGTTCGGCAGAAGCGATTCAACTCCAAAATTAGGATTCAAACTTCGACGAAACCTGAAATTGATTGAGGGGTTTAGATCTTGCCAACCACACGAACACAATGGTTCAAACGGAATTGGATTCGGCTCACCGGAGAAGAAGATATGATGATGAACCCGAAGAACACGAAGAACGACGTTCGGCGTTGATTTTCTCGATCTTGCGGACGAATGGCAAGGAGAGGCTAAGGGAGAGTGATACCACCGGGAAGAGGACTCCAATACGAAGTAAATGGAGGTGGAAGTGCGCGATTTGGTGAAGAAACGGTCGAGTTATGAACATAAATGCAATTTTTGGTTTTTAGTCTAATGCGCCGTTTCCGGCGAGATTGAAGACTAATTATTATGGGGAATGGAAAGGTCTCGTCACTACTAGGGATGGAATGGGTACGGATATTTTCCGACCGACCGACCGACCGAATTGATTTGGATGATGATTTGGATAGTTTCACAGATATCCAGTTGATTTCTCGGATAAGGATATGGATACAGATAATTTACATGGATCCAGATACGGATATGGAACACTGATTATCCGATGGATACGGAATATCCGAGTTTTTGTTCGGATAATATCCGAATATGACATACGAATATTATCCGAATAACACGTTTCAGAATAACACATTAACAATTTAACATGTTTCACTGTTTCAGAGACTAGGGTCTGCATTGGATGACAAGATATAATGTGTTCATATGTGCTAGATGCTAATTTGGAGATATTTGGGTAAAGATGGTACAAAAATTGGCAAGTGGCGTTTCAGGAGGGCTACTTAGTATTCAGCAACATATGCCAGCTGCAAATCATTTGGTTCAATTATTGCAATGGGGTACATTGTTACTCACAGAGTCACATGTATGACTAGTTAGGGATAAAAAGGCAAAAAAAAAAGACATACAAATATATTTCTTTTGGAATTTTGAATTAAAATTTGGACCGATTTTGGAAAAAAACTGAAATTGGATTTTAAAATATTCGACTAATATTATTCGTATCCATGTTGATTCCGATCCGTATTCGATCTGTATTCGTAACCGATATTATCCTGTATAATTCGTATTCGATTCTGTATTCGATAAAAAATACGGATACGGATATGAATAGGACGATATTCGACCGTATCCGATCCGATCACATCCCTAGTCACTACGAATCCAACGGACCCGGCCTTGCATGATTTGGAGGTTTATGGAAGGTATTATGAGCATTTGAATGGAGGGAGGCAATGGAGGAAGCTTTTGTTCTTTTCCCTGGCAAGAACACCATCGTGCAAGCCATCCCAAGGTTAAGGGTGATGCTACAGTAGCGCCATGTGTCGTCTTCCTATTGGTCCAAGTTAAGTGGAAAGAACCGCGCGAGAGAAAAATTAGCAAAAATGGTCTAAAAATTCCTAGAACCATTAGGGAATATTTTGAACCCAATAAAATTTGTTTGCGGAATTTGGATGAAATTTGTAGTTTAGAATATTCTGGGGCGAATAGCGGGCATTTAACGAAAGCCGCGTGAGATAAAATACCAGAGAGCTTCCAAAAATCTTGGAAAAAATCCCAAAATGTTTTTAAAATATTTGGAACCTAATGCAATAGGTTTCGGGATTTTTGGAGCATTTTCGAATTCGGGTGGAATTTCGGGTACGGACTGGAATATGGAAATTTGATTTTTCGGGCAAAGGAGAATTGAATTCCGATTTTGGACGGATAGGGATGCCAGGTTAATTTAAACATCAAGGAAGATCCAAATTTTGAATTTAATTAATTTAAATTAAATTTTGGCAGCAGACCGAAATTGAGGATGTTACAAGTTATTTTCATGAAAGTCTAACCCTTGACTGTAATCCCCGAGCAGTATCCAATACCGTGGACTCGGCTATTCGAATAGATCTTACACTCTGCAGAGGTTACACACTTTACCCACAAGAGACAGTCAAACACCACAAAGGCGAGTGTACGTAACAAAGTCTTTTGGAAACCTCTAGCTATACAAGTGAACCTCCCCGGTTGCCATACACCATCCCTTCCCTTAGCAGAGGCGAAGTATGGGACCGACATACCGTTGGACGGGTACCATGCCGCACCACCTGGTACGCCCCCCTATAACTACACGAAAGGTGTAGTTGACACCCCAAGGTACCACATGCAAGTTATTAGCAACCTACTCAACTAGGTCCGTCCCATACCGGACATGTGGTTGCATGGTTGACTCAGTTCAAAGGCTTGCAAGGTTAAGTCCTTAGGGTGACCAAGGCAAGACTACCCGAAGAACCAAAACATCTTTCCCTTGAACCAACCATGGCCCACCTGACCATTCTTGCCACTTGCCTCGGTCTAAAACAATTATCAACCCCCAGTTGATTACCAAGCACCACGTGCCATCAACATCATCAATAACACGTGTGGCAGTTTCCAAAATCATGTTCCATCTCTCATTAGGTCAAGATTTATTTTTTCGACATTCAAAATTATATCGATAACACGATTGCAAGGCTAAGCATTATACGACAGCGGTCTAATTACCCATGTTGGCAAGTTAATAATGTCCAACTAATATTCCATAACTAGGGTGATAGGGGTTCATGGCACATAATTAAATAGTCAAGGTGTCATACAGCAATTAGGTATTTATCTAATTTCCCAGGACTATTTAAAACATTTTCTAATTAAATTAGCATGCAATAATTTGAATCAAACTAATTTTTAAAAATAGGAGCAACATGGTCAAAGCACAACTTGCCTTCAAAAAGTACTGGTTCAGGCTCTTGCACTTGTTCCTGTGTCAAAAATTCACCTTCGAAGCCTTCGGGCACTTCAACGTTTACTCATAACGTGCAAAAATAGCAATGTAATAAATAAACGGTAGGCATGCAAAGTTCAAAAATTCAAATAAAATTCATAAACATAAAGATCACAATTTTACAAATTTTTAGAAATTTGAACCACCCAAATCAGAGTTAAAACACAAAAGTTATAACTATTTGAAGTTTGAAAATATATTTAAAATGAATAAACCGAATTTACTAAATATTTTCTTTTTCGGAAATTAATTATGACGTCATCCCTGACATGTGTCAGCACCAGAGCCAGCCACATGTCAATGATGATGTCAGCCGCTGGCCGGTCCACTGATGACGTCAGCATGACGTCACCCGCCATGTGGCCGAACCACAGGCTGACGCGTGTTAGCACTGTGCCGTGGACCCGTGCACCGAGCGGCTTGGCCGACGGTGGATCTGGTCCACCGAACCGGTGCGGCTGACATGCGGGCCCGTCCTGTCAGCGGCGCACAGGCGCGCCCGCACGGGTGACGTGACTAGGCTACGTGGCTAAACCTAAGCCCTACGATCGAGATCCAACGGTGGGTATTAGATCTAGGTCGCTACTGTTGCGGAAATACGTGGACTCACCTCAGCCGTTCGATGGAAATCCGATGGTCCACGGAGCTCGGGGCGGCAATGGCGGCACGGCAGGCTTGCAGTACCGGAGACGAGGACGACGACACTCCAATCGGCGGTCCGTGGCAGCTTCGGCGAGGTGAATCGTTCCACCCGACGCGGGTTGATCTCGCGCACCCGGATCTGGGCTCGGAGGCAACGGGTAAGCGGTGAGCGGAAGCGGAACAGCTCCAAACCTGAATGGAACCCTAGGCTAACTTCAGCGAGGAATTGCGGCGAGGCTACGGCGGCTCGAGCAGTGTGGGTTGGGGCAAAAGACGCGCACGGCAAAGGGCTTCAACGGAGAGGTGGCGGCGCATTTAAATAGTGCCTCGACGTCCGTGATTTTCTCGGAGTTTGAAACCGACTCGGACGTAGCGGCGGAGTCCAGCGCGGAGACAACCTGCTGACGTGGCGCAATCCGGTCCCTCTGCGCGGATCCGATCCGGCGTCCCCCTCGCGCGCATACGCGGCCCACGCACAGCCGTTCGATCGAGACCGAACAGCGCGCGATTCTAGGGTTAGGGTTTGGCGCGGTTCGGGCTCGAGTCCGACTCGGGCCCAAGGAACAGTGAAACCCGGCCGGCTAATTCTAGTGGATAAATACTTTAGAAAATTCCCAGTAATTCAAATAAATCAAGAAAAATAGCAAAAAGCTCAGAAAAATCTCAGAAAAATTCTAGAAAATATTTTAGGGCATTTTGGACTCAAATAAAATATTTCCAACAAAACTTTATTGAAAACTTTTAAATATTTAAATAATGAAGTAATTGACTTAATTCAAATTAAATCCAAATAAATCCCAAAAATTCCCAAAAATTCAAAATAGCACTAAAATACAAGAAAAGCAAAAATTGGGATGTTACATCGTGTCATTGGCCCTTGCATGTTAATTGAATCTTCTATGTGTGAGCTAGTGATGTCCTCATCACTTAACGTGTTAGAGTACATTGAATCGGATTGGATCCAACCACTAATGGCCATGTGGGCTTTGCACCTTGGTTAGGCCTCTAGTGTAAGGTTCTACAGAAGGGGCTATATAAAAGGAGTTCATGAAGGCCAGGGTTTGTACAACATCACCCAACAAAAACCCTAGCAGTCACCACTCAGTCCCTGCCGTGCGCGTTAGTGCTAGCACACCGACGTATGGCGTTTTTCCCCTAAATTTGTGGACTTCGGTAGAAGCGTTGCTGCTATTGCAATATTGATCGGGATGATCATTCGTGTTGTTCGACCACCGCTCAAGGACACGCACTATGTTGAATCGAGCTGCTTCAACTCTCTTTCCACCGCACTGCGCGTCTAATGGTTACAATCAATGCTCTCTTGCTTGGTTTCCTGGTTTATGCGGTAGAATTTTTTTAATATAAGCTTAGTGTAGTCTACCTATATTCCTTCTGTGGTACGACGGGAAGATTTTTCTGGACGTGCGGAGACGAGAACTTCTCCCCCTAGAAACGGTACAGATCGGAGCTTGACTTAAATCCTTACCTGTGGGTTTTGAAACGCACCCTTTAGATGCCCGAGGATTATTTGCATGTGGGTTTTCACCTAGGGGAATTGGCCGGATCTCGGTAGGGATTTGAACTCTCAAACAAGCCCTTAGCTAGGGGGTCTTACACCGGTCATGCAAAACCCTAGAAAAAGTGGCGGATCGAGGAGAAGAAAGAAACATAGAAAGGGAGAAAGAAAAGGCGGCAATTTAATCATAGGGTTCATCATTGCTCACTTTCCGTCGTCGTCGAAGCTAGGGAAAGCAAAGCGAAGCAAAGCAAATTGAAAGCAATGCTTAATTAAATATTTTCGTGTTGCGTGAGGGAGGAGAAGCCAGCTGAGAGTCCGTGTCACGGCCCTGGCCGACGGTGATGGCGATGCTTCAGGCGGTGTGAGGGAGTTTGAGCCCACTAGGGTTGGGTCAGGGTCAGGGTCAGGCTCTTAGGGTTGGGCTGGGTGAGCTTTTTAGACCGACCGGGGCAGGCACTCACTGCATCAAAAGGCATGCATCTAAAAGGAATCATTCCCTTTAATTGCCTTTTCATTCAAACTCTTCTTTAATGGGAAAAAATTGCACCTTTTGGTCCTCGAGTTGCGTGCGAAAATTCTTGATGAGATGCTCTCGTCGCCTCTGAATCTTAATGGGATTTGTTTCTGCTTGTTTTTTTAATCAGTATAATTACCTTTGTTGATTTTAATGAAGAAAAATACTCCCTCCGTTTCATAATGGCTATAGTTTTAACTAAATTCACATAAAATAAAAAGACGTGAAAAATAACTTGTCTACTCTTATTTAATTCATCCCCTTTGTGATTAATGAAGGGTAGCTGAACAGATTAGCTGAACAGATAGCTGTATTGATGAAGGGTACAAAGGTCATGTTGCCTCTAAAATTGCATTGGAATGTGAGAACCACAACCATTTTGATAAAAATTTTAAATGCTAGAACTACAACCATTGTGAAACGGAGGGAGTAGCATTCTATATATGGTACTTTCAACAGTACCATCGGAATACAACGACGTTTTTTTTTTATCAAAACCTAACTCTCCACGTTTACCCGTCACAAGGACGGGGATGGGTATTGGGGGAGATTCGATCTAGGGTTGGTTGGTCTGGGCACCGGCTGGGAATTTTGTTGCGTCATGTCTCGCTATTCGGTGTTTTGAGTTTTTTGGTTTCTCAGATGTAAAAACCGAACCGAACACCGATAATCGAATGACGTTAAAATATAAATTGAAAATTGAAAAAAAAAAATCAAAATTTCTGGTTAATTCGGTTCGATTCAGTTCGGTTTTTCGGTTTCGGTGAAAAATACCCATCCCGAATTTTGACCATCAAAAGCAAGAAGGTAAAGCAAGTGGCATCAGAAATTTGGCAGTGCTTTAGACGATTGGCTGTGGGTCTAGTGTGGAATTCCTATAGTTCTGTTGTTGTCAACACTACTAATTTGGCAGGTGTCATCCTAGCTTAAGAGTGTCACTGATGTGAGCTCCCCGAAGTTCTATGTGGCTCTGAAAGGTTGAGCTTTCTGCGACTACACGGGCTCAATCTGCAAGCACCCAGTGAATATGTTGAACTATTGTGCGATCTGTCTGTCCACAGCAAATTTCCTTGGGGCACCATCTTGCATCCAAATTTGTGGGTTGAGGAAACGCGCACTTGATCTAAATTGCCGCTGTCACACTATTCTAGCTTATTGCGAATAGGATGTGACCGAACTTAATTGCAAGGAATCTTGTTTGCTGAAAGTGAAATATGAAGGAGAGGTCGACAAGCAAATGGGAAATGATCGACAGTTAGTGAAGAAAGATAGTGGTTGACACTACTACAGAACCGGTCACCACAAGCGGTTCGTAACCGCTTTCAGAAGCGGTTTTAGAACCGCTGGTAAGCAACCGGGAGTGATACCCTTCGGGGTATCACAAGCGGTTCGGACAACCGCTTGTGGTGAGACACCACAAGCGGTTCGAAAGGCGTCCAGGAAGGCTCGGAGGAGCGCCACGTGGGAGATCTTCACAAGCGGTTTGTGTTATAAACTGCTTGTGAAGACTTCCTCTCCACAAGCGGTTCGTATTACAAACCGCCTGTGGAGGTGCTCTCTCCACAAGCGGTTGGAGATAATAACCGCTTGTGGAGAGGCATTGTATATTATATATTCAATATATAATATGTTTTTGAGTAGGGTATCAATATGTATGGATTTTGACATTAAAAATACATAGAAATATTTGGTTTTTGTATACAATTAAATATATATTACTCATACGTACTCATTGAAATAATCACAGATCATTTACAGAAAAGTACGAACTTAATAGACTAAAAGATGGATAGGTTTGATGGACAGTACATGAAATAATGAGCACTTTTACAAGTTTGATTTACACATAAGCAACTTTTACAAGTTTGAAAGAATAAAAGGGTGAATCTCGAGCTGATTTAATTCTTGCGTGCATCGCTGTTTACGTCCTTGGTCGACGTTGATATCAGATCACCTGTCCTTATAGAAGGACAATCTCTCCAACCCGGTGTGTGGAACTCGCCGTCAGGGGATACAATCTAAATCAACAATAAAGCCAATGAGTTGTTCTTGAAGTGCTTCAACCCGGTGCGGCGGGATCACATCTTGCACATCGATGTTGGGCTGACAAAGAACGAAATTAATAAATCTTTGAGTATGTAATTAAAGTGTAAGTATTAATTGATATGTGCACTCACCTCGTTGTCGCTTATGGGCACATCGCCGTGGGTAATATTTTGCATGTAGTGGCACACATAATAGCCACATAAGTTGTTTCCATCATCTGTTTTAATACTCGAGTGCTTATTTGGAGATGAATTCATTCTCGAATTGTCCTTGTTGCTTCTTGCGAAACCTTGCGAATGCCCTGTGTGGCGTTATTATGAATAGCAATTATCAGACTTGGAATTAGCAAGGTATTTCAATATAATAAGGAAACAATTGTATATATATTTGCTATAAACCTGTTTAGGACATCAATGATATACTGATATTGTTCCACCGGTCCCCTTTTTGAGTCTTGAACAATGATCTTGCTACTATCAAGCTTGATGACCAAAAGGATCGGTGATACCTGGTCATATATTGCGACATATATATAACTAGCTAGCAGTATTATCAATGCCTTGGAAAAGAAAAGTTTATTAATGCGTTATGAGAACACGTAAATATACGTACATGAAGTTGAAGGACAGAAGTATGTATGGTTTGTAGTGTTGTCCCATGAATGCATCTAGAACGTAATCCTCAAGAGCTTTAGCGCTGTATCGAAATACGATCTCATTGACAATTTCCGGGTCGAGGAAGCCCACGTTGAATATGTTCTGTTTTCTACATCGTTGTATCTCCATTCTACGTAGAAATGTATAAGTTATTAGAGTTGCACTTCTATGGTACAAGGAAGTAAATGGTAAAGTTATGAGCTTGATACTTACAGGCACCAGCAGCTCATGAGAGACACGTTCATAGAGTCGCTATGGTAGATATTGTATATGTCTTCGAATTCGAGCCATATGGTGTTGTCCCACGATAGAAATCTTCTTGTCGACCGGAGGGGAACATTTCTTTGTTGAGCAGACTCTATCATGTACCATTCATGAAATTGTCGCATCTTGGTTGGCGTGTCCTTTATCTTATTTGGATCAATTAACTCCGGCCAAGCTTATATTGCCATCGACTTACGCCATTGGGAGAACATCCGATCCTAGAGCGGCAGCTACGGAAGTGAGTCTGCCTCCTTCATAAATCTCTCAAGGTTCTCTGATCTTGCCGCATGGTGATCTTGATCTCTCTTACGCTTTGCCGCTTTGACCCGTTTACTCTTAGTGTAGCCTTTATTATTGTACGTTCATAGTTGGACGGCACAGAGAGTGGCATTGCACGACAGGTCAAGAAGTGTTCCATCACTTTTGGATCAACTTGTACGTTTGGGTCAGCTGACTTCTTTGGTGCGAAGTGTGCAGCCACTTCTTCGGTGACGATCGCGTAATTCTCCTCGTCGGTCCTATCATATGCCCTCTTTGGAGGTTCCTTTACCCTTTTTGACCGGCTGGACTGTGCCTTCGTGGGAGCAGGTGGAGTAGTATGGCTCTTGAGCTTCTTCCTCGGAGGAGATGGTGGAGGTGTCGGTTGTCGTTGTGGAGGAGGCGTCTGTTCTCGTTGTGGAGGAGGCGTCTGTTGTTGTTGTGGAGGAGGAGTCGGTTGTCGTTGTGGAGGAGGCGACGCTGAAGGAGGCGTCGGTTGTCGAGGAGGCGTGGGTTGTCGTTGTGGAGGAGGCAGGCTTCCCTACGGGCGACTCGGAGATGACACCTCCACGCCATCTGGAAATATGATCAACCTTTTTCGCCAGAGGATGATATTGTGGAGGGCCTGTCCAAGCTTGGTAACGTCGTCGCCTCCAGCAATATCGAGTACTAGTTCTTCAAATCCGCTCAGCACCTCCTCCACTGCGACCTTCGAGTAACCCATGGGTATTGTGTTGCGGTGGAAGGTCCGCCCGGTGACACCGGCAATGCCATCCCGTAAGCCACCCTGATGGAGAGGTTGCGCGCATCGATGTGTAGCTCACACTGGCGGCGAACCCTTATATCATCAACGGGATAATGGGCTTGCAAGTCTTCGTCCCCTTGAGGGGCCCGGTGGATGCTTGCTACTCGCCGCTACCGACGGGCTGATCATGGCGTCGGTGATTGATTGGACTCTTGATCCCGAAAGGTTCTTGAGAGCTACGCACTTGTTGCGCAACTTGTTGCGCCACTAGTTCTCCAATGCTAGCCTGGTTGCTCTAAGCTCCGTTCCAATTGAGCCATTTTATTTGCTTCTCTTGTTTTGGTTCTCTGGCGGCTCCTGCATTTAAAGCGTATCCTTCACGAAACCGTACTTCCATGGCGTCTTGCCAAAACCTCGTGTCCGTCCCGGTGCTCGAGGGGTTTGGAGGGCATGTGTTAGCTCATCGTTCTCCTGTCTACCACAAAAGAGCCTCGACCGAGACTGCTCGACGGCTTGTACAATTCTTCCGGCCAACATCTTGTACATTTGGTAGCATCACCAAAGCGCCATCATCTGCAAGGCTCCCCGTGACCCATGAACCAATTGCGCAGCGCTTCCCACAAAGCAATGAATCGTGTGACTTCCTTGGCCAATAATTCTTCTTCTTTATTGTCCCATTTCGGTCTGACCTTAAGGTAACCACCGTGCCGAGATGGTGGTGGTACTTCTTCTTACGTGCATTGGTCTTATTCTTCGACTTGTACCTGGCCTTGGTGACATCTTGTACTCCTCGAATGCTTCCTGTGATCGGCCGATAAGGAAATTGGTTGAAGTCAGGTCTTTCTCCTTACGCACGTACTTTTTGGTCGAGCCGACTTCCATGACTGAAATGAGAGTGCCATCTTCTTCAACGTATAATTCTTGGCCTTGTCTCCAAACCCTTGAGGAAATGTGAAATTTTCCAGAATATCTTGCCAGAGGAGGTCCTTGGTAGCTTGAGGAACTTCAGCCCATTTCTTGATGCTAATTGGGACGTGATCTCTTACGTGGTAACCACAGGCGTTGTTGAACGGCCCAACTGCTGAAAGAGGGGCAATCGGCTTCCCATCGTTGTCAATTTCGGTAAACACATGCTTTGTGGACGGCTTCTTGTTAGGTCCCCGATTCTTGGATTGGTTGCTCGATGTAACAGGCTTTAAATAAACAAACATATATATAACATGTCAGGGTGTATTCTAATAATGAATTGCGATTAATTAACATGCCCACAGGAATTATTTTCTTTTGACCATACCTCGGTGTTAACGGTGTCCACATTCTCGCCAGAACTGTGTTATCGCCACAAGTGCAGGATAACCTTCATAGTCGGCGATGGAGTCTAACAGGAACTGTTCTTCCTCGTCGAAATTAGGGTCACCACGTGTTGGTTGTGCCATCTATAAATGTTGATATAATGTAAACTTAAATTCGAAAACATCTATAACAACATATATATATATAGGTATACATATACCAACATGAGGAGGAAAGGGGACGTCGGTGAAAGAACTGATCTCACAGGAGTTGTTGTGGAGGTAGGGGTGGAAATGAGTCAAGTTCACATTTTTTCGGTCATTTTTAAAATTAACATAGTTTAATTTAATATCATTTTATTTTTGGAATTGAGCTAACGAACCGAGCCGATCTAGCGCAAAATTCAATTTCAATATATATATGGTATTGAGCTAACGAGCCGATCTACCGCAAAATTCAATTTATTTTTGGAATTGAGCTAACGAGCCAAGCCGATCCATACACCATCACCAACAACATACACACACACACACACACACACATATATATATATATATATATACAATGTCTCTCAATATATATACACAATACCAAATACCAACATACCAAATACCATACACCATCACCAACAACATACACACACACACACACACATATATATATATATATATATATATATATATATATATATACAATGTCTCTCAATATATATACACAATACCAAATACCAACATACCAAATACCATACACCATCACCAACAACATACACACATATATATATATATATATACAATGTCTCTCAATATATATACACAATACCAAATACCAACATACCAAATACCATACACTATCACCAACAACATACACACACACACACACACACACACACACATATATATATATACAATGTCTCTCAATATATATACACAATTAATACCAAATACCATACACCATCACCAACAACATACACACACATACCAACATACCAAATACCATACATACCAAATACAATGTCTCTCAATATATATATGAACATACATACCAAATACCATACATACCAATTAATACCAACATACCAAATACAATGTCTCTCACCAAATACCATACATACCAACATACCAACAATACCAAATACCAACATACCAACATACCAAATACATATATGAACATAATTAACAACATACATACCAACATATCAATAATACATATATGAAAATGCCTTGTGGACATTTCATCGAACACCTTATGGGCGACTGTAACAGGAGGAGGTGGGGGGGTACACACAGCTATACCTACCTCCTCCGGGGTGGGGTGGCGGAGGCGGCGTCCGGCGCGGTGGCGGAGGCGGCGGAGGCGCGATGCACAGAGCAAGTGACCGCAGCGTGAGCTGCAGTAGGGACTTAGGAAAATTTGGAGGTGTGACAAAGGGAGAGAGCGCAAGCGTATATAAAGGCAGCCACTTCTACAAGCGGTTCTTAATACAAACCGCTTGTAAACGTGAGCTCTACAAGCGGTTCTTAATACAAACCGCTTGTAAAATGTTCTACAAGCGGTTCGTAATACAAACCGCTTGTAGAGAGAGAGATCTACAAGCGGTTCTTATTATTAACCGCTTGTATAGAGAGATCTCTACAAGCGGTTCTAATTAATAACCGCTTGTAGAAGCTCTCTACAAGCGGTTATTAATTGGAACCGCTTGTAGAGATATCTCTACAAGCGGTTATTAATACAAACCGCTTGTAGAAGCCATCTCAGCGGTTATTATTGGAACCGATACATACTACTTAAAAGAGTGTGTTGCCTATTACGGTTAACAAGAACTCTCCTCTCCCCCCTGGCTAGCGCGGGCGCTTGAGTGCGGGCTCGAGGTCGCCCGTTCGAGCCCCACTCGCTCCCCGCCGGCCATTCTTTTTTTTTCTTTTAAACCTTTTTTTTTTTACTTTCTTTACCTTTCATTTTTTTTACTTTCTTTACCTTTTTTTTTTTACTTTCTTAACCTTTCTTTTTTGTTGATATTCTTCATTTATATTCTTTTTTTTAGTTTCTTTACCTTTTTTTTTACTTTCTTTACCTTTCTTTTTTGTTGATATTCTTCATTTATATTCTTTTTTTTTAGTTTCTTTACCTTTCTTTTTTTTTACTTTCTTTATTCTTTATTCCATAAGGTTTATTTCTTTATTGTTTTTGTTTATATTCTTCATTTGTTAAACCTTTCTATTTTTTTTACTTTCTTTACCTTTCTTTTTTGTTTACTTCTTGAGGTTTATATTTTTTATTTATTTATTGTTTATTCCATAAGGTTTATTTCTAGGGGTTTATTTCATGAGGTTTATTTCAAATAAACACGTACAGTATAAGACACGTCTAAAAATGATCACAAAAGTTCAAATAAATAAGTTCATACAGTAATACTACATTTTAAGTAGTACCATACTATGTCTTTACAAGTCTTCCTTCGTTATGATCGTGACGTATGTAAGCATCCAGTTCTGTGTCATTCAGGAGGCTTATGTCAACATCCACCGCAAAAGGAGGGAGCTCGTCGAACTGACTATAGTCTTCCTCATCTGTGACGTCCTCAACTCCGACAATCCTTCGTTTGCCTTGGAGAACCACGTGTCGCTTTGGCTTATTGTTATTATTATCTTTCTGCTTCTTAGGCTTGCTTGACATGTCTATTACATAGAAGACCTGTCTCACATCATTTGCAAGGACGAACGGTTCACGCCTATAGCCGACTTTGCGTGAGGTCAACGGTTGTCATGCCGTATTTGTCGACCTTTACGCCGCTTTGAAGTCAGTTTGACCCATTGGCACTTAAATAGAGGGACCTTTAAAGGTCCATAGTCAAGCTCCCATATCTCTTCTATGAAACCATAATATGTGTCCACCTTTCCTTTGTTGTCTTGGCATCTATACGGACACCTGCTACGATTGGTGCTCTTGTCATCCTGGAATCTGGTGTAAAATGTGTAACCATTTATCTCGTACCCCTTGAATGTCACGATTTCACTAGAAGGTCCCCGTGCCAATCGTTGCAATTGTTCATTGTGCGACCCTTTGAAAAGGATATAGTTTTGTAACCAAGCGAAAGAATCCATGTGCTTGATGTTATCCAATCCTCGGACCTCCCAGGAATTCACGGCGTAGAATACTCTTGTGCTCAACAACATACGGGGCCACCACGGTTGATTGTTTCAAAACCGTGAAATGTGCTTGCTTAAATGTAAGAAGATCATTGCATGCAATTGCTTTCCTTCCCTCTGTCCCTTTTCCCGTAGCTTTGCCCTCATGGCGTGATATAGGGACGCCGATCGGATTTAGATCATTAATGTAATCCACACAAAATTCAATCACCTCCTCTGTCCCATAACCCTCGGCAATGCATCCTTCCGGACGAGAACGGTTACGAACATACTTCTTTAGCACACTCATGTACCTCTCGAAAGGGAACATGTTGTGCAGATACACGGGTCCGAGAATACCTATCTCTTTGACAAGGTGAACAGTGAGATGAACTGTAACACCCCAAAATTTTGCTTTTCTTAAATTCATGTGTGATTTGGTACTTTGGTGAATTTTTGGAATTTTCTGGAATTTATTTGGATTTATTTGGAATTTATTTGAATTTATTCCATTTTGAAATAATTAAAGAATTTGATTTTGCAAATAAAATTTTGTTGGAAATATTTTATTTGAGTCCAAAATGATCCAAAATATTTTCCAGAATTTTTCTGGAATTTTTCTGAGTCTTTTGCTATTTTTAATGAATTAAATGAATTACTGGGAATTATTTTAAATATTAAATCGCTGGAAATTCAACTCGGGTCAAGTACTGTTCATCCGACCGAGTCGGAACCCGAGTCGGACTCGAGTCCGACCCGAGCCACGTGACTCGACCGAACCCACTCCTAAACCTAATCAATCCCAACCGTTGGATCAAGATCCAACGGCTGAGATCCGCCCGTACCGGTTGAGCCGTGTCCGACCCGAACCCGTTCGCGCCGGTCCGATCGGGACCGTTGATCGCGCCACGTGGACGGTTCTCGTGCCGTCTTCCCCGCCGAGTCCGAGCCGAACTCCGCCGGTGGGAGCGCCGCCGTGACCGACTAGGGTTCCGCCCTGAGCACGCCTCCCGGGGCTATTTAATGCCCGGATCGCACCCCGAGGATCGCCATCCCACGCCGGTCCCGAAACCCTAGCTCGCGCCGCTAGGATCCCCACCGTCTCGCCGCTATTGCTCGCCGGAGTCAAGAACAGCCGCCGTGTGTTCTTCGTGGTTCGCCAAGAAACCGGGCCGCCCGCTCGAAACCGAAGACGGATTTGGACTCCCAGGAGCAGGACGAACCTGGGCGCACACTTCATCTCACCGGAATCGCGAAGAAACGCCGTTGCGGAGGTCGTCTCCTTCCTCTCCGGCCAAACCAGCGCCGCCGCGTGCCATCGCCGTCCCCGAGCTTCGTGCACCGTCGGATCCAGATCGGACGGCAACGGTGAGTTCACGTGTTTTCTCAAACCCTAGAAACCCGATTAGATCTGGACCGTTGGATCAAGATCCAACGGTTCACAATTGCCACGTGCCGGAGTAGTGTTATTATAGGATTAGATCTGGACCGTCCGATCTAAATCGAACGGCCCACGATCAACGAGTAGTTTCAACGTGTTAACCCTGGATCTAATCCGCGCCGTTGATTTTCAAACCAACGGCCGTGATCGCGCCACGTGTCGGGAAGTTGGACCGACGCGGTCAGCGCCGTCCACGCACGCGTGCGTGTGACGCTGACACGCGGGGCCCGCGTGTCAGAGGGCCCGCATGTCAGCGGCTGTCTCAGCCGAGCGATGACGTCACCCGAGGGGGCCCACATGTCAGTGACACGTGGAGTCGTGGACCGAGTCCACGGTGGACCCAAGCCTAGCGTGGACCAAGCCCATGAGCCGGCTGACGTCAGCCAGCCAATCAGGAGCTGACACGTGTCCATGCTGACGCAATAATTAATTTCCGAAAAAGAAAATGGTTTATTAATTCGAAATATTGATTCAAATTTAGATTCAAACTTCAAACGCTTATAACTTTTGCGTTTCAACTCCGATTTGAGTGATTCAAATTTCTAAATTTGTATAAAATTGAGATCTACCTAAATATGAATTTTATTTAATTTTTGGACTAAAGTTTTTCTCTGTAATATTATTTAATTAATTATTTAAACTTTAAATAATCATAACTTTTGCGTCTTAACTCCAAATTTGACGATTCCAGTTTCTAAAAATCCAGAAAATTATGTTCTCTCTGTTTATGGATTTTATTTGGAGTTTTGGGATGTTTTTGCCTAGTGTTTATTTGTGTATTTGCTATTTGCACGCTTTACGAGTAGACGTTGAAGTGCCGGAAGGATTCGAAGGAGAAGTATTAACTCAGGATCCAACTCAAGACCAAGAGCAAGTACTTTTTGAAGGCAAGTTGTGCTTTGACCATGTTGATCCTATTTCGAAATCTATTTTGATTTTAAACTATTGCATGCTAGTTCAATTAGAAAAATACTTTGTTTAAACACAGGGGTTAGATAAATACCAATTTGCTATATGACACCTTGATTACTTAAGTATGTGCCATGACCCTTTGTCACCCTAGTTGTGGTTTACTAGTTGGACATTATTAAATTGCCAACATGGGTTTAGACCGTTGTAGTATCTTTGCTTAGACACACGTGCTCATGACATGATTTTGGACAATCAAATGTTAATATTGACTTAACGATATATTGAACCTGTTTTGGGAAAAGTATCATGTGATGTTGATGGCACGTGGTGCATGGTAATCAAGCGGGGTTTGATAAACGATTTCGGCCAGGGGCATGTGGCAAGAGTAATCAGGTGGGCGGTTGTGGCATTGGGAATGTTGATTTGGTTTTGGGTAGTCTTGCCCTGGTCACTCTAAGGACTTAACCTTGCAAGCCTTTGAACTGGGTCATACTTGCAACCACATGGCTGGAATGGGACGGCCCTAGTTGACTAAGTCGCTAAGGACTCACTGGTGGAGCCTCAGGGTGTCAATTACACCGTGTGTGTGATTGTGCGGGGAGCGTATCGTGGATGTGGCGAGATACCCATCTAACGGCGTGTTGGTCCCATACTTCGCCTTGGCTAAGGGAAGGGATGGTGTAGAGCACGAACCAGGAGAGGACCACTGTGTTGTTTGAGGCTTAGAAAGGCTTTGTTACTGAGGAACTTCGCCTTTGTGGTGTTTGATTTGTATCTTGTGGGTAAAGTGCATAACCTCTGCAGAGTGTAGAATCTATTTAAATAGCCGAGTCCACTGCATCGGACAATGCTCGGGAATTACAGTCAAGGGTTAGATTTTCTGAAAATAACTTGGATTTGCAAGGGTGGTCTGGTTGACGAATAAAGATGATGGTCAGGTGGGTTAGGATGGGGAAAATGTTTATTAAATCTTCTTGAAAAGTTATTTACGCTTTACTTATTTCTCCGCTTTGAATCTACTTATATTACTTTTCAAATCTTGTACACGCAAATATACCTTGAGCTATTCCTTTGTACCAAGCCATGCATATAGTATATTAGCCTGCATTCTGTGCATGACTTGCTGAGTACCAAGTACTCACCCTTGCCTCAACACAATATCAGTTGAAGAGGAGATCACGCCAGCTTTGGAGGAGGAACTCCAAGAGGATCCGTCTACTTAGGGATGCGAGCCCAGTCAGTTGCCTGTGGTATACTGGATGGCGCCACGAAGTTATTTGATTTTCCGCTGCTATTGTTATTATTTCTCTCTGAATAAGTTTCGCCTTGTGAGGCATACATTTTGTAACTTGGCCATAAGGTCGAGTAACCACTTTGGTTATTTAAATAAAGTACTTTGTTAATATCGATTGGTATGATTGTGATATTTACCGATGTTAAGACTGTGTGCACTAGCGCGTTCCTGGACTAGTGCTGAATACACAGAGGGTCCGGATTTGCAAATTCGGGGTCCCGACATGAACCATAATATCAAAGAACGCAGGAGGAAATATCATCTCAAGACAAACCACACTTTGCACCACGTCATCCTGCAGCTTACTTAGTTTATCTGGGTCGATGACCTTATGCCAAATCGCATTGAAAAAAGAACACAGCTTTGTGATTATCCCCCGTACCCACTCGGGAAGTATACCTCTTATAGCCACTGGGAGCAGCTGTGTCATCAACACAAGACAGTCATGGGATTTCAGGTGTACAATTTTATTCTCTTTCGTGTTTATGAGTCTCTTTACATTTGATGAGTATCCGGAAGGGACCTTCACACTATTCAGGCACTCTATCATGCTTTTTTTCTCTTCTTTTCTTAGAGTGTAGCTCGCAGGATGTAGGTAATGTTGTCCTTTTTCTCTCTTTTCCGGATGTAGGTCGTTCCTCAGTTCCAAGAGTTTAAGGTCCTTCCGACCTTGCAGTGTATCTTTTGATTGGCCATACATATCTATGTAGCCTAGCAGGTTCAAGCAAACATTCTTCGTGATGTGCATGAAGTCAAGTGAGTGACGAACCTCCAAGACTTCCCAATAAGGCAAGTCCCAAAATATCGACTTCTTCTTCCACATTGGCGCTGACCATCCTCATTACGCACAGTGTTTGCTTCCAGGACCCTTTCCGAATACTACTTTCAGATTCTTTACCATAGCAAGTACATGTGGCCCAAGATTTACGATCCGAGGCCTAGCACGAAGGTCTACTTGCCCGTTAAATTTCCTGCACTTCTTCCGCCATGGGTGACTCGTAGGAAGAAACCTACGGTGGCCCATGTAGACAACCTTTCGAGAGTTTTTCGGTACATGCTGTCCGTTTCATCTAAGCATTGGACACAAGCTCTATATCCTTTGATAGTTTGGCCAGACAGTTACCGAGAGCAGGCGATCGTTGATTGTTACAAATAACAATGCACGTAAGGTGAAATACTCCCTTTTGTACTCATCCCATACCCGTGCACCATCCTCCCACAACGTCACAAGATCTGCAACCAATGGTTTCAGGTAGACATCGATGTCATTTCCAGGTTGCTTGGGGCCTTGGATCAACAACGGCATCATGATGTACTTTCGCTTCATGCACGACCATGGAGGAATGTTATACATACATAGTGTAACAGGCCAGGTGCTATGGTTCTTTGCTCAACTCTCCGAAAGGATTCATCCCATCGGTACTTAACCCAAACCTTATGTTTCTCACCTCTTGTGCGAAGTCTGGCACGTCCGATCGACTTTCCTCCACTGTGATCCATCTGCAGGGTGTCTAAGCATACCGTCATCTTTACGCTCTTCTTTGTGCCAACGCATCATCTCGGGCATGCGCTTTGTTAGCAAACATACGCTTCAATCGGGAATCACTGGAAATACCACAACACTTTAGTGGAGGTCTCTTCTTCTTACGCTCCCCATCTATTTCACCTGGATCATCTCTCTTCACCTTATACCGTGATTCTTTGCACACTTGGACAAACATCCAAATTGGCATACGCATTGCGTCACAGTGATGCAATCGTTACGACATGCGTGTATCTTCAGTACTTTCAGTCCCAAAGGATGACGACTTCCTTTGATTCATATGTAGATTCAGGCAGAGTGTTATCTTCTGGAAGCAACTTCTTTATGAGTGTCAACAACTCATCGAATCCCTTATCTGACACACTATTTGTGGCCTTCCATTGCATAAGTTCAAGTGTGGTACGCAACTTCTTGTGGTCCGGCCCACAATTTGGGTATAAAGGAGTTACGTGGTCCTCTAACATGCGCTGAATTTCTCGAATCTTTCATCTGTGTAGTCTCCCTCACCGTCACGCAGCATCTGGTCCAGCTCATCATCACCAAAGTCACTGAGTGTACCTCCCACGGAATAGCATTGCGTGGCGTCCGAGATATTTTTGAATCCCTCTTCTTCTTCCTCGTCTTCTTCCTCGTCTTCCTCGTCTTCGCCATGGTTGGTCCAACATTCATAGTTTGGCATGAAACCTCTCATCATCAAATGGTTCATAACCTGCCATCGCTGTGAGTGCTCCTTCTCGTTCTTGCAATCTACGCACGGACAACATATGAAGCTGCCTGGAGGCATGTAACACCCCAAAATTTTACTTTTCCTAAATTCATGTGTGATTTGGCACTTTGGTGAATTTTTGGAATTTTCTGGAATTTATTTGGATTTATTTGGAATTTATTTGAATTTATTCCATTTTGAAATAATTGAAGAATTTAATTTTGCAAATAAATTTTTGTTGGAAATATTTTATTTGAGTCCAAAATGATCCAAAGTATTTTCCAGAATTTTTCTGGAATTTTTCTGAGTCATTTGCTATTTTTAATGAATTAAATGAATTACTAGGAATTATTTTAAATATTAAATCGCTGGAAAATCAAACTCGGGTCAAATCGTGTTCATCCGATCGAGCCCGAAGTCGACTTCGTGTTCGAGTCCGACCAGCCACGTGACTCGACCGAACCCACTCCTAACCCTAATCAATCCCAACCGTTGGATCAAGATCCAACGGCCGAGATCCGACTTCGACCGGAAGCCGTGTCCGACCGGACCGGCCGCGCCTGCGGCGATCGGGGCCGTTGATCGCGCCACGTGGGCCGGCTGCGATTGCGTCGTCTCCGCCGAGTCCGAGCCGGACTCGGTGAGAGCCGCCGTGACCGACTAGGGTTCCGCCCGAGCACGCCTCCGGGGCTATTTAATGCCGGATCGCACCGAGGATCGCCATCCCACGCCGGTCCCGAAACCTAGCTCACGCCGCTAGGATCCCCACCGTCTCGCCGCTATTGCTCGCCGGAGTTGGTAAAGCACTCGCCGGTTTCGCGCCGCTTCGCCACCGCCGTCGCCATCCTCCGCCGACGTTGACCCCAGATCCGCATCCCTTGCGTCAAAGGCGCACCGTGCCTACCATCCACTTTCGCCGGAGGAGCCTGCAGGGCCGTCGGGCGTGTCATCGTCATCGCCCGGCGCGCAAGCCGCAAGACGCCATTGCCGTCGCCTGAGCTATCTCGGCCGTCCGATCAAGATCGCGACGATCCAGATCTTGCCACGCCATCGCTGCGGTGAGGTTTCGTTCACGATCTCTAGATCCAATCTCAACCATTGGATCTAAATCCAACGGCCCAGATTAACCGCGTTCACCCCAAACGCGTAACACCAGATTCAATCCGGGGCCGTTGATTTTCAAATCAACGGCCTAGATCTAGCCACGTGGCGTAAGGCCAACCGCCGCGGTCAGCGATCGGCGCCGCAGAGAACGTGTCTTTGACACGCTGGCCCGCATGTCACGGCCAGCCTAAATCGCACCATGACGCCACGATGACGCCATGGCGGGCCCGCATGTCGCTGGTGTCCCTATCGTGGCGACGCCAAGAATGACGCCACAGATGGACCCCACCTGCCAAGACTGGTGAGCTCGTGACGTCGGCCGATGCGTGACGCTACCCGAGTGGACCCACATGTCGGGCCTCACGTGGAGCCGTGGGCCGAGTCCACCGTGAGACCCGAGCCAAGCGTGGACCAAGTCCATGGACCTGACGTCGCCACCAGCCAATCAGAGCCGACACGTGTCCATCTTTGACGCAATAATTAATTTCCGGAAAAGAAAATGATTTAATAAATCGGTTTAATAATTGATTTGAATTTCAAAACTTCAAACGCTTATAACTTTTGCGTTTCAACTCCGATTTGAGCGATTCAAATTTCTAAATTTGTATAAAATTGAGATCTACCTAAATATGAATTTTATTTAATTTTTGGACTAAAGTTTTTCTCTGTAATATTATTTAATTGATTATTTAAACTTTAAATAATCATAACTTTTGCGGTTTAACTCCAAATTTGACGATTCCAGTTTCTAAAAATCCAGAAAATTATGTTCTCTCTGTTTATGGATTTTATTTGGAGTTTTGGGATCTTTTGCCTAGTGTTTATTTGTGTATTTGCTATTTGCACGCTTTACGAGTAGACGTTGAAGTGCCGGAAGGATTCGAAGGAGAAGTATTGACTCAGGATCCAACTCAAGACCAAGAGCAAGTACTTTTTGAAGGCAAGTTGTGCTTTGACCATGTTGATCCCATTTTGAAACCTATTTTGATTTAAACTATTGCATGCTAGTTCAATTAGAAAAATACTTGGTTTAAACATGGGGGTTAGATAAATACCAATTTGCTATATGACACCTTGATTACTTAAGTATGTGCCATGACCCTTTGTCACCCTAGTTGTGGTTTACTAGTTGGACATTATTAAATTGCCAACATGGGTTTAGACCGTTGTAGTATACTGCTTAGACCTGCTACGTGCTCATGACATGATTTTGGACAATCAAATGCTAATATGGACTTAATGATATATTGAACCTGTTTTGGAAAAGTATCATGTGATGTTGACGGCACGTGGTGCATGGTAATCAAGCGGGGTTTGATAAACGATTTTCGGCCAGGGCATGTGGCAAGAGTAATCAGGTGGGCCGATTGTGGCATTGGGAGTGTTGATTTGGTTTTTCGGGTAGTCTTGCCCTGGTCACTCTAAGGACTTAACCTTGCAAGCCTTTGAACTGGGTCATACTTGCAACCACATGGCTGGAATGGGACGGCCCTAGTTGACTAAGTCGCTAAGGACTCACTTGTGGAGCCTCAGGGTGTCAGTTACACCGTTTGTGTGATTGTACGGGGGAGCGTATCGTGGTCGTGGCCAGGTACCCATCTAACGGTGTGTTGGTCCCATACTTCGCCTTGGCTAAGGGAAGGGATGGTGTAGAGCACGAACCGGAGAGGACCACTGTGTTGTTTGAGGCTTAGAAAGGCTTTGTTACTGAGGAACTCGCCTTTGTGGTGTTTGTTTGTATCTTGTGGGTAAAGTGCATAACCTCTGCAGAGTGTAGAATCTATTTGAATAGCCGAGTCCACTGTGATCGACAATGCTCGGGAATTACAAATCAAGGGTTAGACTTTACGAAAATAACTTGGATTTGAAAAGTTGGGTTGGTTTAACAAAGAAGATGATGGAAATATGGTTTAGGATGGGGAAAATGTTTGTTAAACTTCTTGAAAAGTTATTTATGCTTTACTTATTTCTACCGCTGAATCTACTTTTATTACTTGTCAAAAGTCATTTACATAAATATACCTTGAGCTATTCCTTTGTACCAAGCCATGCATATAGTATATTAGCTTGCATTCATGTGCATGACTTGTCGAGTACCAAGTACTCACCCTTGCCTCAACACAATACCAGTTGAAGAGGAGATTACGCCGGTTCGGGAGGATTTCCAAGAAGACCCGTCTACTTAGGGATGCGAGCCCGGTCGATTGCTGTGGTATCTTGGATGGCGCCACGAAGTTTATTTGATTTTCATTTCTTTGTTATTTCTCTTTTTAAAGTTTCGCCTTGCAAGGCATATATTTGTAACTCGGCCATAAGGTCGAGTAACCCTTTGATTATTTAAATAAAGTACTTTGATAGTATCGTTTGGTATGATTGTGATATATACCGATGTTAAGACTGTGTGCACTAGCGCGTTCCTAGACTAGTGCTGAATACACAGAGGGTCCGGATTTGCAAATTCGGGGTCCCGACAAGGCAGGAATGCAATGGCCGCATCGAGAAAAGCCTGCACGCCATCAATGAACTCTCTCGATCGACGGTCCGCATTGTACATCCATTGCCGGTTCATCTACAATAAAGTAATAATTTCATATATTTTTTTCTTCTCCAAGAAAAACAACCCCACCTACACCTTCATGCAATTAAAGATCTACCTTTCTAAATTTTTTTTTATCCCTTTCTACCTTTCTAATTATTTTTTTATCCTTATTTTATTTTATACACTACTAATTACTTCATTGCAATGTCATATTTTGAACTAGATCACCATACATCTTCATAACATAACAACAACAAGCATACAAAATAAATTTTGGGGAACAACTTCATACCATACACATTTCAACATGTTCTACCTAGCAAAGCAACACATTTCAACATGAATAAATCATGATTTCTCCACATCCAATGCATAAAAACAGCAATATGTAGGTGAGAAAGATGCTAACATGCTCTTCTTGACCTTAAAACACTTAATTTGAAGCTAAATCACCGGCAATTTCAAAACAAAAATTTGGGCAGCACCTCCCGGAAGAACAGTGCTCGGCCCTTCTTCTCTGCTTCATCGATCGTTGGCTCGGGGAGGAAGAAGAAGTTTAAAGTGCTGGGCGGGAGGGATTCTAGAAGCGGTTTCATATACAAACCGCTTCTGAAGGTTGAGTTCTAGAAGCGGTTTGTATGTCAAACCGCTTCTGACTTTGTAGAAGCGGTTTGACAAACAAACCGCTACTAAAACTAAGACTTCAGAAGCGGTTTTATACACGAACCGCTTCTAAATATAAATCTCTACAAGCGGTTGAGGTCTCAAACCGCTTGTGATAATTCATAAGCGGTTTGGAAAACGAACCGCTTGTGATGCTTGTCAACACAAGCGGTTCGTATGACCAACCGCTTCTAGTGACCCCCTCCCGCCCGTTGCTCAGGAACCGCTTCTGGTGCGTGGGCCAGAACCGGTTCGCACCTAACCGCTTGTAATATACCGCTTGTGATGCCCAGTTCTGTAGTAGTGTGACGTAACTTGGTTGGTAGGTTCATTTGTTATAATCTTCAGTATGTATGCTCTAAAACCTACGCTTGACTATTGCATTTTCTACAAGTCTAGAAGACATGAAAAATGTTCCAGAGAACAACATGTAAGAACCACCCACAAGATATCAATTACTTTGCAACTATGGAGGTACTAGACATGAAGTACAGGTGGCAAAACCCCAACTCATAGATTCCCACGGTAAAAAAAGGCAAACAAAAAAAAGAAAAGAAAAGTGAGGGTTGCTTGCGGTCATCTCTCTCACTATTTTATTTTATTTATTTTTTTGAAAAGAAAGGCAGGAGCTCTGCCAATCAATTAAAGGTGGGAAAGGTCAAAAGTACACAGAGGCAGGTCAAAGAGAAAAAACAACATAAACTAAGGAAACCAAATCAATGAAGTTGGGCAAGTTTTTCCACCAAGAAGATATAGTCTGTGCTGCATCCTGTGGCTTAGGTGGCAAGAGCTGCAGATGCAACCGGTTGAACAGCAATGCCCAAGTTTGCTTTGCGAAAGGGCAGGACAACATCAAGTGATCAGCTGAGTCCTCCCTTGAGCCGCAAAGACTGCAAACTGAGCAATGGGGCCATCCTCTCAAGGCTAGGTCATCTGCAGTTTAAGCCTGTTTTGGAGCAATAACCAGGCGAAGAACCTGCATTTGTTCTGGGTTTTTGCTTTCCAGATTAAAGAGTAGTTATGGTCAGGCATGGACCCAAAGAACTGTGCCCTGTACGCCGACTTCATTGAATATTGTCCATCCGCGGTCCAACGCCAGGTGATCTCATCCTGGACTTCCGGCTACAGATGAACTCCCTGCAGCAGTCGCCATAGTTTGATGAATTCTTGCAGCTGTTGCCCTGTCGAGATTCTTCTCAGTGGGATCATCCAGTTGTTGTTAGTTAACTCGTGCTGCATTGTGTTGTTTTTCCGACGTACAAGACGGAAACAGTGAGGCGCAATATTCCTTGGGCTTGAGCCTTGGAGCCAGTTGGACGTCCAGAAGCTGGCCGTTTCTCCATTTCCTAAAAGGATTGACGTGCTTGCGTTAAAGAGAGCCAAATCAGTATCATTGCACGGAACCGGCATGCCCTTCCAAAGTCTCACAGGCTCTTTCCAGTGATACCATAACCATCGCAACCTAAGGGCCCTGCCGAAAGCATCGAATTGCTTGATGCCCAGGCCACCTAGGTACTTAGGCCTGCAAGTTTTTTTCCAGCTTACAAGACAGTGCCCTCCATTGCAACTGATGTCTCCCCTCCAAAGAAAGTTCCTGTGTAGCCTATCAATTTCCTTGAAAGCCCAAGCCGACCCTGGATAGATGGTTAAATGATACGTCGGTAGGGCCGAAAGGACTGAGTCCACTAGTACAAGTCTTCCTGCTTTTGACAACAGTGATCCTTTCCAACCAGCTAGCCTGTTTGCGGCCTTGTCTACCAAAGTTTGTAGATCCGATTTCTTGAGTCCTGTTGGGCGAAGAGGATGGCCCAGGTAACTGGATGGAAATGTCTTTAGTGACGCCGGGAATTCCTGCAACACCGGTTGAAAGTCTAAACCTTCGCACCTAATAGGGAATGTTTCTGTTTTGAGGAGGTTGACCCTTAGCCCTGTAGCCTGGCCGAAGATGTGTAAAAGACCATGCAACAACTTGATCTCAACCGGGTCGGGGTTGGCGAATAACGCTACATAGTCGGCATACATGGAAGTGCAAAGGTGGCACGGTCTGTGATTGATTGGCTTGAGGAGCTGTTGATGCGAGGCGACTGAAATTAAGCACTGTAATGGCTCAAGAGCCAAGATGAAAAGCATAGGCGAAAGTGGGTCCCCCTGTCTTAATCCCCTCATGTGCAGGACCTTTTTCCCCGATGACCCATTTAGTAAGATTCTGGAGGATGAAGCTGCTAATAAGTGGGCAATCCAATTTCTCCACCGTTGCCCAAATCTGAAGTAAGCCATCATTTCAACGAGATACTCCCAGCTAAGAGAGTCAAAAGCTTTTGTAATGTTCAACTTAATGAACAGCGCCATGATTTTTTTGGAGTGAAGTTCGGAAATAAGGTTTTTCGTCAAAAAGGAAGCTATCATGGATTGACCTGTTCCTGATGAAGGCGTTCTGGTTTGCAGAAACCAGGGAATGGAGAAAAGGCGCCAATCTATTTGCTAACAGCTTAGAAAGGATTTTTTTGACGCTGTGAATGAGGCTGATCGGCCTGTAATTGGAGACGACGGTGCAGTCCTATTTCTTCGGTAGTAGCACAATGCTTGCGTCATTTAGAAGCTGCAAGTTTCCACCTTTTTGATTGTAAAAGTGGTCGGCCACAGCCATTAGATCGTCTTTTACAATGTTCCAACATGCCGTGTAGCACTATTTTATTTCCTTTTCTTGGGGATAGAGCAATCAAAGAGGTGAGATTTCCACCTGATGTACTCCATATCTCTCTTCTATGTCTAGCTTCAAATGAAAGTTCCTGGATGTTTTAAAGGTTCTCCTTGCCAGTTTTAATGGAGGGATCCTCATTGGATGCACCCTGACAAACATAGATAACTTAGTATACTCTTTTCTGTTCGCAATTTTTCATTAAATCTTCTTAATTACTGACACGAACTTCCTGCTTCTACGTTTATGGGTATGACATGCCTCTCTTCCAGCCTTTTGATGTCCCTTTAAATGAACCTGCTCGTTCATCCGAAAAGATCAATGCAAACTCTATCAGCGGGCATGTTAATAGCACAAGAAAAGAATCTCTGAGGCTATCCTCACAGACAAAGAGCAAGGACATTCATGCTGCAGGATCAATTGCTGAGTGCAGATCAGAGCACAGAGCAGACAATGAAATCAGGAATTCTTCCAGGAAGAAACTGACCAATGATGATGAATTTAGATTTCCTCAACATTCTAGTCAAGAGCATGCAGGGATTCAAGAGAACCTGGCATCCCTATGTACTACAAGTCCATACAGAAGTCCCCATACAGTCTCCAAATCATCCTCGAAATGTCGTAATACTGTCAACAAGCACTTGGAGAAAATCACTGTTTCTGATGTAAGTGTCAGGTTTCCCCAGGCTATGAACACCGGCACTGGAACAAATGAAGCTACACCAGAACACTCGAGAGAATACAACGAGAAGAAGAGAGACACACATACATGTGCTGTAATCTGGCGACAGCTTCCAGTTCAATCTTGCTATTTATAGAGAATGGAAATAACAGAATGCATGTACATGAGAGGCTAAGCACACTTCTCGCTTATTCAGATCACGCCCATTCCGGTAGTCAGAGTGGCGTGAGAATCGGTCATCACAAGACTCGGACGTACCCTAATGCATGCACTAATGCAACACTACCTTACATCACTAATCACAAGTTTTACCGGCTAACAATTCTCCCCCTAAAACTTGTGTCTATGTAATGGAAACTATATTAATCTCGTCTCGCAGCTCCTGGAATCTTCCTCGCGGTAACGCTTTGGTCAGGATGTCTGCTAGTTGTCCTTCAGTGCCAATGAAATCGGGCCTGATGTCCCCGTTCTCTACTGACTCTCGAATGAAGTGGAATCTCGTCTGAATATGTTTGCTCCTGTCATGGAAGACTGGGTTTTTGATGAGAGCCAGAGCAGATTTATTGTCCACCTTGAGATCGACAGCTTCGGTTGCTGTCCTCCTAAGGTCGCCGAGTAGCCAAGCGAGCCAGAGACCCTGACATGCTGCTGTAGCGGCTGCAATGTATTCCGCTTCACATGAAGACAAAGCAACAATCTTCTGTTTCTGGGATTGCCAGCTTACCAAGCTCTTGCCGAGGAAGAACATCACACCTGAAGTACTCTTCCGCGTGTCAACATCACCGGCCAAATCACTGTCGCTGTAGCCGTGCAGTCTCCAGTTCATGTCCTTCCCGTAACAGCAGCTGTAGTGGGTCGTCCCTGCCACGTATCGGATGATACGCTTCACAGCTGCAAGGTGCTCTTCTGTAGGCTTCTCCATGAAACGGCTGACGTACCCAATAGAGAAAGCAAGATCTGGCCTGGTGTTCACCAGGTACCTCAAACTCCCCACCAGACTCCTGAACTCGGTAGCATCAACTGGTGGAGCCGAGCTATCTCGGCTTAGCTTGATGCGGGGCTCCATGGGCGTTGCACAAGGGTTGCAGCCCACAAGCCCTGCTTTCTCGACGATCCGCGACGCGTAGGCAGCTTGATTTAGGGTGATTACGCCTTCAGTTTGGCGAACCTCAATGCCCAGATAGAAACTTAGTGGCCCAAGGTCACTCATTTTGAACTCCCCCTTCATCTGAGCCTTGAATTTCTCAATCACCCTACTGTTACCACCAACAATTATCAGATCATCTACATATACCCCCACCAGGAGCCGTGTATTACCTTCGCCACAAGCATATAGCCCATGCTCTAGCGGACTCTGACTGAAACCAAGATTCTTCAGAGTGCAGTCCAGCTTGATGTTCCATGCTCTTGGCGCCTGACGTAGTCCGTACAGAGCCTTATCAAGTTTGTACACCTTGTGCTCTTGCCCTTCGATGATGAAGCCAGGAGGTTGGATGACGTAGACTTCTTCCTCGAGCTCCCCATTCAAAAAAGCTGACTTGACATCCATGTGATGAACCATCCATTCTTCCTGTGCAGCCAGAGCAAGCAACAAGCGTACGGAGTCAAGGCGTGCCACGGGCGCGAATACCTCATCAAAGTCGACTCCCGCCCGCTGTACATAGCCTTTTGCAACAAGCCGCGCCTTGTGCTTCACAATCGAGCCACTTGCGTCCCTTTTGAGCTTGTAGACCCATTTGAGGCCGATTGGTCGTTGCCCTGCAGGGAGATCAACCAACTTCCAGGTCTTGTTCTCCTCAATTGAAGTGATCTCTTCAAGCATGGCTCGACACCACGCCTCTTCCCCCTCAGCTTGCGTGAATGTTGTAGGCTCTTCTCCTTCCACCAGTAGCAGTTCTTCATGCAGTTCACGCACAGCCAGTCCTGGTGGTGTCGCCGGCCCGAGCAAGTTATCAATGCTTCGGTACCGGAGAGGGGCATCATCATGATCGGCGTCGAGTAGCTCCTCTGCTCCCGGTGGTGGCGACACAAACCGATTTGGTGGTGAAGAAGTGCTTGGTGATGATGTCGATGCTGATGCAGGGGTACCCACGCTTGCTGGCGATATTGGACCTGACTGCTCCTCCTCCACCGATCGAACCTCCACGACCGGCTGGAGCACGGAGGCGTACTCGATGCCGAAGTCGTTGTCGTCGTTTTCTGTTGGATCACCGCTCCAGTTCCACTGAGCCTGTTCGTCGAAGATGACGTCTCGGCTGATGCGTACACGCTTGGTGGCCGGATCGTAGACCCGATACGCCTTGGAGCTGGGTTCGTAGCCGACGAAGATCATAGGCTTGCTACGATCGTCGAGCTTCTTGACATTGGGTGCGGTGTTCTTGACGTGTGCCACGCACCCGAACGTGCGCAGGTGATGCACCGCCGGCGTGTTCCCATTCCATAACTCGTATGGAGTCTTTCCGCCATTGCCCTTCGTCACTGACCGGTTCAGTAGGTATACAGCAGCAGTGATTGCCTCCCCCCAAAATTTGCCTGGGAGTCCCTTTGCCTTGAGCATGCTCCTCGCAGTCCCGACCACCGTCTGGTTTCTCCTTTCGACGACGCCGTTCTGCTGGGGAGTGTATGGTGCTGTGAGCTCACGCCATACACCTAGCTCGGTGCAGTATTCGTTGAAGTGAGCCGCTGTGAATTCTCCTCCGCGATCAGTGCGCAGTGCTTTTAGCTCCTTGCCGCTCTTGCGCTCTGCTGCTGCCTGAACGCGTTTGATGGCAGCTGGTGCTGCATCCTTCGTGGGCAATAGAACCACCCACATGAATCGGCTGTAATCGTCGACAAGAAGGAGAAAATACCGATTTCCGCTTGGAGTTGCTGGAGTGATTTGCCCACAAAGGTCTCCATGTACGAGCTTGAGCATGTCGGAGGCACGATGCAGAGCTTGTTGTGGGAAGGGCGCACGTCGGTGCTTGCCAGCGAGGCACGCTTCGCACAGCTGCTCCACTTGTGACAGCATGGGCAGACCACGGACCAGTCCCTCTCGAGCCATCTTGCGCAATGCCGCGAAATTGATGTGCCCAAAACGAGCATGCCACCGCCAAGCATCCTCCCCAGCGCGCGCTGTCAGGCAGACCGGCTCGGCGATGCTGATGTTGAGCGCGTAGAGCCGGCCTGGGCTTCGGTGAACCTTCGCGAGCAGGCGCCGCTCCTCATCACGAATCCGCATCACTCCATCTTCAATCAGAACTTGATACCCGTTCTCATCCAACTGACCAACGCTGATGATGTTGGTGGTGAGGCGTGGTATGAAGTAGGTGTTGGAGAGAGTGCGGTGCTCGCTGTTCTTGCACGCCAACAGGATGGTGCCGCATCCCTCGATCCGAACAACCGATCCGTCGCCGAACCGAACTGTACCGGTGATGCCCGTGTCGAGGTCGGAGAACGCCGCCCGGGACCCCGTCATGTGATTTGAGGCCCCGGTGTCGAGGATCCAGCGCTGGGGATCCCTCTCCTCTTTGTCTCCAAGCGCGGCGAAGACTTCTTCCTCCTCCAGCTTGACGGGCATGCGCAGCAGGCAAATCGCCACTGGTGCAGGCGATGCGTGCCCAGCTGGCCCGGGGAGTGACGTTGCGGTGGCGTCATTGGTTCCGCCATGGCTCTCTCTGGTGGAAGGTGGCGGCGGAGTGGAGTTGGTGATGACGCTGCCCTCGAGCAGCATCAAAGTTGGTTCATCATCATGGGCTGCGTGGGCCTGCTCCTCCCTCCTGGGCTTGCTGCGGCATTCTTTGGCCCAATGGCCAATTTTCCCGCAGCTGCGACATTTGTCGCCGTTCCGGTTTGGCACTGCGGCGACGCCGTCACGGGCATCCGAGCTTGCCCCATTGCTGCGCCCTCGCCACTTGCCTCCCCGGCGCCTGCCACGGCTACTTGAGCCACCGCCGCCGCGTGAGCTTTCCCCGTTCTTCCTCTTGTGGCGCTCCAGCCACTCTTCCTCCGTGAGTTAGAGCTTCCCACCGATCTGGGCGGGCGAGGCTTTAGGTTCTTCTTCTTCAGCCGCTTTGAGCCGACCAGTAATTTCTTCTACGGACAATGCAGAAACATCGAGCAGAGTTTCAATTGAAAGAACAAGTTGTTTGAACCTGGAGCGGGCGATGCGCAGATACTTCTCGACGACTTTCTGGTTGGGCTCTGGGTCGCCGAGGGTGGCCAACTGGTTGACGATGCCGTTGAGACGCATGGTGAAGTCCTCCACGGTCTCCCCGTTGCGGAAAGTGAGCAGCTCGTACTCACGCCGGAGCTTTTGCGCGTTCGTCTTCCTAATGCGATCGTCGCCGATCCGCATTGTCTTGATGATCTCCCACGCATCCTTCACAGACTGCTTGGTCGCGAGCGTGGAGATCATCTCGGGTGGCGCCGCACTGCAGATGGCATCAAGCGCCATTCTATCTTCTTGGAGCCCGACATTTCCGGGATCAATGGCGCCCCACAGACACCGTGCTTGGAGCTTGATCTTCATCAGCAGCGACCAGTCGTTGTAGTTCGTCTTGCTGAGTAGCGGATAGTTCGTCGGGCCACCCATCTCCTTGACCACGCGGTGAATTACCAGCCCATGGTCGTTCCCGCCGCTGCCCGAAGCGCGGCCGCCGGAACCTCCTGGAGGGGTGCGCATCGGCGAAGCTGATCGTCCCCGAGGCATGACGAAACTCTCCGCTTGAGCCTCACGTCCAGCACCGGTATCAAGCTCTGATAGTAAGATCAAGGAGCTCTCCAAAAGTTAAGGAGAGAACCAGCACAAGTATCGAAAAATGTGGAAGTTGAAGGAAAAAGTTCATCAGTTCAAGCATCCAAAGATAAGTTTGGAAACAAAGATGCTTAAAGTACGTTCAAAGAGGGACAAGACGGGCAATATGAATAATTCTGATAAGCCACATCTTGGCAATAGTGCATGAAAATGCTGAACCCTCCAATGGAAAGAAATGCACTATCCTCTAAACCATGTGCTGATATTGATAACACCAAAAGGAATTCTAATTTACCAGGAGGAGGTTTAAGAGAAACTTGTGCAAAGAGAAAAAGATCGGTAGCACATCATGATGCAGAGCACAATGATGATTTATCTAACTCCTCGGTGGAATGTATACCTGGGTGGGAGATCTCTCCGAATGAAATTGTTGGTGATATCGGTTCAAAGCATTTCTGGAAAGCAAGAAAAGCTATTCTGAAGTAAGTATAATGTTTGAGTAATCGTTTCGTATTAAATGCTTTGTAGCATTCACGAGAAAATGACTGTGTTCTGTTTCACTTTCTTTACTGTTATTTGTTCTGAGTTTTCAGTAATTCAGTAGACTGCTACGTACCATCTGAGGAAAAATAATTTGAAAATAATTTTTCTCTTTGTTTTTTTGGGTTTATTGTGTATATCTGTTAAAAACTTTTGAACTTCAAAATATTTAAAATCCATATGATATTTGAAATCCATGCTTTTACTATTGAATGACTGAGGGAAAAACATAAATTATGGCAATTTATTAAGGCTGGCCGTTCTGCATGTTTTCCAATTTCTTTGACAGAGATACTGTAGTTACCTAGTTTCAAAATTTGCTGATTGCTAACTAGACTAGATGTGGTTCCGCAGTTCATTTGCATGCAGGTATTTTCAAAGTTGATATCATGTGACAAAGATCCAGCTTTCTTTTTTATCTTGGTTTCAACTTATCTTGTAATAATAATCTTGAATGCCTTCAGTGTTCTTTTTTCTAAAGTTTCAAGTAGAAATGCATAGTTTCATTGCAAGAACTGGTAAATGTGTTCCTATGGTAGTGTCATAATGATATTGTGAATATTTCTTTCCAAAATGCTGTATGATTTCCTTTCTTATTGTTTTACACTCGATCTTCTTCCAAAAAGAATAACTGGTGCGTACGTTCATCCGCCACAGAACCAGTTGCGGTAGCATCGATCTTCAGTCGAACAAGGGAGCCATCTTGCTGCATCACAGCCTAATGGGCACGTAGAACGGCACTCGCGGATTTCATGTAACATATTGGACAAAATAGGCTTACGAAGATCCAAGGGCTCTAGTTAGATAGATGTAGTAATTACTGTTCTCTGTAATCACCTGTTTACTGTGTCGAGTTTACCCATTGTCGTTCGGGAGCGGTAAAGAACAGAGCGAAGTATAAAAGTTGCTAGTTGTTGGGGATCCTGTTATGGATTAATCACTAATGCATTTCATGTTATTGATTCCTTCTTCTTATTTAGCAGCCGTCAACTCCTGATTTTGCTGATTTCTTGGTTCTTTAGGCCCCGTTTGGCAATTTGGAACCAAGCTGTTTCTACTAGAATCTGAAAGAAACCCAGCCAAACGGGCTAAAATTCGGAACGATTTTCCTCGAAACGTTTCTTCTTTTTCCACACCGTTGAATCACCCACAACCCTGTTTTTACTAGTTTCTACTAGAATCTGAAACGTACCAAACGATTTGCAGAAAGTGATTCTGATTCTACCTGAAACGTTTCTACCAAGAATCTGGAACCGTTTCTGTTTCTACTAGAATCTGGAGCCGTACCAAACGGGGCCTTAGTCTTGATTTGATTCTTTCAATTCCTCTCTGAAGTCGGATTCCATCCGGGGCTATGCTGCACCATCAATAGATTGGGGAAGACTCTGCCGTAACCAAGACACAACTGGGACAATTTCACAAATAGCTGATGGCGAATTCGGCTAAGATTGATCAGATTATGGAAATGTTGAACATATTGATTGATAAATCTGGGCGAAAAGATGTAACTAGCACATTAGCAATGATGGATAATGAATTAGAACAACCGGGGTAGACAGGAGCAAGGATATCAATGTCTGAAGCAAATATTTATGGAACTCTAGGAAGTGGCCATTCCTTCGCCCAAAATGCTCCAAGTGGTAACAGTGTGCATGCCATACCTCCTATTCCTTTTAACATTCCATATGGTGTCACAAATTGTACAGTAGCTTCATTTATGCAGACTAGGGAAATTGACAGTTCAGCTGTTAGGACTTATGGTGTGAGTGTATTTCCATCAGTCATGGCAATCGGACATTTGCTCCACAATATACCACATCCAACCCACCTTATGTGCCATCTTACAGAGCACCATACAGTTACTCGCACCAACCATTCCCATATGTATCAAGCATCAGGAATGATTTGCAATGGGGAAGTCTGCCGTCCAGAAATCAGGAAGGCTTAACACAACAAAATGATGACACATTTCCATCACAACTACAGCAAAGGTCCAAAGGTTGAATTCCCAAAATTTGATGGAGAAAATCCTGAGGCGTGGATTAGGAAGGCTTAAAAGTGCTTTGAGCTGAGCAGAACACCTGAAGGACAGAAGGTGGCTATAGCTGAAGTATATTTGGTGGGGAGGGCAGATCAGTGGATAAGCAGTAATAGAATTGAAACCAGCACAATATCATCACAATTTTGTAATATGATCTGCCAAAGGTTTGCCTCTGAAACACGTGTGGAAGTAATTGAAAATTTTAGAGGATTGACTCAAGTAGGTAACATTGAAGCATATATTGACAAATTTGAGGGAATGATGAGTTAGTTAAAAGGAACAATCCTAACCTGTCAGAGGAGTATTTCCTAGACTATTTTATATCAGGGTTAAAAAATCATATTAAGATTCCTTTGAAGTCCCTTAGACCAAATACATTGGTGGAAGCCTACTCTCATGCAAGAAACCATGACAATAACATCATTTACAGAAAGAACACGATCTGGACCTCAGGAAGTAGCAGTAAGATGATTTCTTCGGGAGGGTTCAAACATAAGAGTAAAAATGGAGTGAGTAGTAAAGAAAGTGGTGAGAAGACCAGCTTGGTAGGAAATACTAAATGGACCGGTGGGAAGTGCTTCAAGTGCCAAGAACCCTGGGTACCCTGCCACAGCAAAACTTGTAAGTTTCAAAAGCAATTGTACTTGATTACAGTTGAAGATGAGGTTGAAGAAGAAGAAGAAGAAGAAGAAGAAGAAGAAGAAGAAGAAGAAGAAGAAGAAGGGAATCTAGAAGGAGAGTACTCCACACTTCCTGGGAGTCCAGTTAACAAAAAGGAAGAGGAGGTGAACCAGTTATCCGTGCGTGCTTGGACAGGCGCTAGCTCAATAGTGATCACCTTCACAAAGGATGTCAGAATTGGTAAGATTACTGTTGTAGTCCTAGTAGATAGTGGGAGCTCTGCTACCTTCATTACACCTACATTGGCCATGAAAGCCAATTGTGAAATTAGCAATGGACCTTCGGTGTTAGTGGCCGTGGCAAATGGTACAAGGCTTGAATCTAATTCTATATGTTTATTGCTAAACTCGGCAAGCATAATCCTCCTCCCCAAGTCGCAGGAAGCCTCTGCAGTCTCGGACTACCGCCCCATCAGCCTCATTCACAACTTCGCCAAAATCCTGTCAAAGATATTGGCCACCAGGTTGGGGCCTTATTTACAGGCCCTCATTTCTCCTAACCAAAGTGCCTTCATAAAAGGGAGGACAATTCACGACAGCTTCATGTTGGTCAAGAACCTTCTAACGGAACTCCACAGGAAAAAACGACCCTCTCTTTTTCTCAAGCTAGATATAGCTAAAGCCTTCGACTCAGTTAGTTGGGAGTTCCTCCTTGAATTGCTACAAAAATTTGGATTTGGACAATTATGGGGCGACTGGATCTCGATCTTACTTTCCACTTCCAAGTCTAGAATTCTTCTGAATGGCAACCCAGGGAGATTCTTCGTCCACCGGAGAGGTCTCCGCCAAGGGAACCCTCTTTCCCCAGTGTTGTTCACTCTGGTCCTCGAACCTCTTCTGCTCCTCTCGGCAGCGGCGCATAGGGACCTGCTCAAGCCATTACTGGGTACTCCAATTCATCAACGCATCTCCTATGCAGACGACGTCATGCTGTTCCTAAACCCGGATGAGCAGGAGCTGCAGGTCCTTAACATCATCCTACAGGTTTTTGGGGACGCTACGGGGATAATGACTAACATCAATAAATCAAAGATATACCCGGTAGCGTGAGACGTGACACTTTTGGAAAATTGCATCCAAAACTTCCCGGCAAAAATCCAAGCCTTCCCATCCAAGTACCTTGGATTGCCTCTTAGGCCGTCAGCTCTCAGGAAAATTGACTGGCAACCTCTCTTGGATAGGATAGCCTCGAGGCTGGCGGGTTGGAAAGGATGTCTCCTCTCAACAGCCGGCAGATTAACCCTGGTCGGGGCGGTGCTCTTGGCAATGCCAACTTATTTCCTCACAGCCTTCGCGATCCCCAAATGGGCGGTGAAGAGAATAGATAAATTGCGCAGAAGTTTCCTGTGGAAAGGACTTCACACCTGTGCGTCAGGGCATTGCCTGGTCAATTGGACTAAAATCTACCGCCCAAAGAGCTTGGGAGGCCTCGGGCTCGTGCACCTTCAAACCTTCAGGCGGGCTTTAAGGCAAAGATGGCTGTGGCGCCTTTGGAGACTCCAGCCCCCTTCGGTGGATGTCTCCATCCTGCCCTTAGACTACAAAGACTTTAGCCTCTTCGATGCTAGCACGACAATCGTCATCGGCAATGGGGAGAAAGCAAGTTTCTGGAAAAGTAAATGGCTGCAAGGCGCCGCCCTGAAGGACATTGCCCCTCTGTGCTACAGGTTGGTGAACAGAAGAAGCAGGACGGTTAAACAGGAGCTAATTAACAATAGATGGATGGTACCTCTTCGATGAATTACTACCCAACAGAAGCTCTCCCAATTCCTCTCCCTCTGGAATCGGTTACAAGGAGTGCAACTTCTGCCGAACACTCCAGACAGCATTCTCTGGCGTTGGACAATGGACGGGGTTTACTCGGCTAAATCAGCGTACAGGGCTTAATTGGTTGGTGCCATTCCAAGCTCTCTAGCAGGTTGGATTTGGAAGGCAAAAAACTGAAGTCAAATGCAAGTTCTTTGCGTGGTTGGCGCTGCAAAATAAGCTCCACACTGCCGATAACCTGGCAAGAAAAGGGTGGCCTCACAACCCTATGTGCCGAAACAGGCTCGCATCTACTTCTACTCTATGGATTTGCCCAAAACTACTGGGCTGCGCTCTTTTCTGGCTCCAGATCGTCACTGGCGCCGACTCCGGACCTGGACAGATTACCTGATTGGTGGTCCACAGTACGGCAAGGAGCCCTCAAAAAGGATTGGCGCTACCTCGACGGTTTGATCATCTACGGCCTCTGGAACCTCTGGAAGGAGCGTAATGCCAGGATCTTCAACAACAAGCTTTGCACTGTGCTGCAAGTTGTGCATGCTACACTAGAGAATTATAGGAATCTTTGTCTGGCTCTGTCGGTGCCAAATCCCTTTCCCTTCCTCTAGGTTTCGGTGTACCCCCTTAGTCTGTCTACTCTACCCTCCCGAGTCTCTGTTGAGTCTTTTGCTTCCTGTTAACTAGGATGCCTTGTATTTCTGGATTTTCTCCTCCCCGCTTTGAATGAATGGCAGAGCTCCTGCCTTATTTCAAAAAAAAAAAAAATCTATATGTTTGAGTTGCCGGTACAGGATTCAAGGAGAGCAATTCCTATCAGATTTCAGGGTATTACCCCTCAAAGGATATGATGTAATTCTTGGGGCTGATTGGATATTCCAACACTGTCCATTAAGTTTGGATTTAAAATCTAGAGAACTTTGTATAAGTAAAGATAGACAAAAACTTGTCATTTTCAGGGATGAAATTTCTCCAAATGAAGGTTGTGTTATTAATGAGTTGAAGTTACAAAAACTAATGGAAAAGGGGGTAGTGGGAGCAGTGATTTATGCCAAGGTTGTACTCAATAGTGATCAGTGCTCGCAAATGAGTTTTACTGAGATCGATGGAGTATTGGAAGAGTATCTTGACATATTTGCTGAACCAACCGAGTTGCTACCAGAGAGGGAGTGTGATCATGCTATACCTTTGGTACAAGAGTCAAAACCAGTGAATATTCATTCATACGGACTTCCTTACTACAAGAAGAATGCTATGGAAGATCTGATTGAAGGACCACTACATTCTCAGGTCATCAGACCAAGCGTTAGCCCCTATTCATTCCCTGCCATCTTGGTTAAGAAAAAGGATGGTACTTGGAGGCTTTGTATAGACTACCGGCAGTTAAATTCCAATACTATAAAGAATAAATATCCTATTCCTATGATTGAAGACTTACTGGATGAGCTGCATGGAGCAGAATACTTCTCCAAAATAGACTCGAGGTCAGGGTATCATCAAATTCGTATGAATCCCGAGGACATTTTTAAGATAGCTTTCAACACCCAGACTGGCCATTACAAATTTGTTGTCATGCCTTTTGGATTGACAAATGCACCAGCCACATTCCAAGCCATAATGAATAAGATGTTGGCAAAGCTTCTTAGGAAGTGTGTGCTAGTATCTTTTTTATGACATCTTGATATATAGTGCAACTTTGGAAGAGCATGTCATACATTTGAGATAGGTGTTGAAGATATTGAGATAAAATAGGTTGTATGCAAAAAGAAGCAAGTGTGTCTTTGGGCAGAAACAAGTTGAGTATCTTGGAGATATCATTAGTAAGAATGGGGTGGCAACAAGTCCTGAAAAGATATTGGCAGTGCAAGAATGACCCATTCCCAAAACAGTAACTCAATTGAGGGGATTTCTAGGCTTGGTAGGTTATTATAGGAGGTCCATTAAGAATTTTGGTACAATCTGTCGGCCAATCTTTAATTCCCTAAAGAAAAATGCTTTCAGTTGGGGGAGGAGCACCCGCAAGCCTTTAATGACATCAAGAAGAGACTCGCTGAGGCCCATTACTTGCATTACCAAACTTCTATCAACCTTTTGTCTTGGAAGCTGATGCAAGTGGCAATGGATTGGGGGCGGTATTGATGCAGCATGGGAGATCCCTCTCTTATATGAGTAAGGCTACAAGAACTAAAGCTATGGCTGTGTTGTGGCAACCCGAATAATTAGCCCAGGGTAATTAGCAACCACTCGGTCATTACCCTAAGTTAATTACACGAATCTCAGCATAGTGGCTAATAAAATATTAGGCGCCCTGGTACTTCAGCTACTACGTCGTATTCAGAGTGTTGCAACAGAACAATAATTAGAGACTGAATGAACATATATCACATTCCAAAAGCCACACCAGGCTATATGTCCAGTACAATACTTAAACGTTGGATCCAAGTACAACAAAAATATATTACAACTCTAATTTCACCATGATCATCAAAGCAGTCATCAATTAGTACCCTTCTTGGCTTGATTCCTTTTCTTTCTTGTTTAGCCATGAAAGCCAGACTAGATTGCAAGTGCTACAACCTATTAGACTGGAATTATCCATCGATACTACAATGCAGGTACATGTCTATCCCTTTGAATTTGCTGGTGCGCAAACTTACGAAACTTAAGTCGCAAGCTGCGCATATATCTCTTTCAATTGGCTAAAACTAGAAAAGAAAAGCGGGTAATAACTTAAACAGGAGAGGATTAGGACAAGGAAAATTCAGAGGTGCAGCTGATCCGATCATTTGCTGCACAATAATTAAAACTAAAATTCTTTCGCATATTCATAATCCATATGATTTTACACAAATTTAGAAAGTTTTCTTACTAAATTTGGAGTTGTATAGCGAAAGTTATTTGCAGTTCAATCGCATCGGTCGAAAAATCAGACAAAAACCGAAAAAAAAAAGAAAACTTTTAGGGGGTGACGTGGCACTGCGGTGTGCTGCCACCTGGCTGCCGCCGTGTGGCGTGGCGGCAGCCAGGCTACTGCCATGGGGGGTGGCAGCCGCCGTGTGGCGTGGCGGCCGCCACGTGCCGTGGCGTGAGCCCCTGGAATTTTTGATATTTTATTTCCCTGTTGTATATTATTGCTATTTCCTATTTTTCTGTTGTATATTTGAGCATTTCTTCCCAAATCCTTCAACACTACGTAAACACCATAGTTTTTCCAAGGATGCTACCATTCAAGGAGTAGGCCGCAAACTATTGCGCCAAATATGCAAGCATCATTGAATCAACATGAACACATTCATCTAGGTATTTGAGACACGTGCAGGGCGAGGAGCACCTCTCCAATATGCCACTCCCAAAGAGTTGGTAGCACCACCTCCATTAGTTGCACCCGAGCCACTGCCACCTATGGATGCCCCAGGGCCGAGTCAAGGATGCACTGACAAATGACAATAGCTTGGAATATCAATGCCTCTTCATGCTAGCTACAACTAGAGAGTCCCCACCACCTTCACCGCCGATCCGTAACTCATAGGTACCTTATAGCGACTTAGAGCCAGAACCAGAAGGACCATACTTATCTGGGTCTTAGTGGGAGCCACTAGACTAGACTTCATTGTTGTGTAAGCTAAGGCTTGAGCTCAATTTGGGCTAGTTGTACCCTTATATACCCTAGTTGATGTAACAAATGCACTTGTGTGCTATGAATATGACACCTCTGTATCCTATATATGGCCAATTGTATCACCCTAAATTTTAGCTTGTACTTGCCATATATTGCTTACTATTATATACTAACTTCTTTCAAACATGTAGATGCCTACCCATTGGAAGCCATGTTACCAGACTAGCACCTTTAAGGAGGGCACTTTCCAGCATTCCCTTTGGGTCATGTTGCAACATGTTCGCTTTACACGCGCACTAGTTTACACGTCATACTACACACCCTTAAGCGCGACATCAATGGAGTACCTTGTAGAGGTGCTTATCCAAGGGTGACATGCCATGGAGCAGCCCGTCCGCTTCTCTGGGATAGGATCCTGCATCCTCATGGTGCTATACGATGCAGCATATGTCGCAATAGTCTGCCTCCACCATGATCTTCCTGAAATGGTGGGATTGTTCTATTTCTATCCCTCACGATTGGGATGAAGATAGCAACCTGTTAGCTCCCGAATTTGGTAATCAAGGGTAGGCCGATACGAATTCGGATTTGGCGCGAGACCAAGTTCGTGAAAGCCGATATGGTTTCGGATTCATGAAAGCCGATAAAGTTTTGGACCAGGGAATCACGATTATTTGGCAGAATATGTTGAAATGGAAACCAAGGCTGATACGGGTAGGATCAGAGATTAAGGAAGATACGATCACACCCAGGATAGCAAGAGGAGATTAAGGCCGATACGGGTAGTTAGAGAGATCGAGACGGACACGATCAGGCCGAAAGTTATAAAAGGGACGATGAGTTACTTTGGAGAGATCCAGACATACAATCATCTACACAAACCAGCCAATACTTTTACGTTTTGCATAGGAGTAGACATTTAGGCCCTGTTTGGCAACTTGGAACCGGGTCGTTTCTACTAGAATCTGGGAGAAACCCAGCCAAATGGGCTAAAGCTTGGAACGTTTCTTCTTTTTCCACGCCGGGGCCGAATCACCCTTAACCCTGTTCCACCCCGATTCACAGAATCCAGACAGCTAGCCAAACAGTTTTCAGACAGTGATTCTGGTTCTACCTGAAACGTTTCTACCAAGAATCTGGAACCGTTTCCGTTTCTACTAGAATCTGAAACCATACCAAACAGGGCCTTAGCTTGTAATCTTTCCTCTGTAATACACATTGATCAATAAAGTTGTGTATCGCCGATTATTGATCATTGCTACGTTACTCTAAACCAGATTTAGTTTTTCTTCGATCTTGCTGCGCATCGCCTTTTTCAGGAAAAACGGCCTTTACCTATCTAATCAACTCCATTGGGTTGATTAGACCTACTATTTACCACGATCTACATCGGCTTGCGTCGACTGTTCAGATCTGTTTATCGTCAAAGATCCAAATCGGTTTCTTAGCCGATTCGTTGACGTGTATCTCTCTTGCCGATTGCAGGATCAAATCGGCCGGCATGCCCGTGACCCAAACTTTGAACTCGACGTTCGCGTGTGTTGGAGGCTATCAACCCTTCATCAAGTTTTTAGTGCCAACATGTAACACCCCAAAATTTTGCTTTTCTTAAATTCATGTGTGGTTTGGCACTTTGGTGAATTTTTGGAATTTTCTGGAATTTATTTGGATTTATTTGGAATTTATTTGAATTTATTCCATTTTGAAATAATTAAAGAATTTGATTTTGCAAATAAAATTTTGTTGGAAATATTTTATTTGAGTCCAAAATGATCCAAAATATTTTCCAGAATTTTTACGGAATTTTTAAAGTCTTTTGCTATTTTTAATGAATTAAATGAATTATCGGGAATTATTTTAAATATTAAATCGCTGGAAATTCAACTCGGGTCAAGTATCGTTCATCCGACCGAAGTCGGAACCCGAAGTCGGACTCGAGTCCGACCGAGCCACGTGACTCGAATCGAACCCACTCCTAAACCTAATCAATCCCAACCGTTGGATCAAGATCCAACGGCCGAGATCCGCCTGCACGGTTGAGCCGTGTCCGACCCGAACTCGTTCGCGCCGGTCCGACGGGACCGTTGATCGCGCCACGTGGGCGGTTCTCGTGCCGTCTTCCCCGCCGAGTCCGAGCCGAACTCCGCCGGTGGGAGCGCCGCCGTGACCGACTAGGGTTCCGCCCTGAGCACGCCTCCCGGGGCTATTTAATGCCCGAATCGCACCCCGAGGATCGCCATCCCACGCCGGTCCCGAAACCTAGCTCGCGCCGCTAGGATCCCCACCGTCTCGCCGCTTATTGCTCGCCGGAGTCAAGAACGGCCGCCGTGTGTTCTTCGTGGTTCGCCAAGAAACCAGCCGCCCGTCCGAAACCAAAGACGGATTTGGACTCCTGTGAGCGGGGCGAACACAGGCGCACACTTCATCTCACCGGAATCGCGAAGAAACGCCGTTGCGGAGGTCGTCTCCTTCCTCTCCGGCCAAACCAGCGCCGCGCGTGCCATCGCCGTCCTCGAAGCCGTGCCGTCGGATCCAGATCGGACGGCAGCGGTGAGTTCACGTGTTTTCTCAAACCCTAGAAACCCGATTAGATCTGGACCGTTGGATCAAGATCCAACGGTTCACAATTGCCACGTGCCGGAGTAGTGTTATTATAGGATTAGATCTGGACCGTCCGATCTAAATCGAACGGCCCACGATCAACGAGTAGTTTCAACGTGTTAACCCTGGATCTAATCCGCCGCTTGATTTTCAAACCAACGGCCGTGATCGCGCCACGCGTGTCGGGAAGTTGGACCGACGCGGTCAAGACTGGCCCACGCACGCGTGCGTGTGACGCTGACACGCGGGGCCCGCGTGTCAGAGGGCCCGCATGTCAGCGGCTGTCTCAGCCGAGCGCTGACGTCAGCGATGACGTCACCCGAGGGGGCCCACATGTCAGTGACACGTGGAGTCGTGGACCGAGTCCACGGTGGACCCAAGCCTAGCGTGGACCAAGCCCATGAGCCGGCTGACGTCAGCCAGCCAATCAGGAGCTGACACGTGTCCATGCTGACGCAATAATTAATTTCCGAAAAAGAAAATGATTTATTAATTCGAAATATTGATTCAAATTTGGATTCAAACTTCAAACGCTTATAACTTTTGCGTTTCAACTCCGATTTGAGTGATTCAAATTTCTAAATTTGTATAAAATTGAGATCTACCTAAATATGAATTTTATTTAATTTTTGGACTAAAGTTTTTCTCTGTAAAATTATTTAAATGATTATTTAAACTTTAAATAATCATAACTTTTGCGTCTTAACTCCAAATTTGACGATTCCAGTTTCTAAAAATCCAGAAAATTATGTTCTCTCTGTTTATGGATTTTATTTGGAGTTTTGGGATGTTTTTGCCTAGTGTTTATTTGTGTATTTGCTATTTGCACGCTTTACGAGTAGACGTTGAAGTGCCGGAAGGATTCGAAGGAGAAGTGTTGACTCAGGATCCAACCCAAGACCAAGAGCAAGTACTTTTTGAAGGCAAGTTGTGCTTTGACCATGTTGATCCTATTTCAAAATCTATTTTGATTTTAAACTATTGCATGCTAGTTCAATTAGAAAAATACTTTGTTTAAACCTGGGGGTTAGATAAATACCAATTTGCTATATGACACCTTGATTACTTAAGTATGTGCCATGACCCTTTGTCACCCTAGTTGTGGTTTATTAGTTGGACATTATTAAATTGCCAACATGGGTTTAGATCGTTGTAGTATCTTTGCTTAGACACGCTTTCGTGCTCAAGACATGATTTTGGACAATCAAATGTTAATATTGACTTAACGATATATTGAACCTGTTTTGGGAAAAGTATCATGTGATGTTGATGGCACGTGGTGCATGGTAATCAAGCGGGGTTTGATAAACGATTTCGGCCGGGCATGTGGCAAGAGTAATCAGTGGGCTTGTGGCATTGGGAATGTTGATTTGGTTCTTGGGTAGTCTTGCCCTGGTCACTCTAAGGACTTAACCTTGCAAGCCTTTGAACTGGGTCATACTTGCAACCACATGGCTGGAATGGGACGGCCCTAGTTGACTAAGTCGCTAAGGACTCACTTGTGGAGCCTCAGGGTGTCAATTACACCGTTTGTGTGATTGTGCGGGGAGCGTATCGTGGTCGTGGCCGAGATACCCATCTAACGGTGTGTTGGTCCCATACTTCGCCTTGGCTAAGGGAAGGGATGGTGTAGAGCCTGAACCGGAGAGGACCACCTGTGTTGTTTGAGGCTTAGAAAGGCTTTGTTACTGAACTTCGCCTTTGTGGTGTTTGTTGTATCTTGTGGGTAAAGTGCATAACCTCTGCAGAGTGTAGAATCTATTTAAATAGCCGAGTCCACGGTACTGGACAATGCTCGGGAATTACAGTCAAGGGTTAGATTTTCTGAAAATAACTTGGATTTGAAAGGTTGGTCTGGTTTAAGATGATGGCAATGTGGTTTAGGATGGGAAAATGTTTATTAAAAACTTCTTGAAAAGTTATTTACGCTTTACTTATTTCTACTGCTTTCGAATCTACTTATATTACTATTCAAATGCTGTTTACTGCAAATATACCTTGAGCTATTCCTTTGTACCAAGCCATGCATATAGTATATTAGCCTGCATTCTGTGCATGACTTGCTGAGTACCAAGTACTCACCCTTGCCTCAACACAATACCAGTTGAAGAGGAGACTACTGTAACATCCCAAAATTTGGGTTTTCAAAAAAATTTGGTTTAGTTTGGCTTCCCCAAAATTTTCGTTGATTTTCTCGCGTTTATAAAAACTTGATTTGAATTTTCTAAAAGCTAAAACAATTTAATTTGATTATTCTAAACCCCAAATAAAGTTTATTTTATTTTATTTGGATTCCTTGCGTTTCAAGAAGTTCTTCTGTAATTTTTGAGATTTTTCGGAGCTCGTTTGCTATTTATCGGATTTATTTGGAATTAATTTAAACTAAGCCTTTCATTCGAAATTAATTAATTATTTGAAAAAGTTTATATAAAGTTTTGTTGAAAATATTTTATTTGAGTTGGAAATATCTCAAAATATTTTCTGGAATTTTTGTAGAATTTTTCTGGTATTTTTATTGCCTCTATTGATTTATTTGAATTTCTGGAATTAAATTAATTGGAAAAAGCTTTGGAAATTCGAATTTGGAATTTGGGCCGAACTCCTTCCTCTCTCCTCCAAATGCTCAGCGCTACTGGTCGCGCTTCACGCACACAAGGCCGCGCCAAAGACGCTTCGCCCGCCAGCGCCTCGCCAGCGCCACTACAGTTACTGGCCGAGCCGCTTAGGTTCGAGCGCCAGACCACCAAAGACGCCTCGCTGGCCGACGCCCTCGCCACCTCCACCAGACGGCCCGCTCGGCGGCACCCCACTGGGCCACGCGCTAGCGCAAGGGGAAGCCAGCCGCCCAGATCAGATCCGACGGCCCACAGCCGGCCAGATCAATCCCAATCCGATCCGTGCACGTGAAGTGTTCGATAAAATGCCCAAACCGACCCAAACACCTCCAAACGCGTCCAAACTTGATTTTTCTTGATCTAGCCTCTTCCCCAAACCTATATAAGTGCCCCTAGACCTCTCCCACGGATATACAACCTCCGGATCATCTCCAAAACTCCGAGATCCATCCAATGTCGTCCGAACGTCGCCCAACGCCGGCCGAACTTTGGAGCCGCGTCCCGGGCAACTCGTCGACTCTTTTCGAGATCCGTCTTCTCCGTGGTGTGCCACAAGGTACCATCTACTTGCTGTCCAAAATTCAGCCAATTTGGTCCACGGGATCAAAAGTTACGGCCGTTTCAATCTCGAATCTTGCCGAGGCCATAACTCCCTCAATTTTTCGAGTTTGACGGTGAAATTTTTGGTGTAGACTCCTGGGGATGTCCTCTACAGGATGCACATCTTGCCCCAAGGTTTTGCCCTCTGGATTTGGCGCAGAAAATTAATTTCTCCGTTCAGACTGCGTTCCAGACGGCAAACTTCCTCGCTGCGTTCCCGCTGTTCCAGAAGGTATTTCTTCGAGCCACCTGCGCCACGGTGTGCCTCTTGGTCCCATCTAGCTCTCGGTCAAATTTCGTTAAGTTCCGATCATTATTCTAGAAGTTATGGCCGTCCAAAGTTTTGATCCGAAACCCGTTAATCGCCAGTTTGTGATTAATCCGGAAGGGCGCCGCAAAATCCGCCTATACCGTTGAGATCGTCTCGCCGCGTTCTACGCAGTAGACATTCTCCCTTTGCCATCCCATCCTCCGGAATTTTTTTTATATATTTAGGCCACCGTTTGCCGTCGCCGCGTCTTTTGACGCCGCATATTTTGGATCGCTCCGGCCGTGTTGTCGCGTCCGGTGGATCATATTGTACTGTTTTGGTCCATCTTTAGAGTTCTTTTGGTCTCCGTTTGCCGAGAAGCCCGATTCCGGCCTAAACCCGTCGTCTTTCAACCTAGCGTGCCGCCGGTTCGCGCGACCGGTTAGCCGCCCTGGTAGCGTTCTACCGCGGCCATGTCGTTGCACCGACGGTCGCTACTTCGCTTCATGAAGTCTCCTATCATTATTGACCTCCACGGGTGCGTTCGCCGTTAACGATCCACCGTTAACGCTGCGTTGCGTTACGCGTCGCGTTTCCCGTTAACGTTCTTCCGTTAACGTTCCTCCGTTAACGTTTTTCCATTAACGTTCCACCGTTCACGCTCCGTCGTTAACGCTCCACCGTTAACATTCCGTCGTTAGCCTTCCACCGTTAATGTTTCCCCGTTAACGCTCCGTCGTTAACGTTTCGTCGTTAAACGTTTCTCCGTTAACGTTTTGCCGTTAACGCTCTGTCGTTAACGTTCCACCGTTAACGTTTCATCGTTAACGTTCCATCGTTAACGTTTCATCGTTAACGATTGGCTCTCTTCGCCTCGTTGTCATCGCATGTGTGTATTCTTGCACAAACCCTAGTGCGATGCCTTCACCTGTTCTATTATCATGACGTGAGCCTAGTCTCATCGTCATATCATCTTCAAGCCGAATCAAAACCCTAACCGAAGACCGGTTTGATGAACTAAGTTTATCATGAGCCGCGTTGTTATCTTTGCAATCTTTCCCGTTGTCTCAACCGTGGTAAGACACCTGTCTTGTCTTATCCCTGAAAACCTAATCTGCCATTAATCGAGAATTCCTTCGTGGACTTGGTCGATAGACCATTGGCCATCTGTCATACCCCTATGCCCGATCTATCCGTCTCTCTTTTGTTTGACTGTGTCCGTTCGGTCAACAAAAGTCAACTTCGAGAATCAGTTTAGTTCACCGTGAACTAACATATCCTTATGGACCCGGTCTATAGATCGAGTGCCCATATGTCGCTATCTGTCTAATCAAGATAATAACTTCGGAAGAAATATTCTTCGGAATATTATTCTTTCTTTCCCAGTTATTAGTCTTTCCCTTTTCGGTGTTTTGCCGAAAGCCCGTTCTCTTTTGTCAACTCTTCGATCTAATCCGTTCGAGTTCCCAAATCTCTCCCAAGCCGTTGTGCCCAATGCTGTTCGTTCTTAATTTGGAGTTTACTTGATTTGTCTTTTGAATTGGTTTGTATTTGCTTCTTCTTTAATCGTTAGACGCGTCGTCCGGAAATCGTTCGAACGAGCTGAGGATCGAGAAAGTGGAAGTTGAAGATCGAGGACCAAGGATCAAGGATAAAGAGTAAAAGACAGTAAAGTTTGCAAGGGCCAGGCAAGTTGTGCTTTGACCATGTTGATCCTATTTCGAAATCTATTTTGATTTAAACTATTGCATGCTAGTTCAATTAGAAACATACTTTGCTTAAACATGGGGATTAGATAAATACCAATTTGCTATATGACACCTTGATTACTTAAGTATGTGCCATGATCCCTTGTCACCCTAGTTGTGGATTACTAGTTGGACATTATTAGATTGCCAACATGGGTTTAGATCGTTGTAGTATACTGCTTAGACCTGCTACGTGCTCATGACATGATTTTGGACAATCAAATGTTAATATTGACTTAATGATATATTGAACCTGTTTTGGAAAAGTATCATGTGATGTTGATGGCACGTGGTGCATGGTAATCAACTGGGGTTTGATAAACGATTTCGGCCAAGGGCATGTGGCAAGAGTAATCAGGTGGGCCAGTTGTGGCATTGGGGATGTTGATTTGGTTCTTCGGGTAGTCTTGCCCTGGTCACTCTAAGGACTTAACCTTGCAAGCCTTTGAACTGGGCCATACGTACAACCACATGGCTGGAATGGGACGGCCCTAGTTGACTAAGTCGCTAAGGACTCACTTGTGGAGCCTCAGGGTGTCAATTACACCGTTTGTGTGATTGTACGGGGGAGCGTATCGTGGCTGTGGCCAGATACCCATCTAACGGTGTGTTGGTCCCATACTTCGCCTTGGCTAAGGGAAGGGATGGTGTAGAGCACGAACCGGAGAGGACCACCTGTGTTGTTTGAGGCTTCCGAAAGGCTTTGTTATGATCGCTCATTCGCATACTCTTGTATGGCGATTCACGGCTGACGTGGTGAGTGGATTGTATCTTGTGGGTAAAGTGTATAACCTCTGCAGAGTGTAAAACCTATTCGAATAGCCGAGTCCACGGTACTGGACAATGCTCGGGGATTACAGTCAAGGGTTAGATTTTCTCAAAATTGAACTTGGGTTTGGAGGCAGTTTGCCTATGGAAAAGTGATAATTGGTTAAGGATGTGGAATGATTTACTTTTGAAACAACTGTGAAATTATTACTATTATTATCTGTTTTTACCGCTTTACAATCTATTATGAATATTTGTGAAATGCTGTTTATTGCAAAATAACCCCTTCAGCCTGTCATTTGGAATAAGCCATGCATATAGCTATTAGACTTGCATTACGTGTGCATGACTTGTCGAGTGCTTTATGTACTCACCCCTTGCAAACAAACAATCACCGGTGAGCAAAAGTCTACATCGTCGAAGAAGAAGAAGTTCCGTGAGAAGGCGATTATCTAGGAGTCGAACCTGTCGATTGCCTGTGGCGTATTGATGGGATTCACCGATGTTCTTCGTTCCGCTGCTGCTTATTTGGAGTTGAAGCCGTCAAGGTTTCACAAATGTAAGGTTGACCTTAAGGTCGTTCAATAGTTATATTCTATATTTGAGCTATTTTTACTATTCCGCTGTGTATGATTGTGATATTCATCTATGTTGAGACTGTGTGCACTAGCGTGATCCTGGACTAGTGCTGAATACACAGAGGGCCCGGATTTGCAGATTCGGGTCCCGACAACTACACCAGCTTTGGAGGAGGAACTCCAAGAAGATCCGTCTACTTAGGGATGCGAGCCCAGTCAGTTGCCTGTGGTATACTGGATGGCGCCACGAAGTTATTTGATTTTCCGCTGCTATTGTTATTATTTCTCTCTGAATAAGTTTCGCCTTGTGAGGCATACATTTGTAACTTGGCCATAAGGTCGAGTAACCACTTTGGTTATTTAAATAAAGTACTTTGTTAATATCGATTGGTATGATTGTGATATTTACCGATGTTAAGACTGTGTGCACTAGCGCGTTCCTGGACTAGTGCTGAATACACAGAGGGTCCGGATTTGCAAATTCGGGGTCCCGACACAACACAACCTTTCTAAGATGGTGGGATTATTCTATTTCTATCCCTCATGACTGGGGATGAAGATAGCAACATCTATCAAGGGACCTACAATGAGCCTCATGCACCCCTCTTACTCCTCATGGACCTTGTGAGGTTGCTTGATGGGCACCTCCGCAGCTTGTCCCGCGAGCTGCTGGAAACTTACCAGAGGATTGCCACCTTCGAAGACAGCATTTCTCAATGGGTCGCCAGTGGCATTTTTACGTGGGAGCTCCTCTTTAGAGAGGACGCTATGCTTTCCCCCACTGAGGACCTACTAAATTTCGACCCCACATTCCAGCAGTCTCTTTGCCGTCTGTGCATGTCATCTATTAGGCATCGCCATCGTGTGGCGGCCATTCATCCTCTCAAGGGAAGGTGTAGGCCCCCGGATCGGCTATCTGGAATCCCCTATGTATTTCTGTACCAGTCCCAGATCAGTAGCTAGTACACACAGTCAAATAGTGATGAATCAACAACCATATCATGATTACATTTAACCAAATAATAATAACACCAAATAAAAGCAAAGACCTTATGGTCGAGGTTTACCATTACTGCCTTTACAGGCTGAACAACTTGAATAACTGCAGCAGAAGAAGATAACACCAAGTGGTGACCCATCCATATGCCCACAGGCAATCGAGTGGGGAGCGCATCATAGTCCTTGGAATCTCCTTTGATAGCTTCAATCACTTCTGGGATATGTTTAGAATGTAGCATGTGAGTACATAAAGTACTCCGCAAGTCTGGGAAAAATGCATAATGCAGGACTATCCAAGGATGGCTTTTTAGGGTTCCTTTGCACAAAGCAATACTTTCACAAACATTACATGTAATATTTTTCACAAAGGAATTTTTACAATTATTTGTACATTTGAAATTATTTATAACTTCTAGTGAAGGTTCTAGCCACCAATCACTAGTATACAAGCTCTATCCGCCACATCTCAAAAAGATCAGGGTTCAATCCATCCACATGGCTCTGTCCGCCATGGTTCACAAAAATAGGTTCAATCCACCTACCTGGCTCTAGCCGCTAGAAGCACATATGAGAGTTTTAACCACTCCCAGACCCCAAAATATCAGTTTTTAAAACAAAAACAAAGTCTACCAGTATGAAAGCATTCTTCGCGTGCCCTTGACCATAGGCATGGCTATTCGAATAGTTTTTCACTCTACAGAGATGTACAGCTTTACCCACAAGACATGATATTCTCTTGATGCCAAGCTATTAGCACACTTCCTTAGGTGTGCCGGCAGAGATATTATGACAAGGCCTTTACAATGTATACGCCTAACCTGACCCACCCACTGAGGTTTCACCGCTGTTAGGGTTCTATCCACCCAGTACAGAAGCCCCCTTTTGTTCCGTGTGAGAAAACAGTCTTGCCTCTATCCGGCACTCACATTCCACCAACTGGTGAGTCTAAGTTAGGTTTTTACAAATTATTCAACCAGGTCGTACCCACTTTGACATGTGGTTGTATGGTTATGCTTGGAATAGACAGTCATAAGCGTCGGTCCTTAATTGACTTGGGGTGGTACTTGCTCAAACCAAGACCAGTGCTCTATCCGCACCCACCAGACAAACCATTCCGCCCAAGTCTAAATTATTTTATTTTGTTTTTATTTTGTAAACCAACGGCAATACCTTTTTGCCTATAATTTCCAACATAAGTTTCCACGAGTTATAAGAGATTCCCACCCATAGGTGCATACTGACCGATTGTGAGTCTAAGCATTTCTACCGAACTATTCTATTCCACCAATAGTTTATTTTATAAGCTACAAATCTCAGGGTTTGATTACAAGCCTTATAATCAATTTTGTAATCTCCAATAATCCTTAAATTGCCAAAATCTTACTATCATATGAATAATCCAATTCAATATAGTATCCAACAAGTAGTAAGGATATCATGGTACTATCATAACTCCAAAATCATATTAAACTACAATCATGTTTGTATATAAAATATTTCCCTTGAACTATAACTTGTATTATTGATTTATCCATCATTCGTACGGCGATCAATCTTATCATTTACTAAGAATATTTCACAAAATCATCTACTAAACCACCGAGAATACCTCATAATATCATCTCTAATCATCTAGGATACAATCCACTGATAATACTTCATAATATCATATATTTAATCCTCCACATTATCACCTCTAAATAATCTACTCTAATCAACCAAGAATACGTAATATGATCATTCACTAAACCACCAAATATTATTCTATAAAACTAAGATTTTATTAATTCATCGTCAATAGTAGTTTCCATTAACACTGATACCAAGTTAACTAAATAGACCACACATATTTTGCATTATTCACAATTCTCCATAAATGATTAGCACATATATATATTTCCATAATCATCCATTTCTTAATCAGTCTGTTAATAATAATCCCCAACAAACACTAATAATCCAACTAACTCTGATTCTAATTTGATACTATTTTATCAACCCAAGGAATCCAATTCAATATATTATTTACTTGCAATGATCTATTTAATCCATCATGAATACTTCACAACACCATACATCTTCCAAAATTTCCCCCAATCCATTATAATGTGAACTACTATCACAACCCCACGTCACAATATTTCAATCATCAATGTTCATAGATCAATTTCATAATTAATAATCCCCATCAGCACTAATATTCATGTAATCTCCAATCAAGTTGGGTTCTAGCTCCAATCTACATTCTATACTAATATGTTCCATCCAAAATGTCGTTCAAAGAATTATTCTCCTAATCAAAGAATATTTACCCAAAAGTATGTATTATGGTGGATTACTGTGCTAGGGCGACAAAGGATAATGGATAACAATATCAAGGAGGTATAAGCAATAGGTATAGCTAACCACCTAACGCTAACATAATCCTTTTATATAAGTAGCAATGCAATTTGTAAAACTGTAACATCCTCAGTTTCGCTTTCTGGGAAAAATCTAATTTAAATTAATTAAATTCAAAAATTGGAGTTTCCTCGGTGTTTATGTTAACCTAGCATCCATTCCTATCCAAAATCGGGATTCAATTCCCTTCCGGTCGAAAAATCGAATTTCCAAATTCTCGCTGGTACCCGAAATTTCACCCGAGTCCAAAAATGCTCTAAAAATCCCAAAATCACTTCAATTAGGTCCCAAATATTCCAAAATGATTTTTGGAACGTTTCCCCGGATTTTTGGGCCTTCGCTCCTATTTTATCTCGCGCGGCTTTTGTTTAATGCCCGCTATTCGCGCCTGAATATTCAATTCCACAAATTTCATCCAAATTCCACGAAACCAATTTTATTGGGTTCCAAATATTCCAAAATGGTTCTAGGAATTTTTTCGGAATTTTTAGACCATTTTTCCTAATTTTTCTCTAGGGCGGTTCATTTACGTAACTCCCGGCGAATCACAAGTCGCCACGTGGCGCTACAGTGCTTTCTTCAACCTCTTGCCATGGCTTTGAACAGAGAAGAGCTTCAAGCTCTCTCCCATGGTGGTCTCTCTCTTTAAACCTTCACATCTCCCTCAATTCAACTCCAAATCAATCACGGCCGGATCCGTTGAATACGTAACGGCGCGACCTTTCCATTCCCCACCATCAAGAGCCCGGGATCTCGCCGGAATTGACACCGTCGGCCAAAAACCGAAATGGCTTTAAATGTCATTTACTCGGCCGTTTCTTCCCTAAATCGCGTAACACCGGTTCCTAAACCTCCGTGGTGGAGTCTTCTTTCCCGTGCACACCACCATTCCTTGCCTCTCCAACCCAATCAACCGGGAGATCAAGAAAACCAACGCCGGGTAGCCATTTTTTTGGAGTTCTTCGTGTTCATCCTCATAACTATCTCTCCGGTGGGTCATTATCAACTCCGGTGGGTTCCTTGTGACCATGAGGGAGTCTAGCATCTAAACTTTCAATCAATTTTAGGATCCCTCAAGATTTGGAGACGAATTTCACGTTTTTGTCGGTTCGGCCGGAACTCCGTTCATCGTCAAATTCGTCATCTCCGGTGAGTTTTGATCCAATTCCTTGCTCCTATAGATCCTTTAGGATGTCCTCTAGATGATCCATGAATTTATTTGGTCATGTTTCATGCGAAATGGTGCAAAAAATCGGATTTTTGGAAGCAAAAACGTTCTCTGTTCTTTTTGGGCTGCGCCCGTGCCCGTGCTCGCCGTGCTTGCCGCCGGCCGGCCGCTGCCCGACGCGCTCCTCGCTGTCTCGCTGGCCGCTGCCGCCGCCGCCGCCACGTGGCCACGGCCCCGTCGCCGGCCATGCCCCCAGGCTCCCCTCCAAGCTCCCATGGCCAAGGCCATGGCATGAGCCAAAGCTAGGAGAAGGCCCCAAGCCTATGACAATGGGCCCCACATGCAAGAGACCCAAATCCATCCAAAAATCAGAAAAATGAAGAAGGAATATTCCCTATTTTCCAATTTTCCAAATTTCAAACTTCGGAAGCTCATATCTTTTCCGTCCGAACTCCGATTGACTCCGTTCAAATTTCTAAATTCATCTAAAATCAATACCTACCTGCCAGTACTACTTTTGTAATTTTTGGATTTTATTTATTTTCTTGTATTTATTTATTGTCTCGTTTTGCGCGTAGCCGAGGAGCCGACCGAGTCCGCCGACCCCGCCATTGGACTTCAAGCGTTCGACGACCTCGCCGCGATTGAAGGCAAATCTCCTTGATGCATGTTGAACCGACATTTATAAATATGTTTTAAATGTTTTATAAACTTGCATGCTATGTTTATCATCGTATGTCAAATATAAGTGCGTAGTTAATCCGAATCGTGAATACCTCCTTTGATATTGACATCCATGATACTTGTAACCCTAGGACATTTGTTATGCCATGTTTACATTTATATGGTACCCCTTGTGAAATAGTACGGTAGAATTGCTTAGGACCAATATTGACGAAAACAACCCATGGGTGGGATTATTCAAAAATGATGATTTAAAGTGTAAATTGGAAATGATTATTATGATTTTGGTACTGTTTTTATAAAATAAAAGAAAAGGAAAAAATGGTTTAGACTTGGGCGGAATGGAATGTCGGGTGGGTGCGGATGGAGCACTAGTTGTATTGTGCAAGTGCCGCCCCAAGTCAATTAAGGACCGACGCTTGTGATTGTCCATTCTACGCATAACCGTACTACCACATGTCTATAATGGTACGACCTGGCTAACTAATTTGTAGAAACCTAACTTAGACTCACCACCTGGTGGAATGTGAGTGCCGGATAGAGGCAAGGTGGTTTTTTTCTCACAGCGGTGAAACATCAGTGGGTGGGTCGGGTTAGGTGGATACATTGTAACGGCCTTGTCATGATCTCTCTATCGGCACACCAAAGGAAGTGTGTTAATAGCTTGGCATCAAGAGACGATCATGTCTTGTGGGTAAAGTTGTACACCTCTGCAGAGTTAAAACTATTCGAATAGCCGTGCCTACGGTCAAGGACAAAGTAAAGAATGCTTTCATATTGGTAGACTTTGGTTTTGGTTTTAAAACTAAATAGTGTTGGTTTTGGGATTCGGGAGTGGTTAGAACACTCGGATGTGTAATGGCGGATTGAGCCAACAAGGTGGATAGAACCTGTTTTCTACCTTGACGGAAGAAGTCATTGTGATTAAACTTGATCTTTTAAAGTTGGCGGTTAGAGCCCTTATATTAGTGATGGCGGATAGAACCTTCACTGCAATATTAAATAATTCAATTGTTAAAATAATTGTGAAAATGTGCTTTACGATAATTATACTTAAGTATGGTTTAATAAAATTTGGCTTTGTGCAAAAGAACCCTATTAAGCTTCCTTTGGAAAGCCCCACATACACATACTTTCTCCGACTTGCTGAGTACTTTTGTACTCACGTGCTACACAATCTTGTCATCATCAGAAAATTCCAAGACGCAGCCGAAGACGGTGAGTTCTACACCGAAGACTTCGATGAAGATTGCCAGGATAACTAGCCGCGCTTCTTGTCGTCGCCTGTGGCGTTTTTGGTGTTCGCTTGTTGTCGTTTTCTTTGCTTCCGCTGTCGTGTCTCCGGTCTCGTGACCGAGTATTGTAATAAGTGGCCATGTGGCCCGTACTTTATGAATTATGTTACAATTTCATTTTGTTCAGCAATGACGTATCACTGTTGACTGTGTGTACTAGCTACTGAACTGGGACTAGTACGGACATACACAGGAGATTTCGGATAGCTGATCCGGGGTCTCACAAAAACATGGTAAAACATTTATAAATCATGGGACCAACATGCGTCAAGGAGACTTGCCTTCGACTGCAGCGAGAGTCTCAACGTCCTGTGGTTCAGTGACGGCGTCGACGGCTCCAACGAACTCTTCGGCTACGCGCAAAACGGTACAACTAAATAAATAAAATTTAAAAATTACAAAATTAGTACTGGCAGGTAGATCTTGAATTTAGATGAATTTAGGAATTTGAACGGATCAATTTGGAGTTCGGATGAAAAAGTTATAAGCATTTGAATTCTAAACATTCTGGAAATTGGAAAACCGAGGAATATTCCGGAATCTTTTCTTTTCTCCATTTTCTGATTTTTGCCTTCACTCTATGATAATGGGGCCCACTTGTCATGGACTTGGAGGCTTCTTCCCCATGGCCAAAAATAGAGGAGCTTCATGGCTCCATTGGCGCCGGCGAGGAGGCGTGGCGAGGGCGGCGAGGCGGCGGCGAGGCCGGGAGGAGGCGGCCAGGTCGAGCGACTTCAGTGAGGCTGGCGGCGGCTCAGAAGCGCTGCAGTCGGGCGGGCTGCTCGGCAATGACCGGAGGAGATGCGTCTTGTGGCGGAGAGATGGTGCGCCGGTTGCGTCTTGAGTGCGAGGCGCGGTAGGCCGGTCGGCCAGCGCGAGGATACACGAGGCGGCGGCCGATCTGACACAAGCGGCGCCGACGGTGGGGCGGCTCCCGAGGCTGGGCGAGAGGTGCATGAGGTGCGCGCTGGCACGGGGAAGATAGTGGCGATCGGCCGAGGAAGTGGCGGAGCAGCGGCGGCGTGCGCATGAAACGGCGCGGCGATGGCGCGTGGGGAGATACTGCAAACGCAGCGGTGCGGCGGCCGAGTGGTGGGGTAGGAGCGACGGTCCATGGGCAAGATGATGCGCTCAACAGCTTGGCCAGAGCATGGCCGGATATGGCCATGGGTGGCAGTGGCCATGATCCAAACCAGCAACCAGACAACCGAAAGACATAGGAATTGGGAAAGTAACCTAAACAATGGATTTTCGTGAAATTAAAAGGAGCATCGCGTAGAACGCGACAAGATGAATTCAACGGTATGGTCGGATTTGAGAGAAGCTCACCAGATCAAAAGTAATTGGCGAAGAACTGAGCTCCAAACGGAGATTTCAATCGCAAAATTCGTCGCCATCCTGCAACGAAAAACGTAGTTGAGGGCTTTTGATCATGGCGATGACGCGCACACGGGGACGCAATCGGATTTGAGTTTGGCTCACCGGAGCAAAAGATGACGCGATGGTGTCAACGGACAACGTTCGGCGTTGTTTTCTTCGCATTCCCGGCCGAATGGAGAGGGGTGGATGTGATAGGGTGTGAGCCCAGGAAGGAGGACTCCAAGACGAAGTTTTGAGAAGTGGAAGCACGTCGTTTCGTGAAGAAACGACCAAGTTATTGAGGTTTGAATGCAATTCGGTTATTGGTTGATTGAGCCATTTCCAGCGGGATTGAAGACGAATGGACTCAAGGAATGGATTCTCCTCGTCTCCACCTTCACACCGGAACAAACCGTTCGCATTTTGGTGGAGAAATGAGGGAGTTATAGGAGATTGAAGATTGAATGCCATTGAAGGGAGGTGAGTGCTCTCCTCTGTAACGTTCCAGTCGTGGGGAGGAAGAAGATGCACAGTACCGGACACGTGGCACTCCCTCATTGGTTGGAATTAGTAAAGAACAAAGGTACGTGGAAAAAATTAGTAAATAAGATCTAAAAATCCCGAAATAATTCCTAAAAATACTAGAGAATATTTGGAACCCAATAAAATTGGTTTCACTGATTTTGGATGAAATTTGAAATTTAGATAATTCCTGGACGAATAAATGACATTTGACAAAAGGCCGCGAGAGATAAAATACCAGAGAGATTCTAAAAGTCTTAGAAAAATTCTCAAAATCATTTTAGAATATTTGGAACCTAATGCAATAGGTTTTGGGATTTTTGGAGCATTTTGGAACTCAGGTGGAATTTCGAATAGGGACCGGAATTTGGACATTCGACTTTTCGGACGATGAAGGATTGAACTCCAATTTCAGAATGATGAGGATGATAGGTTAATTAGAACACCAAGGAAAAATCCAAATTTTGAATTTAATTAATTTAAATTAATTTTTGGCAAAAGACCGAAATTGAGGATGTTACAGAAGGTCAATGTCAATGGTGCAGTAGCACCATCATGTTCACGATGACCTTGAGGAGGGTGAGATAGTGGAATCTCTGACACATACTACCCTCTGAGGAGTTGACGTCACCAGATGCAATAAAGGTGCATAAGACTAGACCAATAAGAGTTAGTTGGAAGAACCCTCCTTGCTAGGAAGTTCTTGTGTGCTAGCTAAATTATTTTGTTATGCTCCATCATGTTCATGATGACCTTGAGGAGGGTGAGATAGTGGAATCTCTGACACATACTACCCTATAAGGAGCTGACATCACCAGGCGCAATAAAGGCGCATAAGACTAGACCAATAGGAGTTAGTTGAAAGAACCCTCCTTGCTAGGAAGTTCTTGTGTTCAAATAAATTATTTTGTTGCGCCTAGTTGTGTAAGGCGTTATTATGTAATGGATGTACCTTTCTACTCATGTTAGATTTTATCATCCTTCTATGTTCGGACAAAATATTGCTCAAACTATGTAAAACTTAACCGTCTAAGTTAAAATTTTATGCTAGCTGCTCTTATGATTATGTGGTGACAAAGAGTCTATCGCCACTTGAAATACCGATAGGCTCTCTATCGCCATTTTAAATACAGACACAGTGTCTATCACCATTTGAAATGGTGACAAAGGCCTATCGACGAACGATCAAGCTCTCTGCCACCATTCCAAATTGCAACAGTGGAGTGCATATGAATTTTTTTTAAGTGAAAATCATAAAATTAAAAAAAAAATAGTATGCCGAAAAGGAAAATTATAGAAGTATGCCAAAATTAGGGAAGTGTGGCCTAGGTTTTAAAAAAATACAAAAAAATAGGAGGGGGGTTTTTTAAGTAGAAAATAACAAGGCAGAGAGAAATTAATAAGGAAAAATTCGGAGAACTGATGTTTAATGTTGGTAGAAATTGAATGAAGGTAGGGAGTACATGGCTCGTACGGAAAAAATGGCATAGCATGATGTAGAAAACAATGAGAGGAAACGTACATAAAAATATTAGGGTACATAGCATGATATAGAAATAATATGGTACATAGGATAACAACTAGGACATAACATGACAGAAAATATCGAAATAGACATGGCGCGACGACATGGACAAACCATGAACGAAAACTATAGCCAAGGGACAAGAGTGCCTTTTCGAAATGGAAAAAAGTCATGCTTGTTGTCGTAGACCCTATATGGAATGATCCATCGGTGCCTTCCCCTTTAATTTCAAGAGGCTTGCGGCCTTGGCCTTCTTCCAATTAGGCATGTACACATTGACACAATAATAGTCTTCAGGCGCGATCTTAGGCTCCTCCCACGTGCGTGCATATTGCTCCTTGATTATCTCCTTCATCTTCTTGCGATGTGCTTGAAGATCCTCTCATGCCTTCCAGAAGTGCGCTTCTTCAGGATGGCGGTGTGGTAGCTTTGGTTTGTCTTATGTGGTCTTAGGCTCAGACTTCTAATGTTTTTATTGCTTGGGCGCTACAGGGTAGTCCAGGTAGCGAGTGTGTTCGTAGAATACCGTATCGTACTTGTCTGGCCCATCGATCCATCGGAAGAAGTGGCATGTGGTCTCTTGCTAGGACTATGCGTGGATAAAGTTAGAGCTTAGGAGTAGACAACATACATTACAGAATGTACATGCTTGTTGTTAACTTACGAGGAGCTGCTGGCACATGTAGAAAGCGCGACCTACGGTGTCTAATGGGTGGACTACTTGATCCATGCTGGACAATCGCAGTCACAGTTTGGCCGGGGAAACTCAGTGGGGCATAGGTGCATCCTTGCAAGAACTATTAGGATATGATGTTGCCTTCTCAAGATTCCTCTGCTTCTGAAGATGCTCAGCGTAGGTGGACATCGGCAGCCCCGATGGTGTAGGGTAGTGTTGGATGTGGCACTGGCATAGATGGAGTGTTCGCGGTGGATGTTAGGCTAGTGAAGAAGTGCTGCCTAGATGCCCGGTGGCTTTTCTAGCCAGTGTGTAGTCAATGCAGGGTTGATAGAGTGGGGATAGCTTGTCATCAAGTTTGTCTGACAAAGGTGGTTGCAGCGTATTGTCGCTTAAGTCTGATAAAGCGGTGGGCAGACTGCTGTCAAATTGGGCTGACAAAGAAATAGGAAGTCTATTGTCACTTCAAAGTGCACACGTGTTGTCAAATTGGCCTAACAATGCTACTGGCAACGTGTTGTCAAATCGCCCTGATAAAGCTGATGTGTGTATTGTCCAATCGGCCTAATAAAGCTACTAGCAGCGAGTTGTCAAATCAGCATAAAAAAGCTAATGTGGATGGCAAGGAATTTTTTAAATAATACATAAAAAATAAAAATTACAAAAATAATATGCCGAAATAAAAAAATGACAGAAGTAGAAGGGTGATTTTTTTAAAAATAATACAACAAAAAGCAACAATTACAAAATTACTCAATTGAAAACAGAAATAACATGATTTGATTGTTAATCTTCAATATGGATGGAATAAACAACACATACCATTTCATAATAAATGGGGAGTACATGGCACATACAGTTTGGTTCAGTGCCTATATTCACATTGATACTTTGGACGGTACAAATGTTGTCATAGACAAACTACGAACGTGGACCAAAAGTACGAAAGGACTCCTTTTGGAATTGTAAAAGGGCACGAAGGACAACGCCTTTTGGAGTTGTAAAAGGCTCGAATGGGTAATCGTACGGCAACCACATGGAAGTGTTTATCGTCAGGATGTTAAGGCTCGAATGGGGAACCAGCACGGCCGACGCTTAAAAAGCTCTCTGAGTCTGTCGGTATTTCAAATGACGATACTCTCTGTTGCCATTTCAAACGCCGAGTCATTTTTTAAATCGTCATATTATTTCTGTAATTTTTTATTTTCTAACTATTATTTAAAAATTATATAATACTTTATATAGGTGGTAATGAATAAATGCATATAGTTAATATGGCTATAATAGGAAAAGCCTCATTAAATCTACATGCAAGTGCTATATTTCTAAACATGATCATTCAAACTACAGGGCTTATATTTTTGAATGGAGGAGCATTACCCTATCCGGTAAAAGCAAACATATTGTTTTAGGTTACAAAAATTCAAACTTTTGAAACTTTAGCTATCAATATCGTTTTAAATATTTATATTGGATACATAAAAATCATATGCATAGATTTATCTCAGAAAGTACTCATAATATTATAGCTTTATTAGGTTTTATAAATATATGATAATAGAAATTTATAATCAAAGCTACTTTCTGGGAACCGTATTGATGTAAAAAAGGATATATGTTTGTGACCGAGTATATATTATGAAAAGGGGGAATGGCATTGGTTGTAATATGCCGTACTACGTTTGAAGCAATTATCTTTACAGATAAATGTTCTAGCAAACTTTGGTAATGATCTGTGTGTCGGGACGAGGAAGCGTGTGGTTGAGAGCCTGAGAGCCCACGAATTTTTCCTCTTTTTGAGACGGTTGCCAGCCGAAGATGACAAATACAGGAAGAACAAAACCAAAAAGAAAAACACAGAAACCTTTCTGTAGACTCCATAGAATTTTTGACAGGACTCGACTATTAATTTGTAAAGTCCCTAGAATTTTTGACAGGGTTCAACTTCGACCATTAACACGGGCAGCCAACCAGCGGAGGCAACTTTCATCCTGAAAGGGCATACATTCTCACTAACACGGCAACACCAATCATAAAACGCGAACAACTATCATAACATGAATACTGAATAGGGTCAGGTTACAAAAAAAATGGGATTTCGATTTTAAAAAGGGACATCGACAAGGACAGTAGATTAATCCAACCAATATGTCTTCCAGATAACCAACAAACATGTAGCTCTGGATTGTATTGGATAATGAATCTTGCTTCCTAGCTTTAGTTTAAGCAGAGAAACAAATGGATCAAGTGGGCAATAAGAGAATGATGGGAGATAGCCAAAGTTAAACAAAAAGGATGAAATAGAATAAGGATAGCAGAATGACAGAAACTAACATAAGCAAGAATATCTGTAAGAAGGAAGCAATGACCGACCATGATTTGCAAGAGCTCAATTCAACCAGAACATCTCAGCATTGTAATGTATATAAAATTCTGTAATAACGAAATCTTTTCATAATCTGATAGTCATTTGCTATCCATTGAAATCAGTCTACGGGCTCCTCAAAAATTGACTTTGCTTGCACGGATATATGGTAATGTCAACCTAGCTGGAGGTGCGGTACAGTTTGCCAAAAACGTGCAGAAGGGCAACGATCGCAATAAACCCTATGCTCATGATCAGAACTGCGTTCGGGGAAATCTTGCGCCCAGCAGCCTCGTCGGTGTAGAACTGAAGCATTGTACTGGCGCCACCTCCAGCAGCAGCAGCACCGCTGGTGGTTCTACGCCTGCGCAAGCTTGCAGCTGCTGCTGCACTGCCTCTAGCGGGTGCGTCACCATTGGCCACCATCTTGTTTTAGCGATCTGTATGGCGACATGAGGTTCAAACATAAGACTTACAGAACCAGTGTTGTGAAAGACAACAACATACACAGGGTCCAATGATCAAGCAGCAGACATCATCAGTAAGTTCATCAGAACTACAGGGGTATACAAAAATAGGGAAGCATAGATTGCATATGATAGGAAAGAACAACTTTCTTTTGTTTTTTTTTTAAAAAAAAATGATAAATGCAAAGGTAACTGCTAAGCATGCCATTTCACAATCACAAGAAATTTCTTCTATGTGCATCATGTAACCAAAACCGCAAAATCTCACAGAAGTACACATCTCGGAAGTCTACATTAGTATACCATGTGAAGTTTTCACAATTGACTTTGCATTGCAAAACCAAGGAAAATCAACAGTGTTTGTTGCTTATGCCCGTGTACACTAATACAACACCAAACTTCATATTTTGATTCATGAGTGCTATACAGCATTAACTAAACTATATACACCAAACTTCGCAAATCAAGGGAATATACAAAGCAGAAAGGTAGGTTCTTCACACCAAGCAACATGGGGCAGAGCAGGCCACGGGTGTCGGTAATCTATCAGGCAATTTGTGAAACACAGACCATCCTACCAAGAATCATCCACAGAGGAACACTTTTCCTCTTCTCACAGGGCACTAGAGCACTACTCTTTTGGGGAATCCCAGAAGTAGATCGAGTCTCCGCAGAACAAAACCAAGATCGCATCGAGATGGCGCCAGATCTGAATCCTGAACAACCGGATTTTGAACAAATTAAGCACCCATCCCTGCTCCCGTGAATTCCAACCGGCTCAACATTCGGCATTATAACAGGCAAGGCGATCTAACCAAGAACTTCAGCGTAGTAACAGTCAAGGCGATCTAACCAAGAACAACACTAAAACCTCTGTTGTATATACACACAGGCACGAATTGAACAACAAGAACGCGGATGAAATCAGCTAAGGCGCAATCTAACCAAAAGGTACAAGAGTCATTTGATAGATGGGAAAGAGGAAGATTGCGCGCACCGGATGAAGGCAATCCGCCCTCGCCGTCCAACCTGATGCCCGAAATCCTAGCGCTGAATAATGCTCCTCCGCGTCTGGTGCCGTGCGTGCCCTGATATATCTAGGCAGGTAGCCGAGCACAACGCAGAACACGCCCGCTTTCCGTGTAGGATACGGTGGATGACGTCGCCCGCGCGATCTGATTGGTTGGGAGCAGGGTTCACAATTTCGCGGTAAATTGCTCGGTTTTCGAGCGTACCGAGCCGGCTCGGTAATTGAAACTGACCGGTTTACCGTCCAAATTCAAATCCAAATTTAAAATTTTTAAAAAATTTTGAGAAAATTTGTTGAAAAAAATCCTAAAATTAGTATTAATTCGTATATTACCAATGGTGAAAAAACTTTTCAAAAAAAAAATGATGTTTGGAGATGTTTTAGAGGTATTACAAATAATGAAAATAGAAAAATCAAAAAGAAAAAGAAAAAGGTGGCATGTGGGCTGCTTGGAGATGTTTTAGATGTATTACAACTTTATATTATACTAATATAGCATCCATACAGGTCCAACATGGCCTATGCCTACTTCACAACTTCAATTAAAAAATATTATAACGTAAATGGTGTTGACAATTGAATGGTAATGAAATTGCTACGTGGTTATGTAAATATGTATCTTTGCACCTGTGTGATTGCAATATTGCAATGAAAGATTATTTATTGATATATTATTTTGAAATTTCTAATTTACAATTTCTAAATGTCTAAATTATAGCGGTTGTTCCCCTTATTTTTCATGGTTTTTACCTAAATCGATCGGTTTTTCGCTCAAACCGAGCGGTTTCTGTTTTCTCGGTTTACCTAAAAAACCGAGCGGTTTTTCGCACAAACCGAGAGGTTTTTCGTCAAAAACCGCGGTTTTCTCGCAAAAAATAGTGTGAGTTTGACCCGAATTCAAAATGATTTGAAATTGCAAACCATTCGGTTTTTCGCGGTTTTCGCGCGGTTTTTCGCGAAAACCGGTACCGCCGGGCTAGCGAAATTAGGGTTCGAAACGGCTTTGTGAACCCTGGTTGAGACGCGCCACGATGTGTTACACTTGTTGTTCCATTAAAAACCTTTATGTAAGAAAACTTCAGAAAAACTCACTAAATGAAAAAAAAGTGCAACTTATAATCTTTTAGATTAAAATAAAATCTTTAGGATCATTCTAAGGATCATAGTTCAAAGATTTACTTACTCTAAACTCTGCATATCTCTAAGTCGTTTCATTCCAATGCAACGAATATATCTTTAGAAACCAGATATTGGCAAAGATTTAGTAAATAAATCTATAATATTTTCACATAACTTAGATTGCAGAATCTTTATCGTCACTATTCTTCTGGAGTTCATGAGGATAGAAAAGTTTAGGGGCAATATGCTTCGTGATATTACTTTTAACACAAGCCATTTGTATCTGTGCAACATAAGCAGCATTATCTTCATAGATAATTGTAGGGTATCGATGGTATTAACACCACAAGACTTCTGGATATGGCTAAATATACGTCTCAGCCAAACACATTCACTTAAGGCTTTCATATAATATTATAATCTCTAAGTAGTTGGTAAAAGTAGCTGCTAAAGTCTGCTTAAAAGACACTAAGAAATGGTTGTACTATTACAAAGAAGCATAAATTTAGTCTGAGATTTGGCATTGTGGGGATCAGACAGATAGCTAGCATTTGTATATCCCACCATAGTTATGTTTTGGTCCTTCTAATAAAATAAGCCAAGGTCTAAAGTACCTGAAGGTATCTGAATAAAGTCTTGATACCAACCCAATATTTTATGGTTGAAGCTGCACTATGTCTAGCTAGTAAATTTACTACTAATGCAATATCAGGCCTTTTGCAATTCGCAAAATACATAAGTACACCAATAGAGCTTAAGTATGGGACTTCAGGTCATAAAATATCCTCATTTGCCATCCTCAGTCGGAAAGGTTCTTTATCCATTTCTAGAGATCTTACTACCATGGGGTCTTAAAAGGACTAGATTTATCGATATTAAATCTTTTTAATACCTTCTTAGTATAGGTAGATTGGTGTATAAATATTTTTTCTATGAAATTCTCTAGTTGTAGGCCTAAGTAATATTTGATTTTACCGAAATCTTTCGTCTCAAACTCCTTTATAAGTTAAGAACGTGTTTCCTTTATCTCCTCTATGGTTTCAATTATATAAAATCTATTTTGAGATTTCTTTATGAACACACAAGGATAATCATCATTATTAGAGTATTCCTTCTTTAGGAGGAACTTACTAAGTCAGTTGTATTATATTCTCTTCGACTTTTAATTCATATAGCGGTCTCTGTAGTTTGACAGGATACATGTTGTGATTTCCTTTATTAAGATCTGGAATTTTGACTCCTTTAGTGAATCTCATATAACCCATATAAATATACGGTCACTACATCCATCAACTGCATTGATAAGTTTAAGCTATCTACCATTAATATTAAATATCAAAATATTATTCCACTCATTACTAGAGAGTATGTTTCATCGTAATCGATGCTGGGTCTCTGTGTGAATTCTTGTACTAAAAGCCTTGCTTTATATCTCATCACTTGTTATTTTCATTTCTCTTCCAGACGAAAACCCATTTTAAAGCCTACAGGAATATTTTAGAAGGTGTTTGGTCAACATAACCAAATACTTTCCTTTTATTAAGTGAGCTCAATTTTGCCTAAATTGCTTTTTTCCATTTGATCCAATATGAGCATTTTTGGTACTATACTATGGATTTTGATTCTGAATCCAGCTCAAGAGTTTTAGCAATTTTTTAGGCGAAATATATGTTGATAATTGTAGCCTTTCTTTTATAAAACTCTTCTGAATCCATATAATTAGTGGATATCTCTTTATTAATTTCTTTCAGATCCGCTTGATTTCCCACATCGATGGGGTCTAATTATTCTGATTTCCCATCTTCAAATTGTGAGGGCATATATTTTCTGGGGTTATCATCTTTAGGATGACTCACTTCAAGGATGCAGTTATCATCTCCAGATCAGCTCACTATAGGGATATTCTTAATATTAGATTGAGCTTCTTTCACTATTTTGGGTAGTGTTCTCACATGTTCCGCAGAATTGAGTCTCATGCACCTGGAGGCCTTCCCACTTCTTATTATGAGGGGTAAGAGTAGATTCAATATCCATCTAAGGTATTTCCACTCATTCAAGGATATTTACTGCAGGTATATGAGATATTGTCACTCCCTTATGATCAGTGAAGACATCTCGCAGATTATTAGCTATTTGTAGCAGATTTATTATCCTTCAAACTTCAAGTTTGAATTCTTTAGTACGTGAATCTAAGGACTGAATGCCAGTGACATTCCAATTGATTTATCGACATTCTTTAGTGTACTACTTTTCTCCCACTAATACCAGAAAATTGTTAACATCAAAAATACAATCAGCATACCGAGTCATATACAGATCCCCTGTCATAAGCTCTGGGTATTTAATAATTGACATAGATTTATAACCTACATAGATCCTCAACTTGGTAAGGGCCTATGGTTGCACGCTATGGTGGTGAGATTAGCACATATACGGCCTAATAAAATTTTTGCAGATAGGAAATGCTTAGCTCTTTTCCACGTACTATCCGTAGGGGAAATTTTATAGTATGTAGTTAGTCTAAGTTGAATTAATATAGCATCATACAACACTACATGGCCCCAACAGCTAGTGAATAACCTATAATTCTGCAAGAGTGGCTAAGCAATAAGTTTAATTCTTTTAATTAATGACCATGTATGGCCATTTTTTTGTGTAGACATGATGTACTGAATGGGCTACATTAATGCCTAGAGCCATACAATAATCATTAAATGCATTTTAGGTGAACTCGCTAGCATTATCCATTTGAATAGGCTTGATCCTTTGTTTTTGAAAGGAGGCTCTTAATTTAATAATTTGGGCAATTAATTTAGCAAAAGCATGGTTCTGAGTAAATAGGAGACATATGTGGGACCATCTAGTAGAAACATCTATCAGTGCCATAAAGTATTTAAAAGGGGCCAATAGAGACTGGATAGGTCCACAAATATCACCTTCAATTTTCTCCAAAAAAAAAATAGTGATTCCTCACTAACTTGTAGATAAGAGGGTCTAATTATGACCTTCTCTTTAGCATAAGCAGGGCATATTAAGTCTTCAGATCTAGGGAAGTCTGTAGTTTTTGTTAGTGTATGCCCTTGATGCAATCTTAGAGATGATTATGTCACGTCTATGTTTATAGAATATTATGATTTTTCCCTTGAATAAATATTATTAGTGTCGATCAACAAGTATGTAACTTGTTCATAAAAATCCTCATGATTTGATATTATTTTGAATTATCACTGACCTTATATCATCATGTGAGACAATTGTGATTTATAAGTCGGCACATGTATTGATTGATGATCATGTTTCATGGATCATAGAAATAGGGACATCAAATCAATAGTGTGAACACATATTAGAGAACATAGTGTTGGAGTGACCCAGCGTGAGACACTATGGGAATTATTAAATTCTTAAGTGTCATCAGTTGGTCTCATACATAGTGTATGTGGGATCCTTAGACCTGATATCATCATGATTTCCTACATGTATAATAGTATACTTAAGGGTTTTCAAATGCTACTCCATAACGGGGTAATAAAAAATGTAGCTTTTGAGTTTACTATGAAACATGAAGAGGAATGTGAGTGATCACGATAAAAATTGCCCCTCCTATATATAACAAGAGAGACATCTCTAGGCCCCTCAATGTAGTTGGATTAAGAAAGTGCACGGTGATGCCAAATGTGATTGAGGAGTCAATTGCAACTGAGTAATCTACTACAGAACGAGTGAAAGATCAAGCTATGATAGGATGGCACGTTTCTCGCATTGATTTTGATCTGGTATCGTGAGGCAAATGGATCGATGCATGAGCACTATATAGGTTCATTAAATATGATCTTTGTGTATATTTGGAAGTCACTATACCCTGCTAGGGGCCGCTACCAACTTATGGGCCGAAAGGAGTTTTCGACCAATGGTTGAATATGCATGAATGTACAGAATCACACACTTAACGGATTGGAATACATTGGTTCAGGTTGGATTAGTCACTAATAGGCCAAGTGGATGGGATCCATCACTAATGGGCCAAGTGGGCTTTGCACCTTGGTTAGGTCCCTAAAGTAGGGTTCCACCAAAGGGGATATATAAAGGAAGTATGTGAAGGCTAGGGGTCACAACAGTTGCACCACCGCACCCTCCAAAACCCTAGCCATCACTGCTTAGGCCCTACAGTCCGCACTGATGCTAGCACATCGACGCATGGTGTTACTTCCTTGAATGTGTGTACTTTAGTACAGGTGTTGCTGCGACTATGGAGCTGATCAGAATGATCGTTTATGATGTTCGACCACTACTCGAGGATGATCGATCAACCATCACTTGAGGATGCACACTATGTTGAATCGGGCTACTTTAACTCTCCTTCTGTTGCACTACATGTCTAGTGGTAACAATTCATGATCTCTTACTTTCTTGGCATCCTGGTTTACGCGGTATAATTTTTTAATTTGTGCTAATGTAGCCTACCCGTATTCCTTCGGTTTTTATGATATGGCCAGTAGAATTATTTATTATTCCTCTCATCATACTTAACCTAGGATGATCCTGTCAATCATGCTAGATCTTAAATATTTTTGGATTTTTATGTATAGTTTTAATCGTAACTTAAACTTTAGGTTATATATATACGTATATATGGAGAAGGAAGGAAGTTTGCAACCACACGTATATTACACTCGTCCAACTTAGTCATGAGTGGTATTCTATACCATCCTCAAGTCTGTCTCCATATGGGAACTATTAAGATGGTTGTCTTTAAAACTTAATAGAGTACAACTTGACACGGGGTAAAATAAGGTATTCTCTATTATTATACGAGTACCCATAGGGAGAACTATGATGGCTCTTCCAGTGCCAACTATGAGGGCATCGCTTCCGACGATGGTCATAATGTTTTTAGTTTTCTTATTCAAAGTCTAAAAATATTTAGTCTTTCTAAGAATTGTATTTGTGGTGTAACTGTCTACTAGATAGATTTCCTCTTCTACCATGGATTATACGTTGGTCTATATTAAATGAATGAATTCAATCAAACAAATATTTCACCAGAAACATATTGTAAAAATATAGAACAAACGTAGCACAATTAAACAAATACCCTAGCAAATTACACTTTATTTAACTTTAAATGATAATCGCTCAACTGGAGCATAGACCAATATTCATTCAGGAACTTAAACATTAAATTGACAAAAGAGACTCTTAAGGAGACTCAGAAAGGAAAATGTGACATCGAGTATCAAAATGAAGGAATATTTAGGAGATTAATTTAGGTGTTCATATGAGTCATGGGTATCCTTCTGGGACTCCTCGAGCTCTATAAGATCAAGAACCATTTCATCACATTTCTCAGCGTCCGTATCAACAACATGTTGAATGGTGAAATGTGCCTCAAGATTGTTCCCCTAGGTTTTTTGAATTTTTCAATGGATTACATGAAAAAGGTTTACCAAATATTCCGAGGGTGTGGCAATGGTGCAACTAATAGCCAGTGCATCCACACCTAAAGCAGGGTTTACAACCTTATTCGCTGAGCCTTTCTTCTGGAAGCTCCCTAATCCCTTACCTTTACCTTTACCTTTACACCTGAGCTTGCCTCTTCCTTTCTGTGTTCTATCATTCTTCCATTTCCCTTTCATGCCTTTGGCCCTTTCCACGTCTATGACTATTGCTAGCTTGCTGAGCATTTGCATGTGCTTGGGCATAACATGTGTCCCATTAGGGAGGTCATAATGATTCTTCATCAAGATTTCATCTAGCTTTTCTTCTTCTAGCAAAATATAGATAAGCTCAATGTACTGCTGGTACTTGCCATGATGGTATTGTTGCTGCAGTATGCTCATATTAGGGTGGAAGATGCACAATATCTTGTCTTTTATTTAAGTAACAATAACCTTCTGGTTACAAAATGTCAGTTTGGAGATGTTTGTAGATGACAGGTATGCTGCCACGGTCATAAAATCCTGAAAGCGTACGAGAGTCCATTTGCTCTGTGCTTCTAGCAGTAGGGTGGATTTTTGTTGGTTATATAGTTCCTTCAAGGAGTTCCATAATGCCATCAGGTCCTTCTCCATAAAATATTTGGCCTTCAAGTCCACACAGAGATGGTGTCTCAGGAAGTGCAAGTTACACACTTGGCGGCTTCAAGAAGAGCAGGAGCATTAGCTTTAGGTTGAATGATAGCAGTTCCAAGAGATTGAGCTGTCAAGTTGATTTTGATATCCATTGCTTAAGTGAGGTAATTGCTACCATTCAAGATGACCGCAATAAATTTCCTCTTTGTGATGTCTGACATACCCTATATGTAAGCAATATTGAATTTTACTGCTAGTAAAATATTATATCGCATGCTTATCATTGAGTCAGCAAAGTTTGGTATGTATCTATTCAATATATAATTATCTAAAATCTCCTAGAATTTACCTAGCATTTTTTAGAATTTTCTACTAATTATCGAGAAATTTGCAGAATTATCGAATAACAGAAAAATAAATTCAGCACATATAAACATGGAATTATGTTTGAAAAATATGAACCCACAGAGTTGAAACTTCCAATATGTGTTAAGTCTAAGGTGCAATAATTTATGAAAGCTCATATACTTCGAAGATTAATTTCTAAGATCTAATATAAATTTTCAGAATTTATTAAGTATTTTGTGGAATTAAAGAGAACTTTAGGGTCCTTAAAGCAATATTCCCATGGCTAGCCAAAAATAACCAATACTTTCGAGGTTAAAATGATCACCGTTTTCTTTTCTTCTTTTTGCCATCCGAAAAACGACTAGGTAGCACGGCTCACGGGCTATGCTAGTGACCTACCGCAGCCCATTAGCCATGCGGCTCGCGGTGCCCGCCCCAATACTGAGTGGCTAGGGTTTCAGAAGCCCTAGTCGCATCACGTCCAAGGAAGCGGCGGCAGCGGCTCGACGTGGGAGTGCGGCGTAGTGGCCGGTGTGGGGGTGTGGTAGTTGCTTGGCACACGAGGGCAATGCGGTCGGTGGCTGGCACGGTCAAGCAGGGGTGCACGTACGGCTGTGGGCGTGCCAGGCGCACTATGGGCGCGCGGCACGGCTATAGCGGCAATTGATGTAGGCAAAACAATCTTGATCGGTCTCGGAGAGCTTCGTGCTGATAACGTATTGCAAGATGATGACTACCATCGTAGAACAATCATAATGCACCGTTCAAATAGCAAGAAGAGTCTTAGGGTGTGCACATGATACATGGAGGCAAAATTGTTCTCTCTTTATTAGATAAAATTCAAACATATTTGAACAATCTAGGCTAATATGTCAACTATATCTCAACAATCGACTCCCGTGTGATGACGTGGCTATGGCTATGCCTTCGACGGGCTCATCCCAAAGTCTTCTTTCTTTCTGTGGCCCACTTCCGTCCATGAATCCATCCAGCCATAGACGCACCGAGACACTACTGAGGGCCTCACGTTCCTGTATCTAGGGTGTGGAAACAGATCAGATACAGGTAGACATAGTTCATGTTCTATTATATCTTGTATTTTTATTTTAGATTCGGAATTAGGTACATATTAGATATAGATATGTATATAGAGTTTCCGAGATATGTGGATGGATCATGGATAATTTGATAGATAGTATGCACGTAAAAAAGAGAGAACGTGAGATCTGGTTACAGATGGGTCCTGACAATCGGGAGTTATTGCGCCTCGAGGAATGCGACAGGGCGCCTGGGAAGTTGTGCTGGAGGGGAAGTAGCAACGGTACGGATGGATTTGAACCGTCTCCCCGTCGCTCAGGTCTGGCTAACAAGGCCTGGGAGATTTTGGTCGAGGTTGGAACACCTGACGCAACGTTGAACCGATGTTTCAACATAAGGAGTGCTCCCCTCCAAGACTTTCAGGCTCAAGGTCCCCTTTGGCAACAGGGGGAGACTTGAGCTTCGGGGGCTAGATGTCGGGTATTGGGATCCCCTGCCTGGTCAATGGCACGGTCAACAGAGGTCCGTGTCGAACCCGACCTGGAGGGCTATGTTCGGCCCCGACCCACGCAACCCCGAGCAAGGGGATCGAAGGTCGAACATAGCCCTCCAGGTCGGGTTCGACACAGACCTCCGTTGACCGTGCCATTGACCGGGCAGGGGATCCCAGTGTAACTTTAACAATGAAAGTATCAAATTATAGTACCGATTAGAGAATTATTTTCCTACTGAACAACATAAACACAATTAAAAGTAAATTCATATTATAAATTAGTCAATAACTAGAAAATCGTAGATGGTATTAAAGGATATTGATATTTTATTGGATACCCATTTATTTGATTTGTCGAATATCCTTCCAAATATGGGGCATTTGATCATTTGCCCTGAAGTTGATGGACGTTTGATCATATGCCCAAAGTTCATAAGCGTTTGATCATTTGCCCTACGATGTCTCACTGACATGTGGCCCTAGGATCCGCATGTCAGTGAGACATCGTAGGGCAAATGATCAAATGCCCACCAACTTTGGGCAAATGATCAAATGCCCATCAACTTCAGGGCAAATAATCAAATTTTCCTCCAAATATGGATACGAAGTAGATATTGTTATTCTCGTATCCTAATCCTTACATATAGATACAAATAATATCGAATGCGAATCAAGACTAAAAAATATTCCATACGGATGATCAGATGGGAATTTCCCATTTTCACCGCTAGGTGTATCCTAGCAACGAGGGTGTCCCACGCATCCCCTCGCTCCCTCTAAAAATTGCCAACGGCAGCAAGAACAAGTGGAACCACACCTCAGCCTGCGCGGCCTTCGTCCCCTTTGGTAGCTAGAGCAAAATCAGTTCCAGCCATTTTCGGCCGAAACAAAACAGTAGTTTTGGAAGTTTGATTTGATCCTTGGAGCCAGGGAGAGATCGAGGTTGAGAGGGATGTATCAGATTATGGGGAAAGTGGGTGGGTACAGGTTCAGCCACAAGGCCCGCAAGCAGATGAACAACATCGGCGAGGACACCAATTTCAGTCCACAACCCCCTTTCCTTCCTCCTTCGATTCCTTTCGCTTATTGCTTTCCTTCCTCTCCGATTCGAATTGCTTGCTACACGATGAATCCATCAGTATTTTCTTTCTTGCTCCTTGTTTGTTCTGAGTCTTCTGACCACCCTGCATGCATCATGGCCTCTTATCCTTGGTATTCGATCGATTCTCTTCAAGGATTATTCCTAGGCATGTATCTGCCTGTCCGCTGAATTCGATGGAATTAATATCAAACTGTCCCCTCTTCTTGTGCTTTGCTTAATTTTGTCAAGGGTATCTCATCGACCTGACGTAGACGACCCCAAGGTGATCGCTTCCGTTCGTGTGCGGGCTGTATAACACTGTTTTATGCCCAGGTGTGCCCAACAAAGTTGACCTATTTGGCACGTGTGGCAATGGTTTGGAGCCGGGTTCAACCGCTATCTGGCAGGACCGGTTCCGGAGTCTGTAACGGACGGACTTGGTGACCAGCGATCCTGCTGTGTCCACGGTCTAGTGAAATCGTTAGTAGGAGTACGTATCAGTTTCCAGCGTAAAAAAAGATCTGACTTTTTGGGTTTGTGTCCTCTGATCCTCCAGCTCCGATCCCAACACCAGAGGAGGACGAGGAAAAATTTTGAAATACAAAAAACTATTTTGAGTTTGAGGGAAAAAGACTGGAGGACGATAGGGGATGATAAAGATGTTGCCACTTATCACATGGTAAGAACCTTTAAGGGAGAAGAGAAATAGGAAGAGGAAAGAGATGATGCTACTTATCACAACAAGGGATCCTTTGAGGTGAAGATACTACCATTTATTATAAAAACATAGTGTCTTTATCAAAGATTTAGTAAAAACATACTCAAATTAGCCATTCTCTGGGACAATTATTTAAGCTGGAAACCACGTAGAAATGGAGACACAATTCGAGTATTTGACGGGCGAAAGTGACGCGTGAGCTAGGCTTGCTCCTTCCTTCCATCAGTCAGGTTACATGGGACAAGTCTATGTTCGACACTCTCGACTGCAGCGGAAAAGCCTATGTAACTAACAGAGCATATATATTCAGACAAAAATAAGGATCAAATGTTGCCATTTAGGCCACGAAAAAATCATCTAGACTGCTAGGACCATTTTCTCAACGAAGAAGGGCCAGTCTTTCGATGGTTTCGTGAACTTAATCCCATCAGATGCCCACAGCTAATTTTGAGAGATTTGACAGGAATTTATGTGACTCTTAGTCCTGTATCTGAACTAAGCTCATGCACCTGCACTATCATGATGGTTTGCTCGAAAGGAATTCCATTGCTTGATGCCTGTCAGCAGGAGAACTTGGCCCCCTCCCATGAAGCGCAAGTGGATCTTATTTGTCTTTGGCCCCCCATTGCTTGATCCCAAACGGCCAGCTTCTTCGTAGCCGAAAACTATCAGTCCATTTGTATTACGAGAAACTAAAAATCAAAAGCTGATTTAGGATAACTTCCTTCGATGAGTTAGTATTCTAACTGTACCAATATAATTAAAGAAAATTACACCCTCCTACCAAATATAAAATCCTAAACCCCACTCCTCTTATCCCAATCCCAACCTGCACCTCTTACACCTAAATGCTAGACTGCTAAATATCAAACCTCTTCAGCTTAACCGTGCTGCCTTTCAGCTATACAGCCCAGCCAAAGCTACTTCTTAGAAAAGCTATAATCATACTAAACAGGGCCTAAAGCTTCTCAAGAAAGCTCGCTGTATTGGTAATCAGAGCTTAAGCTTCCCATACTTTTCTAGTACACCAAAGAAATGAAAGCAATATCCCCAAAACTGCTTATTTGAAGTTCGTCTGATTCAAAATAAAAATCCATTACGTTTACAAAACTCGGTCCCATCATCTGAACTTCGTTTTCTCACGGGACAATCATCACAACCATAGAATAATGATGTTCTCGACAGAAGGAAAAAAAGATCGGAAAAACAAACACGGGTTGAAGATTGCAGATAGAAGCTAAAATTCACAGGTATATTCATCAGTCCTGATTGAAGTAGAAAAACACTGTCCCATGCAAAGGAATCCCTCAGTGCACAAACTTGAAATACAGGATTACTAGGATGGCCAAGGCAAGAAGGGCTATAATGAAACCGATAATCCACTTGTTCCTATCCATCCTGCTCACCATGGCTCCAATGATCCTTCTGCTCTTGCTAATGTTGTCATCCGCGCTGTGCAACTGCAATGCCAAGCAAGATTTGATTCACAAGGGTAAAAACGAAGCTATGTGTAGCCCGAAATAAAAAAGTCACATACAGTAGTAGAATATGGTATAAGTCAATCATTTTGGTAATGGTGGCTATATTTAACTGCTGTGCAACATTATGGCCTATGTCATCATCATGTTGCACATATTTGTTTGAACTTAAGTTCTGTACTCTGACCAGTTTATATTGAAGAACAAGTCTATACCATGGGTAACTGATCTAAGTTGAAACATTATATGATCTTAGACACTTGCAGTGTTGGTTTACTTCTTCTAGTTCATCCACTGTAGCACCACAGAAGTAAACTCTTATCAAGACACCGAGGAAACATAGAGAGAGAGAGAGAGAGAGAGCTTAACCTGCTCAAGCATGAGGATTTCATCTACGTTTGTTGAGATACAAAGACTGATATTTTAATTGCAAACTGATAAGGTTATTCATCTAGCATCAAACGAAACATCAGGGATATATTGCAAATATACACCCAACACTCAAAAGTGAGTTTGGTAAACCCACACAAAGCAAAACAGTACGAGGGTATTTCAAAAATGGAGGAAGTTATGGATGGGAAAATGCAATAAAATAACTTAGAGGGGTTTATCAAACTATATTTGACATTTGGGTGTGTTTGACATTACTGCTTCAGTGGTTCACCAATTTCCAAATTGTGTTTTTCTCCACTAAATCAGTCACAAAATAAAACAGTTTATAAGAAGGAGAGAGGAATGGAGAACAGTAGTAAGGGTTCATCCACGATAAGAAATACAAAACAATGACTCAGTAAAATCCAAGGAAGGTACATACTGCAAGTTACCTGTAAAAATAGTTAAATAAGGTAGTTTGTAGTTCTCAAGGATGCCAGATACGCCGATACTGATACGGCTACGCTGATACGCTGATACGCCATTCCCCAAAAACACTGATACAACGATATATGTGTTTGTGTGTGTAATAAAAAATATATATGGAGAAACATATGGCATGTCACGCACAAAATAGACATAAAAGAGACACTATAACAAAGAAAAATGAAGAAGCAAATGGGCCAGATCTTCTCGCATGTCCATCAGCCCATAACAAATGACTTAGGGCATCTAGTCTATTGTTTCCCCAAACATCCTCAAAATGAGAGCCTTTGTTCCTGCCATCAGCAGCCATATATCTTGCCTCCTAGCCGTTGTTGCCCTCACCAGCTCCCAGCTGCCGCAAACTATCTGGGAGTATACCACACTACCACAATCAAAAGGGGAGAAGAGGACTAGTGGGAGAACTCACTGTGTGTGAGGACCAATGGCGTTGTCGCGTCGGTAGGGAAAGGGATGCCACACGCCACCATCTACAAGGGGAAAGGAATGTTGGCGTGAAAGCCTAGTGGAAGAGAGGAATAGGGGTGGTGGTGTGGTGAGTGAGAAGTGGCTGCAGGATAGGAATAAACGATTCCAACATCTCCTTCTAAGTTGTCAGAGGTATTATGGTTGAGAGCTATCGGGGAAGTATCAGTCAAGTATCGGAGAAGTATTGGAAATTATTTTCTTTCTTCGAAAAATAGGAAATTGACCAATACAGGAAGGATACTTATCCAACTATATCGGGGCTGTATCCATATCCGATACGGTATCCAATACTATTACGCCAGTTTTGTGAAGTATCCAAGTATTGGAGGTAGCTCTAGCACTAGTATATCATTTACTGATATGAAAAGGCTTAATACATACAAGCATACAAACAAACTTGTACACATAAATATTTGTTTGTCAATAGGCTATAACAGAAGACCATACTTCATCTAATACAAAACACATTTAAGGTAGAGAGACACTGGGTTAATGATCTCAACAGGATTTCCTTTAAGCAAATTGCATACACATTGCATGGCACTCCAGCATAGAAATATTTTGAGATGCAACAAACGAGATGCAATCATGCAAAACAAACCAATTGGTTCAAACAAGGAGAACAAAATAAATAGTTACTTACTGTATCATGAGCATGTAAGAGAGATTGACGCTGCTGATGCAGGTCATGCAAGATGGAGACTCCAAGCTCTTCAGTCTCCAGCATAGTTCTGTGGCTATCTCTGATCCTATCAGTTGTTTGGTTTTGATTTTCTGTTGTCCTGAGCAATCTTGACCTTTGATCAGCAGATACCTGCATTATTGAACATCCAAATACAACATTGGACTTTCCTGGGATGGACAACTATTGATTGACAATGTTGAAGGTTAAATGGCGGTAACCAACATGTAAAATAAACTCAGGGCCAGTTTGTGGTTGTAGTGTTGCGCTGTGGAATCTAGTTAGTTATGGGAATCCTTGCCAATTCCAGTATGACTTTGATGTTAGGGCTCTAAAAGGATGCTTCAAGCTAAATGTTATATCCAAAACAAGAAAAAAAGAGAGCACTTTTCAAAAGAGCAATGCCAAACAGAACCTAAGATTAACGACTCTACATATGCACGCATGAAAGAACAACCTCAGAATTGATCAAAATATGAATGTCGCGAGATGATATGGTTAGAACAAGAACATCAGTGTTGAACAAATATGAATGTTGCAAGATGATGTGGTTAGAATGCTTCATATTATCCTCTCAGGTAATCAGCCCTTTCTCAGATATATCACATGTTGTCTCGACAGCATATACTATAGCATATATTAGCACCTTGCGCACACACATAAAATCACTAACATACACTAGGCAAGCAGGCATTCACAGTCATGCTATACAATAGCATTCTTCAGAATTTGTAAATTGACATGAACCTACTTGAACAAATATTTGTGCTACATACAGGGTTCCACTTATCGTTCGAAATCAGGCGATTTTCGCGATAATCGGCCTTACCGAGCCGTCACGATATAAAATACCGATCAGTAAACTGATTAAATTCAAAAAAATAATTCAAAAATTTCAAAAATTTGAAAAAAAATTGTCCAACACAAATATCGCGCTAATCGAGCCATATCGAGGTATATCGACCGAAAATCGCTCAAAAAATCGACCGACGGGGAAGTTTACGTGATTGGCTAATTTTTGAGGAAAATATCGCGATAATCAAGCAATATCGAGCGATTATCAACCAAATATCGCGATTATCGATCAAATATCGAAATTTTTGATTTTTTTTTTCAAAAAATTTGAGTTTTCAGACCATTCGATTTTTATCGATTTTCGACCGATTTTAGGCTCGATTTTGTCGATTTTTGAAATTCGATTTTCGAGCCAATTTTCGAAATTCGGTAAGTGAAACCCTGGCTACATATATTGACGAACAGCATTGGGACATATATTTTTTTGTCATTCAGAGAGCCATCCACTCACTATGGAACATCCTACAAGAACATCCTAACATAATCTACTCAGCATTCCTTGGAACGTGCGTAAAAATATAGTGAAAGAAACTACATCAGCACATCCAGTAGGATATTAGGGCATACCCAATAGTCCAATACTGTGGAATTAAAAGAAAAAAAAAACAGAGATGAGAAGCTTCCGTGTGTTTTTTCCCAATCCGCTTGGTTTAGCTCTAGATTAGGAGATTTAATACCTCACTCGCTCCTCTATCGAGACAAAGCCATAGAGTGGATCAATAATCTGATTCTGAGGCTGCAATTTCGAGGAGAATTAACATAAATTAGACCTGACCAGCCAGGTCTTTAGTGTTTATCATTTCTGACATGTATAAGCAATAAAATACTGGTTCACAGATAGATGCATCAATCAACAAACTCGACACCTCCAAAGTAGGAATCATTCATGAATTCAGAATAAGCAACATACCGCCAATGTATCTGCCATTCCTGACTCAAGCAACTCCACTCTCGATCCTTGTTGGGTGTCACCAGTAGTGATCCTCTTCAACGCTCCCTTCAGGTTGTTAAGATCCGATTTGTACTCCCTCAGTTTAGCCAGGAGCCCAGCCCTCACGCTTGGTTGGAGGTTCCTTGCCTCAAGATCCATCTTCCTTATCTGGAAAAGAAAATGGATAGAGAAGATATTATTCTAGTCGGTTACAAAGAAGACGGGGCCTCCTACCAGTGCCTCGGCGCCATCGATGCCGGATTTGATCTCCGACGACTTCTGCTTCAGCTTCTCTGCAGAGAAGATGCAAAAATATCCCGAGAAATCATAAGAAAGCTAGACAATTCGAAGCGAGAAGCTAAGATTTTGGAAAGAAAACTTGGGAGATGGTTCTTGGGTCGACCTCCTTCGAGGGCGGAGGCGGCGGTGCATTTGCGGGAGAGGGAAGCGGATATCTCGCAGTACTGGCGCTCGTAGCCCTCGAACACCTCGCTCATGGCGATGATCTGATCCGGCTAAAAACCCTCGAAATCTTCCTCCTCCCTTCCGATCGGGAAAATTGCGATCAGACTCGAGATTCGAGGGGAAGGAACGAGAAACGCGAATGGTGGGGACAGAGACGGGGTGGGACCCACGGAATAGCTGGTGGGCCGAAGCTCACAGAGGCCCAACTGGACCGTTAGCCCAAAACTCTGCTCGATATATCTCCCCACTACGGTAGCACGTGCCTAGGGTTTTCGGCAAAGAGCTTTTCGCCGCCGCCGCCGTGGGAGCAGCAGCAGCCAAAGGAGGGGGGAACCCGCAGCTCGGCAGCCATGGTCAGTGATTCCCGATTCCCCATATCCTCCTCGTCCTCGTCCTGTCTCCCTTGTGATCCGGCTGCCTCTCGCCATTTCTGTCGCCGCGGCTACCGTTCACTATCCTGGATGCGTCGGTACTCGCTAGCAGTGGAATCTACTTCCCTTCTTGACTTGGTCCTGTCACGTGTTGCGTTAGGCGGTTCTTGGGCTTCTATTGCAGTGTACAATTCACAACTGAGTTGGAAAGCTTCTGATGAGCGAAACTGCTACTAGTTCATGTGAGTATTGGTTAGCACCGTCAAGTTCATGTATTACGAGGATTGAAGATGTTAGGTGATGGTTGGATAGGCTTGTGATGTTCAGGAGTCGAGCTAAAGCTTAATGCATGGACGTGTACCACGTTGTCGTGGTCTGCTGTAAATTACATGTAGCATGTGTTATCCTGGAACTGTATTACAATTTAGAATCTGCCAAAGTGTGTATGCGCTAAGTTGCGAAGTTAATCACCAGCATGTTGGGGTTTATGACATATCGTGTAGTTTAGACTTAATATGCTATTCTGGAGATAAATACAAGATACCAGAGAATTTATATTGGCCCTTTTGTGCGCAAGAATAGGAAGACAAGGTATTGCTTACAATTATATGTTGTCTAAAGTGAGTTTTTAGATATTCTGATATTTATGATTTCGTCTTGGAACTTGTTTGATATGGAGCAGGACTGCATAAGGAATCCATTTTCTTATTCATATTGCAATGTTGTTTATGTTCATTCTTATCCACTTGTACGTAGTCATCAGAATTTGTGAGTACATTTTCATGGAATTTGTTCTTTTGGCCTTGGGCATCTACATGGTTCTTGACTTCTGTAATGAGTACATCACTTTCGATATATATTATATTTAAGCTTCGTACTATCGTGTCCAGAACCCCTTAGCTACCAATTAAAAGAACTGACTGATAATATAATTGGATGTGTCTATCCCACTCTCTTGCCCTGTTATGATCTAATTTTGCTTTGAATATAACAACCTAAAAATGAAGACATGATTTTTTTATATGCAAAGAGCAGGTACTCTAATTAACTAAAAGAAGTTAATCTTTGATACCTACAAGGCTACCACATAAATGATGTAATGATGTTTTTAAAACTCATTTGCTCACTTCAGGGCTGTAATATGAAATCCATCTGTATTTGATAATTATTCTCAAGATTACCTGATGTCAGTTTGTCTCTCCTTTAGTTGCATTTACCATTCAGTATTCACTATATAGCTTTTAGCATTTTTTAACTTGTGTTTTTCTTTCCAGCAAGAGTTTTTTTATTTTTGTATAACTCAAAGCTGGAGATTCTTCTCCCTATATCTTTCTTTACACTTGAAACTAGTTGGTCTCTTATTATGATATTAGCAATTAACTTTTTTATTTATCTGTATTTATTACGGTATCCCTCTATCTGTTTATTTATTCTTGTTGGACTAAGTATGTTGTATTGATTTTGTAGGTGAATGTTCCGAAAACCAAGAAGACCTACTGCAAGAACAAGGAGTGCAGGAAGCACACCCTTCACAAGGTTACCCAGTACAAGAAGGGAAAGGATAGCCTTTCTGCTCAGGGGAAGCGTCGTTATGACCGCAAGCAGTCAGGATATGGTGGGCAGACAAAGCCTGTTTTCCACAAGAAGGTTTGATCCTAATTCTCTACTCTTGGCATATTCCAAGAACAACTACAGGCTGATTGGAGAATCTTCAAATGCTATTCCTTTGACCTAATCTTCGCCTCTGGTTGTTCAATACTTTGATGCATTTCAGGCCAAGACAACAAAGAAGATTGTGCTGAAGCTGCAGTGCCAGAGCTGCAAGCACTACTCTCAGCACCCTATCAAGGTCTTTTTATCTCACATTTGCTCTCTTTCTCTCTCTCTCTCTCTCTGTGTTCCTTATTTACATGAATCTGACACCCAATTTGCTATCTAACTCTCAGAGGTGCAAGCACTTCGAAATCGGTGGAGACAAGAAGGGCAAGGGAACCTCTCTCTTCTAATCAGATGATAACCTTGTTCTCCGGCTTTTAAGTTGTCTGCCAGAATCCAAAATGTTTTACCATATCCTTCTAGGGAGATGTATCAGCTGTGTTTGACTCGATGGAATGGCACAATATATACCCTATGTTTACAGTTTGCATGAAATGTTTCGTCAGACATTTGCATAAGACCAGGTGGATCTGTTTCTATGTTGCATTGAGTTCTGTATCTTTGCCGCAAGTTATCAAAAATATAAGCGGTTTCTCAGTCTTTGGCTGCTTAGTTTTCTCTTGTAGTTGCCTCGAGTTGAGCCGCCGCTGGTGCTGTTCAATAAGCGAGTTCACCAATAACCATTGCTTCAATAGATCCTATGTTGAACCCTGGAAAAATATGTCAGAAATTCTTTGTGTATGCTGTATTAATTCAGGAAAAGGTAGTATATATAGTAGAAGTGAAATCATAGCATATCTAGCGTATATTATTAATAATAATTATTTAGAGTTACAAAATAATTGACATGCAAGTCAACAACTAAATAAACTATTAAATAAAAGCAGCGAAAATAAAGAAAGATAGTAGAGTAGAAGAAGCAGCTTAATTGAATTGTCATAGGTAATCGACTGAGAAAGCGGTCTAATCTAACTGGTCTACACCATCATAGAACTCTTCTTTTGAAGCAGCAGATTAAGAAGGGTGAGTACAAATGTACTCAGTAAATCACACCGAAAAATATAATATTAATGTAAAGGTGATAAAGAAAGGTTATATGTTGATTTTAGCACAAAGTAGCAATTTATTAAATATTTTATATAATTTCAAATTACATAATTTTAAGAAATTTTATTTTTAAATATTTTCAACTCAGGAATCACTCTTGAAACTATCCAAGTTTTCCCCTGATGAACTCTCTCCATCCCAATTCCATTTTTATAAACTCAAATTTTAAACTTAACAAATTCTAGTCTGTGAATGGTTTGTTCAGCATGTCTATGACCGCGGGCACAGCTAATCGATTAGTTTTACACTCTGCCGAGGTTGTACAACTTTACCCATAAGACATGATAGTCTCCTTGAGTCAGCATATTTTTCCTTTGGTATGCGATAGAGAAAATCACAATAAAGCCCATATAAAACCCATCCATGTAGTCATGCCCTCTAAGATTTCACCACTAAAAGAATCTCTCTAGTCAAAAACCCCTCTTGAGTCAGAGTGGTGGCCTCACGTTTTCACCACACTACTACCACTAAATGGCATGACTGTCCATGATATATTTTAATACGGTTAGCCAAATATATCCCATTCTAGACTTGTGGTAGTACGATTAGACTTTACATTCAGCGAAACTCAAACCGGTCCTTAATTGACTAGGCGAGACTTTCTACAAACCCAGAACCATAACCACACCACCAACCAACCATTTCTCACCCGGTCTAACTCATATTTTTATTTTAACCATACCAATTCCATGAATATTACTAAAAAAAATCATGTTTAATAGAACATTATTTTGGTACAAATCTCCCAAAATTCCCTAAGTTCAGTTCTAAGCATGTCTAAGCAGTTTCTAAGTATCAACATATAATAATTAGTATTTTCTTAAGGTTACAATGGTGTAAGAATTCAATTTTCAAAGGTCGAATAACAACCTGGGTATAACTACTAATTTAAAACTGAGACAGAAATTATAACCATAGATATTAAGCATGCAATAACTTAAATTCAAATTACAAGTTTAAAAACTGAGATCAACGTGATCAAGGAGGTGTGACTTGCCTGGATCGACGAGTTGCTACTCGAAATTGTCGCTCGAGTACTTCTCGGACTATTCGAAATCTATATGTGAAAACAACCAAATTCAAATAAAATCTAAATAAATTCAAATAAAATACCAAAATAGCATAAAATAAAAATTTGGGATTTTAGATGAATTTAGAAAGAAAAACAGAGCCAAACGGAGTTCGAACGGGCAAAAAGGGCTCCTGGAAGTTTAAAAACAAATAAAAAGGAAGAAAAAGAGATTTTCTTGATTTTGGAATTATTTTTCTAAAGGAAAATTTGGATTATTGCGCATGCTGACTTAGAATCCGGATTTTCAGATTTTGAATTATTTTAAAAAGAAAAACCCGATTTATAGCACAATGCTGACGTCATAATTGATTTTCGACCGGAATTGTTTTTAAATGGGCAAAGGGAGGCGGTTGACATGTGGGCCCATGGACCATCGGCATGGTCCACGGCCCGGGCTGGGTGTAGCATGCACCCGGTGTACGGGCAAGTGCGCAGGGTGCGACGGCCAGTCACCGAGGCAGGGGAGGGGGAGCGATGACGCGCACAGGCGGTGAGGGGTGGTGGGGGAGCCGGGGGCGGTGACGGCGGGTGAGGGAGTTGGCGGGGTCGCCATAAAGGGAGAACAGAGAGGGGGAGAGAGGGGGGAGGAGTGCGGGGAGAAGGGAGGTGCTCGGGGGGATTTTATAGCTGGGGGGGCTTGGGCAGCGGCCAACGGCCGTGGAAGAAAAGGCGGCTGTTACGCGGGCAACAGTATGACACCCGTCATGGGCTACTTGATGAACAACATTCGTGCTTGCCCGAGAGTGGTGATATCTTCGTTCGAGGGGGAACTTCAACACATGAGATAGAAAATCATCGTGGATATAGTCCACCTACACCCTCATGTAGCCCTTCCCCAAAGGTCTACCATGCACCGTGTCATCCTCCTTGCGTGGAAATGCAACCCCATGTCCAACCTCAACGGAAAATCCATCTTCGATCAAGACTACCTGGCACTTGGTAGGAGCTTGCAAGAAGTACACAACTTGAAAGTGCATCTAGGCCCCTAAATAAGTTTTGGTCGATTAATGACAAACGATTAAAGGGACTAATGTATTCAATAAGCTTGTGAACAGGTAAAAGTCCCAAAATGAGATCTTCTACGTACGAAGGATACCCTCAAACAGTATTATGCAAGTAAAACGGCTTTGTGTATATTCTTTCTATGTTTTTGAGTCATAGGAATGTTGTACTATTAAGAGGGATGCATCGTAATCGATCTAGAAGAGTCTCTATGCTCAGATTCCTTCAGAGACACTGGGTCACCGCAAATGCACCGGAATTTAGTTTCCTTAAGGTTCAAGTCGGACATTCCGATCTCACATCGGAAGTTCCGATATTGCCAGACATTCCGATGTGCTTAAGTCCGATGCGTGGAAATTGGGTCGGACATTCCGATATATTTGGATTGGAAATTCCAATACATGTTTGACACCTTCCAGGATGCTCTCTGTAAAGATCGGAAGTTCCGATGTTTTTGATCGGAAGTTCTGATGTGTTCAATCCTGAAAAAGGGAGCTCTCTGGAAATATCGGATACTCCGATATCTCAGATCGGACATTCCGATGATAAAATCGGAAGTTCCGATAAAGACATCGGACAATCCGATATGGACTTAGAAGCTTTTTGGTTAAGGTGTCTTTCTGAGAACATCGGAAGTTCCGATGTCAACATCGAAAGTTCCGATGCATCTTGTTTCGACCGTTGGAGTGCGCTTGAGTTCTGAAAGTTTGCACATATCGGACATTTCGATGTTAATATCGGAAGTTCCGATATGTGGCTGAGTGGGGGCATAACGGCTAGTTTTTGCAAGAAACTATAAATACCCCACTCCTCTCTCTTTAGAGGGTTATACACTCCTGTTGACAGAACTCTAGAGCACTTTGAGCACTTTTTAGTATTCTCTTGAGCCCTCCTCTTTGATCTTAGGGATCATCTAAAGAGTGAGGACAAGAATTGAGTTCTAGACCTTGAGTAAAAAGGAAGTGTGGTTCGTCTTGAGCATTAGAGTGTTCCTCCTAGATTGATCAACGGTGCATTTATTACTCTTGGAGGTTGAAGGACTCCTAGACGGCTAGGTGTCGCTCACGAGCTCCCAAAGATTGTGGGATGCCGTGAGAAGTTTGTGAAGGCCGGCTCCGCCTCCGAAAGGAAAGGAACCAATAGTGAAACCAAGCCTCAAGTGCGACCGAGGTTTGGGAGGAAAGGGTTGGAAGAGAACCGGCTCTTTGGAGCCTCCTCAACGGAGACGTAGGATTCCCTCAAGAATCCGAACTCCGGGATCAAATCTTTGTCTCTCTACTTGATTCACTTTTGCTTATCTCTTTGCAGCCCCTTTATCTACCTGCTAATATCTTTATCTTACTGCTACTAAGTTCTTAGATTACTTTTGTCGCTTGTTGCACTTAGTAGGAGGTATTCCTTTTAAAAGTATATCGGACATTCCAAACACATATCGGAAGTTCCGATTTAGTCGGAAGTTCCGATACTATACCGGAAGTTCCGATACTCTTTCCGCTGCAACAAATTTAGTTTTATTTTTTAAATCGCCTATTCACCCCCCCTCTAGGCATTGTTAACATCTTTTCAATTGGTATCAGAGCCAAACCTTCTCGAAGGCTTAACCGCTTGAAGGAAAAGTGATGGCCAACACCGGGTTGAAAGTTGTCGTGTTGGGTGAAGAGGGGAGTCCAAAGGCCGGACATGGAACTCCCGGGAAGACCAAGGAAGGTGACACCTCAACGTCATCGCAGGGAGTGCAAATTCCTTTTAATTATGAAAAGTTGAATACCGCTTCATCTCATTCCTATATTACTGTGCCCTCCGGGCGTGCACCATTTTTCGATGGCACGTATTATTTCGCTTGGAGGCACAAGATGAAAATGCATCTAATGTCTCTCCATCCTAGTGTTTGGAAGATTGTGTGTACAGGTTTAGATATGCCGGAAGACGACATGGAGCTCACACCAGAACAAGAACAAAATATCCACCGCAATGCACAAGCCGCGAGCGTGTTGCTTGGAGCCTTGAGTCCAGAGGAGTTCAACAAAGTGGATGGTTTAGAAGAAGCCAAAGAAATATGGGATACACTCCAAGTAGCTCATGAAGGAACATCGAGTGTGAGGGAATCAAGAATTGAATTGCTTGAAGGCAAGTTGGGGAGATTTGTTATGAATGATGATGAAACTCCGCAACAAATGTACGATCGCTTGATGATCCTTGTCAACAAAATTCGAGGGCTTGGAAGCAAAGAAATGACGGATCATGTTGTGGTGAAGAGGATGTTAAGAGCCTTTGCTCCAAGGAATTCGACTCTCGTAACACTCATACGAGAGCGAAAGGACTTCAAGAGGCTCACCCCAAATGATGTTCTTGGTAGAATCCTCTCACACGAGCTCATGGAGGAGGAAGCAAAGGAAGTGAAAAATCTTGCCAAGCAAAGTTCGAACTCAAGATCGAAGGAGATAGCCTTGAAGGCAAGTAAAAAGGAAGAATCAACCTCAAGTGATGAAGAGGAAGATGAGAGCGATGATGGAGAAGATTTGGCACTATTTGTGAGAAAATTCAAGAAGTTTCTCAAGTATGACGGATCAAGCAAATACAAAAAGAACTACAACGAGAAATTAAGAAGAAGAAGAAACACAAAAAGAGCTTGTTATGAGTGCGGTGAAGTTGGACACTTCATCGCCGATTGTCCGAAAAAGAAGAACAATTCCAACGAGCCTAAGAAGAATGAGCCGCATAAGAAGAACAAGACTTATAAGAAGAAGTACTACGGGCGAGCTCATATTGGAGAAGAATGGGATTCAAATGACTCCGACACCGACACGGATACCGACGATGAAGGAGTCACCATCCTCGCCATAGAAGCCGCTCCACCAACCAAGTCACTCTTCGGGGAATTGAGCGACAACGACTCCGACCACGACGCGCCTATTTGTCTTATGGCCAAAGGGCGCAAGGTAATGGCCAAAACGAAACCCCCGAGTAGTGATAGTGAAGTAGATAGTGATGATAATGATGATGATGATGCTCTATTTTGTGATTTGAGCAAATCGGCTATTGCCAAAATCCATAAGCTATTGAAAAGAATAGATAGCCAAGAGGAGACTCTTGAGAAGCAAGAAGAGTTGCTAATTTGTGAAAAGAAGAAAACTCTTGCTCTCGAGAAGATCCTCACAAAAGAAAAGGAGACTATTGAATTGTTAACCAAAAAGCTTAATTTGGCTAATAATTCAATTGAAATGCTTAAGGGTTCAAATGAGTCACTTCAAGATAATATTATAAGTCTAGAAAACAATCTTCAAGCTCTTGAAGTGCAAATTGAATCTCTTAATGATCTTAATTCTCCAATTGTTGATTCATCATTGGCGTCTATTCCTTCTACTAGCAATGGTTGCTCTCGTTGCTACAATATTGATATTAATGCTTGTACTGCTAACTCTCAATTTGTGCAAGTATTAAAAGGCGAGAACGAGAGACTTAGTGCCTTGGTAAGGTACGGTTGCATAAAGACTTATCAATCCAAGGATGCCCTATACAAGACCATTAATGGTCGAGGCAATAAAAACAAATAAGGGCTAGGATATGATAAGTACGAATGCAAAAGAAATGACCGTGTGGTGGTGAAAGGTAAGGAGTGCATCAAGTTTGTCAAAGGAAATGACAAACATCCATTGACCACCACACAAGTCATTAAGACCGGGCAAGAATCAAAGAAACATCTTCAACATCATACATCTCATTCTATTCACTATGCATCCTATATGTTGAAGAGAAATCACCGTGGTAAAGTGATTGCTCATTTCGTTGGTGCCCACAACTCTAGTGAAATGAGCAAGAAGAAGGTGTGGGTACCGAAGGTTTTAATCACTAACATGCAAGGACCCAAAAAGATTTGGGTACCTAAAAACAAGGTCTAATGTGCTCTTGTAGGATTACACCTCCGGTGGATCAAGTTGGGTGCTTGATAGTGGTTGCACAAACCACATGACCGGAGAAAAGAAAATGTTTTCATCTTTTGATGAGAAAGGGTCACAATATGAAAATATTGTGTTTGGTGATAATGGTAAAGGTGAGGTAATGGGATTAGGTAAAATTGCTATTTCTAATGATCATTCCATTTCCAATGTTCTTCTAGTTAAATCTTTAAATTACAACTTGTTGTCCGTATCGCAACTGTGTGAAATGGGCTACAATTGTCTATTTACTAATGTGGATGTGACCATATTTAGAAGAGATGATTCCTCAATTGCCTTTAAAGGATATTTGAAGGGTAAGCTCTATTTGGTTGATTTCAATACAAATAGTGCTAAACTTCAAACATGCCTCATGGCAAAGTCTAGCATGGGTTGGTTGTGGCATCGCCAGCTAGCCCATGTTGGCATGAGAAATCTTGACAAACTTCTCAAAGGGGATCACATCATTGGACTAACTAATGTTGAGTTTGAGAAAAATAGGATTTGTAGCGCTTGTCAAGCCGGAAAGCAAGTTGGAGCGCGTCATCCCGCGAAGAACATCATGACAACGACAAGACCATTGGAGCTTCTGCATATGGACCTCTTCGGACCCGTTGCTTATATAAGCATCGGAGGTAACAAATACGGTTTAGTCATTGTTGATGATTTTTCATGCTTCACGTGGGTATTCTTTTTGCAAGAGAAAAGTGAAACACAAGGGATAATCAAGAAATTTGCAAGAAGAGCCCAAAACGAGTTTGAACTGAAGATCAAAAAGATTCGAAGCGATAATGGAAGCGAATTCAAGAACACTCAAATAGAAGAGTTCCTCGATGATGAAGGGATAAAGCACGAGTTCTCCGCTCCATACTCCCCTCAACAAAATGGAGTAGTAGAAAGGAAGAACCGGACACTAATAGAGATGGCAAGAACTATGCTTGATGAGTACAAGATTTCCGATCATTTTTGGGCGGAAGCCGTCAACACCGCATGTCATGCCATTAACCGATTATATCTCCACAAGATATTGAAAAAGACGGCATACGAACTCATCACCGGTAACAAACCAAACATTTCATACTTTAGAGTTTTCGGAAGTAAGTGCTTTATCCTAAACAAAAAGCCAAAGAACTCCAAATTTGCTCCCAAAATCGATTAAGGCTTTTTGCTCGGGTATGGATCAAATGCTTACGCCTATCGTGTTTTCAACAAAACCTCGGGTTGTGTTGAAATAGCGAGAGACGTGACATTTGATGAATCTAATGGCTCTCTAGTGGAGCAAGTTGATTTGAATGTATTAGATAATGAAGAAGTACCAAGTATTGCAATCAAAAGAATGGCAATAGGTGAAGTGAGACCACAAGAAAAGGAGCATCAAGATAACTCTTCTATACAAATTGAGCCTCCTACCTCAAATCAAAGTCAAGACATTCCTCAAGGGAGTACAAGCAAACTCGTGGAGGATGATCAAATTGAAGATTTTGAGCCAATCCAACATACCTTTCAAATGCCACATCCAAGGGTGCATCAAAGTATCCAAAGAGATCACCCCGTCGACAACATTCTCAGCGACATCCAAAAGGGGGTAACTACACGCTCTAGAGTATCTAATTTTTGCGAATTTTACTCTTTTGTGTCTACTTTAGAACCTTTGAAGGTAGAAGATGCACTAAAAGATCCGGATTGGGTGATGGCAATGCATGAAGAGCTCAACAACTTCGTTAGAAACAAAGTATGGTCACTAGTGGAAAGACCTAATCAAAACGTGATAGGAACCAAATGGGTCTTCCGCAACAAACAAGACAAAAACGGAGTTGTCACAAGAAATAAAGCTCGGTTGGTAGCTCAAGGATTCACTCAAATTGAAGGTTTGGATTTTGGTGAGACTTATGCTCCCGTTGCTAGATTAGAATCAATTCGTATATTGGTTGCATTTGCTACTCACCATGATTTCAAGCTTTTTCAAATGGATGTCAAGAGTGCTTTCCTAAATGGTCCAATTGCCGAATTAGTCTATGTTGAGCAACCACCGGGAATGGAAGATCACAAGAACCTACACACGTTTACAAACTCCATAAGGCGCTCTATGGGCTTAAGCAAGCACCTAGAGCATGGTATGAATGCCTTAAGGATTTCCTTATTAAAAAGGGTTTCGCAATTGGTAAAGCCGACCCTACTCTCTTCACTAAGAATGTTGATAATGACCTATTTGTGTGCCAAATATATGTTGATGACATAATATTTGGTTCTACTAATAAAAGTTTCTGTGAAGAGTTTAGTAGGTTGATGACAAAGAGATTTGAGATGTCGATGATGGGTGAGTTGAAATTCTTCCTAGGATTTCAAATCAAGCAACTCAAGGAAGGAACGTTTTTATGCCAAACAAAGTACATCAAAGATATGCTTAAAAAGTTTGACATGGAGAACGCCAAGCCAATCCATACACCCATGACGACAAACGGACATCTCGGCCTAAATGAAGAAGGTAATGTGGTAGATCAAAAGGTATATCGGTCTATGATAGGTTCTTTACTCTATCTTTGTGCATATAGGCCCGATATTATGCTTAGTGTTTGCATGTGTGCAATATTTCAAGCCGCTCCGAGAGAGTGCCACCTAGTAGCCGTGAAAAGAATTCTTAGATATTTAGTTCACACACCTAGTTTAGGGCTTTGGTATCCTAAAGGATCAAAATTCGATTTGATTGGTTATTCGGATGTTGATTATGCGGGTTGCAAAGTGGATAGAAAAAGCACCTCGGAGACATGTCAATTTCTAGGTAGATCACTAGTGTCTTGGTCCTCAAAGAAACAAAATTCAGTGGCTCTATCCACCGCCGAAGCCGAATATATTGCCGCGGGAAGTTGTTGTGCACAATTATTATGGATGAGGCAAACCTTGAAGGATTTTGGTTTTAATATGGAAAAGGTACCACTCTTATGTGACAATGAGAGTGCAATTAAAATAGCCAACAATCCCGTCCAACACTCCCGGACCAAGCACATAGACATCCGACATCACTTCCTTAGAGATCACTCGCTTAAGGGAGACATAGATATTACCTATGTGAGAACCGAAAAACAATTGGCCGATATCTTCACCAAACCTCTAGATGAGAAACGCTTTTGCGAGCTTAGGAGTGAGCTAAATGTCCTAGACTATCGGAATGTGTCTTGAAGGATTGCACTCATTGATTGTTGTTTATTAGTTCAATTTCGAAATAAAACAATTGCAAAATCTATTGAATGATTGACAAAATGCTTTTGGTGGATCTTAATCTCGGATCAATTCACTTGTAATCATAGCTTTGATTGTTTGGGTGCTTACTGATGACAAGTGGAATGATCCTCCTTTGTTCGCATGACTCAAAGTTTCAGACTTCACTCAATTCCCTTTCATTCATTCCCTCTCAGCTGGAAAAATCAATACATCGGAACATTCGATCCAGTGATCGGAATATCCGATATCTGGTGGCTTCATCTCATCGGAACTTCCGATGTTACCATCGGAACTTCCGATGTTTGCTCAGCGCTTAAGAAAGTGACCGGTCCCTTCCATTTCCTTTTGTCCTCTTGTCTTTGTCTCTCTAGTCTTCCTTCCCACTTTTCATCTCTTGCCGTTATCGGAGATTCCGACCTTTCGGAACCTCCGATCTTCGCTTGGGAAGGACTCCTTCCAGAAGAGGACCATCTTCTCCGTTCGATTTCTCCGTGTTCTTCGTGAGGTAACCCTAGGGCTAAATCTATTCCTTTTTAATCTAGTGCATCCTTTTGAGAAATCGTCTCGGTGAACTTGTTCATCTCCTCCTCTGGTTCATTACTTTCAATTTCTATCAATTTCCATCGATTGGTTTGGGAGAAATGTTGTGTTGGTTGAAATCCGTAGACATCGGACATTCTGATCGAAAACATCGGAACTTCCGACCATATGTCGGAACTTCCGATATGAAATCGGAACTTCTGATGTCAACTGAATGAAAACCAAACCAAGATTGATTCTCTCGTGAGCCTAATCGATTATATCCTTATCCTTAGATCAATGGATCCCGATCAAGGTGGCACCCAGCCCCCAAAGGACACAAAGGTCTTAGGTAGAAAAAGGCCAAGACAGACTCCTACAGGAGCGAGAACCAAAAAGGTTGCGGGCAGAGGAGGAGGCAGAGGAAGTGCAGGTATCTCAATCAATGAGCCTCCACCTGATCAGCCCGCACAGACAGTAAACGTGCCTCGAGGAGCACCCTTGCCTTCTAGGAAGGGTAAAGCAGTGGCAGGAGCTTCTCAGTCTCAACCGGCCCCAGACAGAGGAGTGCCAAAGCTTAGACAGGCGGAAAGGAATCCTCGTCTAAGGAGGAAACCCGTCAGCTACAAAGGGAAATCCGCCCAAGTGCGCAAAGCCAGAGAGCAGAATCCCAGGGCCGAAAGTCAATTCTCGACAATTATCGCTTTTGGACTTTCTTCCAACAGGATTTTTATGAGTCAGTCATTTTGCCAAGGAAGAATCCAGTTATTCTGATGCAGTCAGTTGACTGGGATTACATGGCTACCGCTGAGGACCCCACTTTCACTGAGGTCATTGCAGCATGTGAGAGGACTGGAACCAAAAGAATAATGAGTTTTCAGCACGACTGGAACGTGGAGATCATCGCCCAATTCTATGCTACCTTGTACATCTCTAGGGACAGAGTCTCCACTCTGCATTGGATGACAGAAGGAGCTTGGTATGAGATTTCTTATCCTCAGTTTGCTCGCTGTCTTGGATTTACTGAAGCTGATAGCCGTGACAAAGATCAGATTCATAATGAAGCATCTTTGGGTGCCTCCAACTTGAACTTGCTTTATGAAGAAGATTCAGATTTTGAGGAAGGGAGTACAAAGGGCATGAAGCCTTTCTTTGCCTGTCTTAACAGGTTGTTCAAAAAAACGCTGGCTCCCAAAGAGGGTGATGCATCCCATGTGCTTTCTTATACCAGGAATCTTCTGAGTAGGATGCGAGAGGGACATCGTCCATTTGATGTTTTTTATTTCATTTGGAATGAGATTCGCTTGACCGCACAGGAGCCCAAGAGGAGCTGTGGTTATGCTCCATTCATAATGCATATGATAGAGCACATAACTCATCAGCAGTTTGAGTATGATGGAAAGCATACTGGAGTGCAGATCGAGGCAAGAAAGGCCCGGCTCGGCTGCTAGACGAGCTTCTACCAGAGGTGCTTCCTCATCCACCACTGCTCCCACTATTGCAGCTTCCAGTGGATCATCCTCTCCAATTCTCCAGGCCTTGAAGTCCATCTTTGGCATGTGCAAGAAGAATGCAGTAAGGGTCAGGAAGAACTCTAACAGACTCAAAGCCATCCAAAGACATCTAGCTCTTAAGTGCTCAGAAGATGAAGCAACGGATGAAGATATTGTTGATCCTTTTGAAGCTGAAGCAGAAGAAGAATCTAGTTCTGAAGAGGATTATGGTGATGATGAACCCAGTCCTGAAGAATCTGACTAGCTTCCGTCTCCTCCCCGTCCTTTCTGGTGCTTGATGCCAAAGGGGGAGAGAGAGATCTTGAAAGCTTCATTCTGTGAACTTCTTTTGTCTATCATTGTGTCATGGGAACTTGTGGATCTTGTTGTGTCTTTTGCTTATGTTCTTTTCTATTGCATGTTGGATATTTCTTTATACATGTTTGCTTCTCACTCAAATATCTGCACTTCATATTGTTGTTTATTCTTGATTGATATATGCTTACATTCCTCGTCTGCATAGTTTTAGGGGGAGCTATTGCAAATTTCTTTTCAAATTGTGCATCTGCGATCAATTCCTATCTCCAATGCACATATCCAAGGGGAGCACACCCTATGCTTATACAACATTTTATCCTATTAATCATAAGCTTTAATCGAGTTGTCATCAATCACCAAAAAGGGGGAGATTGAAAGTGCATCTAGGCCCCTAAATAAGTTTTGGTCGATTAATGACAAACGATTAAAGGGACTAATGTATTCAATAAGCTTGTGAACAGGTAAAAGTCCCAAAATGAGATCTTCTACGTACGAAGGATACCCTCAAACAGTATTATACAAGTAAAACGGCTTTGTGTATATTCTTTCTATGTTTTTGAGTCATAGGAATGCCGTACTATTAAGAGGGATGCATCGTAATCGATCTAGAAGAGTCTCTATGCTCAGACAAATGTCATTGTGATTCCTTCAGAGACACTGGGTCACCGCAAATGCACCAGAATTTAGTTTCCTTAAGGTTCAAGTCGGACATTCCGATCTCACATCGGAAGTTCCGATATTGCCAGACATTCCGATGTGCATATGTGCTTAAGTCCGATGCGTGAAAACTGGGTCGGACATTCCGATATATTTGGATCGGAAGTTCCAATACATGTTTGACACCTTCCGGGATGCTCTGTGTAAAGATCGGAAGTTCCGATGTTTTTGATCGGAAGTTCCGATGTGTTCAATCCTGAAAAAGGGAGCTCTCTGGAAATATCGGACACTCCGATATCTCAAATCGGACATTCCGATGATAAAATCGGAAGTTCCGATAAAGACATCGGACAATCCGATATGGACTTAGAAGCTTTTTGGTTAAGGTGTCTTTCTGAGAATATCGGAAGTTCCGATGTCAACATCGAAAGTTCCGATGCATCTTGTTTCGACCGTTGGAGTGCGCTTGAGTTCTGAAAGTTTGCACATATCGGACATTCCGATGTTAATATCGGAAGTTCCGATATGTGGCTAAGTGGGGGCATAACGGCTAGTTTTTTCAAGAAACTATAAATACCCCACTCCTCTCTCTTTAGAGGGTTACACACTCCTGTTGACAGAACTCTAGAGCACTTTGAGCACTTTCTAGTATTCTCTTGAGCCCTCCTCTTTGATCTTAGGGATCATCTAAAGAGTGAGGACAAGAATTGAGTTCTATACCTTGAGTAAAAAGGAAGTGTGGTTCGTCTTGAGCATTAGAGTGTTCCTCCTAGATTGATCAACGGTGCATTTGTTACTCTTGGAGGTTGAAGAACTCATAGACGGCTAGGTGTCGCTCACGAGCTCCCAAAGATTGTGGGACGCCGTGAGAAGTTTGTGAAGGCCGGCTCCGCCTCCGAAAGGAAAGGAACCAATAGTGAAACCAAGCCTCAAGTGCGACCGAGGTTTGGGAGGAAAGGGTTGGAAGAGACCCGGCTCTTTGGAGCCTCCTCAACGGAGACGTAGGATTCCCTCAAGAATCCAAACTCCGGGATCAAATCTTTGTCTTTCTACTTGATTCACTTTTGCTTATCTCTTTGTGGCCCCTTTATCTACCTGCTAATATCTTTATCTTACTGCTACTAAGTTCTTAGATTACTTTTGTCGCTTGTTGCACTTAGTAGGAGGTATTCCTTTTAAAAGTATATCGGACATTCCGAACACATATCGGAAGTTCCGATTTAGTCGGAAGTTTCGATACTATACCGGAAGTTTCGATACTCTTTCCGCTGCAACAAATTTAGTTTTATTTTTTAAATCGCCTATTCACCCCCCCCTCTAGGCATTGTTAACATCTTTTCAACCGGGCTAATCATTTCTGGATGCGCAACTGCTAGGGCTACACAGGTGGTTCTATGAGAGGCAAGGCTATATGACTATGACTCTGGGAGATCATCACCATCATCTCGGTCCTCAAGTGATCCTCACATGCCACCATCTCCTCCATCAGCACCTCCCTCATCTCCTCCTTCACCTCCCCCTTCACCTGGGCCCTCAGGCGCACCTCACGTGCTTGCCATGATCTTGATCTAGCATAAAAGCGCTCTCCTCTTGGAAGAAGGACCTCTTTGTATGCCCCACACCTATGACAAGCACCCGACCCTTATTATCGGGCTTTCCGATTGCCAAAGACAGGATGTTCCTCGACCCTTGGCTTTGAAACGTCCCCTGCTCTTTCTACTGGCTTACCTGCTCCTGCAGGAAGCCAATACAAGTTAGTGCTAAAATACAATGGGAAGGGTCGGCTGCAATGTACTATGTTAGATGTCTTACCATGGTGGAGACGATCTGTGAGGTCACAGGGTTTGGAACCACAAGCTGACCGTCGGAGGTTTTCTTCATCCTCGCTAATACCCAGTCGCATGCCCGCTCCTCACATATGTGGGAGTAAGGCATCGCTGTCCCAGAGTTCGACACTCGGCTAGTTGCACTCACTCTACCTTCTTCCCTACATAGCCACTGGAACCGAGGTGGTGCACGTGTGTTATGCCTCTATATAGCGATGTTCCACTCTCTCAGCTCCTCTGCCTCGGGCATATTCCTCATCCTTGTGAACTCCTCCCAAACCTCAGGAGTAACAAACGGATACATCTGGAAGGGAGTACGACCTTTTAGCATGTACTCAGCATGCATGACAACTCTGAAATGCCTCAAAGCCACACCGATTCTCTTCCAAGGTGTACCGTCTCGCATTGATGTCATCTTCCTCTAGTATAATCCATTTCCCCTTAACTTCATGCCATAGCCAGTTCTTCTGCTCAGCGTTGACTTCCTTCCTCGTAGTCCTTAACTATGATCGGCACTCTCTGCCTCACCAAATGGTCGAGAAAAGAGGAGTAGTGCCCTTTATACTTGCCAGGACCCAAGCAAAACCCCGTGGCATCAAAGTGGAGAACTTGCGAGGTTCTCCATATGTCCCATTTACTTGGTCCTCGGTCCTTTCTCACCTTACTCAGCGATGGCTCAGCAGCATCTTCTTCTCTCTGTTGCATTGAGCCAGTGCTCTCTCTTTACAACATTTCAATATATATCAAACCTAAACTTCATGAGAGAAAGCAATTCATATATTTGTCATGGTCATATATTTCACATGAGAGAAAGCATATTGTTGTAAATTAACAGATTAATGGATAATTGATACCATATAATTGTACTAGCTAACTAAGCACGTCTATCTGTTGACCAACTAAGTACGTACCAATGATGACTCCTAATCTCTAATTAGGTTAGGTCCTAATTCCATTCAAGGATATGTGATTCGGGCAAGTTCCTAAGCTGTTGTACAACTCCAGAGAAAATTTTGGTAGCATCTCCCCGCTGTTATCTAAATACACATATCGACAACAGGTCAAAAGGGTGTGTATATGGAGAACACCAGGGAGATGCTATCGAAACTTTCTCTAGAGTTGTACAACAGCTCAGGAACTTGCTTAGAGTTCGATTAGAGTTGCATAAAGTCCACTTCAAAACAAGCATCATGAAATTCTCATTGCCTTATATCGACATTCAGGGTGTGGCAATTTCTTGGAAGTCGTCTAAGCAAACTCTTATCTCGACATCGACAAACCACTTGGAAATCATTGCCTTATATGAAGCCTCCCGAGAATGTGCATGGCTTCAAAGAATGGTTCACCACATCCAGAAGTCATGCGGCTTGAACATGGAGCAAACTCCCACTATCATCTATGAAGATAATGCAGCTTGTGTTGCTCAAGTGCAAATAGGATATGTGAAAAACAACTTCACGAAGCATATCAACCCCAAGTTTTTCTATGCTCATGAAATGCATAAGATGAACGAGACCAAGATACTGCACACTAAGTCATGTGAAAATCTCGCAGATTTATTTACTATGTCACTCCCAGCATCTGCTTTTGAAAGGTGCGTTAGAGGAATTGGGATGATGAGACTTAGAGAAGTGCAGATTTTAGGGGGAGAATCCTCACATACTCCTAAATAAATCTCGAACATGAAGTTTGAGTACCCAACATGAATCCCAAAGATTAACACTGAAGTTTGGGTGAATTGTACTCTTTTTCCTTAGTAAGTTTTTCACAGAAAGTTTTCTTACATAAGATTTTAATGAGGCAATTCGTACAACACAGCAAGCGTATGCAATGCACTCTTTCTCCAAATATTTTTCCTACTGGGTTTTTCTGGAGTTTTGATGAGGCATATGTATCTCGCAGCAAAGGGCCCAAAGGGGAGTGTTGGGAAACCATCTGGCCCATGAGGCTCAGTATGGTCCCTTGCTGAAACCCTAGAATAGGCTATAAATAGGAGGCAGGGGGTCTCCCCATTGTACATGAAATCAGAAATAAAGACTCAATTCCCTCCTCCATCCTGTGTCTCCCTCCCTCCCTCTCTCTCTCTCTGTGTGTGTGTGTGTGTGTGTGTGTGTTCTCCACTTTAGATCTGTTCGGAAACCCCGAACTACTCGGTAGCGAGGTTTCTTAACACTTTAGTCCCAGGAATTTAAGGTAGTGTAGTTCAGGTTTCTCCTTTAATGCCTTTTCAGGAGCCTGCGTGTGTCTCTATGTGTGCAATGTAACCCTGAATGTATCTCATTCTGTCTTTTTGAAACTGTTCCAAGTGCTGCTTATGTCGGGTGTTTGCCAAGATGTTTGTCCTGCTCTGCATGCCAGGAGGGTTGGCTCTTTGTTGCTAAATGAGTGCTCCAGCTTACTTTGTTGTGCCCACAAGCATGTTTCTTTTGCATGGTACCTCCTTTTTCTCAGGAGGCCAAGCATCCCGTAGGTGTTTTGTCTCCTAATTCATATCAATCTCTAAGTACCAAATTCTGTGCTGGAATGTCTGAGGTTTAAATTCTGTAGCAAGAAGAGCAATTACAAGAGAGCTGGTTAGAGACACCAAGACCACAATTGTCTGTCTGCAGGACACCAAGATTGAGCTGCTAGGGGCCGGCATCGTTTGCGAAACTCTCGGAATGGATTTTGCTGACAATTTTGGCTCTCTTCCAGCTTGCGGCACATGAGGAGGTATCCTGTTAGCCTGCTCAGCCTCTCATTTCAAGCTCACACAAGTGCACTGCACCATTAATACAGTGTCAGTGAGTATTACTTCAAATAGAGATGGAGCCAGTTGGTCTTGCACTAGAGTTTACAGACCTTAGAGGGAGAGTGACAAATTACTCTTCGTATAAGAGATTGCCCAGCTGCAAGGTTCAATGCTGCCTAAATGGCTTCTTTTAGAGGACTTCAACATGATTTACCAAGCGATGGATAAAATAATGACAACATTAATAGAAGGCTTATGCAAAAGTTCAGGGCAATGCTTGATGCAACCCAGTTGAAGGAAATTAGGTTAACTGGAAGAAGATTCACGTGGGCTAGTAATACTATAAACCCGACACTAAAAAAATAGACAGATTCTTTGCTTCCAAGGATTGGGATTTGCTTTTCTCAAATTGCCGATCATTGCCCCATTCTTCTATCTTTCTTGTCAACTGAACGTTTTGCAGGATTTCGTTTCGAGGCTTTTTGGCCAAAATTGCCAAACTTCGCAGAGACGGTGCAACTAGCTTGGAATAAGCTGGTTCACACATCAAATGCAGTGCGTTGCTTTCACACAAAATTGTCCAGAATAGCTAAGGCCCTTAGGAAGTGGAGCGGGCAACACATCGGTGACCTCAAACTACAAATGGCCATTGCCGCTAAAATCATTTTTATAGCTTGACAAAGCACAGGAGAATAAACTTCTAACACAGGTTGAATTACAACTGTGCGGTAGTCTTAAACAACGGATGCTAGGTCTAGCAACAATCCATAGAGTCCAAATGCGACAACGATCGCGTTTTACCTCCATCAGAGAAGGAGATTCCAACACCAAATTCTTCCACGTAAGAGTGAACGCTCGTAGGCAAAAACACCTTATTCTTTCTTTCCAAACAGAACAGAGGGTAGTAAGGAGTCAACAGCAGAAATAGGAGGAACTTTTATGTTTTTTCAGGCAACAAATAGGGCTCAAGCAAGGAAGAACACACACGCTCAACTGGTCCCTTCTTGCCGACCAACAGGCTGATCTGTCAAGTCTGGAGGAGCCCTTCCATGTGGACGAGGTTAAGGACTCAATCTTTTCTATACCGCCAGAGAAGGCTTCGGGACCGGATGGTTTCATAGGGCTTTTCTTCACTTCTTGTTGGAACTTAATCAAGGATGACCTCATGGTAGTCTTCCAACAACTCTTTAACCTAAATGGGACTAACTTCGGTCTTATCAACTTGGCAAACATTATGCTCTTACCAAAGAAACAAGACGCTTCCACCATCTTAGATTACATGCCAATTAGTCTCATTCATACTATTGGCAAGATCATTTCAAAGGTGTTGGCAAACAGATTGGCTCCTTTCCTAGATACCCTGGTTTGCAAAAACCAAATAGCTTTCATAAAGGGAAGATCTATTCAAGATAATTTCCTTCTTACCAAAAACCTCATTTCAGAGTTGCATTCAAAGAGGCTACCGTCACTCTTCATCAAACTGGACTTAGCCAAAGCTTTTGATACTGTGAGCTGAGAGTACATAGTCGAGATGTTGACTTATTTTGGTTTCAGACAGCGCTGGAGAGACTGGATCTGCACTGTCCTTGCTTCTTCAACTTCTAGGATCTTGCTAAATGGCATACCAGGTTGCTCAGTCACTCATAGGAGAGGCCTTCGACAGGGAGACCCCATTTCACCATTGCTCTTCATTTTGGCACTAGAGCCACTGTAGCTCCTGTTTTCAAAGGCGGCTCAACAAAACTTGCTCAAGCCTATTCTGTCACAGCCACCTGAATTGTGCATGTCCTTATTCGCTGATGATGTTGCAATTTTTGTTAACCCCAATTCACAAGAGTTACAAGCAATACAGGATATTCTACAAATCTTCGGTGGAGCAACAGGCCTAAGAGTGAACATGCAAAAGTCTGAAGTTTATCCTATAAGATGTGCTACTATCGCCTTGCATACCACTTTGCAAGGATTCCCAACACGGTTAAAAGAGTTTCCTTGCAGGTACCTAGGACTGCCACTTCGTCCTACTAAGCTCAAAAGGACTGACGTACAACCACTAATTAACAAGGTGGCTTCTAGGCTAGCAGGATGGAAGGGACCGCTGCTTTCAAAGGTGGATAGATTGGTCTTGGTAGACTCAGTGCTTACATCCTTAGCGACCTACCACTTAACAGTCTTCCCATTCTGCAAATGGGCCTTCAAAAAGATCGATAAGATTCGACGGGGCTTTCATTTGGAGAGGTAACCTTGACTGCAATGGGTGACATTGTTTGGTCAATTGGAGGAAAGTGTGCAGACCGAAAACGCTAGGAGGGTTAGGAATTAAAGATTTTGAAAATTTCGGAAGAGCACTCAGGCTACGTTGGCTTTGGTATGAATGGAGAGATCAAAGGAGGCCATGGGTGGGGACAAAGTTGCCATGTGACGATATAGATCGCGCTTTTTTCAACGCAAGTACTACAATCACCATTGGAAACGGAAAGATAGCAAAATTTTGGACCTCTAAGTGGCTCAATGGAAAGTCACCGAAGTAACTTGCTCCACTTTGTTACCAGCTAGTCCGGAGAAAGAACAAAACAATACAACAAGAGATACACAACAACAGATGGCTGCTTCCTCTTCTAAGACTGACTACCGGTGCCCAGCTTCAGGAGTTGTTCACCCTTTGGCAATCCTTACAAGGTATCACTTTGCAGCCAAACATCAGTGATGAAATTACATGGCGTTGGTCCGCAGATGGAGACTTCTCGGTGAGGACAGCCTACAGGGCGCAATTATTTAGTTCCTTGGCGGATCCAAACTACCAAATCATTTGGAAAGCCAAGTCTGAAAACAGGTGCAAATTCTTTGCTTGGTTGTTGATTCAGAATAAGATCCTAACAGGTGATAGGTTGGCAACCAGAGGATAGCCACACTACGGTGTTTGCCCAATGTGTGGCTCTGATCCAGAAACCGCTATTCATCTAATGCTTCTTTGTTCGTATGCTCGACAAATTTGGGGCAGGCTTCTATAGTCAAATCAATTGCAAGCACTTTTAGCACTGTTACCAGACCCAGTGTCAACCATTTCTTCATAGTGGCATAACATCCGTACAAAGTTCCCTTCAAACCTTGCAAAAGACATGGATGGTGTTCTAATTTATGGGTTTTGGAATATTTGAAAAGAACGAAATGGTCATATCTTCAACAACCAGTATCGTACGGTGCAAACGGTTTTTCATCTCATTCTATAGGATGCCACAAGTAGACATTTGGCGTACTATATTGACACCCACAATTGAGCCTTTCTTGCCTAACAGATTGTTATTGTTTCTCGTGTTTCGTTTGGGGTTGGCCTCCTGCAACTTTGTTTTGCAGCCCGTCTCCTGGTCTCAACTTTCGATACTGTGGCGATTTCTTACTCACTATTTTTTCCTCTAACCTTCTTGTCGATGATTGGAAAACGGGTCACTACCGAGCTTACTTGTTGAATGAGGGATCAACACATGCCCCTTTTTCGGTGAAGGGTTTGTGTTTGAATGATGCTCGAAAGACATAGGATACTTGGAATGTGGACAAAGGGTTTATACTGGTTCGGGCCTCTCACTGTGGAGATAATAACCCTACTCCAGTGGTTTTGCTATTGTTGTTGTCAATGTGTTCACATGTGATCTTTCACAGGAAGGTATTGAGTCCTAATGTGTATTCGCGCGACCACCCCTTTTATCAATTTATCCGCGGGGTACTTATAGCTTACAAAAATATCTCTCATAACTGCAACCGAATAAAGCGCACTTGATTGCATTAACAGTGGCTGCAACTGAAGCCTTAATTCTCGCCATGTTCCCGTCGTGGGCGTAACAGCCCTAGATCATGACGTAATTATCGTTACCATGGCATTATGGGTTATACACGATCTTCCGTCTATGCTCAAGGAGTTTCTCAGTTCTGCCCGATGCTTCCGAGCTTTCATGTTCGTGGGCGAGCCTGGGCCAAGCATGGGTGTTCGCTGCCAAGCATGGGTGTTTGTGGCCGAGCATGGGTGCTCGTGGCCAAGCACTGAGCCTAGTCCGATCAGACGGACCAGCCCACTAGATCGTTTGAAGGTCCTCCTTAAGGACATCGTCCAAGGGCATGCATGGTCGGTTGAAACTGGTTGCCGGGGCATAACAGTGTTTATAGGGATGTAACTGTAGTTGTTTTTTTGGCTCCCTACTAGGCTGGCCTCTTGCTTTCTACTTGTACCAAACTCGGAACCTTTCTTCTTCTATCTAAATGATCGGCAGAGCTCCTGCCTTCCTTTCGAAAAAAAGTATGTAAATGAAAAAAAACAGTTAATAGTTATCTCGAAATTGTAAAATAAAATGTTTTTAGTTACAGAATTTGAAAGTTAGAATGAACGGATGGTGTAAAACAAAAAGAGAGAGAAATAATAAATCAAGACCACATCAGCATACTGATGCAGAAATAAAAAAGAAGAAAATTGTGGAAATGAAGAAAAAAAAAAAGGGCTCAGTAGCGTAGAGCACTAGACCACAGCACCCTCCACGGTCTCTATCCCGCTCGTGCGCATTTGGCTCATTAAAAACAGGCTCCTCGCCTGAGCGAGAAGAGTCCGTGAACGAACCAAAGAAAACAACCAAAGGAATTATTTTTGGCCATGGCCGCCGTGGCTTCATCCCTCCTCCTGCTTGCCGCCGCCGTCCTCGTTGCGGCCGCGGTGGGGAGCTGGGCGGAGCTGGACGACCCGGCGGGGCTCCTGCGGCGGGCGAAGGAGGCAGAGTATATGGACTGGATGGTGGGGCTGCGGCGGCTGATCCACGAGAACCCGGAGCTCGGGTACGAGGAGTTCGCCACCAGCGAGCTCGTGCGCCGGGAGCTCGACGCCATGGGGATACCCTACAGTCACCCCTTCGCCGTCACCGGCGTCGTCGCCACGGTCGGCACCGGCGGCCCGCCCTTCGTCGCGCTCCGGGCCGACATGGACGCGCTCCCCATGCAGGTCGCTACTTTCTTCTTTTTCCTTCCCCTGCCATTTCTTGCTGCTGATTTACTGTCTGGATTGTTTCTGCTTTGGGTCATCGTGTCTTGGCTTTGCTGTTGGTAGAGGAAAATTTCTCGGTCGGGCTACCGAATCCATCACAATTGTGATCTGTGAGTGCAAAATGGCAAGTTTTCTTGAGTAAATTGTAGTCTGTTTTAATCTAAACGAACTCTGCTGGTTCCAGTACGGCTTGTGAAAGCTTGTGTTTTTGATATGTCATGCCTCGAATTTGGAGGATTCAGTTAAGGGGAGAGGAACAGCAAAAATTTAGATAAACTGTGTTGGACTCTCGAACGGTATAACAGGATTCAATCCAAATCTCAGTGGTGTGCAATATTGGAAGTCAGAAGGATGTATACCTTTGAAACCGGGAGCAGGGTAATTCATACTAAGGGTCATCAGGTCTTGATAAAAAAAATGGTATATCGAAAATTTGACTCCGGATAGATGGCTTGAGGGGCAAACGCTCCTTTTCACGAGAAAAAGGAGTGGACATACAATAATAGGTTTTTGCTTATTGTGGGAATGAATCACATGAGTGGCCTATTTGCATGTGTAACAACAAAGCTTGGCTTGAATCATGTTGCGCATGGTGATGAGACAAATATGCGATATTATTATATAATTAAATAGTAATGGCTCACATGATTTATCATCTGCTTATATGAGAATTTGGTCACTGTAATTTGATTATGATTTACACACCATCATGATTTTTTTTCTTGGTTTGTATAGAAGTACTAATTACGTATGCTAACTTCAGAATTTCTGGACAACCTGCTTTTGATTTGTACTAGATGTCTAGATACATCGTTTTGCAGGGAGTAACATAATTATTATTCCCAGTGCTGGACATTTGTAATTTTTATTAGTTAAGTGTGGTAAGCCGCCCCTGGTAAAACTGAGGTATGATTAACTGTATTTGTCTATCACTATTTGAAAAGGTCATGTTAAGTTACCCAGTTGTGTCATCTTCAGGAAAGCGTGGAATGGGAGCACAACAGCAAAGTGCCTGGGAAGATGCATGGATGTGGCCACGATGCAAATGTTGCTATGCTATTGGGCGCTGCCAAGATTCTTCAAGAGCACCGCGATGAGTTGCATGTTGGTTAAGAATTTCTCTCTTTTTGTATTTATAAATTATAATAGATTCATGGATTGTAATTTTCTCATTTTGCAATGAAAAGCTGCAAGATGATTTAATTTTTTGTTTTAACAATGAAAAAGTGTTTGGAGTTTGGGAGTTAAAGATGGCTACATCATTTTATCATCGGTTTTGAACTAGGAGTAATTGATTATTTGTCACAATGTTGATGCGCATTTGATGATTTGCCACGCCATGTCTTACTGACATTTAGGCCTAGGGGCTACATGCCAATGAGACATGGCGTAGCAAATTATCATGTGCGCATCAACTTCGTGGCAAATAATCAAATATCCCTTTGAACTACTTAGGTTCAACTGTTGTCAAAAGATTATCCTATCGTAAACCCCAAATGTTTGGGCCATATGCCAATGAGACATAGTGTGGCAAATCATCAAATGTGCATCAACTTTGTGGCAAATAATTAAATCTCCCTTTGAACTACTTAGGTTCAACTGTAGTCAAAAGATTATCCTATCTTAAACCCCAAATGTTTGATGTTAAAACTTTGATGGAATCAAAAATTAACTGTTAGATGCTGATGTCAAAGAATGTGGTGATGTAGTATTTTGGACGTATGTATCAACTTTCATGTTCAGCTCCTGCCTGAATCTGTATGTCCAGAAATGGTGCAGGAAGTTTTATTTGATTACCTATAGGAGATAAGAACCTAAAAAAACTTGGTGGTAAGATATCCAACACTTCTGAAAACTACTTATTTTTTTATAACCATGAAAATTCAATTACTTGCAATTTTTCTCTTGTTACAAATGTCTTGTTGCTTACTGTAGGGTACTGTAGTCCTTATTTTCCAACCAGCTGAGGAAGTTGGTGGCGGAGCAAATAAAATGATAGAAGATGGAGCTGTGGAAAACATAGAGGCCATATTTGGATTTCACGTAGCTGACATTGTGCCTATTGGTGTGCTGGCATCCAGGCCAGGGCCTATTATGGCAGGGGCTGGATTCTTTGAGGCAGTAATAAGTGGAAAGGGTGGCCATGCTGCACTTCCTCATCACACTATAGATCCGATAGTGGCTGCATCCAATGTTATTGTAAGCCTTCAGCAACTTGTTTCCCGGGAAGCTGATCCCTTGGACTCACAGGTGCTGTTCCATCGTTGGTCTACTTGATTTTTAGGAAATAATACATAATTTTTATGTGATTTATATAGTTCTTGATTGACCTTTTCTGTAAACATTTTTATGTAATTTACATAGTTCATATAGTGGAGTTTTGCATATAAATTTTTGCTATTATTATGTTTTATTGGTCCAACTAGAGGAAGATAATTGTGCATGTGCACTTCGAATTTTGCCAGGGAAATTAATAGTGTATCACCAGACCCTTTTTTTAATTTAAAAACTGTCAGGATCCTGAGTATCAACAATACCATGTCTCTGGTAAAAGGTTCTGATTTACTGCAGGCTGGCTAATCACATCCTAACATGAAAGTTGTCCATTCTTAATATTACCCATATTTATGATTATAACAAACATCAAATTTTTCTTTGTCTATATCTAAATTCATAATTCAAGTTTTATGACTTACGCTCTTCAACTGTTCAATCTAGGCATTCATAACTTCATATACATGAAATGATTTTGTGCGCATTACAATCTTACAGATAATAATATAGATTATCTATTCAGTATGTTACTCCCTATGTCCATGATCCTCATCAGCTTGTCCAGTGGGCTGGCTATAGACTTTTGTTATGTTAGTAAATGGTAATAGTCCTAATGGTTCCTCTAGCATTGCCATGTGGGTTTGGGGGGGGGGGGGGGGCGTCTAGTCATTCTGTGCACTCCAGCATGTCATTTTCCCCCTTTGGGTGGCTTTGTTCTGCAGGTAGTAACAGTTGGAAAGTTTCAAGGTGGTGGAGCCTTCAATGTCATCCCTGATTCTGTAACAATAGGTGGCACCTTCCGAGCCTTTTTGAAGGATAGTTTGTATCAATTGAAGAAGCGAATTGAAGAGGTAACAGAACTACAACTTGGGGAAATTTATGTTGTTTTTCTGGTCATCAATTTCTGAATTCTCATTTGTCAACTTAGCGTTTTGTTTTCCTGAAAAGAAAAGGAAACAAAATTGACTTAAACGAATTCTATTGGTGCTTGACATAGTTAAATTTATTATAGTTAAGCTTGGCCACTCCGGCAGTCACTATATTTTAGTCCAATGATAATGATTGAACAGTGCAATTTGCACAGTGCATGAACAGCTTTAGAGCACCTCAGCCCAGGATTTGCAAAACCGTCAAAAATCGAACGTATCGACGCGGTTCGATTTTTGAAACCGCTCGGTAAACCGGTGAAATTCAAATTCAAATTCAAAAAATTCGGAAATTTTTGGAAAATGTTTGAAAAAGTGTTAAATTTTTTTGAAAGTTTTTGTGTGAGGTCCTAAGGCAATGCTTGCTATAAAATTTTCCGATCATTATCTAATACTGTCTTTGTATCTTTGTATATGCTTTTTTTTGTTTTTGATTTTCTAGGGGCACTAAATGAAGTCTAATATTTCTGAAAATTTTTGTATGAGGTCCTAAGGCAATGATAATGATGATGTAAAATTTTCAGATGATGATCAGATTTAAAATTCTGATAGTGCTATTGCCTTTATATATGCTTTTCTGTTTTTATTTTCTAAGGGCACTAAATGATGTTTAATATTTCTGGAACTTTTACTACATGATCATTGGGCACTCTTTATGATACCATTAAAAATTCAGATCGTGATCAAACTTGTAAATTTTGATAAAAATCTGACAGTGTCTGAGTTTCTTTTTTATTAATTATTGTTTTCGATTTTCCAGAAGCACTAACTTAATTAAAAAATTGTTGAAATTTCTCTGAGGTGTTTTATAGATTAATTGGAATTTATTATGATTTTCTGCAAATTTTTCCAATTTCCTTGAGTGTGCGAAAAATCAAATAAAACCGATAAAAAATCGCTGAAAATCGTCGAAAATCGGTGAGGAAAGTGACAATGTTTAGTTTGCCGATTTTCGAAGAAAAATCGTTGAAAATCAGAAAAATTGATTGCTTTTCGAATTTTTTTACCGCCGCTTTCAAAGAGTTTGGTTTTGGCATTCATTTGATTTCTAGCGATTTTCGACAATTTTTGGTGCCGAGCTACTAGTGATTTTTGGGTGCAAACGATTTTGTAAACCCTGCCTCAGCCTCTGGCTCAACACTTATGTCAAATTCTCACTTTGACCAGGAATAATAAACAAATGAGCTGGTGGATATGAGGATATCAGAAAATTTCTGTGTTCCCATATTGTTTGATCTTTTCTATTAATTATTAAAGTTGTACTGTTGACATGTGTAGGAATGAAAGCTGTTCTTGTTGCTTAGTTTAAAAAAGCTGATATTCTTAAGAAAAATGATATGGTGCTTACTAATGTCCTGTGTTAACTGGATACAAACTCAAAACACATACACGATTCTGGAATATAGAGTAAAGGCCTAAAGGGAGTGCATAATGCAATGTAAACAAAAGAGTCTTATACCCACAAACCTTGTCATCTTTTCTTTAGCTTTAGATGAAAATTACAGCTGCAGTATTCACCATAACAAATCGTGTTACTTCACTATTGAAACTAGATTCCTCATTGATGAAACTGTTGTATCTGGGTAGTACTGTTCACAAGTCAGAATCCTTACGTCTTGAATTTCATTGATAGATGCGAATGCACGTTGCATTTCTTGTCGCAGATCGTTGTGTTACTTCACTATTGAAACCAGATTCCTCATTGATGAGGGGCTTTGTTCGTCTCTGGGTAGTTCTGTTCACAGGTCAGAATTCTTACTTCTTGAATTTCTTGTCGCAGATCATTGTGTCACAAGCATCTGTGCAGCGGTGCAATGCTGTCGTGGACTTCCTCAACAAAGATCAACCTTTCTGCCCCCCAACAAGCAACAGCCCCGAGCTCCACGAACTATTTGCGAAGGTGGCTGGAGAGATGGTTGGCCCCAAGAACGTGAGAGACCAGCAGCAGCCAGTGATGGGTGCTGAGGACTTCGCCTTCTACGCTGAGGCAGTTCCGGCGACATACTACTACTTCGTGGGCATGTACAATGAGACGCGCGGACCGCAGCCGCCTCATCACTCCCCATACTTCACCATCAACGAGGACGCTCTGCCATACGGTGCAGCCATGCAAGCATCGTTGGCTGCTCGCTATCTGCTTGAGCACCAACCCCCTGCCACTGATAACACGGAAGCCCACGACGAGCTGTAGATACTGTTTGTCTTCAATCAGTTTGTGGTTAAGCGTGGATGATGATTGATATACTAGATCATGTCAAATCAAGCTTACTTGCTCGTTGACCTCTCTATTGCGAGGTCAATATGTTACGTGTAACATTCCAATTTTTACTTTTCTTGTATTTATTGTGCTTTTGAATTTTTAAGAATTTTCTGGAATTTATTTGGATTTATTTGAATTATGCATATTGTTAATATTATTTAAATATTTAAAAAGTTTAAATAAAATTTTATTGAAAATATTTTATTTGCGTTCAAAATGTTTCAAAATATTTTGTTTGGGTTCAAAATGTCTCAAAATATTTTGTTTGGGTTCAAAATGTCTCAAAATATTTTATTTGGGTTGTAAACGTGTAACATCTCCATTTTTGGTTCATTTACCAAAAAATAATTTTAAATAATTAATTCAAAATTTTGGAAAATGGAATTTATTCTATTATCATTCAAAAAATCATCAAAATTTAATTTCAAACCTCATTTGAAATTCCATTTAAATTCCAAATTTTGTTTAAAAATTTTGAAATTAATTTTATTAGGTTCCAAATATTTTATAGTATTTGTAAGAATTTTTTCAAGATTTTTAGAGCCTTTTACTATTTTACCTTAAGCAATTTTCTCCCTAATACTATTTAAATTCTCGAATTAAGGTCCACCTGTCAGAGTGGCTACTGTAGCTACATCTTCCACCTCCAAAGCACTTATCTCTATTGATGCCAAAACAAAAGATTCAAAACTTCCTCAAATCCACACCAAATCAAGTGGGATTCGAAACATTGTGACCGCATTGATGAGGGGATTCATTTTCCGGCCGTTTCCCTCTTCCAATCAAACCGAAATTGGCGCAATTAGCAATTAATCTCAATTAAATGCTCGCTTAATAACTCGGTCGTTTCTCATCTCCTCCAAGTGTGTGAGTATCGTCCCCCCCGACGTGGTGCTCACCATTCCCTGCTGATTCCACAACTTCTTCCTATCCAAAACCCACAAAAACCGTCGCTCGACATCACCCAAAGACAACGGCAAGACAACTTTCCCTCCGGTAAGACGATCTCAATTCCGTTCGCGTCACTTTGTGCATCTCATTGCAAAGATCGAAAGCCCTCAATAAATTTTGGTTTTCATCATAGGACGCAAGGGTCCAAATTTCGGCGAAATTCGGCAAGATCCCGGCGAATCTCGGAATTCGGACCCCTTCGAGATTCAAAATCCCGGAAAATTCAAAAAAAAAATAATCAAATCTCGGATTTCTCGGCGAGATCTCGGCAATTTCGGGCGAGATCTCGGCATCATCCACAAAAAATTTCAAAAATTTTTAACATGCTTTTGATCATTTTTTGGTCGGTTCAATTTGTCAGTTAGGACTTTCTGAATTTTTTAAAAAAAATTCAAGATTGATCATCTTCTGAAAATTTTATAGGAATATTATGGATGTGTTAGGACCATTCACAAAAATATTCAAAATTTTATAAAATAGTTTGAACTTTTTTAATACATAGGAACTTTTCTAGTCCATTCACATAATCACATGCACAATGTTGCATTTAAGTGAAGGGCATTGGATGGAAAGATTGTTGTAAATTTATGTCAGGAGAGGTAGTATGAAACTATGAATAATAATCTGAAACAAAGTAGAAGTCTGAAATGATTTATAATGGAGGTGGCCATTTTCTTTATTTTGATGAAGCCCTTAGATGGCATGTTAATGAAACAAAAAATAGAAATCCAGTTACTTCCATACCTTATTAGGACATATTGAAATTACCACCGGTTGGTTGCGGGATATTTAGGTATGATCAATTCATGTATGTGCTTGGATTTGGTGATCCTCTTTGTAGTGATGTAGTTAAATTGAGAGTTGTTAGGGCATAGTGACATCTTTGGTGCGAATCAGAGTGCTTAAAGTGCGTGGTTGTATCATGTGATGTGTGTAGTGATGCAGTCTTGTATAATTTACCTTGGGATGAAGCAATTCAATCCGGTTGGGCTATGGTTTTAGATATGATAAAATACACACACCAGGAAATTTTTTCTGAAAGGGCAGACGAATGGTTTTTTTTAAAGGAGCATTGAACGCATCTGTGATAGCTGGTACGTTCCAGTCTATTTTGAATTTTGAATTTTTGAGTCAATTCCACTAAGTGAAATATATGCTTCTAAAGCAGAATTAGTGTATATTCTTAGGGTGCTATTGACTTATAGATAACTTTGTGGAATTTTGCTAAATACGTTGATTAATGTTTGCTCTTGGACAGTGATGTTATTTTTCACCTAATGATAGCAAATGGCGTTCCAACATGAGCATGCCAGAATGTTTGGAAACAGCATTGAGTTGCAGCTTGCACATTATCACTTTGTTTTTCTTGCCATGGCTTTCCACCGGTAACTACTTAAAGGATCTTGAAGTTCATTTGTTACATTTGAAAACTTTTCAAATGACTTGAAGTTCAATTGTTACATTTGAAAAATCAAAAACTGATTTTATATACGGTTTTTATCACGACTTTACCACTGTTAGATTTTTTAAAAATTCCTCATGCTTGATCATCATCTCAAATTTTTATGGGAACATTAGTGATGTCTGAGGACCATCCAAAAAAATTTTCAAAATTTTTTGACATGTTTTGGACCATTTTTTGGACGGTTCAATGTTGACCGAGATCTCGGTGATTTCGCCCGAGATCTCGGTAATTTCGGCCGAGATCTCAGATTTCCCGGTTGAAAAAAAACCGGATTTGAAATTTGGTTTTTGCATTTCGTCTGGATTTTGCCCGAAATTTCCAAATCTCGTCGAGATTTCGGAATTCGGCCACCTCCGAGATTTTTCCAAAAACGAGATTTGTCACATTGATAGGACGGCGACGAATTGCGCGTTTCAACACCGCGGGCAGAACCGACTTCTCGGCGTTGATTCGTCGTCTCCGGTAATCCTCTTCAAAATCCGACACCACTGTTGGAATTGCATCGTCGAGATCTTTCCGGTGCTCCCCTTCTTCAACCCCGTCACCTCCTACCACTACCAAGCCACCATGATGCTACCTTCTAACTCTAGTTCGCGTTCTGGTTCTAGTTCCGGAGGTTGACGAGCACTGTAGCATCGTTTAGTACTATAGTTACAGTGCGATTTCATTTTTTTGGATTTTTCTTTCTGGTCCAACTTCAAATGGCTCGTTCTCTTCCGTCGTAACTCTGAATCGAGTGATACAAATTCCTAAATTTATTTAAAATCACCCTCTATCTGTCAGTACTAATTTTATAACTTTTAGATTTTATTTATTTGTTGCTCCGTTTTGCGTGTAGTCGAAGAAGTAGCCGCTGTCGCCGATGAAAGTGCCGACTAGCAGAGCGACGCCTCTCTTCTCATCATCGAAGGCAAGTCTCCTTGACGCACATTGATCCTATTTTTTTAGAAATGCTTTTCAATGTTTTACAGATTGCATTGCTAATTTACGTAAAAATAATATTAAAGGATTAGGTTGTTAGCTAATCCAACTTGTTGTGACTACCTTGCTATTGACAATCCATGCCTTTGTAACCATAAGATTTACTTTATGATATCATGTATGATATATTGCTTAGTACGTTAGATTGATGCTTAGTTGATAATTGATGAAAATGCTTACAGGGGAGATTATTATGAAATATTTTTAAAAGCTTGTTTAGAAAACCGTAGTATTGTATGCTTCTGTGTTTGCAAAATAAAAATAATTTGTACTTGGGCTGATTGGTTTGTTTGGCAGGTGCGGATGGAACACTAGTCTTTGTATGTGCAAGTACCGTCCAAATCAGTTAAGGATCGACGCATATGATTGTCCATTCTAAGCACAACAGTACAACCACATGCCTAAATGGGTAGGACCTAGCTAAATAATTTGTAATAATCTAACTTACACTTGCCTGATGGCGGAATGTGGGTGCCGGATGGAAGCGAGTTATTTTTTCCACACGGCGCAAGAGGGGGCTTCTGTACTTAGTGAATGGAACCCTAACAGCTATGAAACCTTAGCGGGAGGAGTCGGGTTAGGTTATTGCATTGTAAAGACCTTGTGATATTCACTTTGTCGCACGCCTAAGAAAGCGTGTTATGGCCGACACTAAAAGTGAAATATCTATTGTGGGTAAAGTGTACAAACTCTGCAGAGTGTAAAACTATTCGAATAGCCGTGCCTACGATCAAGGACGGGCAAAGAATGCTTTCATATTGGTAGACTTGAAAGGACCAGAGATGTCGCCTAGAGGGGGGGTGAATAGGCGAATTAAAAAATTGCAGCGGAATAAAACCCGGTGTATACGGACTATCCGAGGTATACACCGGATACTCCGGTATATCCGGACTATCCGGAGTATCAAGTGCAGATACTCCGGGTTAGAGAGGAGGACCTCATATGAGATTTTAAATCTCAACAATTTTTAATGCAATATGCTTGAATACAAAGTTGCTAATGACTAACATGTACCTGAAACAAGTGAAGATCTAAAGCCAAACACAACGGAAAAGTAGATCGGGGCTCGCAAAGGTTCCAAGACAACACAACCCTTACCACACGTTGGGAAGAACAAGAAGACAATGATTTTTCCCGAAGTTCGGATTCTTGAAGGGAATCCTACGTCTCCGTTTAAGAGGCACGAAGCCGGGTCTCTTGACCCCAATCCTCTCGGTGTTGCACAAAGCACTTGCCGGTCTTCACTACTTGTCTCATTCCTTTCGGAGGTTAGACTTGTCTTCACAAACGTCCGGGGCTCACCACACCAAGTGATAGGGAGCTCCCGGCGACTCCTAGCAGTCTAGGAGCCCTTCAAACTCCAAGGGTAACAAACACGCCACGAAATCGCCTCGGAGGATGAACTTGGGCTCAAGAATGAGAAATGCAAGAACAAAGCACTCAAATCTCCTTCTCACTTTCAAAGATTCAAATCAATCTTATGCTTTAAGTGGAGAAGGATGTTAGAGCTCAAAGAGAGTGAGAATGAATGCTTTAGAGCCAAATAGGTTGCAATGGAGCTGTGTTTTTTTTGCAGTTGGAGTGGAGTGAAGGCTTATATATGGAGCTCCAAAATCCAACCGTTGTGAGTGGCTGCGCACAACCTGGCGTATCCGGACATTTACCCGGATATTCTGGATTGGTGAAATTGCAACCCTTACCGAGAGCCTTAACTCGGAGTGTCCGGACTCAAAATCCGGATACTCCGGACCATATGTACGGATAATCCGAGTTGACTGGCTTGGCTAGCTGAGAGACAAACAAGGGAAATGCAGGTGTATTTGAGATTTTGCTATGCAATTTTCATTCTCCGAGCACAAAGATATCCTACGAGCGATTTCCTGTCGTATCCCCCTTTATAGTACTGCCATCCTTAGACTCAAATAAATAAAAATAATACAACTAGAGTCTTGATGCCATCTACACAAATTTAAATAAACGTAGGGGTGTCTCATCGCTTTCTTATCTTGATAAATTCTCGATCCCTGCACAACATCTCACTTAAACTATTAGTCCTCTCGAATTGTGTTGTCATTAATCACCAAAACTATCAAATGGGCCTAGATGCACTTTCAATCTCCCCCTTTTTGGTGTATTGATGACAACACAATTAATGGTTTGAAAAGATAGCAAGAATTTGACTTTCAATGTTGAATGCAAAACATATAGTGAAGCTCCATCAAAGTGTGCATTAACTAGCTGGAAAGATGTTTAAGATGCACATTTTGAGAAAAATTGCAAGAGCTCCCCCTATATCCTTGCATCCGAGGAATTTACACAAGAGATATAATATGAATATCAGACAAACATGACGTAGTGACAAGACAACACAATAATAAGTAGCAATGATCATTAACAATGAGTAGCAAAACGACAAGATAACGACATAATAAGCAAAGCAGTAGCAATAGGATAACCTAACACAAACAAGTCCACAAGCCCACAACCACGAAACAAAACACAGGATAAACGAGACGACACAAGACAATACACTCCCCCTTTGGCATCAAGACACCAAAAATAAAGAGACAGAAAACAGTTCACTCGTCGTCGTCGTCGAGCTGGAACTCGTCCTCCTCGCTGCCATCATCATCATCGTTGCCGCTGCCATTTCTGCTGCCACTGGGCTGAGCATCAGGAGACGGAAGATCAAAAAGCTCAAGAGTGCCTGGGTCCACACCATGCTCATCTGAAGACTCCTCTGTCTCACTAGCAGGGATGTTCTCACCCTGCTAGCGACGATAAGCACAGAACTAGTGGCGATGATCACGTATCTCCTGGCGAGTCTCCTTGACCTGAGAAGAAATGTGGAGGCACATGCAGAAGAGACACTTCAACATCCTCTTGATGGTGTCACTGGAAGAGCTAGGAGAGCTGGGGCCAGAAGCTGAGGCTGCGGCAGGACCAGAAGGAGGTGCGAAGGTGCTGGCTTGAGAAGTCTGACGCCTGGTCCGCCTACTAGCTGGAGCAGCAGGAGCTGAAGGAGCTCGCACCTTGTAGGAAAGGTGCTCCACATCCTTGATAAAACCAAGCCCAGTGACATGCTCGATCACGGCCATAATGTACGGTGCATATCCGCAGCTGCTGACATTGCTCATAGAGTTGTGCCTGATTGCCTCCCATAAGAAATCTACCACATCAAAACCGTGGGAGCGCTCCACCAGATGAAATAGCAGATTCCGTCCATAAGAGTTGATCGAGGACGCATCACCTTCTTTGAGCCAAAGAGTAGCCCTGAGCATCCTGTAGAGAACCGCTAGCACATCCTTCAGTCCCTTGATAGTGCCAACGGTGAAGTGCTGCGACGGATCATACAATGCCTCGATCTGGTCTGGGAACAAAGCCTTCTTGACATGTAGCTTGGCATCTCCAGGATGTGACCGGAGCTGCAGAACTCTAGCAAATTGCCTCTTGGTTGCCACATACCAGATTTCATCTGTCATCCACTAAATAGCATCCTGGTTCTTGTCAAAGTACAGGGTGGAGTAGAATTGCATGATTACCTCGTCATTCCAGGGATAACCAAAACTCATGATGTCCTTCATGTTGGGGAACGCGGTATGCTACTCTAGCACAAATTAAAATTTCTACCGCAAACCAGAAAAGCTACTCGCAAGAAGGGGATCATAGATCTATTACCACTAGACGCGCAGTTGCGGAATCCTTCGCACGTCGTTGTAGTGGATCGTTCTCGGCGTGGATCGTCCTCGCTGCGGATCGTCCTCTCCACGCCGCAAAGAGCAGCTGGCCACAACAAAGATCCACACGTCCTGGGGATGGAACGCTGCGGCGCGTGTGTGCAAGCACCGGTCGCTTCGGCAGGGCAACGAGAGGAGGTGGCTAGGGTTTCTGGCGAAACACCTCTAAATCAAGACGAAAGTCTCAGACTACGCCCAGCCTCCTCCTCCTTATATAGCCACGAGGTGAAACCCTAGGCAGTCAGGGCCCATCTACGCGGTAAGCCCACGAGGTCCATTAATTACGGATCCAATCCGAATTGATGCGCCCCACTGCTAAGTGTGTGACCAGAGGTTCATGATCATTTTGACATGGATTCGAAAAACCCTTTTCTAATCCAATAGTCGGTAGCGGCTCCTTGCAGAGCATTCCAACTCACAAACGCATATGATTAAAATCTCGATGTAATAATCCCTTTGCCAAACTATATGAAGATCGAACTCAAGGCGAGAAGCATGTCATCCTTTGACAGTTCAATCCATTTCTCGTATCCGTGATATATTAATAAGTTGTGATTGACTTCTCAATCACATCATGGCCATGCACTTCCTTAATCATATCACACGAGTGGCCTAGACATATATCTCCGTTACATTGGAGTGGCAAATTCCATCTCGACTGCTCACTTCCCTCTGCATGTTTCATAGTAAACATGAAAGCTACCTTTATAACTATCCAGTTAGGAAATAGTGTTTGGTAACCCCAAGGTAAACTATTACACATGTAGGGAATATGACAATCTCAGGTCTAAGGATCATACATCTACTATGTATGAGATACACTGATGACACATAAGAACGTAACATTCTCGCAGTGTCCCATTGTGGGTCTATCTAACCCATGTTCTTCAACATGCGTCCACAATATATTGATGATATCTCCATATCCCATGATCTATGAAACATGATCATCGAACAATACATGTGCTAATCTATTCATCGTTGTCCTATACGATGATATCCGATTAGAGATATTTATCGAATTATATCAATAAGTAAAGAGCTTCATAAACAAGTCACACACTTGTTGATCAAAACAATGATATACATTCATTGGACCAATAATCATATTATTATTCATAAACATAGTCATGTTACAATCATCCATATGATTGCCTCAAGGGCATAACACTAACACTTCACCTGGTGACGCTCACAGATCTGAATAACTTCATCAAACACTGGATTGTGAAGATCTGCCATATAGATCCAGTCAATGGTCTTCATCTTTACCACTGAGTGCTCCAAAGGAAGAAGAACTGACTCATAAAAATTCGAATGAAACTTGTTCCAGAACCGCTTATCCACATACTCATCCTGATGAAAATCAAGTGGGTCCTTGTTCCTCTGTTCTACAATTGCTTTCCCCTTTCCTGAACCTGTTCTGTAGTCGATCATGCGAAGACGACTCATTTGACCCAGATACCGCCAAGCAGGTCTACACTTCTGGAGAGGACCAATCAAATCCCCAGACTCCTGAAACTGTTTCTTTTTCTGCTCGCGGAGTCTATCATGAACATCGGCAGGATGCTCCTCGTGATCTGGCTGATCCGAGGTGGCTGCAGGTGGAGGAGGCCTATTGGTACTGCTGTAAGAGATCTTCCGGACAGCGTGCCTCTGTCTCTTGGAAGACGAACCCTGCCCAAACGAAGAATGCGGGACAAGGTCGCCCGAGGGACGCTTTTCAGCACCTGAACCTCCCTGAGAGGAATCCATCTGAACAGGACCAACAAAAGGGATGAGGAATGGCTCAAGAAAGACAGTAGATTGCAACGGGGATTAAATGGCCGAGATGGATAGCCCGGAGACTCTGGGTTTTTTTTTATCCGGATTGTCCGCATAGTCCGGATACTCCGGGTAAAACATCCGGATAGTTCGGGCTTCCCAGATCCAAGCCCTAAAATCCCCAAATCATGAATCCATCCAACAAAACTTAGATCCATTCACAGGGTAACCACAAAGTGATCATAGGAGGTCGTCACCAAAGTCTATGCTAAGATTTGTGACACAATGAGGGAAATAAACAAACTTAGGGCAACATACCTCAAGGAGGGAAGAAGGAAGTGAATGAAGAAGATGAGGTAGAAGCCCTGATCTTGATGCTCGTTCCGGAGACTCTGGGGGTTGAGAATGCACCGGAGGAGGAAGAATCCAGGGCGACGCCGGAGAGATGGAGATAGGAGAGAGAGTGACGGGAGTAACTAACTATGTGGAGAAATAAGTTCCCCATGCAATAACTGAAGAAGTAACAGCCTGCCGAACCCGGACAGTCCGGACATTGATCCGGATACTCTGGACTGTCCGGAGAGTCCGGATACAAATCCCGAACACTCCGGGTTAGCTCTCTCGGGAGTCAACAAAGAATTTGCAGATATGGATCTTCAATTCGGCTTGCAGAAGGGGGTAAGAAGCTCTAGAAGGCCTATATACTCTGTGACTAGCGAACAGTCAATCAAATAGGATATAGTCACAAAGCAAGGAGGCTAGATCCGAAGATCCAAGACACAAGTTAACACGAGAAGTTCAAAGAAATGGATCGAAGAAGGTTTTGAAAAACATTTTTTAATCATCACACAATTTGTGAGCACTTCTCAAGCCACATATCGAGTCTAAGATATTTAGACCACTTCTCAAGGCACAAAATCTCTTTTCATCTAGGGGCTTGGTGAAAATATCGGCTAATTGATCATTTGTGCTCACATGTTGAATATCTATATCGCCTTTGGTAGAATGATCTCTTAGGAAATAGTGGCGAATATCAATATGTTTTGTGCGAGAGTGTTGGTAATTTTTATGGCGCTCTCATTGTCACACATAAGAGGAACTTGGTTGTAGGTTAGGCCATAATCATTAAGAGTTTGCCTCATCCAAAGTAATTGGGCACAACAACTCCCGGCTACTATATATTCGGCTTCTGCAGTGGATAGGGCTACTGAGTTTTGTTTCTTGGACGACCAAGAGACAAGGGATCTTCCAAGGAATTGACAAGTCCCTGAGGTGCTCTTCCTATCCACTTTGCAACCAATATAATCCGCATCGTAGTAGCCAACTAATTCAAAAGAAGATCCTTTCGGATACCAAAGCCCAAAGTGAGGAGTGGACACTAAATACCTTAAGATTTTTTTTACAGCCCCCATGTGGCACTCCTTACACTAAGCATAATATCAGGCTTAGATGCACATAAGTAAAGAAGAGAGCCGATCATCAAACGATATACCTTTTGGATGACCGGTTTACCTTCTTTATCAAGTCTAGATGACCATTGGCTTGCATGGGCGTGTTGATTGGCTTGGCGTTCTCCATGCCGAATTTCTTCAACATGTCCTTGCCATACTTTGTCTGACATATGAAGGTTCCTTCCTTGAGTTTCTTGATTTGAAAACCAAGGAAAAACTTTAACTCGCCCATCATAGACATGTCAAATCTTTTGGTCATTATCCTGCTAAACTCCTTGCATAAATGTTCGTTAGCAGATCCAAATATGATGTCATCAACGTAAATCTGACAAACAAATAGATCATCATCAATGTGCTTAGTAAATAGAGTGGCGTCGGCCTTTCCGACTACAAACCCTTGTTCGAGAAGGAAATCTCGAAGACATTCGAACCACGGTCTTGGAGCTTGTTTGAGTCCATATAGAGCCTTATGTAGAAGATATACATGATCTTGATATTCGGGATCTTCGAATTCGGGCGGTTGCTCGACAAAGACCAACTCGGAGAGTGGGCCATTCAAGAAGGCGCTTTTCACATCCATTTGATAAAGCTTAAAATCATGGTGAGTAGTAAAGGCAAGTAATATTCTAATAGATTCAAGCCTAGCTACAGGGACATATGTTTCACCAAAGTCCAAACCTTCGATTTGCGTGAAGCCTTGAGCAACCAACCGAGCCTTGTTTCTTGTCACTATCCCGTGTTCATCTTGCTTGTTCCGAAACACCCACTTTGTTCCTATCACGTTGTGCTTGGGTCTTTCGACAAGCTTCCATACTTGATTTCGCTCGAAGTTGTTTAGCTCCTCTTGCATAGCCATCACCCAATCCGGATCTTGTAGAGCTTCTTCTACTTTTAGAGGCTCAAGATAAGAAACAAACGAGTAAAATTCACAAAAATTTGCAACTCGAGATCTAGTGGATACTCCTTTGTTAATATCCCTGAGTATGTTGTCGACTGGATGATCTCGTTGTATGCTTTGGTGGACTCTTGGATGAGGGACAGTTGCATTGGTTCTTTGGATAGGCTCTCCATTATCTTGAGTGGGATTCGAGCCATCTTGAGCTTGCTTGGACGAGGAAGGAGCAGCATCTGGAACAGCACAGTCCGGAATATCCAAAGTTGGATCCAGACACTCCGAGCTCGTCCGGATATTCCAGCTTTCATCCCAGACATTCCGGATTGGGGTGCTCGGGATTTCTTCCTGTTCTTGAGGTCTCACTTCCCCAATTGCCAATTTCTTGATTGATTCACAAGGTGGTTCTTCCCTATCAATCACAACACGATCAACTTGTTCTACTTGAGAACCGTTAGTTTTGTCAAATGTTATGTCACACGAGATTTCAACTACACCGGAGTTGTTGTTGAAGACTCGGCATGCGTAAGCATTTGACCCATATCCAAGCAAGAAACCCTCATCTACTTTGGGAGCAAATTTAGAGGACTTAGCTCGCTTGTTGAGGATATAGCATTTGCTTCCAAAGACTCGGAAGTAGGAAACATTTGGCTTCTTGCCGGTGAGTAGCTCGTACGCTGTCTTTTTCAATATCTTGTGGAGGTATAGACGGTTGGTACTATGGCACGCAGTGTTGATGGCCTCCGCCCAAAAGATGTCGAAGACCTTGTACTCATCAAGCATCGTGCGCGCCATCTCAATGAGGGTACAATTCTTCCTCTCGGCCACCCCATTTTATTGAGGGGAATAGGGGGCCCAGAATTCATGCTTGATGCCCTCCTCATCGAGATATTCTTCCACACCGGTGTTCTTGAATTCAGTGCCGTTATCGCTTCGGATCCTTTTGATCTTGACTTCTAATTCATTTTGTGCCCTTCTCATGAATTTCTTTAGGGTTCCCTGGGCTTCAATTTTGTCATGCAAGAAAAATACCCAAGTAAAATGAGAGAAATCATCAACAATAACAAGACCATACTTATTTCCTCTTATGCTTATATAGGCGATTGGACCAAACAAATCCATATAAAGCATCTCCAAAGGTCTTGAGGTAGTCATCACATTCTTGGCAGGATGAGAAGCTCCAACTTGCTTTCCGGCTTGACAAGAGCTACACACCCTATCTTTCTCAAAGACAACATTAGTTAATCCAAGGATGTGATTGCCTTTAATGAGTTTGTTGTGACACTAGGGAAGATTGTAATCTTATAAAATATGAAGTTTGAGGGCAAAACATTATAAGATGTGAATATGGAGGTTGAAAACTTTACGTCTTGCAGTTTTAACGCTGCTTCCTGGGCCGCTGAGTTTGGGCCTTTCCGGGGGAGTTTGGGCCTAAGGGGAGATGAGCCGTGGGCTTTAGTGGAAGGGGTATGGCCCATGGGGGGGGGGGGAAACCTGGCTAAGGGGGGGCTTGGTGTGCCCCTCCCTGCCCTAGCCGCCGCCCCCCACACGCCCTCTCCTCCCCTTGTGCGCCTCCCCCACCTCCTCCCTAGCCGCCACCCCTAGCCGCCCCCTCCCTTGCGCTCCACCCCTCCCCATCCCTCTCCACCACCCTTGCTGCTCCTAGGGGAGTTCTCCACCTCACCACCCCGCAGATCCGTCCATTGGAGCTCTCCGCGACGAGGAGATCCGGTGGATTCGGAGTGAGGAAGGAGATCACGCGAACCGGGAGGAGATCCATTGGTTCTTCGTTCATCTAGGTACTGTTCTAAGGGTTGATATCATGCTTTTAGATCAATTGGTGGTGCTGTAATTGGGTAGATTAGATGAAATCTAGAGTTTGCCACGTTCTCTGTTTCGGGCAGATTGTGCAGTCGACCTAGGGTTTGATATTTCGCCAATTTAGATTCGTAATTTGGTCGGCCGCCTGTTGAATAAGTTGTAGGTAACTGCAATACCTTTTAGTGGGTATAAAGAACGTCCAATTCTGCCCAGCCGTTTGGAAGTTATGCTTGTTTTACCGAACGTGTTAAAACTGTGATGTGATTGGAACATATCACGGTATTCTGTAGATTAAACCACTTTAGAGCCCGAATCAGTTTTTCCATATACTTAGAAAAAGTTAGGAAATTTCCTAAGCTACGCGAGGATGTACTCGTTTAATCGATTCAGAGTTTTAGAACCCGAGTTATGCTCGTTGGAAGTCTACTGTCCCGACGGGACAGAACCTCTGTTTTTGGGTTTTGCGAGTAGTTTGCGAAGTCGGGGTAGAAGAGTGTTTGCGTATTGTTTTATGGGCATGATTTTGAGTGTGTGGTGCCTATATGCAGGTGGTGTGACCCCGGGAGTGCCCTCTACTTCTCGCCAATCCGTCGCCCGTGGTTGGTGTATTGGAATGGGTAGCGGGATGTAGATTGCTAGTTTTGTTGGGTTGAAATTGAATATATGATATATTCACATGCCATGCTTTAATGTTTGCCATTGATATGATGAATATGGTTTATTATGTTGTGATGCCATGTGTTAATGTACAAGTTATCTATGATGTTGGCATGTTTGCATACATGGCATGATACATGGCCGGGTCGGTGAGAAAGTCATAACTAGTCCGGTAAGGTCGGTGAGAAAGTTATGACTAGTCCGGGGCGCCATTGAGTAAGTCCTACATCGTGATTCCATCCACCGCGGTGAATGGAAGCGAGGAGTAGGCACCCTCCATCTTCGGGATGGAAGGGAAGAGAGGGTGCACACCGACGGGTGTGCACTCAACCATACCGGTATGAGTTTCCAGGAGACATGTGCATCGCATCGCATTGCATAAATGATAATGATGATATGTGAAAAATGATATGTGAGTATGAATAAGATGATAGGCATGATTGAGGTGTTGAAGCCATATAATTGTTCTTTTGTACCATTGCAATATACTTGCTAAGTGTTGAACTCACGGTTGTGCTTTCTTGTTGTTTTAGGTACCATGAGACCGGCATGCGGGGAAGGGAACTAGTCACACTCCTACACGTAGCTTCACACATTTGTTCCCACAGTTTTTCATTTGGAGTCTTGATAATAAATCTAGTGTGATGCATATCGGTTTATGATCTAGTTTTGCATTATGAGAGCCTTATTGTTCGTTTGGCTCATGAAGACTTTGAATGCTTGAGATTTGACTTATATTGCCATCATGCCATTATTTATTGCTATTTTAGATGTCTCTTATATTGCCATATATTGCTATGCTATTGTTGTTGCTTCAATTCATGGAAAAACAAAGGAGATGCTGCCGAAATTTTCAGTATTAGCATTTGCTCCTTTGCTATAATTTACTTGTAATTATGGTATTTAGAGGTTGCTTAGTCTATGTTTGGTAGCATTCGGGCATATTAAATGCCGGGGTGTTACAGTTGGTATCAGAGCCATGTTGTAGGTCCTTGGAATGTGTATTTTTAGTGTCATACTATAGGAAACAACTAAAATGTGATGTGGAATAACTTAGAAACATGGCCTAGGTTTTAACTAAAATTTTGTCATAGGATAGCAACATTAAAACTTGTGTAAGTGGAATAACTAATTTAAAATTTGACACACATGGATGCACAGTAGGAAAGGGTATGGGTACTGTTGCTTTCCGTTTAAATATTGTATCTAAGCTTTGATGTTGAATGCTACTTTTGATGATGTATAATGCTATATTTATGATAGATTTGATTGAGTTGTTTCATTTGTGATAAAGTGGGGTTGTGGTGCCGAAGGGTTTCGGTCACCTCTTTTTGTTCATAGTAGGGGTGTGGTTTGATGGTGTGGCCGGTTAACGCTATAACCGAAGAATTATTAACCCCTGTAGGAGAAGAGTGCTTACCCTTTCTGTCGTAGATCGGGTAGTTGACTGGAGTCGAATAGAAGAGATTGGTGGTGGATTCCTTCGGATCTTCTTTATCGTTCTGTGGTCGATCTTGGTTGGTTTTTTTGGTTTTAGTTGACTGAAACCAAAAGAAAAGTGTTTGGCATTGGATTTTTCGCGGATTGTTCCGTATGCGGTGTGTGGTTTTGTCTTCCTTGGTTGAAGGCGAAGAAGAAGAGTCTAGTGTTGCGCTTCTTTTGGTCGTCTTTCCAGCTTTAATGCTTAGTTTGTTGATTGCTTTATGGGGGAGAAGCATTCAATCTATTCCTCTGTTTGTCTTTCTCCGAGGTCAAAGGAGTTATTGCGGCATTATGCCAGACCTGGTTGTCAGGGCTGAAGTCTTGTGGCTTTGTAGGAGTAAGTGGTGTTTGATTTCGTCATTTTACTGGTTTAAGAAATCATCTTTGAAAACCCTTCTTGTTTCGTGAAAGTTTGGGGTTTGGTGTTAAGGTTTTATTTGAAAATGATTACTTGATCAATTGGTTCCCTTTTAAGAAACTTGTCTTTCAACCATTTTCCTCTATGGGAGTCTTTGAGATTGAAAAGTGTTTTGGAGAATTTCCTTTTGCATAACCAAGTTTGGGTCTGTCTCATTGCAATTTTGAGAGTCAAGTTTCCTTGTGAATTTGGGTTGAGTTTAAAAAAAAATGCTGCAAACAAAGTAAGTAGTCTTTTGACTGAAATCGTTTGTCACTAGTGAGAATTGTTGTTTAGCATGTTATGTAGTATGTACCAATGTGGTTTATGGAAGGATGTATTGTTAAGTTAATTTGTGAGCTGAAATAATTCAATGCGGTTGTTATCTTTAGCTTGAGAATAAATAGGCTACTAGCGTTGTAGAGTACTCTATAGCGAGAATGATTAAATGTGTTAATGTATATGTTTAGAATCTGTCGCTTTTCTTTAAAAGTACTTATGATCCTCGTTAATGTTTAAAGTTTAAAACCCTGATGCATAGTTAGAACATTAAAATGATGTAAATTACTGATATTGTTAAAGAAATCTTGCCGGTTGTTTAAAGATGTTCTAATCTAATGGGTTAATAGAGAGATTTAATCGTGTTGGCTAGTGGTTTTAACTTGGAAGTTAATTAGAGTTGCTATTCATGTTGTTGCAAAATATTAGCATGATTGGTAGTACGCAGTCGTGTTCCTAAAATGCTAGCATCGAGGCCAATTGGAAAGATATAGGTTTTGATGTTTGATGATATTGTAAGAGCTTCGTGAAGGTCTAACTTATTAAATTTAATTTAATAGTTGGAATATGTTGTGTAGTGACAAATTTGTTGTAACCTATGTATAGGGTAGCTAAAAGCAATGTTGTTGATTGATGATTATGCAAATTATTGATATTGATGACTTAGTAGTGGTGGTAATTGCTTAGATTATTTGTTGAAAATCCTTGTTAAAATGGAGGTTACTGTAACATGTTGTGATGGAGTGGACCATGGATAATTAACATGATGTAGAATTCTATCCTTAATGAATGTATGTCTTAGAATCATAGTTACGAACTGTGTCTCGTACAGATAATATCTACTTGTTGAAGTCATTTATTGATTGAACAAGTTTCATTTGCCAAGATGTTGATGAATGGATGGTATAAATTTTTTTTTGATAGGTTGATCATGCTTAAGTATCTGTTGAAGTACTATGTTTGAAATATATAATATGTTGTTATATGAGGTGTTGGTCTGTGGGGATCACGATGAGGTAGTCTTGGTTGGATGTCTTATGATAAGCATCATAAACTTTATTTATAAATGTTGGGAAATATAATTACAGAGAGAATTTGTTGTGTGGTTTTTGTTAAGTCCTGTTGGGCCTTCTCGATGAGTAAATAGTGAATATTGAACGCTTAAATGGTAAGTATAGTGGAATACTAGATATGGTGGGTTTCATGCTGAGCTTGTGTCTAAAACCTTTTGGTATAGTTTGGTTGTTTGCTATCTTGGTTAAATGTTTTCGGTCGAGGTGTTCTTTATGTTGAGTTTCAGAGTTTCCCTAAAACTCGTAGAAATTGGTGCCAATCTGTGGTGTTGGCTAATTTGTGCAGTTTATGCTATGAGTATGGTTTTACACCCAGAAGTCTTTGAGTGGATCGCGCTCTTTTGCGTTCGCACTGAATCATCTTTGGAGTAAATTTTAAAGGAAGCAGAAGGTCTTAGTGGGTTGTGTTGGATATTCTTGAGTTTCAATTTGTAACTCTATTTGGCTAGAGTTGGAGTTATTTGGAAAATGAGTGTGGTGGTTGCAAATGCTTCAAAAAGGTGGATTTTTATGAATGTTTCAGAAGTGATTTTGTTAGTGAAGTTTTCCCTTTTGAAATGAGTTTTCCTTTCTCTTTGAGAAAATTTGTGGTGGTTGTGTGTGCAGATGTTTGACTTGGAGTTGATGTTCTTTTCCAAAAGGTTGATTTTGGTTAGAATGCAAGGTTTTGCAGGTTAGTTTTCAATTGATGGTGGGTTCTGACACAACGTGGTGTTTTGCTGTTAACGGTGTTGCCGTCATAGTTATAAGATTTAGCGCAACCGTCAATGTTATGTGTGTTTCAAATATGTGATACCGAGGAAGTAGTCGGTTGGTGAATGATTACTCGGTATTGTTTGTTACATGGTGAATGAATGGTGAAAAGGAAACATGACATCGTTTATGTTTATTCAATCATAAAAGGGTCGATGAGCCAGGTCGGTGAGAAAGTCATATATGGAGATATGACTATTCCGGAGTGCTCTTGAAGAATGTGCATTCATGTCATGAAACGAGATTTCCCTTGCTTTCTAGTATGAAAAGAAAAGAATGAATAATTTCTGGTGTTGGTTGTGGTGAAGGAGATTTGCATTTCCTTTGTGTCTTGGCATAGGAAATTAAAATGAGTACTCTTTGGTTGCTGCCGAATTCTTTCCAAAGTGGCTTTTAGCGCTTTGGGGTTTGAATTGTAATGTGTGGATCAATTGGGTTGATGGTTTATGGTTGAGCTCACTCAATGATTGTACTCTTTATCGTGGTCCTTTGAGTGGAAGGTTGTGTATGACTCAATGCAAACCTTCTTGGAGAATTGTGTCATTGAGGTGTTCCTCGGTAGGGTTGATTAAATTATTAGTGGACCACTTGGTGGTTGCTAGTAATTGCTTTCCCTTTTCGGAGTGTATTGGATCTTTTTGTCGCCGATCTTTGAGCGAGTTGTGTCAACCGAAGTGGATTGCCCAATTGCTTTTGTTTTTGCGTGTTTTAAAGACCCTGGTTTTAATTTAGGCTTTTCCTTCGGTGCTAGTGGTGAGTATTGGTTTTTTTGTAAAAGATCAATCTTTTGCAAGGTTTAAGCCCCAATTATTCAAGTAATTGGTAGTAGCTGGTAGTCTTGGAGGGTAGTGTCTCACCTGGTTCGCGTCGTCTTGAATACGACGAACCATAGTAGAGAGGTAGAGGTGTGAAGACACTTTTGTGTGTGGGAGCTGAAGAGGGTTCCAAAGGTTGGTGCCGTGTTCTTCTGGATGTAGCATCGGTTAAAGGGATCGGGCACTTTGGTGCCAAGGAATGCATAGAATGGGGAGTGTGAGACAGTTGTCTTTTGTTGTCTTTTTGGGAATTGATCCTATTTCTCAGGACGTTCTGAGTCCTTGTGTTAGCGCTTTTGTGATTCAATGTTGAGTAATATTCTGGCAAGCTTTGATGGTGAGTTATCGTTAGAGCCGTTAGTCTTCGAGCCTTAGCTCCCTTTGATTTGTATGTTTGCGTAGTGGTGTATCTCGGATTCGGGGTTGAATCCTGTTGAAGGGGGGAGAATGTGACACTACGAAAGGTCGTAATCTTATAAAATATGAAGTTTGAGGGCAAAACATTATAAGATGTGAATATGGAGGTTGAAAACTTTACGTCTTGCAGTTTTAACGCGTTTCCGGGCCGTTTTCGGGAGTTTGGGCCTTTCTGGGGGAGTTTGGGCCTAAGGGGGGATGAGCCGTGGGCTTTAGTGGAAAGGGTATGGCCCATGGGGGGGAAACCTGGCTAAGGGGGGCTTGGTGCGCCCCTCCCTGCCCTAGCCGCCCCCCCACATGCCCTCTCCTCCCCTTGTGCGCCTCCCCCACCTCCTCCCTAGCCGCCACCCCTAGCCGCCCCCTCCCTTGTGCTCCACCCCTCCCCATCCCTCTCCACCACCCTTGCTGCTCCTAGGGGAGCTCTCCACCTCACCACGCCGCAGATCCGTCCATTGGAGCGCTCCGCGACGAGGAGATCTGGTGGATTCGGAGCGAGGAAGGAGATCGCGCGAACCAGGAGGAGATCCGTTGGTTCTTCGTTCGTCGGGCGAAGGTATGGCCACGGGAATCCTTGGGGTTGGTCTAGGTACTGACGTACTGTTCTAAGGGTTGATATCATGATTTTAGATCAATTGGTGGTGCTGTAATTGGGTAGATTAGATGAAATCTAGAGTTTGCCACGTTCTCTGTTTCGGGCAGATTGTGCAGTCGACCTAGGGTTTGAGATTTCGCCAATTTAGAGTCGGAATTCGGTCGGCCGCCTGTTGAAGAAGTTGTAGGTAACTTCAATACCTTTCAGTGGGTATAAATAACGTCCAATTCCGCCCAGACTTTTGGAAGTTATGCTCGTTTTGCCGAACATGTTAAAAACTGTGACGTGATTGGAACAGATCGCGGTATTCTGTAGATTAAACCACTTTAGAGTCCGAATCAGTTTTTCCATATACTTAGAAAAAGTTAGGAAATTTCCTAAGCTACGCGAGGATGTACTCGTTTAATCGATTCGGAGTTTTAGACCCGAGTTATGCTCGTTGGAAGTCTGCTGTCCCGACGGGACAGAACCTCTGTTTTTGGGTTTTGCGAGTAGTTTGCGAAGTTGGGGTAGAAGAGTGTTTGCGTATTGTTTTGTGGGCATGATTTTGAGTGTGTGGTGCCTATGTGCAGGTGGTGTGACCCCGGGAGTGCCCTCTACTTCTCGCCAATCCATCGCCCGTGGTTGGTGTATTGGAATGGGTAGCGAGATGTAGATTGCTAGTTTTGTTGGGTTGAAATTGAATATATGATATGTTCACATGCCTTGCTTTAATGTTTGCCATTGATATGATGAATATGGTTTATTATATTGTGATGCCATGTGTTAATGTACAAGTTATCTATGATGTTGGCATGTTTGCATACATGGCATGATACATGGCCGGGTCGGTGAGAAAGTCATAACTAGTCCGGTAAGGTCGGTGAGAAAGTTATGACTAGTCCGGGGCGCCATTGAGTAAGTCCTACATCGTGATTCCATCCACCGCGGTGAATGGAAGCGAGGAGTAGGCACCCTCCATCTTCGGGATGGAAGGGAAGAGAGGGTGCACACCGACGGGTGTGCACTCAACCATACCGTTATGAGTTTCCAGGAGACATGTGCATCGCATCGCATTGCATAAATGATGATGATGATATGTGAAAAATGATATGTGAGTATGAATAAGATGATAGGCATGATTGAGGTGTTGAAGCCATATAATTGTTCTTTTGTACCATTGCAATATACTTGCTGAGTGTTGAACTCACGGTTGTGCTTTCTTGTTGATTTAGGTACCATGAGACCGGCATGCGGGGAAGGGAACTAGTCACACTCCTACACGTAGCTTCACACATTTGTTCCCACAGTTTTTCATTTGGAGTCTTGATAATAAATCTAGTGTGATGCATATTGGTTTATGATCTAGTTTTGCATTATGAGAGCCTTATTGTTCGTTTGGCTCATGAAGACTTTGAATGCTTGAGATTTGACTTATATTTCCGTCATGCCATTATTTATTGCTATTTTAGATGTCTCTTATATTGCCATATATTGCTATGCTATTGTTGTTGCTTCAATTCATGGAAAAACAAAGGAGATGCTGCCGAAATTTTCGGTATTAGCATTTGCTCCTTTGCTGTAATTTACTTGTAATTGTGGTATTTAGAGGTTGCTTAGTCTATGTTTGGTAGCATTCGGGCATATTAAATGCCGGGGTGTTACAGTTGTGTAGGTTCCTCATACCAACATGAGCAAGTCGGCGATGCCATAACCAACCCATGCTAGATTTAGCCATTAAGCACGTTTCAATATTAATTCTATCTGTAGTAAAATCCACGAGATAGAGATTTCCCTTCAAACGACCCTTAACGGCTATTGAACCATCAACCCTCTTGATAACATCCACGCCCTTATCACTAAACATACAATTGTAGCCCCCTTCGCATAATTGAGCAACGGACGACAAATTGTAGCTTAGTGATTTAACAAGCAAAACATTGTTTTAATGAAAATCGTTTGTGATATGAATCTTACCTAACCCTACCACTTCACCTTTTCCATTGTCGCCAAAAATGATGCTTTCACTATTTGTCCCATTGGCATCCAAGTGTGCGAACATCGCATTTTCTCTGGTTATGTGGTGTGTACATCCGCTATCCAATATCCAACTTGATCCACCGGAGATATAGGCCTACAAAAAGAAATTTAGATTTTGCTTTTTGGTACCCAAACTTGTTTAGGTCCGCCCACGTTAGTGACAAGAGATTTTGGGACCCAAATAGATCGCACATGAGACGCATTGTTGGGTTTACGCCCGATGTGATGAGCAGCTACACGGCCGTGGTTAGTTCTTTTGAGCACATAAGAGGCAAAGAAGGTAGAGTGAGCCTTATACTTAGAATTTCCTTCACCCTTAACAAAGTGAATGGGCTTGGTCAATGGAGCAACCACGATGTTACTCCATTTGCCCTTGGGTGGAACATATCCAAGCCCATGCTTCATGAGGTTACTTTGGCGCTTGCCGAGAAACTCCTCTAATCCTTTGCTTGCCTTGTAGGACTTTTGAAGTCCATCTTCAAGCATTACCATGAGCTTCTCATTTTCAAGAGCTAATACTTGTAAAGTCTCAAGGATAGTGGCACAAACATCAATATTTATATTATAGCATCTTGCACATCCATTGCTAGTGGAAGGTAATGAGGAATTGGAGCTACCCATCGAGGAGATAGGAGTGTTATTCAAGAGATCAACAAGCTTCACTTCAAGAGCCTTGCACACATCCTTTGCTTTAGCAAGTTCCTCTATGAGTGAAGCATTGGTGATCTCAAGACTAGCTATTTTGGATTTGGTCATTTTGGAATTTTTGATCAACTCCTCATATTTTCTCCTTTCACTTGCTAGACTTTTCTCTTGCTCAAGGTTTCTCTCCTTTTCAAGGATGAGCAAGTCCTCTTGAGCTTCGAGTGTAACCTCCTTTTGCTCAACGGTTTCCTCCAACTTCTCAATATCTCCTAAAAGTAAATCTAATTTTTGAACATCAAAGTCCTTCATGGACTTGAATGCACTATCATCATCACTAGCATCATCGCTATCATCTAAGCATGAATCAACAATAGAAGAGATTGATTCTTTGTTTGATACCTCACGCCCTTTGGCCATAAGACACATTTGAGCATCTTTGTCGTCATCGCTCAAGTTGTCGAAGAGGCCCTTCGACGTTGTTGAGGTAGAAGGCACGACGATGGCGACGGAGGCAACTCCTCCCTCTTCGTCGGTGTAGGAGCTTGAATCGGAGTCGGAGTTTGAGTCCCACTCCTCTCCAATGTGAGCTTGTCCCTTGTGCTTGTAATGCTTGAACTTCTTACTCCTTTCCTTGTCATTGCCCCGGTATTTGTCCTTCTTGTAAGGTTTGTCCTCCTTCTCTCGTTGTGGACATTCGGCGATGAAGTGGCCGGGTTCCCCACACTCATAGCATTTTCTTGTTGAGTGCCATCCTTTTGATTTGTTCCATTGGTTTTTGGAGTGGCTCCCTAGCTTGTAGCCCTTCTTCTTGAGGAATTTGTTGAATCTCCTCATGAGCAGTGCCATATCATCATTTGTCAAGGGACCACTTGGCTCTTCATCATCACTAGTGCTTTCTTCCACTTCCCACACAATCTTGACGGCCTTCAAGGCAATTCCTTTCTTTTTTCCTGACTTGAGCTCTTCCACTACTTCCGCTTCCTTAATCATCATTTCATCCATAATTAACCTCTGAAAGGACCGAAGATGTTGCCTAGAGGGGGTGAATAGGCGGTTTTTAAAAAATCGCAGCGGAATAAAATTGGCCGAGCAGTTCAATCCGGAGTCTCCGGGTATTTTATCCGGATACTCCGGGTTGTCCGGAGTGTCCGGTATTTTATCCGGATACTCCGGTTAGTCAACTTCGAACGCATAACTAAAGTTACTCTATCTAGCACAAGATATAACAACAAATGAAATGCTAGAGCAACCTAGATCAAAGGCTAGTATGGATTTGAATTAAAGCTAAGCAACAAGCTAGATCCAAGCTTTACAAAGACAAATCCACACAAGCTAAGCTAGGAAGAAAAAGAGAAAGAGAGAGACACGATTTTTCACCGAAGTTTGGATTCTTGAAGGGAATCCTACGTCTCCGTTGAGGTGGCTCGGTCGCACTTGAGCCGGGGTCTCTTTCAACCGCTTTCCTCCCGGTGTTTCACAAATGCACTCGTCGGCTTCACTTCTTTTCTCTTTCCTTTCGGAGGCGAGACTCGCCTTCACAAACGACCGGGGCGCACTACAAGCGTCGGTCGCTCCCGGTGACTCCTAGCCGTCTAGGAGACCTTCAACCTCCAAGAGTAACAACACTACGAAGAATCGCTTGGAGGATGAACTAGTGCTCAAGGACTAGAAATGAATGCACCTAGAAGTTTTCTTCTTCCTCACCACACCAAAAGGATCAAACAACAAATCTAATGGTGGGAGGAAGTATGAGCTCTATTGAATGCTTGGAAGAGGTTAGGAATGGCTTGAATGCTGCTATGAATGAGCTCAATAGAGATTCTAGCCGTTGGAGGGGAGTGGTGGCTTTAAATACCCTTTTTGAAAACTAGCCGTTAGTCCCCTTTTTGAACTATCCGGAGACTCCGGACAATTAACCCGGATACTCCGGACGGTCCGGACTCTCCGGACAAAATGTCCGGATACTCCAGACGGTCTGGACTCTCCGGATAAAATGTCCGGATACTCCGGACTCTCTGGAATTCGAATTTTAGCCGAAGGGGTTAACCCGGAGACTCCGGACAAAATGTCCGGATACTCCGGACTAAATGTCTGGACTCTCTGAGTTAGATGGCTCGGATGGAATTCCTGTTTTTGGAAAATGCAAGTATTTGAGTGCTAGTTTGTATGCAAGTTTTGACCTTGAGCACATGCACATCCTAAAAACGATTTTCCGTAGAATCCTCTTAATAGTACGGCTATCCTTAAGACTCAAATCAAAATAGAAATTACAAGTCTTCGTCTTGATGCCGTTTTCTTGAATTTTAAAGTACGTAGGAGCGTCCAAAGTCATTCTGAGCTTGATATGATATCAAGATCTGCATTATTAACCAAAACAAAATGAGGGGCTTAGATGCACTTTCAATCTCCCCCTTTTTGGTGAATTGATGACAACACAATTAAAAGCAATGGAATATAATATAAAATTGACTTAGCATATCGAAATAAAAGGTGGAGCTCCCCCTAAATGTGTGCATTAGAAGAATTGAGTGGAATCAAATGCACATATTTAACAAGAAATATCCAAGAGCTCCCCCTAAAACATTGCATCCGAGAGAATTCATCACAAATAACTGAATGTAAACCATGCATAAGATAAACACAAAGTCATAACATGGATAACAGAGATAACAGAGTTCACGACGACACATCAAGCAACGAATAACCAGCCCACAAACGACAAACAAGAGAAAAACGAAAACGAGTCCACCACCTAAACCAAGACAACTAAACGACAACACTAAAGAAATCACTCCCCCTTTGGCATCAAGACACCAAAAGGAGGAGGACACGGGAAATCACTCGTCGTCGCCTTCGTCGTTAGACGCGGAGTACTGCGAGCCCTCGCTGCCAGGGTCATCTCCAGGAGCAGGCGGAGCAGAGGAGGTGATGCCAAAGAGCTGATTAGCAGAAGTAGCATCACTACTCTCCTCAGAAGATCCGGAGGAGTCACTGGCGGAGAGTGCCTCGCCATTGTGGCGGCGAATGTCACGAATGCCCTCGGTGTTTTTCTTAATCTCCCTGCGCATCTCCTTCTGCTGAGTGGAGATGTCGCGGCAAAGGCAGAAGATGTGCTTCAACATTTTCTGAAGAGTGCTGCTCGGGATCTCGATGCCGCTTTCGGAAGAGGCAGCGGGAGGCACAAAGCAGATCTGAGAACTCAAAGGGTGACCCCGGCGAGTCCTAGTAGCAGGACCAGGGGCTGTTGGAGCAGCAGGAGCAGCAGGACCTTGTAAGAAAGATGCTCCTCATCCCTGACAAACTTCAGACCACTGACATGAGTGATCAATGCCATCACAAAAGGAGCGTAGCTGCAACTGGCCATATTGCTCTGCGCATTCTGCCTCATTGTCTCCCACATGAAGTCGACAATGTCAAAGGTGTAGGTGCGCTCGACGAGATGGTACAGCAGGTTCCTTCCATAGGAACTGATGGCAGAAGCATCTCCCTCTTTGGGCCAAAGAGTGACCCTGAGCATCCTGTTGAGCACGGCAGGCACATCCTTCAGACCCTTGATGGTCCCCACGGTGAAGATCTTTGAGGTGTCATATAGTGCCTCAATCTGCTCAGGAGTCATGACCTTCTTCGCATGAAGCTTCGGGCTGTCATTGTATCGAAGGTTGAGCACTCTAGCAAACCTCTTCTTGTTGGTCGTGTACCAAACCCTGTCAGTCATCCACCAAATAGCATCCACGTTCTTGTCAAAGTACAGGGTGGCATAGAACCGCATGATCACTTCGTTGTTCCAATCATACTTGAAGGACATGATGTTCTTGGTCTGATGCAGCTCACAAATCTCAAGAATTTGATCAAACACTGGATTCTCAGTAGCTGCCATGTACTCCCAGTCAATGGTCTTCATCCGGACCACTGGGTGCTCAAGCGGGTAGAGGACCGTCTCATAGTAATCAGACTGGAATCTGTTCCAGAAGCGTCGGTCCACGTACTCGTCCTGATGGAACTCAAGAGGATCTTTCTTTCTGTGCTCAACTATTGCTTTGCCCTTGCCAGACCTTGTCCGGTAGTCAATCACTCTCATCGGGTTCACAGACCCGGGATAGTTCCAGACAGGCTTGGCTTTGGCCAAGGGACCAATGAAGTGACCTGAGGTACGGAAATATCTTCTCTTCTGATCCCTCAGAGTAGCATGCGCATTAGCAGGATGCACATCTGGATCAGGCTAGGGCTGAGGCTGAGGCTGAGCATGAGGCTGCGGACCAGTCGGAGGACCAATCCTCAGCGCACCTCTTCCCCTAGAGGCGGGCTGCTTCGCCATAGCGCGTCTCTGCCTCTTGGGCGCCGGAGCAGCAGACGGGGAGCTGGAATGGGTGTCCGGTGAAGGAGAGTCCTAAGGAGGATCACCACCACCCGAAGTCCCCTGAGGAGGATCCATCTGACCAGACAAAGTGAGAGAAAAGGATTAGCCGCGAGGCGACTCGAAAAACAAAGGGTAAAGCATTCTGGCCGAGGCACCCAACCCAGAGAGTCTGGACAAAATGTCCGGATACTCCGGACTGCATCCGGAGACTCTGGACAAATTGTTCGGATACTCTGGACTAACCCAGAGACTCCGAACTTTTGGTCCGGATACTCCGGATGTGCCAGAAAACGCGCACGGGCGGGTGAGATTTGGGGAATCCAACCCACAAAACGACCACAACGGAATCTAGATTGCTTCAAGAATGAATGAGAGAGGACTAGGGCACAATCTAGCAAAAGATTTCGCGGGATTAGGGCACGAAATTGGAACTCACCTCAATGGATTTGAAAACGAAGAACACGGGCGAGTGAGGGAGGGCGATTCTCCGATCTTGAGGGCCACGACGAGTCAAGCCGCACCCTAGAAGTGAGGAGGCACGAGGAGAGGCCCTAAGAACCGCAAGTATGGATCCAATCTCGAAAGGAAAAGATTAGGGCAAAGAGTTCTTACCAAGATCTCCAACACCGAGGACGAGGAGAGGTCCAAGATCCCTTTGGAGATGAAGAAGAGGGTGAGAACACGCCCTAGCCTTGAGAGGAGCACGGGAGAGGGAGAGGCGCACGGTAGGAATAGGAATGAAAAGAAACCGCGTGGGATTAGGGAGGACTTAAACCGTCCGCCCCAACCCAGAGACTCCGGACATTTAGTCCGGATACTCCGGCCCAACCCGGAGAGTCCGGACAATTAGTCCGGAGACTCCGGATTAAATACCGGATACTCCGGGTGACCCAGCTCAGTTAGGAATGAAGGAGTTCACACGACGATCCAAGGAAATTGGTGGAACGAGAGGGAGAAAGAGACCCTAGGATGTCAACTTGATATGTGACCAGCGAACAATAAAGCAAACAAACTATGGTCACATAGCAATGACAAGATCAGAGGATCAAGAGCCAAAAACACAGGATAAATTCAAAGAAAAAGATGAATAATATTTTGAAATTCATTTTTCATTCAACAAACAATGTGTGAGCACATATCAAGCCACGTTACGAGAATCTAAAATATTTAGACCACTTCTCAATTCACAGAACCTTTTCTCGTCAAGGGGCTTGGTAAATATATCGGCTAATTGATCATTTGTGCTCACATGTTGGATATCAATTTCGCCTTTGGTTGCATGATCTCTTAGGAAATGATGGCGAATATCTATGTGTTTTGTACGGGAGTGTTGGACAGGATTGTTGGCAATTTTTATGGCACTCTCATTGTCACATAATAGTGGAACACTTTTGTAGGTTAAGCCATAATCACTCAAGGTTTGTCTCATCCAAAGTAATTGGGCACAACAGCTCCCGGCAGCTATGTATTCGGCTTCGGCAGTGGATAGGGCTACGGAATTTTGTTTCTTGGAAGACCACGAGACTAGAGACCTACCCAAGAATTGGCAAGTCCCCGAGGTACTCTTCCTATCCACTTTACAACCGGCATAATCCGCATCGGAATAGCCAACTAATTCAAAGGAAGATCCTTTCGGATACCAAAGTCCAAAATGAGGAGTGTGCACTAAGTATCTTAAGATTCTCTTAACGGCCACCATGTGGCACTCTTTTGGAGCGGCTTGAAAACGTGCACACATACAAACGCTAAGCATGATATCGGGCCTAGATGCACAAAGATAAAGGAGAGAACCGATCATCGAACGATATACCTTTTGGATGACCGGTTTACCTTCTTTGTCGAGGTCTAGATGCCCGTTGGCCTGCATAGGCGTCTTTATAGGCTTGGCGTCCTCCATTCCGAACTTCTTGAGCATGTCCTTGATGTACTTGGTTTGGCAAATGAAGGTTCCTTCCTTGAGTTGTTTAACTTGAAATCCGAGGAAGAACTTCAACTCTCCCATCATGGACATCTCGAATCTTTTAGTCATTATCTTGCTAAACTCTTTACACAAATGTTCATTAGTAGATCCAAATATAATGTCATCGCCATATATTTGGCACACAAATAAATCATTATCAATATGCTTAGTAAAGAGAGTAGGGTCGGCCTTTCCGACTACAAAACCTTGTTCTAGAAGAAAATCTTGTAGACATTCGAACCATGCCCTTGGTGCTTGCTTAAGTCCATAAAGTGCCTTGTGAAGGTAGTAGACGTGGTTCGGATGTCTTGGATCTTCAAACTCGGGTGGTTGCTCGACATAGACCATCTCGGAGAGTGGTCCATTTAGGAAGGCGCTTTTCACGTCCATTTGGTACAACTTAAAATCATGGTGAGTAGCAAAGGCAAGTAATATTCTAATAGATTCAAGCCTATCTACTGGAGCATATGTTTCATCGAAATCCGAACCTTCGATTTGAGTGTACCCTTGAGCAACCAATCGAGCTTTGTTCCTTGTCACGATTCCATTCTCGTCTTGCTTGTTCCGGAAGACCCATTTTGTGCCGATCACGTTTTGATTTGGTGTTTCGACAAGCTCCCAGACTTGATTTCTCTTGAAGTTGTTGAGCTCCTCTTGCATGGCCATCACCCAATCCGGATCATCAAGTGCTTCTTCTACCTTAAGAGGCTCAAGAGAAGACACAAACGAGTAAAATTCACAAAAATTTGCAATTCGAGATCTAGTAGATACTCCCTTATGAATGTCTCCGAGTATATTGTCGACCGGATGATCTCGTTGAATACTTTGATGAACTCTTGGGTGAGGTACGTTTGAATTTGAAGCTTGGATGGGTTCTTCATCTTGGGACGCGTTCGAACCATCTTGAGCTTGCTTGGACGAGGAGGGAACATCACTTGAGCCATTCCCATCCGGAGACTCCAGTATTGGACCCGGAGACTCCGGACCAGTCCGGACACTCCGGGTTTTAGTCTGGAGACTCCGGGTTGGGGTGCTCGGGTGATTTTCCAGATTTTGAGGACTTACTTCCCCAATTGCCAATTTCTTGATAGCTTCACACGGTGGTTCTTCCCTGTCAATCACGGCACGATCAACTTGTTCTACTTGAGAACTGTTAGTCTCATCAAAAGTTACGTCACGCGAGATTTCAACTACACCGGTGGTGTTGTTGAAAACCCGGTACGCATAAGCATTAGTCCCATAACTAAGTAAGAAACCTTCATCTACTTTAGGAGCAAATTTAGAAGACTTAGCTCTTTTGTTAAGGATATAGCATTTACTCCCGAAGACTCGAAAGTAGGAAACGTTGGGTTTCTTGCCGGTGAGCAACTCGTACGCCGTCTTCTTCAAGATCTTGTGGAGGTAGAGGCGGTTGGTGCTGTGACATGCGGTATTGATGGCTTCCGCCCAAAAGCTGTCGGAAACCTTGTACTCGTCAAGCATCGTCCGCACCATCTCGATGAGGGTTCGATTCTTCCTCTCGGCCACCCCATTTTGTTGAGGAGAATAGGGAGCTGAAAATTCGTGCTTGATTCCTTCTTCATCGAGAAACTCCTCCACACCAATGTTCTTGAACTCGGTACCATTGTCGCTCCGAATTCTCTTGATCTTCACTTCAAACTCGTTTTGAGCTCTTCTCATGAACTTCTTCAATGTCACTTGGACTTCTCCCTTGTCATGCAAGAAAAATACCTAAGTGAAACGAGAAAAATCATCTACAGTTACTAGACCATACTTACTTCCCCCGATGCTTATGTAGGCGACTGGACCGAAAAGATCCATATGAAGCATTTCCAACAGTCTTGAGGTCGTCATTACATTCTTGGCGGGGTGGGAGGCACCAACTTGCTTGCCCGCTTGACAAGCGCTACAAACCCTATCTTTCTCAAAGACAACATTGGTTAGTCCAAGGATATGGTTGCCTTTAATGAGTTTGTGAAGGTTCCTCATACCGACATGGGTTAGTCGGCGATGCTATAGCCAACCCATGCTAGATTTAGCCATTAAACACGTTTCAAGATTAAGTCTATCCGTATTGAAGTCTACGAGATAGAGCTTACCCTTCAAACGCCCTTTAAAGGCTATTGAACCATCAAGCCTCTTAATGACTTCCACACCCTTTTCATTAAACAAACAATTGTAGCCCGCTTCACATAATTGTGCAACGGACAACAAATTGTAGCTTAATGATTCGACAAGTAAAACATTACTTAAATGGAAATCATTTGAGATAGAGATTTTACCCAAACTGATTACTTCTCCTTTTCCATTGTCTCCAAAGACAATGCTTTCACTATTTGATCCGTTCACATCCAAATGCGCGAACATTGCCTTTTCTCCGGTCATGTGATGCATGCATCCGCTATCCAAAATCCAACTTGTTCCACCGGAGATATAGGCCTACAAAAAACATTTAGTTTTTGCTCTTTGGTACCCAAACTTGGTTAGGTCCGCGCACGTTAGTAACAAGCGATTTTGGGACCCAAATAGAATGAATAAAAGGAGTATTTTTCGGCTTACGCCCAATATGATAAGCAACTACACGACCAAGGTTAGTCTTTTTAAGCACATAAGAAGCAAAGAACTCGGAGTGAGCTTTGTGCTTGGATGTTCCTTCACTTTTTACAAAGTGGATAGGCTCGCTTAAAGGAGCAACCACAATGTTGCTCTTTTTGCCCTTTGGAGGAACATACCCAAGCCCTTGCCTCTTAGGATTACCTTGGCGCTTACCGAGATACTCCTCTAAACCCTTGCTAGCCTTATAGGACTTTTGAAGTCCATCTTCAAGCATCACCTTAAGCTTCTTATTTTCATGAGTCAAGACTTTCAAAGTCTCACGGTTAGTAGCACAAGTAGCAACATCAACATTATAGTATCTAGCGCAACCGTTGCTTGTTGAAGGTAATGAAATATTGGAGTTGTTGATTGAGGTAGAAGCTTTATTCGAGAGATCAACAAGCTTCACTTCAAGAGCCTTGCAAGCATCCTTTGCTTGAGCAAGTTGCTCTAAGAGTGAAGCATTAGTGATCTCAAGACTAATTACTTCATTCTTGGTCAAATTTGAGCTTTTGACCAAGTACTCATTCTTTTTCTTTTCAAAGGCTAAGTTCTTCTCTAGCTCAAGGTTCTTCTCCTTTTCAAAAATAAGGAGATCCTCTTGAGCTTCGAGAATAGCTTCCTTTTGCTCAACAACCTCCTCCAATCTTTCAATATCCTTAAGTAGCAAGTCTAATTTCTTAATATCAAAATCATCCATAGACTTAAATGCTACTTCCTCATCATCACTAGCATCATCGCAATCATCTAAGCCATAATCAACAATGGAATGAATAGGACTTTTAGATGATACCTTGTGCCCCTTTGCCATAAGACACATTGGAGCATCTTCATCTCCGTCGCTTAAGTTGTCGAAGAGGCTCTTCGACTTTGTCGGTGGAGTAGCAATGGCGACGGTGGCAAGTCCTCCTTCATTGTCGGAGTTGGACTCGAACTCGGACTCGGAGTCGGAGTCGGAGTTCCACTCCTTGCCGATGTAAGCGTGACCCTTGCCCTTGTACTTCTTGCTCTTGTCTTTGTCCTTCTTCCGGTACTTGTCTTTCTTGTACGGCTTTTCTTCCTTCTTTTCTTTGTGCGGACACTCGGCAATGAAATGGCCGGGTTCACCACACTCATAGCATTTTCTTGTCGAGTGTCTCCCTCTTGACTTGTTGCCGAAGTTCTTGGAATGGCTTCCCGGCTTGTAGCCTTTCTTTTTCAAGAACTTGTTGAATCTTCTTACTAGAAGGGCCATGTCTTCATTTGTAAGCGGCCCATTTGATTCTTCTTCATCACTTGAACTTTCCTCCACTTCTTGAGCTACTTTGATGGCCTTCAAAGCGATGCCTTTCTTCTTGCCGGACATGAGCTCCTCTACCACTTCCGCTTCTTTGACCATCATCTCATCCATCATTAACCGGCCAATCACGTCATGAGGAGTGAGAGTATCGAAGTTTGGCCAGTCGCGGATGAGTTGAACAAGGTTGCGATTGGTGGGGGTGATCACTCGGAGGATGATCTTGATAATTGCTTTGTCGGTGAGCTCAGTGCTTCCAAGTCCCTTAGCTTGATTCACCAACACCATTAAGCGTTCAAACATCTTTGTGTAAGATTCACCTTCTTCCAAGGTGAATCGGCTTAGCTCTCCAATGATAAGTTCGATCTTGGCTTCACGGACACTTGACACGCCTTCATGAGTTACCATTAACCTTTCCCAAATATCCTTGGCGTTGTCAAGACCATCTACTCGATTGAACTCCGAATCGCTCAAGGCGTTGAACAAGGCATTGACGGCCAAGTCGTTGAAGTGTTGAGCTTTGTCTTATTCGGAGGTGAGATTATTGGGATTGGCGGGCTTGAAACCTGTTTCAACAATCTTTCAAATACAAGGATGAAGTGATCTCAAATGCATCTTCATCTTATGTTTCCATGTCGCATAGCGAGTGCCATCGAAATGAGGCGCTCTACCGGACGAGACAGAGACATAAGATGAGGAGTTTGAGACTCCAAAAGAGGAATAATCTAAAGGAATTGCAACCCCTATACCGGAACCCGTGGCCTTCTCTTGGCCATGGGTTTCGGTAACCTTCTCTATTTCCGACATCGTTGATTCTCCAAGCAGTTAAGCCAAAATAAAGGAGATTTGGCTCTGATACCAATTGAAAGGACCGAAGATGTTGCCTAGAGGGGGGGTGAATAGGCGGTTTTTAAAAAATCACAGCGGAATAAAACTGGCCGAGCAGTTCAATCCGGAGTCTCCGGGTATTTTATCCGGATACTCCGGGTTAGCTGGCTCGGGAACGCAACTAAAGTTACTCTATCTAGCACAAGATACTTCAACAAATAGATAGGAAGAGCAACCTAGATCAAAAGCTAGTGCGGATTTAAATTAAAGTGAAGCAACAAGCTAGATCTAAGCTCAACAAAGACAAATCCACACAAGCTAAGCTAGGAAGTAAAAGAGAAAGTGGGAGACGCGATTTTTCACCGAAGTTCGGATTCTTGAAGGGAATCCTACGTCTCCGTTGAGGTGGCTCGGTCGCACTTGAGCCGGGGTCTCTTTCAACCAGCTTTCCTCCCGGTGTTGCACAAATGCACTCACCGGCTTCACTTCTTGTCTCTTTCCTTTCGGAGGCGAGACTCGCCTTCACAAACGACCGGGGCGCACCACAAGCGTCGGTCGCTCCTGGTGACTCCTAGCCGTCTAGGAGACCTTCAACCTCCAAGAGTAACAACACCACGAAGAATCGCTTGGAGGATGAACTAGTGCTCAAGGACTAGAAATGAATGCACCTAGCAGTTTTCTTCTTCCTCACCATACCAAAAGGATCAAACAACAAATCTAATGGTGGGAGGAAGTATGAGCTCTATTGAATGCTTGGAAGAGGTTAGGAATGGCTTGAATGCTGCTATGAATGAGCTCAATAGAGATTCTAGCCGTTGGACGGGAGTGGTGGCTTTAAATACCCTTTTTGAAAACTAGCCGTTAGTCCCCTTTTTGAACTGTCCGGAGACTCCGGACAATTAACCCGGATACTCCGGACGGTCCGGACTCTCCGGACAAAATGTCCGGATACTCCGGACTCTCTGGAATTCGAATTTTGGCCGAAGGGGTTAACCCGGAGACTCCGGACAAAATGTCCGGATACTCCGGACTAAATGTCTGGACTCTCCGAGTTAGATGGTTCGGATGGAATTCCTGTTTTTGGAAAATGCAAGTATTTGAGTGCTAGTTTGTATGCAAGTTTTGACCTTGAGCACATGCACATCCTAAAAATGATTTTCCGTAGTATCCTCTTAATAGTACGGCTATCCTTAAGACTCAAATCAAAATAGAAATTACAAGTCTTCGTCTTGATGCCGTTTTCTTGAATTTTAAAGTACGTAGGAGCGTCCAAAGTCATTCCGAGCTTGATATGATCTCAAGATCTGCATTATTCTTGTTTGAAACGTTAGATCTCTTTAATTGTGTCATCATTAATCACCAAAACAAAATGAGGGGCCTAGATGCACTTTCAGCCTCCCAATTACATCATGGGGAGTGAGAGTGTCAAAGTTTGGTTGATCATGGATGAGTTGCACTAAATTACGGTTGGTGGGGGTGATCAGATCTTGACAACAGCCTTGTCGGTGAGGTCGGTACATCCAAGGCCCTTAGCTTGATTCACCAATACCATCAAGCGGTCGAACATCTTCGTGTATGACTCTCCTTCTTCCAAAGTGAATCGGCTTAGCTCACCAATGATGAGCTCAATCTTGGACTCGCGGACACTAGACACGCCTTCATGTGTTACCATGAGTATTTCCCAAATGGCCTTGGCATCCTCAAGTCCATCGACTCGGTTGAACTCGCTGTCGCTTAAAGAGTTGAAAAAGGCATTGACGGCCAAGTCGTTGAAGTGTTGAGCTTTCTTTTCTTCGGGAGTGAGCTTGTTTGGATCCACAGCTTTGAAACCTGTCTCAACAATCTCCCAAATGCACGGGTGAAGTGATCTCAAGTGCATCTTCATCTTATGTTTCCATGCGGCATAGCGAGTACCATCGAAGTGAGGTGCTCTACCGGATGACACAGAGACATAGGATGAAGAGTTTGAGACTCCAAGAGTAGGATAATCATAAGGAATCTCAACCCCTTTACTGGAACCCGTGGCCTTATCTTGTTCACGGCTTTCAGTACCCTTCTCTATTTCCGACATCTCAAAGTCTCCGAACGGTTAAGCCAAAACTACGGAGATTTGGCTCTGATACCAATTGAAAGGACCAGAGATGTCGCCTAGAGGGGGGGTGAATAGGCGAATTAAAAAAATTGCAGCGGAATAAAACCTTCCCGAGGTGGTGAACTCGGACTATCCAAGGTATACATCGGATACTCTGGTATATCCGGACTATCCGGAGTATCAAGTGCGGATACTCCGGGTTGGAGAGGAGGACCTCGAGATGAGATTTTAAATCTCAACAATTTTTAATGCGATCTGCTTGAATACAAAGTTGCTAATGACTAACATGTACCTGAAACAAGTGAAGATCTAAAGCCAAACACAACGGAAAAGTAGATTGTGGCTCGCAAAGGTTCCAAGACAACACAACCCTTACCACACGTTGGGAAGAACACGAAGACAGTGATTTTTTCCGAAGTTCGGATTCTTGAAGGGAATCCTACGTCTACGTTTAGGAGGCACGAAGCCGGGTCTCTTGACCCCAATCCTCCCGGTGTTGCACAAAGCACTCGCCGGTCTTCACTACTTGTCTCTTTCCTTTCGGAGGTGAGACTTGCCTTCACAAACGTCCGGGGCTCACCACACCAAGTGATAGGGAGCTCCCGGCAACTCCTAGCAGTCTAGGAGCCCTTCAAACTCCAAGGGTAACAAACACGCCGCAAAATCGCCTTGGAGGATGAACTTGTGCTCAAGAATGAGAAATGCAAGAACAAAGCACTCAAATCTCCTTCTCACTTTCAAAGATTCAAATCAATCTTTTGCTTTAAGTGGGAGAAGGATGTTAGAGCTCAAAGAGAGTGAGAATGAATGCTTTAGAGCCAAATAGGTTGAAATGGAGCTGTGTTTTTTTGCAGTTGGAGTGGAGTGAAGGCTTATATATGGAGCTCCAAAATCCAACCGTTGTGAGTGGCTGCGCACAACCCGGAGTATCCGGACATTTACCCGGATAGTCCGGATTGGTGAAATTGCAACCCTTACCGAGAGCCTTAACCCGGAGTGTCCGGACTCAAAACCCAGATACTCCGGACTCAACCCGGATACTCCGGACCATATGTGTTGACTGGCTCGGCCAGCTGAGAGACAAACAAGGGAAATGCAGGTGTATTTGAGATTTTGCTATGCAATTTTCATTCACCGAGCACAAAGATATCCTACGAGCGATTTCAAGCCTTTATAGTACTGCCATCCTTAGACTCAAATAAATAAAAACAATGCAACTAGAGTCTTGATGCCATCTACACAAATTTAAATAAACGTAGGGGTGTCTCATCGCTTTCTTATTTTGATAAATTCTCGATCTCTGCACAACATCTCACTTAAACTATTAGTCCTCTCGAATTGTGTTGTCATTAATCACCAAAACTATCAAAGGGGCCTAGATGCACTTTCAAGACTTTGTTTTTGTTAAAAAAAAACTATTGTTCTAGGGATCCGGGAGTGGTTAGAACTCTCGGATGTGTTCCTGACAGCTGGTATCAGTCAGGTGTTTGGAACCTGTTTTGAATCATGATGGATGGAGTCATTTTATTGGTTAATCATAATATTTTAAAATGTGTTGTTAGAGCTTGTATACTAGTGATGGTGGCTAGAACATTCACTAGAGATATAAATAATTTCAATTGTACAAATAATTGTTAAAACTGCTTTGTATAAATTAATACTAGTAATGTTTGTTAAAATTTGGTTTTGAGCAAAAGAACCATATTAAGCCATCTTTGTAAAGTCCTGCATAATGCATCTTTACCAGACTTGCTTAGTACGTGTGTACTCATATGCTACACTCAACTCAATCTTCAGAAACTTTCCAAGATGCCGTGGAAGATGGTGAGCTCTACGATGAGAAGTTCGATGAAGGAAATCCTGGAAGCTGGGCGCGCATTTCCTCAGTTGTCTACCTGTGGATTTTATTTGGCTTTACTTTTGTTTCTTGTTTTCGCTGCTGTAAAACTTAAGGTCATGTGACCCCATATTATAATAAGTGGCCTTTCGACCGGTACTCAGTATTTATATTTACATTTCATTCTTTTCGGTTATGATACATCACTGTAAACTGTGTGTACTAGCGTTAATCTGGAACTAGTACAGAAATACACCGAGAATTCCGAATAGCAGATCTGGAGTCCCACAAAACGAGCTGAGCTCGAGCAAGCCTGGCCCTCCAGGCTCGAGCTCGAATGAGCTCGGAATTAGGTTCGTGCTAGAAGCTGAGCTCAAGCTCGGCTTGACACAAGCTCGAATAGGCTCGAGCTCGGCTCGATTAAGCTCGAAAACAAGTAAACACGTAGACAAGCTCAAATAGGCCCGAATTCGGCTCGATTAAGCTCGATAATAATTAAATATATAGGCATCAAACATGCAGCAACCAGTGAGTAATATTTAACCATTAGATAACCTAAATATGAGAAATATTTAGCCATGAAACAATTCTCAATAGGAACAAATATGACAAAGTAGTCTTAATAGGAGCACATATAACAAAGTTACAACTATCTTAACAGACATACTCGCACGAGTGCATAACCACAAACCACATAGGCAATAGGTTCACAATACTTATCAAACTTGTGACATATCAATCACATACCCTAAAATTCAAACCAAATTCAAATAAAATCCAAATAAAAATTAAATAAATTCATTTTGAAAATTTTGAGTTATTTCAAGAGAGAGCCAAAATCTTTCCAAGTATAAGTTAAACAAACATGCCTTTTTTAAGATGTTAAAATGTAGAAGAACTTTACTAGCCGATTGGGATCCTCTGCCTTTGTTACTCAAAATGCACCGTGCATTTTGACCTGCATTTTGAGTAGCAAAGGAAAGTGACACGGGTCCATAAAAGTAACACGCCCGCATAAAAGTAACACGAACTCAAAATGCAGGTCAAAATGCACGGTGCATTTTGAGTAACAAAGGCAGAGGATCCCAATCGCTTTACTAGCAACCTTTCACCTGCTATTATGGAATAATCCAATCGGCAAAGGGCAACAACTTGCTCATGTTTCTGCAAATGGGCAGTGAATCGAAGGACATGAACCAAAACGCATGCATTGAATGAAATGAAATTCCAATAACGTACCAAATCAACCAAAACATCTGACTACCAAAAAAATACTCCATCTGATCCTGCATAGATGATGTTTAATCAAAATACATAGTAAAAATGACTAAATTATCCTCCTTTATTGACTCATTTATTGTTGTGGGTTACTCTAATCCATAGTAATAAATAGTATTAAAAATAATGAATAATAAATGCATGTAAATGAAAAAACAATTAATAGTTATCTCAAAATTGTAAAATAAAATATTTTAAGTAACAAAATTTAATAGTTAGAATGATTTGTATTCACGAACGGAGGTTTAAACAAATAGAGAGAAATAATAAATCCAGACAATGTAAACAAAAAGAGAGAAATAATAAATCCAGACCACATCAGCATACTGATGCAGAAATAAAAAAAAAAAGAAGAAAATTGTGGAAATCAAGAAAAAAAAAAAAGAAGGCTCAGTAGCGTAGAGCACTAGACTAGACCACCCTTCATGGACTTTATCCCCCTCGTGACGGTCCCATATGTCATCCAAATAAGCCGAAAGGCTTGCGAATTGAGTGTCAAATTCTGAAATATTCCACTAAAAACAGGCTCCTCGCCTGAGCGAAGAAGAGACCAAAGAAAATAACCCAAGAAATTATTTTTGGCCATGGCCGCCGTGGCTTCATCCCTCCTCCTGCTTGCCGCCGCCGTCCTCGTTGCGTCCGCGGTGGGGAGCTGGGCGGAGCTGGACGACCCGGCGGGGCTCCTGCGGCGGGCGAAGGAGGCAGAGTACATGGACTGGATGGTGGGGCTGCGGCGGCTGATCCACGAGAACCCGGAGCTCGGGTACGAGGAGTTCGCCACCAGCGAGCTCGTGCGCCGGGAGCTCGACGCCATGGGGATCCCCTACAGTCACCCCTTCGCCGTCACCGGCGTCGTCGCCACCGTCGGCACCGGCGGCCCGCCCTTCGTCGCGCTCCGGGCCGACATGGACGCGCTCCCCATGCAGGTCGCTACCTTCTTCTTTTGCCTTCCCCTGCCATTTCTTGCTGCTGATTTACTGTCTAGATTGTTTCTGATGTTGCTTTGGGTCATCGTGTCATGGCTTTGCTGTTGGTACAGGAAAATTTCTTGGTCAGGCTACCGAATCCATCACAATTGTGATCTGTGAGCGCAAAATGGCAAGTTTTCTTGCGTAAATTGTGGTCTGTTTTAATCTAAACGAACTCTGCTGGTTCCAGTACGGCTTGTGAAAGCTTGTGTTTTTGATATGTCATGTCTCGAATTTGGAGGATTCAGATAAGAGGAGAGGAACAGCAAAAATTTAGATAAACTGTGTGGACTCTTGAACGGTATAACAGGATGCAATCCAAATCTCAGTGGTGTGCAATATTGGAAGTCAGAAGGATGTATACCTTTGAAACCGGGAGCAGGGTAATGCATACTAAGGGTCATCAGGTCTTGATAAAAAAAATGGTATATCGAAAATTTGACTCCGGATAGATGGCTTGAGGGGCAAACACTCCTTTTCACGAGAAAAAGGAGTGGAGATACAATAATAGGTTTTTGCTTATTGTGGGAATGAATCACATGAGTGGCCTATTTGCATGTGTAACAATAAAGCTAGGCTTGAAACATGTTGCGTATGGTGATGAGACAAATATGCGATATTATTATATAATTAAATAGTAATGGCTCACATGATTTATCATCTGCTTATATGTGAACTTGGTCACTGTAATTTGATTATGATTTACACACCATAATGATTTTTTTTTCTTGGTTTGTATAGAAGTACTAATTACGTATACTAACTTCAGAATTTCTGGACAACCTGCTTTTGATTTGTACTAGATGTCTAGATACATTGTTTTGCAGGGAGTAACATAATTGTTATTCCCAGTGCTGGACATTTGTAATTCTTTTGAACCGTGTTAGTCAAAAGTTAAGTGTGGTAAGCTGCCCCTGGTAAAACTGAAGTATGATTAGCTGTGTTTGTCTATCACTATTTGAAAAGGTCATGTTAAGTTACCTAGTTGTGTCATCTTCAGGAAAGCGTGGAATGGGAGCACAAGAGCAAAGTGCCAGGGAAGATGCATGGATGTGGCCACGATGCACATGTTGCTATGCTATTGGGCTCTGCCAAGATTCTTCAAGAGCACCGTGATGAGTTGCAGGTTGGTTAAGAAGTTCTCTCTTTTTGAATTTATAAATTATAATAGATTCATGGATTGTAATTTTCTCATTTTACAATGAAAATCTGCGAGATAATTTTAATTTTTTGTTTTAACACTGAAAAAGTGTTTGGAGTTTGGGAGTTAAAGATGTTTACATCATTTTATCATCGGTTTTGAACTACTTAGGTTCAACTGTAGTCAAAGGATTATCCTATCTTAACCCCCAAATGTTTGATGTTAAAACTTTGATGGAATCAAATAGTAACTATTAGATGCTGATGTCAAAGAATGTGGTGTTGTAGTATTTTGGAGGTATGTATCAACTTTCATGTTCAGCTCCTGCATGATTCCGTATGTCCAGAAATGGTACAGGAAGTTTTATTTGATTACCTATAGGAGATAAGAACCTAAAAAAACTTGGTTGTAAGATATCCAACACTTCTGAAAACTACTTATTTTTTTTATAACCATGAAATTTCAATTACTTGCAATTTTTCTCTTGTTACAAATGTCTTGTTGCTTACTGTAGGGTACTGTAGTCCTTGTTTTCCAACCAGCTGAGGAAGGTGGTGGTGGAGCAAAGAAAATGATAGAAGATGGAGCTGTGGAAAACATAGAGGCCATATTTGGAATTCATGTAGCTGACATTGTGCCTATTGGTGTGTTGGCATCCAGGCCAGGGCCTATTATGGCAGGGAGTGGATTCTTTGAGGCAGTAATAAGTGGAAAGGGGGGCCATGCTGCACTTCCTCATCACACTATAGATCCGATACTAGCTGCATCCAATGTTATTGTAAGCCTTCAGCAACTTGTTTCCCGGGAAGCTGATCCCTTGGACTCACAGGTGTTGTTCCATCCTTGGTCTACTTGATTTCTAGGAAATAATGCATAATTTTTATGTGATTTATATAGTTCTTGATTGACCTTTTCTGTAAACATTTTTATGTAATTTACATAGTTCACATTGGTGGAGTTTGCATATATCATTTTGCTATTATTATGTTTTATAGGTCCAACTAGAGGAAGAGAATTGTGCATGTGCACTTCGAATTTTGCCAGGGAAATCAATGGTGTATCACCAGACTCTTTTTTTAATTTAAAAACTGTCAGGATCCCGAGTATCAACAATACCATTTCTTTGGTAAAAGGTTCTGATTTACTGCAGGCTGGCTAATCACATCCTAACATGAAAGCTGTCCATCCTTAATATTACCCATATTTATGATTACAACAAACATCAAATTTTTCTTTGTCTATATCTAAATTCATAATTCAAGTTTTATGACTTACGCTCTTGAACTGTTCAATCTAGGCATTCATAACTTCATACATGAAATGATTTTGTGCCCATTACAATCTTACAGATAATAGTTTAGATTATCTATTCAGTATGTTACTCCCTATGTCCATGTTCCTCATCAGCTTGTCCAGTGGGCTGGCTATAGACTTCTGTTATGTTAGTAAATGGTAGTAGTCCTAATGGTTCCTGTAGCATTGCCATGTGGGTTGGGGTGGTCTAGTCATTCCTGTGCACTACAGTATGTCATTTTCCCCCTTTGGGTGGCTTTGTTCTGCAGGTAGTAACAGTTGGAAAGTTTCAAGGTGGTGGAGCCTTCAATGTCATCCCTGATTCTGTAACAATAGGTGGCACCTTCCGAGCCTTTTTGAAGGATAGTTTTAATCAATTGAAGAAGCGGATCGAAGAGGTAACAGCACTACAACTTGGGGAAATTTCTGTTGTTTTTCTGGTCATCAATTTCTGAATTCTCATTTGTCAACTTGGCGTTATGTTCTCCTGAAAAGAAAAGGAAACAAAGTTGACTTAAACATATTCTGTTGGTTCTTGACATGGTTAAATTTATTATAGTTAAGCTTGGCCACTCCGGCAGTCACTATATCTTAGTCCAACGATAATGATTGAACAGTGCAATTTGCACATTGCATGAACAGCTTTAGAGCATCTCAGCCCAGGGTTTGCAAAACCATCAAAAATTGAGCGTATCGACGTGGCTCGATTTCTGAATCTGCTCGGTAAACTGGTGGAATTCAAATTCTAATTAAAAATCGGAAAATTTTGGAAAGTTTATGAAAAAGTGTTAAAAATATTTTGAAAATTTTTGTGTGAGGCCCTAAGGCAATGCTAGTGATGCTGTAAAATTTTCAGATCATTATCTAACTGTGTATTTTTTAAAAAATTATGATAGTGCTACTGTCTTTGTATATGTCCTTCTGTTTTTAATTTTCCAGGGGCACTAAATGAAGTTTAATATTTCTGAAAAATTTTGTGTAAGGTCCTGAGGTAATGATAATGATGATGTAAAATTTTAAGTTGATCATATTTAAAATTCTGGCAGTGCTACTATCTTTGTATATGCTCTTCAGTTTTTTATTTTCTAAGGGCACTAAATGAAGTCTAATATTTCTAGAACTTTTACTACATGATCATTGGGCACTCTTTATGATAGCATTAAAATTTCAGATCATGATCAAGCTTGTAAATTTTTATAAAAATCTGACAGTGTCTTTGTTCCTTTTCATTAATTGTTGTTTTTGATTTTCCAGAAGTGCTAACTAAATTAAAAAATTGTTGAAATTTCTTTGAGGTGTTTTATAGATTAATTGGAATTTATTATGAGTTTTTGCTCTCTTTTTTCCAATTTTCCTTGAGTGTGCGAAAAATCGAATAAAACCGGTCGAAATTCGCTGAAAATCGTCGAAAATCTGCAAAATTGGTTGATTTTTGAATTTTTGAATTTTTTTTATCGCCACTTTCAAAGAGTTTGATTTTGGCATTCTTTTGATTTCTAGCGATTTTCGACGATTTTGGGTGCCGAGCTACTAGTGATTTTCCGGTGCAAATCGGTTTTGTAAATCCTGCCTCAGCCTCTGGCTGAACACTTGTCAAATTCACACTACGACCAAGAATAATAAACAAATGAGCTGGTGGATATGAGGATATCAGAAAATTTCTGTGTTCCCATATTGTTTGATATTCTCTATTAATTATTAAAGTTGTACTGTGTTAACTGGATATTCTCTATTAATTATTAAATTTCTGTGTTCCCATATTGTTTGACATTTTTAGGAATGAAAGCAGTTCCTGTTGCTTAGTTTAAAAAAGCTGATATTCTTAAGAAAAATGATTTGCAGCTTACTGATGTCCTGTGTTAACTGGATACAAACGCAATACACGATTCAGGAATATAGAGTAAAGGCCTAAAGGGAGTGCATAATGCAATGTAAAAAAAAAGCCCTATACCCACAAACCTAGTCATCTTTTCTTTTGCTTGAGATGAAAATTACGGCTGCAGTATGCACCATAACAAACCGTGTTGCTTCACTATTGAAACCAGATTCCTCATTGATGGGGGGCTTTGTGCGTCTCTGGGTAGTTCTGTTCACAGGTCAGAATTCTTACGTCTTGAATTTCTTGTCGCAGATCATTGTGTCACAAGCATCTGTGCAGCGGTGCAATGCTGTCGTGGACTTCCTCAACAAAGATCGCCCTTTCTTCCCCCCAACAAGCAACAGCCCTGAGCTCCACGAATTTTTTGCGAAGGTGGCTGGAGAGATGGTTGGCCCCAAGAACGTGAGAGACAGGCAGCCACTGATGGGTGCTGAGGACTTCGCCTTCTACGCTGAGGCAGTTCCGGCGACATACTACTACTTCGTGGGCATGTACAATGAGACGCGCGGACCGCAGCCGCCTCATCACTCCCCATACTTCACCATCAACGAGGACGCTCTGCCATACGGTGCAGCCATGCAAGCATCGTTGGCTGCTCGCTATCTGCTTGAGCACCAACCCCCTGCCACTGATAACACGAAAGCCCACGACGAGCTGTAGATACTGTTCGTCTTCAATCAGTTTGTGGTTAAACGTGGATGATGATTGATATACTAGATCATGTCAAATCAAGCTTACTTGCTCGTCGACTTCTCTATCCCGAGGTCAATATGTTACATGTAACATTCCAATTTTTGCTTTGCTTGTATTTATTGTGCCTTTTGAATTTTTGAGGGATTTCTAGAATTTATTTGAATTAAGCCTATTGTTAATATTATTTAAATATTTGAAAAGTTTGAATAAAATTTTGTTGGAAATATTTTATTTGAGTTCAAAATATCTCAAAATATTTTTTAGAATTTTTCTTGAATTTTTTTGATACTTGCTCTTTATTTTGGCTTAGAGTTTTTTCTAGAATTATTTTAAAAGAGAATGCTGTAAAATCCTATAAACAGTATTGGGCTGAAACACTATTTGGGCCTAGCCCTTACCCAAATGGCCCAGTCCAGCCCGCTTGCCCACGCAAACCCTAATCTTTGGACCGTCGATCGTTTAATCTTGATTGAGCGGTCAAGATTAAGCCGCGTTGATTGTGATTGTGAGCCGTACGATCAATGACGCGTGGATGGCTCAAATGGCGCCACGTCGATCTCGTCGTAACCACACCAAACTCTGCTGCCACCACGGAATCCGCACATTAGTTGCGCAAATTCCAAACGTTGAGGTGCCTATATAAGGCATTATTGTGCGTGTTAAACCCGCCGTTCCACGCCGCCTCGATTGCCCTGCTCTGCTCGCTGTAGCCCTAATCTTGAACGTTCACCGTGAATTGCTCACTGGAGCCGGGAGGTCGAGCCGCCGCGGTTAGACTTCTTCTCCGCAACCGCTGAGGTCCCCGCCGCTCTATCTGAGCCTAGATTCGAGGTCCTTGTGCTCTTTCGCGTTGAACTAGTTAAGTCTCGTCACCGGGGAGTCATTGGAGCGCCGTTGGGCTCATTGTCATCTGTAGGATCGAAGTATACGAATATAGCAATCAGAGGGGGGGTGAATGATTGTGCGGAAGCTAAAACCAAATTCTTGATCTACTAAAAGTTCACCCCAAAACAGAACCAAATAATTGCCTCGTTTTCGACAAAAACAGAATGACAGAGGTTCGGTAAAACGAGAATTCCCAAAGATCCAACCGTTAGATTGATCTGAAATTTGGACACGAGAAACTAGATTCCAATACGAATCGAACCCAAAAAGAATCAACTCAATCGGACTTACGGATCAAAAGTTATGAGCTTCGCAAGCTTGCTGATCCAGAACTTGACGAGAATCAATCTAATCAAAACTTCAAGATTAAACAAGAACGACAAAAGATTGATCAACTAGACTTTGAGAAACACTAGATCAATACCCTAGAGAGGTTTTTGATGGATCAAATCAAGATAAAACTTAAAGAACAAAAACCAATCTAGAACTAGAACAAGCATGCAAACAAGAACCAAAAAGAGAACGTTGAAGCACACAAGGAACTAGAAGAATTGATCTTTATTTCTTTTGTCTAAAGTACTTCCATCAAAAGAGTACAAACCCTAAAATTTGAGCCCAAGGCTCTATGCGCCTAGCTCTCCTCAATTCGATGCCCTTCAACAGGAGACAACCCCTCCTATTTAAAGCACCAACCCACAAGGAGTTCTGAATACGATTCCTATTCCCTAGAAGGAATCTGTATCCAACACAACTCACCTTGGCCCAACCTGGCCGAGTACAACTCTTGCACGCGTATGGCAACCCTACCATACTCACGTGACTAACACTTTGCACGCGTATGGCCACCTGCCATACTCACGTGACTAACACTTTGCACGCGAATGACCTCCTGCCATTCTCACGTGACTAACCATTCTTCATGTGCACCATTCTCTTAGCCCGAACGTCCCGCATGACATCCTTGACCACCAAGACCTCAGTTCCTCCTGAACCTAGTCCGAACCTCGGTTCCTCCATGAACCTAGTTCCGGTCCGTCATCGACCACATTCGTCTTCGAGCAATACCGCACATGAACAAACCACAAAACAAATCCGAGCACAAGTCCACGACTTGACTCAAGGTCAATCCATGCAACTACTCACATGAGCATTGCATAAAGTCCACTTCAAGCATCATGAAATTCTCACAAATTTCATAATCTCAAAAACAGATCAAAAATCAATTTCAAATCGCTCAAAACCCTAATTGAGCAAACACCATTCACTTGGACAGATCGCCAAAAGCATGTGTATGGCGGACCAAAAATTGGTCCGTCATGCATGGGAAAAACGAGATCGCCAAAAGCATGTGTATGGCGGACCAAAAATTTGGTCCGTCATGCATGGAAAAAACGAGATCGCCAAAAGCATGTGTATGGCGGACCAAAAAATTTGGTCCGTCATGCATGGGAAAAACGAGTTCGCCAAAAGCATGTGTATGACAGACCAAAAAATTTGGTTTGTCATACATGGGAAAAACGCGATTTCTTGAACAAGCGTAAAAGCATCAAAATCACGTTTATGACAGACCAAAGACTTTGGTCCGTCATACATGCGAAACTCACTGTTTTTTGGATGTTTGGTCTGGCGCAAATGCAAAGTCTCTGTTTTTGGATGTTTGAATGTTTGGTCCTTTATGTAAGCAATTTTGCAAGATTAAACCTAATCAATTTTTCAGCACATTATCAAACCAATTTTTCATCACATGATTCACAATCTCCCCCTTGATGAAAACATTGGCAACACCAAATAGAATTGAACATTTGGCATTCACTTTACAAAAGATTTTGAAATCCAAAAGATCAAGGATCAAAAAGAGAAAAACACAGAATTCCCTTTTGACCAAAATGCAAAACAAAATCTCCCCCTGAGAAGGAAAATGTGTGTGAATGTGCAATGTGCCCAAAAATTTCAAAATTCTCCAAACTTCTCCCAAAATTCTCAAATTTCCAAAAACAACTCCCCCTTTTTCTTCTCCCCCTTTTTTCTTAAACTTTTCAACGATTCCCAAATTTCTCCCCCTTTGACAATGGATTCATCAAGAGTACAAGAGAGAGAACAAATTCAAAATTTTTCTTGAAACAATGATTTCACAAAGAGAAACAAGGAAGTGCCAAGATAGGAAAAGATGAGCTCATTCGATCATATAACCTTATATATCACATAATATGTAAAATACATGATCTTGATGTGATTTTAACAAGTTAGGGAATGACATGCATCTCAACCTCAATTTAGTCAACTATAGCCAAGTACTAAGCAAAATCTTAGCAGAAAAAGCAAGGCTTTAAAAATTGAAGCAACTAACAACTTAGGGCGAGCAAGTAGTTTCAACTCCAATCTAGTAGACCAATTTAATCTTTAAACAATAAATTGCATGTGGCATGCTTGAAGCATACTTCTTTTATTTTCTAGGAGTGGCATGCTTGAAGCATACATCTTATCTTTGAGGGAATGGCATGCTTGAAGCATACATCTTATTTTTAAGGAAAGCATGCAAGCATACAACTTGAAGCTTTTGCTTTTAACAACCCTTTTTTATTGATTCCCTTTTTCTTTTCTTTTTCTTTGATTGTAAACATGCAAAAGTGATTAAAAGGTCTTTTGAAAGAGTAAAGCTGAAAACACACTTGCTTCATAGCCCAAATTTGTCAAGAAGATTCAATATCAAGCCTAGAAGAGTAAGATATCACAGAGTATTTAGCTATAGGCAATCAAACCAAGGAATTCATAATGTCATTTTTAGTTCAAGTGGAACAATTTAGATTATCATATATTAGCACAATTACATAATATATAAAGAAATATGATAAAGTGAGCTCATTAAGTGAAAGAACTTGGCAATGAAACTCCCCCTCAAAACAAACCCATTGGATGAACAATCCCAAGTTCTCCCCGAATAAAAGCAAAACGAGAAGAAGACAAGGGTTTTGAAAATGTCCGCCAATTGATGTTCGGTATCCACATGGTGAAGCACAATATTTTCTTTTCAACATGATCTCTAAGAAAGTGAAATCCAATATCAAATGCTCAAGAAAGAGGATTACTCAAGAGGTGGCACGAACCAAATCAATTCAACATCTTCCAAAGTCAACATCGAATAAGCTCTTAAACTAATGCATAAGGAAGCAAAAAGCCAAATGCCAAAATCTTGAGTACCATGGAGATACCTGAAAATTCACTTGACCGTTTGTTGATGTGAAGCACGTGGGAAGAGTCTCTCATGTAAACCTCCAATTATCTCATCCTCAACAAAGATCATCATCTTTATGAACAAAGACACTCTCCCCCTGAACATATGCACTTGTACCTGCATCATTTGAACTAGTGCCTTTTGCGAAAATAGAAGTGGAAGAAGCATCTCCAAAGGCAACACTTTCAGCATGAGATGCACGAGTGAAGGAGAATCAAATCTTATCACTGAACATATGAAGTGAGCATCCGAAATTCACTAGCCACATGTTCTCCTCCTCGTGAGAAGCCTACATAGAAGCGAAAGTGTCGAGGTCTCGATCTTGGGGTTAGAAATAAGATGTTTAGGAATCCAGTACTGAGACACACGACGCACAACAGTAGGCACAACACGAGTATTCTTATGCACAAAAATAGATTTGCCTTTTTCCGTGTTTTTAGAAACAAAAGGTGTTTGTTTCACCCTAGGCACATAATGAAAAGTAGAGTGTGCCTTTCTGAAATTAGACCTAGCATTAAACCTTTCTCTCTTTTGTTGTTTAGCTAGTCTAAAGCAAAAGTCTACTAAATGTCCATCTCTACCACAATGAGTGCAAGTGAACTTAACATGATGTTTTGCTTTAACAAGAGAAGCACATTTTGCATTCATCATAGTAGAAGATAAAAGACCAGCAGATTTAAAGACAGTTTTCTTAGGCTCATTGACAATTTCAAATTTTCCACTTTCAAGTGTTTTGACAACAGTGGGAGCATGTGATTTATGATGAGCATAAGAATCAAAACCTAAACCTTTGTTATGAGTGCTGACTTTTGATTGATCCAAGATCATGTTTAGGTTTTTCTTTCCTTTAGTGAAGCGTTCTAATGACTTTTCCAAGTAATCAATTTTTAGTTATAGAGTTAAACAATTATTACAGGGAACGTCCACTTTTCCTTTTTGCTTGCGACAAGTTGAGCATGAAAGAACCTCATGTGTAAGCAAATCTTCTGTCATTTGAGAAACCCTAGCATTTGCATCATGCAACTTCAATTCTAGTATGGAGCATATAGAACATGGAGTTGTATCATGTAAATCAATGGTAGAACAACTAGCATGTTTAACAAGTTTATCATTTTTCTCATTTTCAGCATTGATTTGCTCTAACAAGGTAACATGTTCTTTCCTAAGCAAAGTAAGCTCATGGTAAATTAAGTCACATGATTTGCAAGCATCATCATCAGGAATCAAGGTTTTAAGTCTAGCAATTTCAGCATTCAATGACTCCACAACAAAATCATGTTTCTTAATTTTCTTGTCACGTTTATCAAGCAATTTACCAAGTCTAGCAACAGCAATAGCTAATTCATCGTAAGAAGGATCTACCTCATTGAAGTCGCTGTCATGATCGTCCTCGGTGAAGCTGTTGCTGCTTTTGGCCATGAGACACAACCCCGTCAACTCATGCTTGCTTGGAGTTGCATCATCCTCGTTGCTCTCCGAATCCACATCGCTCAAATTGACTTGTTCAAGAGCGGAAAGAACCCGATGGACAACTTTGCGGTTGATGAAGTTCTTCTTTTTTCTATCACTTGGAGAGAACTTCTTCTTCTCTTTTCTTCTATCGTTGTCCTTCTCCTCCCTTGATGCTTTACTTGCAAGTTTTGGACAGTTTGGACGAATATGGTCGAGATCACCACACTCAACATCTTGGAGGATCACCACCACCTCTTTTTCTCTTTATCACAATTTGCAAAGCTTTGTTAAAGCGAGAAGAGAGTAGTGATAAGTCTTCTTCTGGGAATTGCTCAATCTGTTCATCGGTTAATGAAGACAAGAAAGATAGAGCAAAACTTGAAGCAGCACCATTATGAGATATGCTCGATTGAGATGTCAAAGCAATTGATTTATAATCATTCTTTCTAGCAAAAACATCTAATTCATGAGTTTTCAACTTAGAATAAAGAACATCTAACGTAAGTGTACTCATGACAGTAGATTCTCTAATGGATGTAACTTTCATCTCCCAAATTGACATGTCTAATGCACCAAGCAATTGTCTAGCATTAGCGACATCATCAAAGCTAACTCCAACGACACGAAGATTACTAAGAATTTTATTGAAACGTGCAAAGAAGTCATCTAGCGACTCACCGGTTTCATCTCAAATCGCATGTATTCTTTTTTGTAAAGATCTTGACGAACCTCTTTAATAGTGTTAGAACCCTCATGGTAATCACAAAGAGATTTCCATACCTCATATGCGGACTTGAGATGGATCACACGGTCAAAGTCGCTGCGTCCCAAACCTTGGATGATCAAGTTGCGCGCCTTGCTGTTTGCTTCAACATGTGTGCGATTGGTGTCGTTGACGTTGTCGTTTGCAGGGACTTCATATGGCTTGTAGACCTTCTCCCAAATTGCGAATCCCTGAGCTTGGATGAACGCCTCCATCTTGGCCTTCCAAAACTGAAAATCAACACCATTGAACACACAAGGTTTTGTCGAATAATGATCCATTGATCTAATCACCGATTAAGATAGATTAGAAAAACCTTGCTCTGATACCACTTGTAGGATCGAAGTATACGAATATAGCAATCAGAGGGGGGGTGAATGATTGTGCGGAAGCTAAAACCAAATTCTTGATCTACTAAAAGTTCACCCCAAAACAGAACCAAATAATTGCCTCGTTTTCGACAAAAACAGAATGACAGAGGTTCGGTAAAACGAGAATTCCCAAAGATCCAACCATTAGATTGATCTGAAATTTGGACACGAGAAACTACATTCCAATACGAATCGAACCCAAAAAGAATCAACTCAATCGGACTTACGGATCAAAAGTTATGAGCTTCGCAAGCTTGCTGATCCAGAACTTGACGAGAATCAATCTAATCAAAACTTCAAGATTAAACAAGAACGACAAAAGATTGATCAACTAGACTTTGAGAAACACTAGATCAATACCCTAGAGAGGTTTTTGATGGATCAAATCAAGATAAAACTTAAAGAACAAAAACCAATCTAGAACTAGAACAAGCATGCAAACAAGAACCAAAAAGAGAACGTTGAAGCACACAAGGAACTAGAAGAATTGATCTTTATTTCTTTTGTCTAAAGTACTCCCATCAAAAGAGTACAAACCCTAAAATTTGAGCCCAAGGCTCTATGCGCCTAGCTCTCCTCAATTCGATGCCCTTCAACAGGAGACAACCCCTCCTATTTAAAGCACCAACCCACAAGGAGTTCTGAATACGATTCCTATTCCCTAGAAGGAATCTGTATCCAACACAACTCTACTTGGCCCAACCTGGCCGAGTACAACTCTTGCACGCGTATGGCAACCCTACCATACTCACGTGACTAACACTTTGCACGCGTATGGCCACCTGCCATACTCACGTGACTAACACTTTGCACGCGAATGACCTCCTGCCATTCTCACGTGACTAACCATTCTTCATGTGCACCATTCTCTTAGCTCGAACGTCCCGCATGACATCCTTGACCACCAAGACCTCAGTTCCTCCTGAACCTAGTCCCGAACCTCAGTTCCTCCATGAACCTAGTTCCGGTCCCGTCATCGACCACATTCGTCTTCGAGCAATACCTGCACATGAACAAACCACAAAACAAATCCGAGCACAAGTCCACGACTTGACTCAAGGTCAATCCATGCAACTACTCACATGAGCATTGCATAAAGTCCACTTCAAGCATCATGAAATTCTCACAAATTTCATAATCTCAAAAACAGATCAAAAATCAATTTCAAATCGCTCAAAACCCTAATTGAGCAAACACCATTCACGCCGGACAGATCGCCAAAAGCATGTGTATGGCGGACCAAAAAAAATTGGTCCGTCATGCATGGGAAAAACGAGATCGCCAAAAAGCATGTGTATGGCGGACCAAAAAATTTGGTCCGTCATGCATGGGAAAAACGAGTTCGCCAAAAGCATGTGTATGACAGACCAAAAAATTTGGTTTGTCATACATGGGAAAAACGCGATTTCTTGAACAAGCGTAAAAGCATCAAAATCACGTTTATGACAGACCAAAGACTTTGGTCCGTCATACATCTGAAAACTCACTGTTTTTTGGATGTTTGGTCTGGCGCAAATGCAAAGTCTCTGTTTTTGGATGTTTGAATGTTTGGTCCTTTATGTAAGCAATTTTGCAAGATTAAACCTAATCAATTTTTCAGCACATTATCAAACCAATTTTTCATCACATGATTCACATCATCTTCCCTGTCGATGAAGATCTCACCGTGCAGCGTCACCGAGCTTCACGAAACCTCTCCGTCGTTGGATCTCCATCGCACGATCTTGGTAAAGCCATGTGTTTGCATATCACCGTACTGTCTTGCCTTAGATCTCAGCCGTTAGATCTAGAACCGATGGTCAGGATTGAGCCATGTGGCATAGGTGTTACTCTGCCACGTGTGTAGCTCGCTGGCACAGCCTTCGGTAGATCTTGGCCGTTGAATTTGATTTAAATGGCAACGATCACACCGCGCATCGGCCCAACCACGTGTCCGCACGGGAACCGAGGAGTTGCTAGCCGCACTGCTCGTGTGACGTCATCTGTGATGTAAGTGATGACGTCACAATGGCGGGGCCCACATGTCAGTGGCATATGCCATGGACCGAGTCTATCGTGGACTCAGTATATGGACCGTGGGCCCACATGCCAGTCTAATAAAGGATTTTTTAGAAAATATTTTATGGTATTTAATTAGATTTATGATGTCAGACATGACATCATAATTGTCTTTTTCAATATAACTTTAAGTCAGCCAAAAAATTGAAATAGAGGTGACACTTGTTAGCCACTGATTTGTACACGTGTCACAGTGACATCAGCATGACATCATAAAAGGGTTTTCTTTAGAAAAATTATTCAACCAAAATCTTATTTGGTCCTGATGTCACAGCGACATCATTAATAAGATTTTTTTAGTAATAAAATGATTCAATTAATTCGGTTTATTGTTTTTATTGTATTTTCAAACTTTGAATAGCTCGTTCCTGCTCATATGAACTACGATTGAGGTGATTCTAGAGCCTAAATTTTTTAAAAATTATGCTCTATTTAATACTAAATTTTGTTTAATTTTTGGAGTTGAATTTCTATCTATTTTTAATATTTATTATTTTATTTTATCATTTCGCGTAGAGCTTGTGAACGAGGAACCAACTCAGGAGCAAGGTCCAGAGCAGGATCAAGAGCTATTTGAAGTCAAGTTGTACTTTGCTCATATTGAGCCCATGGTTAATAGTTATATTGCTTTAAACTAATGCCTGCTAATTCAATTACCATTGTTTTAATTAAATTTGGGATTAACTATTCAACTAATTGAACTTATGTTTACCTTGTCACTTATATGTCATGATTCATTGTCACCCTATAATAGTCTTTATTAATTGGTAACTATTAATTGCCAATAAGGGATGGTTAGAACGTGCTTGTTTGCCTAGCCATGCAACAAGTTATTGATATCATTTTGGAACATTACAATTAATCTTGCTTAATGGAATATGAAACATGCTTTTGAAAAGTGTGTCATGTGTTATTGATGATGTTGATGGCACGTGGTGCATAGTAATCAACTGGGGGTGATAGAATTATTTAGACCGGGACAAGTGGCAAGAGTTGTTAACTGGTGGGCCAGGTGTGGCATTTGGACGTCGCATTTGTTCTTTTGGTAACTTGGATATTGTGAGTCTTTGGGTAAGTCTTGCCTCGATCACTTAAGAACTTAACCTTGCAAGCATTTGAACTAGGCTAAACATACAACCACATGTTTGGTATGGGACAGACTTAGCTGACTAATTTGTGATGTCCAAATTTTGGTATTGTCGTGGTGGTGTGGGTTCCGAGGGTACAGGTAGACTCACATGGCGCAAGAGGGGGGGCCTTGATGCTGGTAACCAGTATCCTCAGTGTTGAAACCTCAGCGGGCATGGTCGTACGTATTTGTGGTGAGTTGATTATATCTTTTGGGTAAAGCGTATAACCTCTGCAGAGTGTCAAACCTATTCGAATAGTCGTGTCCATGGTATTAGCCAATGCTTGGTATTTGATTTTGATCAAATGAACTTGGGTATGGAGGCAGTGTACCCTATAGAAATGTGGAAATTGATTTAAGGTTGTGAGATGGTTTACTTGTGAAATAACTGAGAAATTTTCAATTGTAAATGCTGCTTTAATGCAAAAAACCAATTCAACCATTCATTTGGAATGAGCCATCTATGTAGTATAATAGATTTGCATTTTGTGCGCAACTTGTTGAATGCTTTATGTACTCACCCCCTTGCAACAATCCAAATCACTAGTTGGAGAGGAGTCTACACCAGCCTTTGAGGAGGAATACCAAGAGGAGTCGATCAATTATGGAGCGAACCTTGTCAGTTGTCTATGGCATATTGAAGGGTTACTAGGAATAATTTGTTTTTGCTGTAGTTTTATTTATTTCTTAGTCCAAGCCCTGCGAGGCGTATTATTGTAAGCTTGACCATAAGGTCATTCAACAGGTTATATTAATAGATGAAGTACTTCATATTATTTTCGCTGTATATAATTGTGATATTTCATCTATGCTGAAACTGTGTGCATTAGTGTGATCCTGAACTAGTGCAAAATACATAAAGGATCTAAATTTGCATATTCGGTTCCCGACAGAGGTGGTATCAGAGCTATATTGACTATAGATTTTGCCCTTAGTTAGACTGGTCATTCTTAGTAGCCTCAAAATTATTTTCTAAAGTGAAAATTAACTTAAAAGATCAATAAATTCTTGACTTATCCCCTCTTTCTTGTTTCCTATCCTTGCTGAAATTTTCTATCTTGTCCTTTGTTTTAAGTTGAGGTCTCACGAGAGTTGTCTCATACAGATGAGGATGGCGCATACTTGTGGAGAGCGCAAGGGAGGCTATGCCGCTGAGCTGTGGAAGTTGTTGCAAGTACTTGGCGGCTTTGACAGACCCATCTACAGAGGTAATAGTTGGGTGGTTAATGGTAAGGGACGTGGAATGATTTGCAAAGTTACAATCTACGACCGTGAGAACCAAAAAAAGTCATCCCATCAACATCTCGGTGAGGTCATCTTCCAAGGCGGGAATCCAGGAGTCAGCACGCCTTGCACTACGACGTATCACTCGTGACTATGCTGATGAGCTCATTAGACTGTTTTTAGGTGTCATCCCTAGGGAAGAGCCACTCACAGGGACAGGATCAGAGATGAGGAGGATGCTACTATTGTGTATCTTGCTCAGTTTGCTGCAGTTTAGGAGGACATGATAAAGGCTAACACTCAGGAACTTAAAGAAGCATATGAATCCCTGGAGAAGACCGAGATTGATCTTCGCGACACCAGGATGATGGAAGCAGAGAAGATTGCAGAGTTGGAGGAGGTCCTCTACATCAAAGAAGAAGAGGAGGCACGAGAGCTTGAGGACGAGGACCTAGAGGAGATAGAGCCTGTCGGGACCCCGAATTTGCAAATCCGGACCCTCTGTGTATTCAGCACTAGTCCAGGAACGCGCTAGTGCACACAGTCTTAACATCGGTATATATCACAATCATACCATACGATACTATCAAAGTACTTTATTTAAATAATCAAAGGGTTACTCGACCTTATGGCCAAGCTACAAATATATGCCTTGCAAGGCGAAACTTATTAAAAGAGAAATAGCAGCAGCGGAAAATCAAATAAACTTCGTGGCGCCATCCAGTATACCACAGGCAACTGGGCTCGCATCCCTAAGTAGAGCGGGTCTTCTTGGAGTTCCTCCTCCAAAGTGGCGTAATCTCCTCTTCAAGCGATATTGTGTTGAGGCAAGGGTGAGTACTTGGTACTCGACAAGTCATGCACAGAATGCAAGCTAATATACTATATGCATGGCTTAGTACAAAGGAATAGCTCAGGTATATTTGCGATGTGACTTTTGACAAGTAATATAAGTAGATTCTGCGGTAGAAATAAGTAAAGCATAAATAACTTTTCAAGAAGTTTAATAAACATTTTTCCCATCCTAAACCATATTTCCATCATCTTCCTTGTTAAACCAACCCATCTTTTCAAAACCAAGTTATTTTGGAAAAGTCTACCCCTTGATTTGTAATTCCCGAGCATTGTCGATCAGTGGACTCGGCTATTCAAATAGATTCTACACTCTGCAGAGGTTATGCACTTTACCCACAAGATACGGTCAAACACCACAAAGGCGAGTTCGTAACAAAGCCTTTCGGAAGCCTCAAACAACACAGGTGGTCCTCTCGATGCGTGCTCTACACCATCCCTTCCCTTAGCCAAGGCGAAGTATGGGACCAACACACCGTTAGATGGGTATCGGCCACAGCCACGATACGCTCCCCGTACAATCACACAAAAGGTGTAATCGACACCCGAGGCTCCACAAGTGAGTCCTTAGCGACTTAGTCAACTAGGGCCGTCCCCATTCCAGCCCATGTGGTTGCAAGTATGACCAGTTCAAAGGCTTGCAAGGTTAAGTCCTTAGAGTGACCAGGGCAAGACTACCCGAAAAACCAAATCATCACTCCCAATGCCACAACCGGCCCACCTGATTACTCTTGCCACATGCCCGATCAGCGTTTATCAAACCCCAGTTGATTACCATGCACCACGTGCCGTCAACATCACATGATACTTTTCCAAAACAGGTTCAATATATCATTAAGTCCATATTAGCGTTTGATTGTCCAAAATCATGTCATGAGCACGAGGTGTCTAAGCAAAGATACTACAACGATCTAAACCCATGTTGGCAATTTAGTAATGTCCAACTAGTAAACCACAACTAGGGTGACAAAAGGTCATGGCACATACTTAAGTAATCAAGGTGTCATATATCAAATTGGTATTTATCTAACCCCAGGGTTTAAACAAAGTATCTTTCTAATTGAACTAGCATGCAATAGTTTAAATCAAAATAGATTTCGAAATGGGATCAATATGGTCAAAGCACAACTTGCCTTCAAAAAGTACTTGCTCTTGGTCTTGAGTTGGATCCTGAGTCAACACTTCTCCTCGAATCCTTGGCACTTCAACGTCTACTCGTAAAGCGTGCAAATAGCAAATACACAAATGAACACTATGCAAAAAGATCCAAAACTCCAAATAAAATCCATAAACAGAGAGAACATAATTTTCTGGATTTTTAGAAACTGGAATCGTCAAATTTGGAGTTAAAACGCAAAAGTTATGATTATTTAAAGTTTAAATAATCAATTAAATAATTTTACAGAGAAAAACTTTAGTCCAAAAATTAAATAAAATTCATATTTAGGTAGATCTCAATTTTATACAAATTTAGAAATTTGAATCGCTCAAATCGGAGTTGAAACGCAAAAGTTATAAGCGTTTGAAGTTTGAATCTAAATTTGAATCAATATTTCGAATTAATAAATCATTTTCTTTTTCGAAATTAATTATTGCGTCGGCATGGACACGTGGCAGCTCCTGATTGGCCTGCGGCGTCACGGTCCATGGGCTTGGTCCACGCTCGGCTTGGGTCTACAGTGGACTCGGTCCACGACTCACGTGTCGACATGTGGGCCCTCTCGGGTGACGTCATCGGCGTCACGGGCTCGGCCGCAGTCAGTGGGACCCATTGTGACGTCATGGGTGACGTCGGCGCTGGCGGGTCGACCAGCGACATGCGGCCCTCGACGACACGCGCGCGTCCTGCCACACGACGCTGGGCGGCGTTGACCGCGGTCCATCTTCCCGACACGTGGCGCAATCTCACCGTTGGTTTGAAAATCAACGGCGGATTAGATCCGTGGTTAACACGTTGAAACTACTCGTTGCTCGTGGGCGTTCGATCTAGATCGGACGGTCAGATCTAATCCTATATTCGCCTGCTACAAAGACGTGGCAATTGTGAACCGCTGGATCTTGATCCAACGATCCGAATCTAATCGGGTTTGGGAACACGTGAGCTCACCTCAACCGTCCGTCTGATCCGACGGTCCTCCGAGCTCGCGGACGGCGATGGCTTCTGGCGCGGCTTGACGGAGAGGGCGACGACGAACCCGACGGCGTGTGGGGCGAGCTCCGGCGAGATGAAGCCACCCTTCGGGTGAGTCTCGTCGCGGGGACTCCGGATCTGGGCTCCTTCTCGGCGGAAGACGACGGACGACGGCGGAAACCGGCAAACCGCGGCGGAGGAAGAGACAACTCCGGCGGCGATTGCGGCTCAACGGTGGCGGCTCGGCGAGATGGCTCGGGAACGGGTGCGCAAGGATGAGGGCAACCTCGGGACGTCTCACGCTTTAAATAGCCTCGGCGCGTGCCCTGAAGCGGAAACCTAGTTCGCTACGGCGTGGGCGCGGCGGAGTCCGGCTCGGACTCGGCGTAGACGACGAACTCGGGGCCGTCGACGTGGCGCGATCAACGGCCACGATCGCACGGGCGCGATCGGATCCGGCCCGGTTACGGCTCGAACCGGTACGGGCGGATCTCAGCCGTTGGATCTTGATCCAACGGTTGGGATTGATTAGGTTTAGGAGTGGGTTCGGTCGAGTCAACTGGCTGGTCGGGTTGAAGTCCGACTGGGTTCGACTTCGGTCGGATGAGCGATTTGACCCGAGTTGGATTTCCAGCGATTTAATATTTAAAATAATTCCCGATAATTCATTTAATTCATTAAAAATAGCAAAAGACTCGGAAAAAAATTCAGAAAAATTTCGGAAAATATTTGGATCATTTTGGACTCAAATAAAATATTTCCAACAAAATTTTATTTGCAAAATTAAATTCTTTAATTATTTCAAAATGGAATAAATTCAAATAAATTCCAAATAAATCCAAATAAATTCCAGAAAATTCCAAAAATTCACCAAAGTGCCAAATCACACATGAATTTAAGAAAAGCAAAATTTTGGGGTGTTACAAACCTCCCCCCCTTAATAGAATCTCGTCCCCGAGATTCAGGTTCACTACAGAATAGGTTTGGAAACTCTTTCTTCAAATCCTCTTCAGCTCCCAAGTCGCTTCGCTTTCCTCATGGTTGCTCGAACTCTACGGAAACGGGTTGACTTGTTTCTAGTTTCTCGGTCCATTGTGTCTAGAATCCTCACAGGATGTTCCTTATAAGTCAAATCCTCTTGCAACTCAATTGACTCTAGCGGTGTCTGTTCCTCAGGAACTCGGAGACACTTCTTTAACTGGGACACATGGAATACATCATGTACTCCTGCCAACGACTGTGGCAACTCCAGCTGATAAGCAACTTCGCCTCTGTGACTCAAAATCTTAAATGGTCCAACATAGCAGGAGTGCGAAGTTTCCCTTTGGCATGGAACCTCTTAACTCCCGAGAGGCGTAACTCTGAGGTAAACAAAATGTTCTGGTTCAAAACTCAATTCTCGTGGACGATTGTCAGCATAAGTCTTTTGTCGAGATTGGGCTATCTTCAACCTTTCCCTAATAATAGCGATCTGCTCTTGAGCCTCTTGTAGAATATCGAGGCCCAAAGACACGGCGCTCGCCGGTCTCATTCCAATTCAATGGCGTCCGAGCATGGTCGACCATCTGATGCCTCAAAAGGTGACATCTGTAGAACTAGCACGATAACTATTGTTGTAATCGAACTCAAGATACGGCAAACTCTTATCCCAAGAGGTAGCATAAGCCAATGCACAAGCTCTTAGCATATCTTCAAATCTGGTTGACTCTTTCGGTCTGTCCATCCGTCTGTGGATGATAAGCCGTACTGAAGTTCAAACGGGTCCCCATGGCTTCATGCAACTTATTCCAAAACCTTGAGGTAAATTGGGTACCTCTGTCCGATACAATCCTCTTGGGCACTCCGTGCAAGCAGACAATCTGATCATGTACAATTACGCTAATTTATCTCCGAGTAAGTGGTCTTCACGGGGATAAAATGGGCTACTTTAGTCAAGCGATCCACTATAACCCATATGGAGTCATAACCCCTTGAGTTTCAAGCCGGTAATGAAATCCATTCCGATTTCCTCCCACTTCCACTCAGGTATTTTCAATTTGTAGCAATCCTGTTGGTCTCGATGCATTGCCTTGACTCTCGGCATCGTCGCACAATGCAACATGCTCGGCAACTTCACGTTTCATACTCGGCCACAGAATCTCTCCTTGAGATCTGATACATCTTGGCGCTTCCAGGTGAATCGAGTACTTGGAGTCATGGGCTTCTTCCAAAATCGATTGCTTTAACTCATTTTTGTTAGGCACACAAATGCGATCCTTCATCCACAACGTGCCTTGCTCATCCAACTTGAAGTCCTCTGCCTTGCCTTCCTCCTTGATGGACTTAATCCTGCGGATCTTGTCATCATCCTTTTGTCCTTCTCGAATCTGATCCTCCAGGGGTCGGTTTTACTTCTAATGCGGCCAAGAATCCGCTAGGTACAACCTCAATCTTCATTTTACGAAACTCCTCACATAACTCATCCCGACTTATGGCTAGCAACATACTCGCGGTATGGCTCTTCCGACTTCAGAGCATCGGCAACTCACGTTGGCCTTCAGGATGGTAATGGATTCCAACATTGTAGTCCTTGATTAACTCTAGCCATCTCCTTTGCCTCATATTCAGATCCGATTGGGTGAATATGTACTTAAAACTCTTATGATCCGTATACACTTCACATCTGTTTCCAATCGGATAGTGGCGCCATATCTTCAAGGCATGTACTACGGCTAACTCCAGGTCATGTGTCGGATAATTTTCCTCATGCGGCCTCAATCGCCTTGATGCATAAGCGGCGACCTTTCCATTCTGCATCGACACACATCCAAGTCCTTGGCGCGATGCGTCACAATAAATATCAAAGCTTTGAGCAACGTCAGGTAGAACTAACTTGGTGCTGATGTCAATCGCTTCTTGACTCCTGAAATCCTTTCTCACATTAAGGCGTCCATGCAAACTTCTTTTCCTTCTTCAAAGAATTGCGTAAGAGGCTTCGCAATTGTCGAAAAGCCTTCAATGAAACGGGCGGTAGTATCCTGCCATTCCAAGGAAACTCCGAGGTCACACCTCTGGCGGCTCCCAATGTAACACGACTTCTACTTTGCTTGGATCTACTGGCGACTCCTTCCAGTCATTACATGTCCAAGAAACTCCACTTTGTCCTTCCAAAAGTCACACTTGCTGAACTTGGCGAAAAGTTCTTTGTTCCCTCGGCTTTTCCAAAACTCGCCTTAAGTGTTCGGCATGTTCATCCTCTGTCTTGGAGTAGATTAGGATATCGTCTATGAACACGACGACAAACTTGTCCAAATATTCCATGAACACCTTATTCATCATATTCATGAAATAATTTGGCGCATTAAATCGACCCAAAGGACATAGCTGTAAACTCGTAATGTCCATATCTTGGACGAATGCGATCTTGAATATCTTACGATCGGATCTTCAAGCGATGGTATCCCGATCTCGAGATCAATCTTGGAGAAAACTCCGGCTCCTCTTAAGCCCGATCAAACAAATCATCAATCCTGGGTAGCGGATACTTATTCTTCACGGTGACTTCATTGAGTGCACGGTAGTCGATGCACATCCTGAAACTCCGTCCTTCTTCTTGACAAACAAAGCTGGTGCTCCCCACGGCGACGAACTTGGTACGATAAATCCTTTCTCCATTAACTCCTCTATTTGTTTCTTCATTTCTACCAACTCCTCGGTAGACATCCGATAGGGTCTCTTTGCTATCGGTCTTTGTGCAGTACAAGCTCTATCACAAACTCTATGTCCCTGTGCGGCGGCATACCGGTAGATCTTCGGAAAAACATCGGGTACTCATTCACTACTTTGGAACATCCTCTATGCTGATCGCCTTGGTACTATTAACCATCAACTGTCCATCTCTAAGCTGCGGTGGCTTGAAATTCCACTTTCTTCCCACACGGGCTCTCAAGCGAGATAGTCCTTCGTCCACAATCCAATACGGCCTTGTGCTTGGATAACCAATCCATTCCCAATATAACATCTAAGGTCCGGGTCTCCAAAATTATAAGGTTTGCTAGGAACTCTATTCCATCTATTAGTATTCTCACCGGAACATCCTACTTCCGTTCGGAGTTCGGAACCAGGGTTTGAACTAAAAGCATGCACTTAAGTCTTGCAATCCTTAAATCATTTCTAGTAGCAAAGCCTTGCGAAACAAGCGAATGAAGCTCGAGTCAAACAAAGCTGTTGCAGTCTTGAGTTAACAAGTAACTTACCCGACGACGTCCGTAGCATGCGGTGCATCTGCGGTGACATGGTTGACTCGGCCTCTCACCACGATGCAGGGTGTGGCTCTGGTCTTTGGCGTCCTAGCTGGGTGGTTCCTAGATTGAAGCGAATCGGGGTCGCTCCTGCTGTCTTCTTGGACAAGCTTTGTTGGCAAAGTGTCTGGCTCGTTCGATTGTAGCGTCTCACTTCCTTCTTTTGCACTGGGGTAGCGTTTCTAGCGGGGCTGGGGTTTGGTAGTTCGATTGGCGGTCTTGGTGCTTTGAGGATGGTGTCCTCGTTGCATTCGTGGTTGGAATCAAGAATTGATTTGGTGCAACTCTCGGTATGCGTTCGACGTGATCCTTCTTTGTTGCATCCTGCGCTTCTGTTCTCATCCAGTTCCTTGCGCTTGTCCTCAAGAATAAGTGCCTTATTCACCAACTCTTGGAAATCCGGAAGGTGTGGGTGATCAACCCTACTTGCAATCTGAGTTAAGTCCCTTCATAAAACGAGTATGTCTGGATTTATCTGTCGCTACATCCTCGTGCGTAGCGTGCTAGGCTGTGTGAACTTGTTCAGTAGTCGGCCAGCTTTGGTGATTACCTTGCTGCTCTGAACTCCTCCTTCTTAAGGTCCATAATTCCTTCAGGCACGTGAATCTTGTCGAATGCTGTATGAACTCTTCCCAAGTGATATCTTGAGGGTTCTCTGCGTGGCACGAAGTTCTCCCACCATTCGTGTTGTTCCTTCCAACCGATGAGAAGCGTAAAGTACCTTCTCATTCCCTATGCATTGAGCTATATGTAGCTTCCTCTCGATTGATCTTAACCAATCATCGGCCTCCAATGGATTGGCATTTCGGAGAAAGTGGGTGGGTGAGTCCTCATGAACTCGGCTGACCTTGTATTCGGGCGTGGTCACGATTAACTTGATTAGCGATGGCCTTTGGCGGTGGACGTGCTGCATTTGTTGCATCATAGCATGCATCAGCCGGTCTGAGCAAGAAATGCTCCAAAATTCTGCACATCGATGGCGGTCTTTGGTGCTCCATCATTGGGGTTTTCATTGGCGAGATCCACTCCCATTGCTTCCAAAGTTCCCACGGTGTTCACCATCTGTCGATTGGCTCTAGGTTTAGAGATGAGAGGAAACAAGAATAGACAAGTAATATGGAACTTATGCGGGGCAAAAGGTGTAGCCTTAAGGTCCAACTTTATTATTAATAACTTGGTATGGCTGCTTACAATGCCTAAGGGCCTTGCAACACATCTTGCACACTCGAAAACAAAGCAAATCCAAATCGAACTAACTCGAGTCTAACGCCTAAAGGGTGACTCTTTACTCTATGACTTTCGACTCGAAGGAGTCTCACTATAGAACCTATGCTCACTCATCAAGAAAACCTCCATCTGTCACAAGAGTGCTTTACGTAAGAATTCGAAATTTTTAAATTGTGACAAGGTAAGGAAAATTTCAGCAAGAGACAAGAAAGAGAGAAGGGGATAAGTCGAGAGGTCATTTCTTATCTTGACAACTTTTAGCTTTTAGAAAATAGGTTTTATCCTTACTCGACCATTCTAGCTTAGGGTTGAGCCTACGGTCAAGTATGGCTCACGATACCACCTGTCGGGACCCGAATTTGCAAATCCGGACCCTCTGTGTATTCAGCACTAGTCGAGAACGCAGCTAGTGCACCTGATCTTAACATCGGTATATATCACAATCATACCATACGATACTATCAAAGTACTTTATTTAAATAATCAAAGGGTTACTCGACCTTATGGCCAAGCTACAAATATATGCCTTGCAAGGCGAAACTTATTAAAAGAGAAATAGCAGCGGAAAATCAAATAAACTGTGGCGCCATCCAAGATACCACAGGCAACCAGTGGGCTCGCATCCCTAAGTAGACGGGTCTTCTTGGAGTTCCTCCTCCAAAGTGGCGTAATCTCCTCTTCAAGCGATATTGTGTTGAGGCAAGGGTGAGTACTTGGTACTCGGCAAGTCATGCAGAATGCAAGCTAATATACTATATGCATGGCTTAGTACAAAGGAATAGCTCAGGTATATTTGCGATGTGACTTTTGACAAGTAATATAAGTAGATTAAAGCGATAGAAATAAGTAAAGCATAAATAACTTTTCAAGAAGTTTAATAAACATTTTTCCCATCCTAAACCATATTTCCATCATCTTCCTTGTTAAACCAACCCATCTTTTCAAAACCAAGTTATTTTGGAAAGTCTACCCCTTGACTGTAATTCACGAGGATTGTCCAGTACCGTGGTATCGGATATTCAAATAGATTCTACACTCTGCATAGGTTATGCACTTTACCCACAAGATACAGTCAAACACCACAAAGGCGAGTTCAGTAACAAAGCCTTTGGAAGCCTCAAACAACACAGGTGGTCCTCTCAGTGCGTGCTCTACACCATCCCTTCCCTTAGCCAAGGCGAAGTATGGGACCAACACACCGTTAGATGGGTATCGGCCACAGCCACGATACGCTCCCGCACAATCACACAAAAGGTGTAATCGACACCCTGAGGCTCCACAAGTGAGTCCTTAGCGACTTAGTCAACTAGGGCCGTCCCATTCGACCATGTGGTTGCAAGTATGACCCAGTTCAAAGGCTTGCAAGGTTAAGTCCTTAGAGTGACCAGGGCAAGACTACGAAAAACCAAATCATCACTCCCAATGCCACATGGCCCACTGATTACTCTTGCCACATGCCCGATCAGCGTTTATCAAACCCGATTGATTACCATGCACCACGTCTATCAACATCACATGATACTTTTCCAAAACAGGTTCAATATATCATTAAGTCCATATTAGCGTTTGATTGTCCAAAATCATGTCATGAGCACGTGGCAGGTCTAAGCAGCATACTACAACGATCTAAACCCATGTTGGCAATTTAGTAATGTCCAACTAGTAAACCACAACTAGGGTGACAAAATGTCATGGCACATACTTAAGTAATCAAGGTGTCATATATCAAATTGGTATTTATCTAACCCCCAGGTTTAAACAAAGTATCTTTCTAATTGAACTAGCATGCAATAGTTTAAATCAAAATAGATTTCGAAATGGGATCAACATGGTCAAAGCACAACTTGCCTTCAAAAAGCACTTGCTCTTGGTCTTGAGTTGGATCTGAGTCAACACTTCTCCCTCGAATCCTTGGCACTTCAACGTCTACTCGTAAAGCGTGCAAATAGCAAATACACAAATGAACACTATGCAAAAGATCCAAAACTCCAAATAAAATCCATAAACAGAGAGAACATAATTTTCTGGATTTTTAGAAACTGGAATCGTCAAATTTGGAGTTAAAAGCATAAAAGTTATGATTATTTAAAGTTTAAATAATCAATTAAATAATTTTACAGAGAAAAACTTTAGTCCAAAAATTAAATAAAATTCATATTTAGGTAGATCTCAATTTTATACAAATTTAGAAATTTGAATCGCTCAAATCGGAGTTGAAGCATAAAAGTTATAAGCGTTTGAAGTTTGAATCTAAATTTGAATCAATATTTCGAATTAATAAATCATTTTCTTTTGGAAATTAATTATTGCGTCGGCATGGACACGTGGCAGCTCCTGATTGGCTGCTGGCGTCGGTACCGGTCCATGGGCTTGGTCCACGCTCGGCTTGGGTCTCACAGTGGACTCGGTCCACGACTCACGTGTCGCCGACATGTGGGCCCTCTCGGGTAGCGTCATCGCCGGCGTCGTGGGCTCACCACTGCGGCAGTGGGACCCATTGTGACGTCATGGGTGGCGTCGGCGCTGGCGGGTCGACCAGCGACATCGGCCCCTCGACACGCGGGCCGCGCGTCGGCGTCTGCACCTGCGCAGCGTGGGCGGCGTTGGCCGCGGCGGTCCATCTTCCCGACACGTGGCGCCAATCTCGGCCCGTTGGTTTGAAAATCAACGGCGCGGATTAGATCCAGGGTTAACACTGCGTTGAAACTACTCGTTGCTCGTGGGCGTTCGATCTAGATCGGGCGGTCGAGATCTAATCCTATATTCGCCTTTGCTACGACGCGTGGCAATTGTGAACCGTTGGATCTTGATCCAGCGATCCGAATCTAATCGGGTTTGGGAACACGTGAGCTCACCTCAACCGTCCGATCTGGATCCGGCGGTCCTCCGAGCTCGCGGACGGCGATGGCTTCCGCAGGCGGCTTGGCCGGAGGCGAGGGACGACGAACCCGACGGCGTTTGGGGCGTGCTCGGCGAGATGAAGCCTCGCTTCGGAGTGCGTCTCGTCGCGGGGACTCGGATCTGGGCTCCTTCGGCGGAAGGCGACGACGGCAGCGAAGCCGGCGCAAACCGCGGCGGAGGAAGAGACAACTCCGGCGGCGATTGCGGCTCAACGGTGGCGGCTCGGCGAGATGGCTCGAAACGGGTGCGCAAGGATGAGGGCAACCTCGGGGCGTCTCACGCTTTAAATAGCCTCGGCGTCCGTGCCCTGAGCGGAAACCTAGTTCGCTCTGGCGGGCGGCGCGAGTCCGGCTCGGACTCGGCGAAGATGACGAAATCGTGGCCGTCCCACGTGGCGCGATCAGCGGCCACGATCGCCGCGCGATCGGATCCGGCCGATTACGGCTCGAGCCGTGCAGGCGGATCTCGGCCGTTGGATCTTGATCCAACGGTTGGGATTGATTAGGTTTAGGAGTGGGTTGGTCGAGTCAGCGGCTCGGTCGGGTTCGAGTCCGACTCGGGTTCCGACTTCGGTCGGATGAAGCGATACTTGACCGAGTTGGATTTCCAGCGATTTAATATTTAAAATAATTCCCGATAATTCATTTAATTCATTAAAAATAGCAAAAGACTCGAGAAAAATTCGGAAAAATTACGGAAAATATTTGGAACATTTTGGACTCAAATAAAATATTTCCAACAAAATTTTATTTGCAAAATTAAATTCTTTAATTATTTCAAAATGGAATAAATTCAAATAAATTCCAAATAAATCCAAATAAATTCCAGAAAATTCCAAAAATTCACCAAAGTGCCAAATCACACATGAATTTAAGAAAAGCAAAATTTTGGGGTGTTACAGAGCCCGAGGGACAGAGTCCACATCTTCCAATGTGATTCTAGGACATCGCGATTAGTTTGCACCGATGCCGCAGCACCCACCACACTACTCCCCAAGAGGACCGCACCCCAGTTGGATTAGTGATTAGATGAGTCCTAGTCTAGTAGTGGTGACTCAAGTGTGTGAGTCGAGTCAGTTTGACTTAGTGAGTTGTCCTTTAGATGCTAGAGTCATGTGCTTAGGTTAATAAGTGTCTTTATTGCTTTTTGAGTGTGCCGTATGTGTTGCATGGTCTTTAGGCAATTGTGAGCAACCATACCAAGTTATTAATAAATTTTTTGTTTTGGAGTTTGGATACAAACCTTTTCCTTGCATTAGTTCTTTATTACTTGCCCATGCTTCTTCCCTCTTTGCTCTAAACCTTGGAGTGATTAACGGATGGTTCAGACTCGTGGAAATAACAGAGTTAGTGGAAGTGGTTCCAGACCCAGTGGAAACCCAAATGAGATGCCTTTTCCCTAGCCCGCACCCCAAGTTGATATGCAGAACTTTGTAGCTTTGCTGGCCGCACAAACTCAGTTGATGCAAGCTGTGATGCAACAAATGCAGAAGATCGCAACTCAAGAAATTGCTAATAATGCAAACCCAGCCTTTAACAATGGGAACCATTCACATTCTAAGTTGTTGGACTTCATGAGAACCCGCCCACCCATATTTTCTGGCAATGCAAACCCGATAGAAGCAGATGATTGGCTAAGAATAATTGAAAGGAAGCTGCACATCACTCAATGTGTGGGGAATGAGAAAGTTCTTTATGCTTCTCACCAACTAGAAGGAATAGCTGTTGAAAAGTGGAAGAACTACAATGCTTTCCACGAACATCCACATCAGATTTCTTGGGAGGAGTTTACTGCTACTTTCCACCAATATCATGTGAGAAAGAAGACTTTAGAACAATCAAGCAAAAAAGCCAGTCAGTGGCTGACTACTTGAATAACTTCACACAGCTCGCTCGTTATGCCCCTGAAGATGTTGCTACCGATAAGACGAGACAGTCTCATTTTATGAAGGGACTGAACTCAGGATTGCAAGTTGGTCTGATTACACTTAATTTTCTCGATTTCCAAGAATTGATCAATAAGCCCCTTACCCTGGAAGACAAGCGCAAGAAACTTGATGAAACCGCAAGCATAGAATTACACAATAGGGAGCTCGTCAAGTACAACAGAGAGTGAGGATTGTACCTCATTAGTTTGACATATTTCAACCAAAGGCTATGTTCAAGACACTACCCCCTGCACCACGTCCAGTTGGTCAGAATTTTCAGACACATGCTCAAGCAAATAATGTGTTAGGAGGAAGTCAATACACAATAGTAAGGCGTTGTTTCAGTTGCAATGAGCCAGGACACTTTGCCAATAATTAATCCTAAGAGAGGAGGCGTTACACCTGTTCGCTTCAACCTTGACCCTACACCTACTAAGACGCCTGCACCAAGAGTGAACCGTGGAGTAGCTCAAGCTGGAGCTACACCTTAAGCCATGGTGGGAGGTTGTGTTAATCACAACACGACTGATGGAGTTCAGGATGCAACAAACATCGTACTGGGTAAGTTTCTAGTTAACTTAGTACCTGCAATAGTTTTATTTGATTCTAGAGCTTCGCATTCCTTTATTTCCCAAGACTTTGCTGTTGGGAATGGGTTGAATATTATGAATCTTAAGTGCATGTTATTAGTTCAATTCTCTTCATCAGAACTCCAATCTGACCTAGGATGTTTGGGTGTAAAGATGCTCATTGATGGAAGGGTTCCTAGCGAACCTTATTATTTTGGATACCCAGACCTTAGATGTTATCCTTGACATGGATTGGTTATCCAAATATAAGGCTGGTTTGGATTGTGATCAAAGAGTTGTGTCGATTGAGAGCTAGAAAGGCGAAAAAGTAGAGTTTCATGCAACTGCAGGTTGTAATGGTTAGTTGATGGTTAACAGTGTTAAGGCTATCAGTTTAGAAGAAGTACCAGTTGTCAGTGATTACCCGGATGTCTTTCCTAAGGATTTACCTAGCATGCCACCAGACCAAGATATTGAGTTTGTAATTGAATTGGTGCTTGGTACAACCCCAATAGATAAGAGACCGTATCGAATGCCTACTTACGAGCTAGTAGAAATGAAGACGCAGATTGAGGAGTTGTTAGAGAAAGGTTTTGTAAGACCTAGTTCATCGCCATGAGGAGCACTTGTTTTGTTCGTCAGGAAGAAGGATGGAAGTTTAAGGATGTGCATTGATTACTGTGCGCTTAATGAAGCGACGATAAAGAACAAGTATCCAATACCCATGATCGATAATTTGTTTAATCAATTAAGAGGAGCTGAAGTTTTCTCCAAGACTGACCTTCGATCATGATATCGTTAGTTGAAGATTCACACAAAGGATGTGCCCAAGACCGTGTTCTCGACAAGATATGGACATTATGAGTTTACAATCATTTCGTTTGGACTGACTAATGCTCCTGTATATTTCATTAACATGATGAATAAGGTTTTCATGGAATATGTGGATATGTTTATTGTCGTATTCATAGATGATATTCTTGTCTACTCCAAGACAGAAGAACATACAGAGCATTTAAGTTTAGTTCTTAAGAAGCTTCGAGAACAGCAGTTATATGCTAAGTTTAGTAAGTGTGATTTTTGAAAAAAAGGTGGAATTTCTTGGTCATGTAATGACGACTAAAGGAGTTGCTGTTGATCTAAGTAAAGTAGAAGCAGTGTTGCATTGGGAGCAATCGTAGTTGGTTACTCAAATTCGTAGTTTTTTTGGAATGGTGAGATATTACCGTTGATTCATTGAGAGATTCTCGATAATTGCTAGACCTATTATGTAGTTGTTGAAGAAAGAGAAAAAGTTTTCATGATCGCCAGAGTGTGAAAAGAGTTTTCAAGAATTGAAGAAGCGATTGACATCAGCATCGGTGCTAGTGTTGCCGAATGTTCATAGTAGTTTTGATATTTATTATGATGCTTCAAGACAAGGACTTGGATATATGTTAATGCAGAATGAAAAAGTTGTTGCTTATGTTTCAAGGCAGTTAAGGTCGCTTGAAGAGAATTATCCGACGCATGATTTTGAGTTAGCTGTTGTAGTGCATTCTTTAAAGTTATGGCATCATTATCTCATGAGAAGTAGATGTGAGATATATACGGACCATAAGAGTTTAAAGTATATCTTCACTCAATTAGGTCTTAATATGACACAGAGAAGATTGTTGGAGTTAATCACGGATTATAACATGGGAATTCATTATCACCCTGGTAAAGCATTGTGGTGGCTAATGCCTTGAAGGGCAACATTGTGAACATGCTTATTGGAGAAAACCAAACTGAATTGTGTAAGGAATTTCAAAAGTTGAAGCTGGAAGTAGTATCGAAAGGATTCCTAGCTACTCCAGAAGAAAAACCGACATTAGAGGATTATATCAGAGAAGGTCAAAAAAATGATGAAAAGATCAAAAGAATTAAATCCGAGATGGATGAAGGCAAGGCCAAGGATTTTAATCTGGATGATCAATGTACCTTGTGGATCAAAGGTCGGATCTGCGTACCTAATAAAAAGGAGTTAAATCAGATAATTCTTGAGGAAGCTCATGACTCTAAGTATTCTATTCACCCAGGAAGTGCAAATATCTATCAGGATCTTAAGGAGAGATTTTGGTGGCCAAATATGAAACATGAAGTTGCTGAGCATGTTGCCTTGTGCGATATATGACAGAGAGTAAAGGCCATGCATCAAAAGCAATACCTGAATGGAAGTGGGAGGAAATTGGTATAGATTTTATTATCGGTTTACCTAGGACTCAGAGTAGATACGATTCTATATGGGTCATAATGGATAGCTTGACCAAAGTTGCTCATTTCATACTGGTCAAGACCACTTATCCAGGAGATCGTTTGGTAGAGATTTATATGTCAAGGATTGTATGTTTGCATGGAGTGCTAAAGAAGATAGGGTCAGATAGAGGTACCCAATTTACCTCGAGGCTTTGGAATAAGTTGCATGAAGCCATGGACACCCATTTGAATTTTAGTATAGCTTATCATTCGTAGACAGATGGTCAGACTGAGAGAGTCAATCAGATTTTAGAAGATATGTTAAGAGCTTGTGCTTTAGTTTATGCTATTTCATGAGAAAAATGCTTGATGTATGTTGAGTTCAGCTATAATAACAGTTATCAAGCACATTTGCAGATGTCACCATTTGAAGCATTATATTGTTGTTCTTGTCGTACTCCATTGAATTGGAATGAGACAGGAGAGCGTATTGTCTTCGGACCAGATATTCTCAAGGACGCTAAAGAGCAGGTTGCTATGATTAGAGAGAGAGGGAAGGTTGCTCAATCAAGACAGAAAATTTATGCTGATAATCATTGTTGTGAGTTGAGTTTTGAGCCTGAAGATTTTGTGTATCTCAGAGTTACCTCTCTCAAAGGAGTAAAAAGGTTTTACGCTAAAGGAAAGCTTGCACCTAGATATGTTGGTCCATTCAAAATCTTGAACCGCAGAGGAGAAGTTGCATACTAGTTGGAGTTATCGCAGTCATTAGCAGGAGTGCATGATGTGTTCCATGTGTTTCAGTTGAAGAATTGTCTTCGTGTGCCAACAGAGCAAACCCCTCTGGTGTCAATTGAGTTGCAAGAAGATTTGACGTACAAGAAGCACCCCATTAAGATTTTGGATACAATTGATTAAAGGACCAGGAATAAGTCAGTTCACTTCTGCAGAGTTTAATTGAGTAATCATTTAGAGAGTGGAATGACTTGGGAGTGTGAAGAGGATATGAAGTTAGAATTCCCAAACCTATTCCTTACTTAGCCCTAAATCTCGGGGTCGAGATTATGTTAAGAGAGGAGGTTTGTAACATCTCAAATTTTGCTTTTCTTGCATTTATAATGTCTTTTGAATTTTGAGAGTTTTCTAGAATTCATTTGGATTTATTTTAATTTTTGAGAATCATCTGGAATTTATTTGGATTTTTATGATATTTTTGCTATTTATTTTGCCTTAAAACTATTTCTAGGATTATTTTAAAAGAGAAAAGGCTGGAAAATCCTATAAACAGTATTGGGCTGAAACACTATTTGGGCCCAGCCCATACTAGCCCGTCCCAGTCCGGCTCGCTCGCCTGCGCAAACCCTAAGCCTTGTATCGCCAACCATTCAATCTTGATCGAGCGGTCAAGATTGAGCCGCATTGATTATGATTGTGAGCCGTATGATCAACGACGCATGGACGGCCCAGATGGCACCACGTCGACCTCATCGTAACCAAGCTGGACTCCGTCGCCACCACATAATCCCCGCACTTGTTGCGCAAATTCCTAACATTGAGGGGCATATATAAGGCATTAATGTGCGTGTTAAACCTGCCATTCCACGCCGCCTCGATTCCCCCGCTCGTCATAACCCTAGCCTCCGCCGTTCGATGTGAATTGCTCACTAAAGCCGGAAGGTGAAGCTGCTGCGATTAGACATCTTCTCTGCCACTGTTGAGGTCCCACCACTGTATCTGAGCCTAGATCCGAGGTCCTCGCATTCTTCCGTGTTGAACTAGTCAAGTCCCATCACCGGGGAGTCATCGGAGCGCTGTTGGGCTCGTCGCTGTCTTCTCTGCCAATGAAGATCTTGCCATCGAGCTTCGCAAAACCTCTCCCTCGTTGGTTCTCCATCGCACGATCTTGGTAAAGCCATGTGTTCACATATCACCATACAGTCTTACCTTATATCTGAACCGTTATATCTAGAACCGATGGTCAGGATTGAGCCACATAGCATAGGTGTTACTCCACATGTGTAGCTCACCAGCACTACCTTCGCTAGATTTGGACTGTTGGATTTGATTTAAACGGCCACGATCGCACCGCTCATCGACCCAACCACATGCTACCACGTGTCCGCACGGGAACCGAGGAGTCGCTGGCCGCACTACTCTTGTGACGTCATCTGTGATGTTGGTGATGATGTCATGATGGCAGGCCCACTTGTGAGTGGCGTGAGCCGAGGACTAAGTCCATCATGGACCCGGTCTATGGACCATGGGCCCACATGCCAGTCTAATAAAAGATTTTTAGGAAAGATTTTATGGTATTTAATTAGATTTATGATGTCAGCCATGATGTCATAATTGTCTTTTTAAATATAAATTTAATCCAGCCGAAAAATAGAAATAGAGGTGACACATGTTATATTGCTTTAAACTATTGCATGCTAGTTCAATTACCATTGTTTCGATTAAATTTGGGATTAGCTATTCAACCAATTGAACTTATGCCTACCTTATCACTTGTATGCCATGATTTATTGTCACCCTACAATGGTCTTTATTAATTGGTAACTATTAATTGACATTGAGGGATGGTTAGAACGTTCTAGTTTGCCCAGCCATGCAACGTGTTACTGATATCATTTTAGAATATTACAATTAATCTTGCTTAATGGAATATGAAACATGCTTATGAAAGGTGTGTCGTGTGTTATTGATGATGTTGATGGCACGTGGTGCATGGTAATCAACTGGGGGTGATAGAATTATTTAGACCGGGACAAGTGGCAAGAGTTGTTAACTGGTGGGCCAGGTGTGGCATTTGGACGTCGCATTTGTTTTTTTGGTAACTTGGATATTGTGAGTTTTTGGGTAAGTCTTGCCTCGATCACTTAAGAACTTAACCTTGCAAGCATTTGAACTAGGCTAAACATACAATCACATGTTTGGTATTGGACAGACCTAGCTGACTAATTTGAGATGTCTAAATTTTGGTACTGTCGTGGTGGTGTGGGTTCCGAGAGTACAAGTAGACTCATATGGCGCAAGAGGGGAGCCTTGATGCTGGTAACCAGTACTCTCAGTGTTGAAACCTCAGTGGGCAGTACTGGGTTTGAACATAGCATTTTAAACGCTTTGTTATGGAGTTGATTATTTCTTGTGGGTAAAGCGTATAACATCTGCAGAGTGTCAAACCTATTAGAATAGCCGTATCCACGGTATTGAACAATGCTAGGAAATTACAGTCAAGGGTTAGATTTTGATAAAATGAACTTGGGTATGGAGGTGGTGTACCTATGGAAATATGAAAATTGATTTAAGGTTGTAAGATGGTTTACTTGTAAAATAATTGAGAAATTTATTATTATTATTTGTTTTACTACTTTTTAATGTATTTATGTTATTCATTTGTAAATGCTGCTTTAATGCAAAATAACCAATTCAGCCATTCATTTAGAATGAGCCATGCATGTAGTATAATAGATTTGCATTCTGTGCGTAACTTGTTGAGTGCTTTATGTACTCACCCATTGCAACAATCCAAATCACTAGTTAGAGAGGAGTCTACGCCAACGTTTGAGGAGTACCAAGAAGAGTAGATCAATTAGGGAGCGAATTTTGTCAATTGCCTGTGGCATATTGAAGGGTTACTGCTAATAATTTATTTTCACTGCAGTTTTATTTATTTCTTAGTCCAAGCCCTGCAAGGCGTACTATTGTTAGGTTGACCATAAGGTCGTTCAACATGTTATATTAATAGATGAAGTACTTTATATTATTTTCGCTGTGTATGATTATGATATTTCATCTATGTTGAGATTGTGTGCACTAATATGATCCTGGACTAGTATAGAATACACAAAGGGTCTAGATTGCATATCTGGGTCCCGACACTACAGCTGTACATATATTTCCTTATTTATGTGGGTTGCAAATGAGCAGATATCGTTTGGTTGCACATTCAAGAATTGTTAAGTAAATTGCTATAGTTACCATGTAATCTGGAAATCATAGTTGTACAATCCTGCCATATTTACATGCCTAGTTGTATGTGATTACATATGGCCTATGGAAGATGGATTGACTATTATAGCCTTATTTTTGAGGAGCTACGTGACAAGTATCTACCTGTTTTGTTCCCGGTTTACTCAAGAGAAAATTCCTTATTTGCCACTGAAAGTTGATCAAGTCCATGAAATGCTATCTAAAAAACGTTTGTCCCTTCATTGCTGTCGAATCTCAATTTGCATCCCATTTTTGCCATGTGACACTACGGTATGGTGTGACATTATAGAATGTGAAATTGGAGAATAAAACCTTTCGGCTTGAGGTTTTCTCGCGTTGTTGGGCCTTTTGAAGAGTTGTGTCACTCGGAGTGTCGGAACCTTATATAATGTGAATGATAAGGTCAAAAACAGTATGAGATGTGGAAATAAGGTTAAAACCATAGGGCTTGGAGGTTTATAGCGTTTCCGGGCCGTTTCCGGAGTTTTGGGCCTTTCCGGGGGGGTTTTGGGCCTTAAGGGGGCTTGTGGGCTTTGGTGGGGTGGAGTAGGAATCCATTTAGGATTATGAAAGGGGCTTAGGGCTGGTAAAAAGGGGTCTCCCTGCCCCTTTGGGGCGTCCACCCCTGCTGCCCTTGCGCCCCACCTCTCCCCCTCCATTGCCTAGCCGCCCCACCCTTCCTCCTTTGTGCCGTGCGCCCCCCTTGCACCTCTCCACCTCTCCACCACCTCTCCTCCACCCCCCTTGCTGCCCTTGGGTGGCCTCCCCACCCCTGCATCCTCGTGGATCCATCCGAGGAGCGAGGAGCGAGGAGCGAGGAGATCTTTTGGAGTTTTCGTGCGTCGGGCAAAGGTTTGATCATGGGGTTCCCTGGGATTGATCTAGGTACTGTTATTAAGGTGATTATCAAGTTTTTAGATCAATTGGTGGTGCTGGATTGGAGTAATTTGGGTTAGATCTAGACGTTGCCACGTTTCTGTTTTGGGACAGCATGAGCAGTCGACCTAGGGTTCCTGTTTTCGCCAATTTATATTTCGAATCTGACTGTACGGACTTTTAAGAAGTTGTAGATAATTTCATTATCTTTCCGTGCATATAAAGAACGTTAAATTCCTCCCAGCCGTTTGAAAGTTATAACTGTTTTACCGAGCGTATTAAAATATGTGACGCGATTGGAACAGATCTCGGTAATCTGTAGATTAAACAACTTTAGAGGCTGAATTAGTCTTTCCTTATACCTAGAGAAAGTTGGGAAATTTCCTAAGCTACGCGAGGATGTACTCGTTTAATTGATTCGGAGTCCCAGAGCCCAAGTTATGCCTTTTGCAAGGCTGCTGTCCCGCCGGGACAGAACCTCTGTTTTTAGGTTTTGCGAGTCGTTGGCAATGTCGGGGTAGATGAGGGTTTGCGTACTGTTCTGTGGTTATGATTGTGAGTGTGTGATACCTATGTGCAGGTGGTGCGACCCCGGGAGTGTCTTCTACTTCCCGCCAATCCGTTGCACGTGGTTGAGGCAAGTGTATTGGAATGGTAGCATGTGGTTTGATTGTTTGCCTTGTTTAAATGCAAACTGTTTCCATGTTATGTGAGCTTGCCACGCTTTAATGATTGCCGTTGGTATGATGAATATGCTCACTATGTTATGATGCCATGTTATCACGTACAAGTTATCTATGTTGTTGGCATATATGCATACATGGCATGACACATGGCCCGGGCGGTGAGAAAGTCATTAACTAATCCGGAAAGGTCGGTGAGAAAGTTATGACTAATCCGGAGAGCCAATAGAGTAAGTCCTACATCGTGATTCCATCTACCGTGGGTTGTGGAAGCGAGGAGTAGGCACCCTCCATCTTCGGGATGGAAGGGGGGAAAGGGTGCACACCGACGGGTGTGTACTCAACCATACCGGTATGAGTTTCCAAGGAGATATGAGCATCACATCGCATTGCATATTTGATGATGATAAAGATATGTGATTATGAATGAGATGATAAACATGTTGTGTGTTGTTGCAATGTAAGTTGTTCTTTTGTTCCATTGCAATATACTTGCTGAGTGATGAACTCACGCTTGTGTTTTATGTGGTTTTTAGGTACTTTGAGATCGGCATGCGGGAAAAAGGGGTTTAGCTACATTTCTACACGTAGCTCCACAATCATAGTCTATGATTAATCACTTGGAGACATGATATTAAGAGTTGTGCCATAAATTTAATGTATGGTTTAATTTAGCATGCTTGTGATTCCTTATTGGCTTCGTTATAGCTTATGAAGTGATTGAGCATGGTATTATTGGCGTAATTTGATGATATATCCATTTATGTTGATGTTTTAGATGTCGTGTGCTATGATATATCTTGCCATGATATTGATATTGTGTTAATACATGTTAAAACAAAGGAGATGCTGCCGAAATTTCGATTTGTAGCATTTGCTCCTTTGCTGTAATTTATGATAAATTGTGGTATTATGTTGTTGTTTAGTCTATGTTTGGTACCATTAAGGCATTCTAGATGCTGGGGTGTTACATGCCACTTCCGTCACTTTGTCGTGAATCAAAGACCTTGAATTTGTCAAAAAAATTTAAAATGAAAGTCCTACCCCTTGGTCAAAGCCCTTCTTCCTCAAGCTTGCAATCCGAATCAAACCCAAAAAGTTGGCAATCAAACAGCGAGAATCAAACAAGCGCTACACAAAACTAGACACCTGGAACCATCAAGTCTAGATCAAATGCGCTTCTCTGTTGAGAACCAAAATTAATTATGAGAATGGCATCAGTGAAGAAAATTCACAACTTCTCATGCATATCAAGTAACTTGTCAATTGCAGCCAATCCCAATCGCATGAGTAACCACCACCACCACTAAAGCGGAAATGCCATAACTTTACTTACTAGAATTTGCTCTGCACTGCTGTAAGAGATAGGCTGTTAGCTTGGCCATTGCGTCTACATACTAGATGAAGACGTAGTCTACGCTTCCTTCTCCGCTAATGCTCCAGTTCCCGTGGGTCCACTCGGTGCCCCAACGAGCTCCCCGTCACCACTTCCTTCCTCCACCCGCCGTCCTCCTTCTCGTGGTCATCGCCCTCGATACCCCCTTCCCCATCGGCATCGTTGCTTCATCCGCTCCCGCATTGTCCGCCACTTCGACGAGGACGAGCGCACACCCTTCGTTCGCCCCCTCCTCGGCGGTGGTCCCACTAGATCCAAGTCCGGGAACTCCTAGGGACCGAGGAGGGAGGTGGCCCAGGCCACTGCGTCGGTAGGTCACTCTCCAGCCGGTGGCCAGATCTGGTCGACGACGGAGGCCCTTTGTTGAGATCGATGCTCCAATCCATGGAGGAGGCCGCTGGGATCTTCTCCATCGCTGGTCACCCACTGATCGTTGCGCGGCGCAGCGCGGTAGAGGATGAGGCAAAGGGTGGCGCGGGCGAGGGTGATTAGGCTTGGCTTTGGTTTGAGAACGGCTATGGTTGATGTTATTGTGGACTTGAGGATAAAGATGGGTAGAATCGTCTTTTCACATACAAGTTAACGGGCAAGTAATGAGTTACTGACGGGAATGGAAAAAGAGTGATTAAGGTTGAGATCCGGTAGCAATGATGGAACGAACATTTTTGTCGATGATATTTTCAGGAACCTGACCAACTTTAAGCGGCAAATAAAAAAATTTCTCTTTACTCAAAGACAGAATTGTATTTCGTGATTACCTAGTGTCCAACTGGAGCATATGATTCCTTGGTAGGTCTTGTTCGTTTGGGACCCTTGGGTATCTATGCTTTCTTTTACAGATTTAACTTTCCGAACGTAGATGCAAGGGACTAGTGGTATTAAGGCCATCAAGTGGGGCCATTTACCTCCTGATTTGTTGATGGCATCTGCACTCCTGATTCTATGAGTAATCTTCAGTGGACATGATTAGAATATGCTCAAAACAGCTTGAATTAGGAACTAACAACATGAATTAGATTGTAGCTGCTGATACCACTCAATTCTTTGTCCTATTTAGAGGACACCTGTCTCGGCTAGCGGAAGGACCACATCACTTTGATTGAAAGATATATCCCCATCTCCAGCGCATCCGAGAAGAGGCTTGCTCTGGAACGGATTGAGACAGGAAGCGGTAATCAATCGCCACGTGGAATTTTGCGGTAGTGCAAGTGCAACTCCTTTGTGGTAGCAGCAGTTTGATTCCTACATAAATCATGGAATTCTGCAGTCAGACCGGTGGAGCCGTGGAGGTTATAGAAGGTACCGAAGACACGCCACGCGCAGTTTCGAATTCGGATCCTCTGCAGCAGTGTAGTAAATCACGCCGCTTTGCATTACTCCTTTTGTCATTTCTTTACTCAAGTTTCTAACTTTTCAGTCTCGAGACTTTGACCGCTATTTTTTATATAATTTTACACCAAAATATATTATTAATAAAATTATTCTTAACACAAAAAACTAAAGATACAACTTCCGTACTTTGGAATCCAAGTAGTGAAAAAGAACAGCATATTCTGTTCCGCACTGGATCGAAGGTGAGCAGGCCTAGACGGATGGTGGTTGACGGTAGTAAACCATTGGTCATATCGTAATCGCTGTTCTTTTCTTTTACCGAGGAAGCGAGCGAGCGTAGGCCAGGTGTCCCAGGTGGTCCCAACGGCTGCCCACGTGACCCCAAGCATCTCTCCACTCGCGCTCAGGCACACCGCGTGTGCTTTGCTTAGCTTCTAAGCAGTCCCGATCTCGCTCGCACGTCTTGCCTTTCCTGCGCGGCACACGCAGGAACAAACATTCTAATCGATCTTGATTTCCGGACATCCCTAAGGGGAGAGCATGTTTGATTTGTGAAGCCATCTTTACCATTCTACCCACGGTAATTAGCAACCAACCCAGCGATCGGCGGCATGTTCGATCGCGCATGACATAAAACAGAAGGACAAAATCAGCCTGGAATGCACCGAAGCTCTCGGATAATAAGAACTGGACAAGCACACATACTACGTAATGATATATATATATATATATCATAAATCCGCCATAACCACAATCCTCTCTAAAAAGAGGGTAGTACAGTACTCTCTCTGTCCCACAAAGAGTGCATTTTTCGGATTTTTAAGACAGATTAGTGTGCAAAGTAAATGACCAATGTGACCCTCATTACTCCATACACAAGCATGCTGATGCTTCGGTTTCTACAAGCACTTAAATGAGCATGCATACACTTACAGCTGGGCTCTACGGACTAAAAATGCACTCTTTGTGAGACAAAATTTGAACACTAGAAATGCACTCTTTGTGGGACAGAGGGAGTACGTACCCATGAGAAGAAGCGCATAACTTGACAGACACATCAAACCAAACCCAAATCGAAAATCTCTCAAATCCTCAGACGAAACCGAGCCGTGAAACCCGCAGATCCATGCACCCAAGCAATGCCTTCTCCGTGACACTACCACCACTACGCTACTACTCAAACTAGATTCATACTACTACCACTGCTGCTGCTAGCTGGATCTGAAGGGAGACATATATTATTATATCGGGAGACGCGCGCGCATCTCAGTGGCGGAGGAAGGCGAGGAGGAGCCCGGCGAGGCAGCACACGGAGAGCGGCACCGAGACGGCCGCGGCGACCGCGCCGGATGTCGGGGCGGGGGCCGGCGCCTCGGCGGCGGCGGAGACGGTGGCGAGCGCGGCCACGGCCACGGCTACGAAGGCGGCGATCACGACGGCGGGGACCCTGGCCATTGCTCCGGACTGATTCGGGGAGGAAGATGTGGGTAGCTAGGGTTTCGGGAGTTGGGAGGATTGGAGGCGGCGAGGAATGGAGTCTGGGAGGCGAGGAGCGCGGGGCCCTTTTATAGGGGAAGCCCGGAAGGGAAAGGTAGGTAATTAACAGCCTGGCTTGACCTGTATGGTAGTACATCGAAAATTGCGTTCTTAATTCCGGGTTTGCTGGGGATTTGGGGGGAGGTGATTAATTAGGGGTTTGATGGAGTTTGCTATGATATCCGTGGGGCCCACAATTGACAGCGTATCGGTTGGGGCGGCAAAGGGTTCGGTGCTGAAAAAAGGATGGGCGCTGCGTGGCGCGCCTGCTGCTGCTGCTCGTTCTCTTCCTTTGGATAAAGCGCGGCGCACCCTCTCGCGTGAACGAAAGATAATTTTGCATATTTTTTTGAGAAAAATAGATTTAGACGTATATTTAGAATTTTTGTAGGCTTGCGAAACCTTAAAGATCACGTTAGGGGAAAAAGTATGCGGCGTACGTCGCGTGCGTGAACGGAAAATGAATTTTGCGTTTTTTTCGGAGGGAAAAAATTTTTCCCGAGGAAAAATAGATCTAGGCGTATTTTTAAATGTGCACTCCGCGCGCGTGAACGAAAAGTAACTCTTCGGTTATTTTTTCGGAGAAAAAGTAGACCCAGACGTATTTTCTAAATTTTTGGAGGCTGGAGAAACCTTAGAGACCGAGCCGAAAAAAAAATTACACATCTTTCTGATGACGAAAATATTTTTTCCGGAGAAAACAGAGAAAGGACCTTGACGTAAAAACCGGGAACGGGAACCTGATTGTTATACTTTTGAACATGATCGCTATCTCGAAAAATGAGAAAAGAACTCGCTCGTGATTCTTATTTAATGGGAGGCTCTTTTCATAAAGTAACGAACGAGGGACCTAAACGCAATCTGAGAAAAAAAATTCTCTCACAAAAAATCGCAAAGGAACTCTGCGCAAGTTAGAAGGACCTGTCCGTGATTTAAAGAATTGAAGGTTTTTTGTGCAAATAGCGGAGAGAGAATGGGGTGGGACACGTGAGCATGGTGGCCTTCTAGGGACTATTCCGAAAGTGTTTTATTGAGTATATATGAGCTGTGATGCGTGATCTTGAAGAGCTGGATATGTGATGTGAATTCTGATGGAATTAGATCAATTCTAGATAAATTTGAGGGATGTTTCGTACGTAGTTTGAGAGCTTGTTTCGAACATGGCAAATAAAAAACATATGGAATTAAGTATCATTTGTCTTAAAAGAAGGTTGCCGGCTTTTCTATATGTGCTGATATCACGGTTAAACCGTATCTCAGATAATAAGTAGATTTTATATTTGTCACAGAGGCAAAGGAAAATTTCTCAACATATTTGAGCTAATGATTTTTTTTTTTTTTTGCTTAGATTGAATATTGTAGATTCCATTAACCTAATGTTTTTACCTACAAGTACCTTATAGAAAGGGATCGTTCTAAACGGATCACAAGGGCCTTTTATGTAGCCTTTCTTTATTCAGAACGGCCGGTGTACGAAAATCTTAAACATTTTTGTTTGTCCTCCATGTCAGTATTACAGACGGACTAGCTGCCATTCCACGTATGTGGATGATGGGTCGATGAAGAATTGGAGTGTATATGTGTGTGTCTATGTATGTATGTATGTATGTATATATATATATATATATATATATATTTGTAAATCTAGGCTCTTCACATATATATTTATAATTTTTGTTTTCTTCCCTATTACGAAAGGCGCAGCAGGTGGCACCTGTCTCCTGTCGGGTCCGAGGAGCACAGAAGCTGGCTGACACACCGGAGCTTGGCCGACGTGGGAGCAGATTGGTCCACCGTGGTAGGGTGGCTTCCATGCTACCCGAGTGTGACATCGAGCTCCTGCCGTGCTCGCCTAAGCACTCCAATACTAGTTTGCTTTACTACGTAGGTGACCAGCTTCCATGCTCCTTAGGCGCAGCAGGGACAGGCATGCACATGGTGCTAGGTTGGCAAAAAACGAGATACAAGGGCTAGATAAGCAATGCCTTCCCACATTGAGAGCATGTACAATGATACAATGCTAGCCGTCTATAAGCTTTACTAAGTATTATTTTTATTGACATAGGGGAGATGGGAGAAGAGAGTGTTGTTGTCTCCTCGTGAAGATAAAAGCTAAACCAATTAATTGAGGGCATGTAGACAGCACGGAGCATCATTACTAAGCTATTGTCTATACCAAACACTTTCAATGTCATAATTAAAAAATTGTAGGGTTCATAGATAAAAAAACCATGTAGTGGTCTACCCATGTTTGTGATGAGTATTTGACTGTATTTGAGCTTGTGGCGCTCAGGTTTGAGTTTGATTTGGTTTTGAACAATTTGAGTTCAGGGCGGTAATACTGGCTTTTGTGAAGTGGTAGTTATTTTTCAATATGAAATATTTGATACTACTGTTGTTTAATATTTTGTTGAGCAATGCTACATGATGGTTTGCTTATTTGTGATGATTGCAGAACATGGGGCTAGGTTATAGTGAGGCGGAGGAGACCGGGACTAGGCTAGGAGTGCTAAAGTCTAGACGGTCAGGCGGTGCTGAAGATGACTGAGACCGGAAGTTGCTGCGAACTGGAAGGACAAGTGAATGGTTGGGATGCCAACTTGAGCCCTACTCAAGCGAAAGGGGATCGTTGGATAGCAGATTCACAGATAGAGTAGCGGTTAAGTTAAGTGTGCTTTGAGAAGTGTGCAAAGCCTGTTATGTTTGTGTGTTTCAGGTTAGCCTAAGTATGAATGAGTAAATCAATCCTAGCCCCTAATGAGTTTTCTTATGGATAAAGGAAGTCATCCAATGGTGGAGATTGTACTGGTGAGGCTATAAATAGAGGGGTGGGGGTAATCCCCTACCATCATCAAGTCTTAGAGAAGGATTTTTGGTTTTCTTATGCTCTTGTGTGCTTTGCCCACCAAGAAGTGTGGCTTTGTAACCATTCATCTCTAAGAAATATAAGATTCAAGTTTATCTATATTCTAAAATTTATTTATTTCTTGCATTTTCGCTTGGTTCTTTGATGCAACTTGGGTTTTGCTTCCCCTTCTTCTACTTGTTGTAGTTCTATTGCATCTAGGATGCAAAGAGGTGGAAGAAGTCATCTAGAACATGTCCCAACCTAGCAAAGAACTCATTGTTACTCAAGTTGCATTTGGAACATCATGTTCTTAAGTTGAAATCGTTGCTTTTGGTAGAACTTGAACCATTTACATGAAAAGTTGAGACCTTTGGCTTCTCCTTGTAATTACTTATGGAATCATTGTCCTAAGGTCATTTTCTAGTCATGGTTCAAGTTTCATCAAGTTTGGTTGGATAGATCAAAAGTTATTAAGGTATCTTTGAGATGAAGTTTATGAAATCTCTGTTTTTGTGCAGCATAGATGTTGAGATAGATAGGTCACTCATTTGATATTTTTTTATATTCCATTTGGAATCATGACCCTGAGGACCTTATCTTGATATTTTCAAATTTCATACATTTTGGTTGAGTATATCAAAAGTTATTGAGGTTTCTTTGTGATCAAGTTTCTGAAACATCTATTTAGAGAAGCATCGATGTTGAGTTAGATATGTCTCATTTGGGATTTGTTTTGAGATTCCCTTTGTAATCATGACCTTAAGGATCTTATCTTGCTGTGTTTAAAATTTATCAATTTTGAATGAGTAGAAATAAAGTTATTAATGTTTCTTGTGTTGGAAATATGCCCTAGAGGCAATCATAGAGATGGTGATATTTTCTTATGTTCATGATTAATTGTCTTGTTCCTTGAATAATCTCATCATTATTAATTAGCATGTATGTGACTTGCTAGTGAAACTCTATAATGATTATGTGATGATTATTCTAAAGTGATCTCTAGTCGATAATCATATAAGGACACATATGAATAGACTAGCACATGTATTGGTTGATGACCATGTTTTGTGTGTCATAGATATAGACATATCAAACCAATAACATGGACACATGTTAGAGAACATAGGGTTGGATCGACCCATCCTGAGACACTGCGAGAAAGTTGTATTCCTCTTGTCATCAGTTGATCTCAGAATAATGTGTATGCTACATCCTTAGACCTGAGATTGACGCATGTTCTTGAGATACGTAATGACTTACTTAGGGGTTGCCAAACACTACTCTGTAACTGGGTAGTTATAAAGGTAGTTTTCAGGTTTGTCATGAAGCATGCTGCAAGATGTGGTCGGTCAAGATGGGATTTGCCCCTCCATACAACAGGAGAGATATCTCTAGGCCTTTCGAGTGATCGGATTCCAGAAATGCATAGTCATGCTACATGCGATTAAGAGTTAACCGTGCTTAGGGATTCCGAGTAACAAGATCGAGAAAGAGTGGTCGGAGCTAACCAAACAAGGATGACATGTACTCGCCTTGAGCTTGATCGATATCGTGATGCAAAGGGAAATGCATATAACTAAACATTATTAAGGTTTGCCCAATATGATCTTTACGTATACTTGGCAGTCGGCACATTTTACTAGGGACCGCTACCGATTATTGGTCGAGTAGGAGTACTTGGGCCATGTCCAAGTACACGTGAACCTATGGGGTCACACGCTTAAGGGGTTGAAACGAAACTCTGATGGTGATCAGAGTTGGAAAAGAATTCGGATGGTGATCTTAGTTCGTATGAGTTTAGAGTTTGTAATGGGCCTCTAATGTAGAGCCCATTATGGGACATCTATATAAAGGGAGGGGTGGTGGCTAATAAGGGTGACGAAGATAATTGTGTTAGATACATTAGGAATTCGGAACTCTTGAAATCTTAGCCACCGCTCTCCCTTCTCATATAATCCGCACGGCCGGAACTAGCATTCCGACGTGTAGTGTTCCTCCCTGTACGTGTGGATACCTTGGAGGAGGTTCTACAAGGCTTCAACTCTAGGACGGTCTGAAATCTGAGTCCGCCACGAAAGGTTCGTGAAGGAGGCGCAAGTCTACATTGTCTGGTTGGCAGACTGGTCGGGGTTGATTTGATCTGGTCGACAGACTAGTCGGTGGTGTTATTTTATGGTTAGGAAGCTAGTCGGAGCTTATTTGACCCAGTTGGCGAACTGGTCGGATCTGGTCGGCAAGGGACGTGCTACATTGAATCTACTTTCGCTACGGGTCTGCACTGTAAAACCCCAGCACCCCACGTGCCCTGAATGTTACACTAACAAGCGACACAAAACATAAAGATATAAGAGAAACCACAAATCAACCTAAACATGCTATTATGTTGCCGAACTAATAGAAATTTTGGCAGCACTTTCCCTAAAAAAACTTGGAGATCCACTCAACAGGCAAAGAGATCACAAAAAGCATAATAGCAACGATATCACATGTCATGGAATCAACCAACCATCACAACCATTTCGGCATAAACAACTACACTAAACAATCAAAAGATAATTACGATGCATCATAAAAAGAACTACCAACATAAACATCACATGATCATAACAAGAATAGCTTAACCACAAGCGTACTACTTCAAAGATCCAACACTAATTATCATCAAGATACATTCTTCCAATCTACGGATTTAATGTGTACTGAAGTGAGTGAAGGTGAACTAAGTCCCAACCTGGCGAGTCGTCCTCAAAGTACCTAAAACATTAAAAAAAAACAAGCGTGAGTTCAAAACTTACCAAAGTGCATCAAATCAACAAAAAGATCAAATTCTTACATGACTCAGCCAATACATAAAATAATTATATCACTACCATTTACTTCATTGCTTCTTTCACACACGTACCTCATTCAACCTCCTTTGGATGAGTCCACGGCTCTATCCCAACTCCTTACATTACCATTTAACACACAAAACTCATCTTTAGCGATGCAATGCGGCATGAATGCTCTTTTCGATGCACGTACCGGTACTACCGAGTGCACATCCGTCGGCGTGCACCCTCACATCCCTTCCATCCAGTGGAAGGTGCCTACTCTTACTGTCTCGCTCCCATTCACCTCGATGAATGGGACTACGAGGCAGGACTTTCGTGTTCACTACGTGTGAACATAGAGGCCCGCATCAGAATGGGTTGCCTCTTCCATTATGAATGCACAAATGCAATTAACACAATTAATTGCAAACTACATTCATTTCTAACATTATTACATAGTCATAACCAAATGCATAAACATAGCCAATTCTCACTGTCAACGTTTTTGGCCAGCAGGATATCTCCCGGATGGAGAAATTTGGTTCGGTAGGGGGTGCTTTCACGGCGGGACACCCGGTGGTGCTCTCTCGGGGGATCCCGGCGGTCGACAGACTGAGGAACACACAGCACCAAGAGGGCGAGAAGGAAGAGCACGCCGATGTACTCAGGTTCGGGCCCCCAGTGTGGGTAACAACCCTACGTCCTGCTAGATCATTATTGATGTATCTTGGAGTGGTTACAAGGCTCCTCTCTCTTGGAAAGAAGGAGAACTCGATCCCTTATCTGCCGTCCCCTCTCTCCCATGCACCAGAGCTCCCTTATATAGATGGGGCTGGCTCGGGCAGGTGAGAAGGTGGCGTCACACTGATCTATGACTCATTTATTACACCCATCACTTCAGTCTTGTCCCCCCAAGCCTCATTCTCTGTGCCGTCGAGTGGTTCCGCCCGGTCCGCCCAGGATATGTCTTGACTGCGACGGGTTAGGTGTGAGGCGTCAGAGGGACAGGTAGTCATCGTAATCAATGGTTCTGACACAGTGTGTCAGAGGGAGGAGGCTTTGGGGCGAAGCCTCCTTCTCATCCCTTTGGTCACCCACATGGCCTGGCCACCCGGCGAGTGGGGCCTGATCACCCAGTCACCACGTGGGCCGACGCCCGGCGAGAGGGGCCTAGTCGCCCGCCTACTCGCCAGGCTGCCACATGGCCCGACGCCTAGCGAGAGGGGCCTGGTCGCCCGCCTGCTCGCCAGGCCGCGACATTGGCCGACGCTCGGCGAGGGGGGCCTGGTCACCCGCCTGGTCGCCTGGTCATCTTGCTCGTCCACGACGGAGAGGGTACCCTGGCATAAAGTACGCCGACAGTAGCCCCTGGGTCAGTCCCGGAACGCGTGCCAGTTGCTTTTTAGACCTCATTTAATACTAGCACGTTCTTGGATGGACCCACCTCTTCAGGGTACTTCAACAGCCTCGATCCTCCCGACTTCCGCAGTTTCTTCTCGGGACCGGAAACATCGTGTCCTTTCGCCATCTTCATGAACTGTTGGTGTGAAGGATATATATATACATACACACATTCACGACCAGCGGTTCACACTCCTTCAAATTCCCGCGCACACTGCTTCTTGCCTTTTCAACTCTCCCGCTCAGAGACCTTGCTTCCGCTTCAATGGTGCAATCCTTTCCATCCTCCACGGTCAACGCGGAGAGGGCGGGATCGCTCTCCAAGATCGCGCCCAAGGGTTCCCTGCTCTTTCGCCATGGAACCCTCGTGCCGCGATGTGAACCCAGGGAGATCATCGTCCTCACCTGGGCAGTGCTGGCGGGCCTGGTGCCGCCCTTCTCCGAGTTCTTTCTTACCATCCTCCACTTCTACGAGATCAGCCACTTTCATCTCACCCCCAATTCTGTCGTCACCCTTCCCATCTTCGCACACCTCTGTGAGATGTTCCTGGGGGTGATGCCCAATCTTCCTCTCTTCCGGCACTTCTACACTCTCCGCGGCCTTATCGATAGTGGGGCCATGGGGAGTTGCCACTTTCGCCTCTGCGACGGGTTGGCCCCCAGCTACATTCCCTTCCAGGCGAAGTCCAATTGGAAGTCGTGGAGGAGTGACTGGCTGTACACCATTGAAAACAGCGGAGTCGACGCCCTCGCGATGCCTTCTACAACGGAGGAAGCCCGCGGGAATTGGGGCTCACTCGTCAAGGAGACGGCGGAGCTCCAAGCAATGGTGACCCGCATCAATCACCTGCGGGATGCCGGGCTAACCGGGGCACTGGTAGTTCGGGACTTTGTGGCCCGGAGGATCAACCCCCTTCGTCGTCGTGCTCGTCCGGCATGGCAGTACACGGGTGAGGACGACATGACTCGCACGCACCCAAGCCGTAAGTTTCTATTCTTCTCATGGGTACATATTCTTTCGCGTGGTCGCCATCAATCCAATTAATCTTGTCTTCATTTTTTTCGCCAGGTGCAGGGAACTTGGACGGCCCCGTCATTTCCAAATGGCTGGCCGGACTGCTCCCGCCAGTGCAGAGCAGCCTGGATTTCCCCGACAGGGCCCAACCGCTCTGCGATCTGGAGTCCGCGAAATGCCTCCGGATCGTGAGGCTCTTCCCCGCCATGGACTCCATCAGCCTGTCGGTGCTGCCGGCCTGTGGTCCCTTAGTGATCAGGGACCCGACCCCGGCAGACGATCGGAGCGCAGGCAAGTGGCCTGTCTCTCCGGATGCCCCGCGTGCAGACCCCAAGAGGCCTCGCATCGGGGACCAGACTCCTATCGCCGCTGACTTCGCCACGACCACAAGCATGTCTAGAGCGACGAGATCTTCATCTCGGGCGGCAGCGTTCGCCGTCCCAGATCCGATGTCGGTTCAACTGATGCCAACTCCTTTGGCGCTGACCTCATCGGCGCTGACTCCCCCGGCACCGAGGCTCGTTGCCGCCGCCCACCAGGGTGGGCTCACCCTTCCAGCGGCCTCCTTCACCTTCCGGTCACCTCCGAGGGTGGCCCCCCAAGGCACTCCGGCCCAGCGGATGCTCGCTGCGCTAACTAACGCCATGAGGACTTCTGCCCAGGGGCCACCCGGTGCCTCCGAAGCAGCCCCGACGGACATCGTCAGTGCCGGTGCTGCTTCCCACCCCTCCTCGATCGTCCTCACCCCTTCAACCTCCAGCCTGGCTGCGCTGCTCACTGAACTTGGCGAGGCGCACGCGTCCTCGGGTGCCCTCCTCACGGCGGCCATCCAGCGTGAAGCGCAAATGTCGCAGTAGATGATGGCACTGTGCGAGGAGCTGACGCAGGAGAGGGAGAAGGGGGTGGCGTTGCTAGCCCAGGAGAGGGCGACTGGGGTGGCCCTGCTCGCCCGGGCGCAAGAGGCCGAGGCGGCGCAGGAGCTGGAGCGGAACGAGCTGCGCCGCACGCTGCACAACCTCACCGTCATGCTCTGGCCAGCTTTCCAGCGTATGGTGATGTGCCTAGGTCCGCTGGGGTGGTCCTTCACGATCCACTTGAGTCCATAGCCCTGCAGTATGCCCACGACGTTTCCCGGGTTGCTGAGGCCCTCAGCGGTTTGCCGGCCGCCTTGGCCGCTCGCTCCGCCCAAGAAGGGCAGGAAGTCGCGGTCGCCACGGCGATGTTCGTGCTGGCGTGCTGCATGCGCCAGCCGCGACGCCTCCTTCGACCCAATGGCCATCGTGGTCGGCATCGAGGGGGACGAGGCCTAGGCGCAGGCGTGCGTGCGCGAGGTAGCGGAGCACGTGGCCGGGCTGACGGAGGTGACAGACCCAGAGCTTGACGCCGCGCTGGTGGAGGAGGAAGCCGAGGACACCGCCGGTCGTATTGAAGTTGCCAGCGACGAGTGACCGCCCGGGCAGTTGCCTTTGTTTCCTCCATTTCTTCTTTTATTTGCTTTGCCTTTCTGTATGCAAGAACCATTTCGGTTGTCAAATGAAGTTAGTCTCTTTGGGCTTTACCTGGATGCTTGTTTGACTATATTTGTTTGTGTTTGCTTGATCGAACCATCGGTCGATCAGCCCCCAGGCTTGCCGCGAGGCGCGATCCCGATCATTTACATTAGTCCAGTGCTTCGGCACTTCATCTATAGCCACTGCAAACACAAGTAGTCATTATGCAGGGCATGTGGGAAAATAGACCGAAAGGAATACGAGTCCCCGCGAGGGGCTGTCATGGTCCCTTTCTTTTTAGAACTTAAGCCCTTGTGATTTTTCTTGGAACTAGCCCGCGGCATTGCGTGTCAAGGTAGCTGGTTCCCAGGAGTGGTATTGGGCCTACGGTGTTCGCGGTGACATCCCGTGTTGTGCTAGCCGCATTGAACCACCGTGCCGTACTCGCGCCCCTGCCCGACGCGAACGCCGGGTCTTACCGCTTATCAACAAGGAGCTGCCAAACTGGTGGTACCGATGACACCCACGCCAAAATGCTACCCACCAGGGCACAAGTAGGGGACACAGAAAGGACAAAGCAAAAGCCTCTAAGGCAAAACAACTTCCCTGCCTGCCAGCAGTCGTGCCCCGTCAGCTGGGGGAACTGAGCAATAGCTCGGACGAAAGGACGGCTTCCGCCCCTTAGTCCAACAAGAGGGTGCGAAACCCATCAAACCCCGAGAAACCTCTATGGTTGCCACCGCCATCGAATCAGACATTCGGCTGCCGTGATCGGGGCAAACCACCAGGTATTTACAGTTCTTTTAGGGGTAGAATCTTCGCAACTTCTCTAGATTTTGGGAGTTTGCCAGCTCTTGACCGTCCTCAGTGACCAACTGAACCGCCCCGGTTCGAGAGACTGAGACCACCTTAAAGGGGCCGTCCCACCAGGGAGACAGTTTGTTGCTACAGATATGCATCTGAATTCTGTGCAAGACCAGGTCACCCACTGCCAGTGTTCTCTGCTGGACCTAGGTGGCGTGGTATCATCTGAGACTCTGTTGGTATCGAGCTGCACGCAAGGCTGCCCAATCGCGAACCTCCTCTAGAAGATTGACTTCTTCTTTGCGGTGGTCTTCCTGTCCTTCCTCACTGAACATTGAAACACGTGGGGAGCTGAGCGATAGCTCGGACGGAAGGACAGCTTCTGCCCTGTAGACCAGGAAGAAGGGTGTTTCTCCAGTCGCCCGATTTTGTGTGGTTCGAAGCGACCACAGCACCGCCGGGAGTTCTTCCGTCCACCGCGCCCCCCGCTTATGGAGCCGATCAAATACTCTGGTCTTGAGGCCCCTCAACACCAGCGTGTTGGCACGCTCCGCCTGGCCATTACTACTCGGATGGGCCACCGAAGCAAAGCATACCTTGGTGCCCATCTCATCACAAAACTCCAGGAATGCTGCGCTAGGGAATTGAGTGCCGTTGTCCGTGATGATGCGATTGGTGACTCCAAAGCGGGTGAAGATTCCATGCATGAACTTGACAGCAGCGGCTACCGTGATGGCGCGCACTGCGTCGGCTTCAACCTACTTGGTAAACTTGTCGACGGTGATGAACAGATGGGTGAAGCCCCCTGTGGCCCGCGGGAACGGGCCTAGGATATCCAGCCCCCAGACTGCGAATGACCAAGAGAGCGAGATGGTTTGCAGGGTCTGGGCCAGTCGGTGGATCTGCTTGGCATAAAACTGGCACCCCTCACATCTCTTCACCAGCTCGCAGGCATCCTGGAGGGCAGTAGGCCAATAAAATCCTTGACAGAACACTTTGCCGACTAACGTCCGACCGGACATATGGCTCTCGCACATGCCACCATGGATATCAAGAACAAATTGCTCCCCTCTTCCCGAGTGATGCACTTCAGAATAATTCCGTTTCTACTCTGGCGATATAGGTCCCCACCTACCAGAGTATAGCACTTGGCCTTTCGTGCAATTTTCTCGGCCGAGGCATCATCGTCGGGGATCACTTGGTCCCGCTGGAAGGCATGGATCGAATCCATCCACTAACTTTCCAGGCCAAGTGCGGCGATTATGGGGTGATCGCCCGGGTACTCCGCTTGGCCAAGCGTTTCCCACGGCACCACACCAGCGGCGCCGGTGTCCTCCCTCCTGGAATAGGGGGCTGAGGCTAGCACGCTGTCCTCCCCTCCAGAATTGGGGGCTGGGACAGTCACACCGCTCTTCCCGCTTGAATCGGAGGCCGAGACGCCCACACCGTCGTCCCCTCCATGCTCAGGGGCTGCGACGGACGATCGCGATAGCCTTTCTTCAAAGACCCCGACCGAGACAACATATCTTGATGACGCGAGCTGCGAAAGCTCGTCCACCATATGGTTGTCGCGTCGGGGGATATGGGTATATCCCAGTCCTTTGAAGCGGCATTCCATTCTTCTGACCTCCGCCAAGTACGCGGCCATGGTGGGGTCAAAACATTGGAACTCCTTTTGCGCCTGATTGATGACCAGCAGGGAGTCGCCTTTCACTTGGAGGCGCCAAATGCCTAACGCCGAGGCGGCGCTCAACCCTGCCAGCAGGCCTTCGTATTTGGCGATGTTGTTGGTGGCCCTAAAGTCTAGGGCGACCACGTATTGGAGGAGGTCACCAGTCGGGGAGACCAGGACAACTCCAGCCCCCGTGCCTTCAAGCCTGAAGGAGCCGTCGAAGAATAAAGTCCAAGGAGAAGGCGCGGGTATTCCTTCAGCTTCAGGAGCGGCGGGAGTCCATTCGGCAACAAACTCCTCCAACTTCTAGCTTTTAATGGCGGTGCAAGGTACAAACTTGAGGCAGAATTCCCCCAGCTCCACCGAACACTTGGCGACACAGCCTTTAGATTCTCGGTTGTGGAGGATTTCTCGCAGAGGGTAGGCCGTGACCATCGTGATCTCTCGTCCCTGGAAGTGGTGCCGCAGCTTCCTGGACGCCACCAGGACAACGTACAACATCTTCTGTGCTTGCGGGTACCTGGTCTCCACCTCGTGCAGCACATTGCTGATGTAGTAGACCGATTTCTAGACACCCTCCCTCTCTGCCACTAGTACTGCGCTCACTACCGTGGGGGTAGCGGCGATGTACAGGAACAACAGATCGCCGGGCCTGGGGCAACTAGTACCGGTAGGGAAGAGATGTACCGCTTCAAGTCTTCGAACGCTCGCTGGGCCTCTTCAGTCCACTCGAAATGGTTGGTCTTCTTCAGCAGCTTGAATAGGGGCAGGCTTCTTTCTCCCAACCGAGTGATAAATCGCCCGAGGGACGCCAGGCGACCCATGAGGCACTGTACCTGCTTGAGTCAACCTAGCGGCTTCATGTACTCGATGGCCGTTATCTTGTCAGGATTGGCTTCAATGCCCCGACTGGACACGAGGAACCTCAGTAGCTTCCTGGAGGGCACGCTGAACTCACACTTCTCGGGGTTGAGCTTCAAACAGACCTTCTGGAGGTTAGCGAAGGTTTCTCCCAGGTCTTCGATGATTTCTTCACTCTTCTTGACCTTTACAACCAAGTTGTCTATGTACACCTCCAGATTTCGCCCTATCTGTGGACGGAAAGAAATATGCATGGCGCGTTGATAAGTAGAACCAGCATTCTTTAACCCAAAAACTATTCTGATATATCAATAAACACCCATGGGGGTTACAAAAGCGGGGGTTTTTTCGTCTTCCGTCGCCATGCTAATCTGGTGGTACCCGGAGTACGCGTCCAGAAAGCACAGTAGCTCGCATCCTGCCGTCGAGTCGATGATGAGATCGACGCGCGGTAGGGGGTAAGGATCCTTCGGGTAGGCCTTGTTGATGTCGGTGAAGTCGACGCACATCCGCCACTTCCCATTGGATTTCTTGACAAGCACAGGGTTGGCAAGCCACTCGGGGTGAGAGACTTCCCTGATAATCCCTGCATGCAGCAGCTTCTCTACCTCCTGTCGAATGTCATCTTGTCACTCTAGGGCCTATCTCCGGACCTTTTGTCAGACTGGGCGCACTCCTGAGAGCATTGCCAATCTGTGCTCGATCACCTCCCTAGGGACCCCAGTCATATCGGACGGTTGCCAGGTAAACACGTCAGAGTTAGACCAGAGGAAGGTGATGAGCACGTATTCCTATTTGGCGCTGAGGTTGGCACCAATGGAGATGGTCTTCTCGGGCTCGCCCTCACTCAAGGAGACCACCTTAACCTCGCCGGCCGAGCCGGACGAGGCACGAGTCTTCGCCAGAGGGGCTCCCGGACAGGCGGCATCAGCCTGCATGCTAAAGGTGGTGCTGGCCAGGTCCAATGCGTGCTTGTGGCAACGCAAGGCTTCTGGCCTGTCCACCTAGATCACTATGGGGCTACCGGGCCCTACCACCATGAACTTGGCTAACACCGGTCGGCCAAGCAGGACGTTGTACGGGAGGTCAAAATTGGTGACTTCGAAATTCACCATCTCTGTACGGTAGTTGCTTTCCTCCCTGATGGTGATGGGGAGGCGCACCTAGCCCAGGGGCATCGAGCCAGCCCCTAGGGCGATTCCATAAAAGGGCAGGGCCGGGCGCAACTCCTGTCGTGAAATCTGAAGCGCCCGGAACGCCTTGGAGGACAGGAGGTTTATGGAGCTCCCTCCGTCCACTAGCACCCACCCGAGCTTCACATTTGGATCGTGGGCGAAACCACGATCGGAAGATGACCTAGGCCTGCAGTGCTCTCAGGGTGGTCGGCCCGACTGAAGGTGATCGGCTCCTCCGACCACTTCAGCATCTGACTCGTCCCTGTGCTCGACACCGTGTCACATACCTCCCTCCTCAGATGTTTGTACATTGTGTTGGAGGGGTAGCTGGCTGAGCCACCATGAATGTATGCCATGATGTGATCTGTCTGCTGGAAAGCCAGCGGAGCAGGGTCTTCGTCCTGGTCGTCATCATGGGGGCGGCGCTCCTTAAACAGCTGCTCCACCATCCTGCTCACAACTTGGCAGCTGGACAGGTCGTGGGTGTTGGTCCTGTGGATCGAGTAGAAGGGCCTGCCCTCCTTCTCGCGGCCATCATTCCTCCATTCCCGGCGATCATCTCGCTGGTCATGGTGGTAGTGCCCTCGCGTCCTGGTATCCCTTCGCTCGCATTCAGTGGCCAAGACCCGCCTGGTCTCACCTGCCTCGCACCTCCTCACCTTCTTGTTCGAAGGGCCGAGACCCCTCGAAGTCTCAGCCTCATCTTTGTTGCGGCCACCCGTAGATCCGGACACCGGCCCCCGAGCTTCCGCCGCCCGCGTGCACTTGGCGCCAAGGAGAAAAGCTCGGACGTAGTGGTGACAACGTGGGTAGCCATCTTTTCCCGCATCTTGTGGTCCCAAATGCCTCTCCGAAAGGTGATGACGACCGACTACTCGAAGATCCGAGGGATCGTATTGCGACAATGGCTGAATCACCAAATAAAGTCATGCAACGATTCCCCTCTCCCCTGCTCGAGGGCATGGAGATCGTCCTCCATGCCCAGCTGCGTGTATGCACCTTGAAAGTTGGCGACGAAGAGGCCGCACAACCCCTCCCACGAGTGCACCGACCCTCATGGGAGGTTCAACAGCCAGGACCGGGCAGACCCCGTCAAGGCCGTTGGGAAATAGTTGGCCATGGACTTTTCGGATCCGCCAGCGGCCCACATCACCGTGGTGTAGATCTGCAAGAATTCCTCCGGGTTGGTGGTGCCGTCGTACTTCTCGATGGATGTCGAGCGAAACCTTTCGGGCCACGCCACACGGCGCAGCCTTTGGGAAAATGCTTAGCACCCGACGCCGTAGGGGGAGTCATGCCGTCCACCTGAACCCTGGCCCAGAGACAGTGTCGGGGAGCACGGATCTCGACTCCCCAAAGAATAGGAGGAGTGGATGTCCTCCCACCTCCGAAGGTGAGATTCATGGGAGGAGCTTTCATCCCTAGGAGCCGTCCGCTTATCGCGGCCTTGCCCTTGGGTGCGACGGCGTTGCAGATGATCACGCAAATCATCGCCACGCCGCCGGCGATGCTCCTCTAGATGAACCCTTAGGTCCTCGCGGGCTCCCCGTGGAGCCGGGACCCGAGTCTTGTATGCCCTTTCCTTTGCTCTAGCCCTCCTGGCCAGAGCGCTTCCCACTCGGGGGGCCGGAGGCTTGGGTGCGGTCAAAGCACGCCGTTTATCGAGGGGTACCGATGGTACTCGACCGGGCGGGCATCCCCACACGGAGCTGGGCCGCGTCCGCAAGTCCAGTGATATCCCGAAGCCACGGCGCTGCTAGGGTGTCTCCCGCGAGTTCCACCGGAGGGTGGTCCAGGAGGAGACGGACTGCATGCAGGTTCTGGGCCGGGGTGGTCGCCTCCATGGCCAGCCGCCGCCAAACCGGATGTCCTGCCACCGCCAGGGAGGCACCATCACCTCCCTGCTAGGGCGGCATGAGACGATCTCCTATCCGGCGAGAGTGCTGGGATGTGCCCTGAGCACTGCTATCCTTCGCCGCCTCTTGGTGCTGTGAGTGCGAACCCGCCATCACTATATGCGCGGTCCTTCTCGACGGGAGACTGAGATCAGTCGGAGAGATGTCCGGGTGAGCTAACCGCTAGCCCCCTACCTGGCGCGCCCTTGTTGGCGTTTTCTGCTGGTAGGATATCTCCCGGACTGAGAAATTTGGTTCGGTAGGGGGTGCTTTCGCGGCGGGACACCTGGTGGTGCTCTCTCAGGGGATCCCGGCGGTCGACAGACCGAGGAACACACACCACCAAGAGGGCGAGAAGGAAGAGCGCGTCGATGTACCCAGGTTCGGGCCCCCGATGTGGGTAACAACCCTACATCCTGCTAGATCGTTATTGATGTATCTTGGAGTGGTTACCAGGCTCCTCTCTCTTGGAAAGAAGAGGAACTCGATCCCTTGTCCGCCGTCCCCTCTCTCCCATGCACCAGAGCTCCCTTATATAGACGTGGCTGGCTCAGGAAGGTGAGAAGGTGGCGTCACACTGATCTATGACTCATTTATTACACCCATCACTTCAGTCTTGTCTCCCAAGCCTCATTCTTTGTGCCGTCGAGTGGTTCTGCCCGGTCCGCCCAGGATATGTCTTGCCTGCGACGGGTTAGGTGTGAGGCATCAGAGGGATGGGTAGTTGTCGCAATCAATGGTTCTGACACATCGTGTCAGAGGGATGAGGCTCCCTAAAGCCTCCTTCTCATCCCTTTGGTCGCCCACATGGCCTGGTCGCCCGGCGAGTGGGGCCTGATCGCTCGGTCGCCACGTGGGTCGACGCTCGGCGAGATGGGCCTGGTCGCCCGCCTGCTCGTCAGCTCGCCACATGGGTCGACGCCCAGCGAGAGGGGCCTGGTCGCCCGCCTGCTCGCCAAGCCGCCATGTGGGCCGACGCCCAGCGAGATGGGCCTGATCGCCCACCTGCTCGCCAGGCCACCACGTGGGCCGACGCCCGGCGAGGGGGGCCTGATCGCCGCCTGCTCTCCTAGCCATCTTACTCGTCCACGACGGAGAGGGTACCCTGGCGTAAAGTACGCCGACACTCACATTCGTAAGTTACCATCCATACTAGTCTAATCAAATTCAAGAATATAGCATGGTAACACATCATATCATACGATTAAATCACAACAATAAGCTATCATATGGCCACCAGGCCGCATTCATCACAATACACTTGTACATTGACATACTCTTGCATGCATAAACATAGCATTTACGTCATCATAAACATGATCATGCGCACCAACACTGTAACAGCCCAAAATTTGTTGATAGCTAAATTGTGCATAACATGCTCATATCATTCATGTTAGTGGCAAAATCAACGCTCAATTAAAATTTTACAAGTAATGGGTCATTAATTTGAAGGGAGATTAATTTCATGAACCCTTAAAAATCATTTTTCCAACCACACCAACCTTCTTTTGCCCATAGCCTATGACTTGTGGGCCCTACTTGTAAGTGAGAGGGAGTGAACTGCACCTAACCCATTACTTTTCTCACTCACTTCGCCTTTACCCACTTACCTCACCAGTCTATGACATGTGGGTCCTAACTTGCCTAGGAACTTGTGGACTGCACACACCTAATCTGTATTTTCTTACTCTTTTCACTTCTACCCACTCCCCAAACTACCCAATGACATGTGGGACCTAGCCCCACATGTAAGCAATGATTGGGCAGCCATATATAAGGGTTCCTCCCCCTTGGTTTCTTCTCCCCATGCTCTCATTTGCTCATTCCAACTAGAATTTTTGCAAGGAGGGAGAGGGAGAGCAGGAACACACTCCCAAGCCTTCTCCATTCATCCCCCTCAAATCCATCCAAAACATGAATTTGAGCTTGTGCATGCTATACCATTAGATTCCTCTCATCCCAAGCTTCAAATCCATCCAAATGGATTTTTGATGCACCAAGTTTTGGGTGAGTTGCAACCAATTTTATCTTTTCCTTTGTTCTGAAATTTTGCTCTTTAAGACTCATTTCCTTTCCCCCTCTTGGCACTCCATCATCCATGTCGGATCGGGCCATGCATGTCGCATTGAAGCTGGAAGTGGAGGATTAGAAGCTGTTACAAGCACGAGCAAGCGAGGCCATCATCATCCGCACGAGCTAGGAGGAGACGAACTGCGCAACACCGACATTGCAACACCATCCTTCACCTCTTCACCAAATCGAACCTCCACCGAGTGCAAGAGCAATCCCGTAGTGGTAAGATTCTACCCTAGTGCATTCCTTTAAAGTGTAGGAGCCCATTGTACAATAGCTATTTTCAGACAGAAAAGCCAACCCGGATAGTCCGGACTTTCATTCAGATACTCCCGGGTTCATCAATGCAAAGTGAAAAGCTGAAGCTGAGAGACCTAACCCGGATACTTCAGGGTTTCAACCCGGATAGTCCGGATAACCCGGATACTCCGGGTTAGACATCACTAGAGAACCGAGAAGGTCTGCTCGGATACTCCGGACATCATTAGATAAAATGCTTCTAAGACTTGATCCTTTGACACGCAAGCCCCAAACTTCACAAACTTGATCCGTACTTCCAAAATTATAATTAGTACTATGCATCATGATGTATCTCATGCATGATTGCGCATATTCACGTGTTGTTTATTGTTTGGTTCTTAATTGGTGTTCTTTTGGAATTGGATTTTCTCGTTAGGTGCCGACGTTTCAGAGGACAACCCTGAGTATGATATCATCTTCGACGCCCTAGACGAGCAACAAGGCACTACTTATACCATGAACATCTTTGATCCCATTAATTTCAAATAATGTTTGACGTTATTTTGTCAATTGCATGCTTACTTCCAATTATACCTATGTTGGGTAGAATGACTAGCTGATGCCATGTTGAGGTGACATCCATTTGCCATGTTTCCTTTGTGATCCATTGTCGCCCTAGGTGGTTGGTTTAATTACTACATATGGATTCGTATGAATTTCTTAGCCATGCTTAGAACACCGTTAGAAAACGCGATAGATGGACTTATTCCATCGGTCGCAATGATCAAGAATGATTACGATGAGGTTGATTTGAATTGTGGATAATGAGTAGAAGGATTGGCTAAGGACCTTAAGGATTGAATCCTGGTGACGTCTCTTTGAGTAACTATCGTGCGAACCACACGCCATTTATGGGACCTGCTTAACCAAGTACTTATGTATGACTAGGGGTGTTTAAACCATATGCACCTCGGAATTCCTTGAACTCATTGGAGTGTCAAGGAAGGTCCGCCAGAATTCCTTGAACTTTGCGGAGTGTCAAGGAACGTCCTCAGAGTCCCTCTAACTTTGTGAGAGTTGGGGATATCTAACAACGGGTGTACTCCTTGGTCCACACACACGAAGCACTATGCACACGGGATCAAGGGTCACAGTCACCCGGGTGGTTTAGATGCACTACCATGCATACTGGAAAATGGTTTTGTCACGTTTACCTCGGCCGGCACATCAAAGGAATTGTAGTAATAGCTTGGCTTACGAGTGTGGCGTGTCGTGTGGGTAAAGTCATACCTCTGCAGAGTTTAAACTATTCGAATAGCCACATCCATGGTCCAGGATGATCCTTAAGTTGTCAGTCACTGGGCGAGTTTTAAGGACTTGGTAAGAATGGGATGGATGTGGAAAATGACACAAGTATTGGAGTACTCGTTTGTGTAGGTGAACACGAGTGTTGGACTCGTGGTTCGGAAAATGCTTGGAGGCATGAAATGAATATATGATGGTTATGTTTATGATGATGTTATACTATGTATTAGATTTTACAAATGTTTACCAAATGACAAATTTTAATCTATACATGTCTATGTTTTATTCCAAATGTTGCCTTATGCTAAAATTGCCACTTTACCTTCCTTTGTTGTAGCAACCACATGTAGCTAGAACTTCACATTTGCATTTATATTATTGTGCGAGTACACTCTTTGTACTCAATCGGATTGTCCACTTGCTACAGGTGAGGATGAGGTGCTGCCCGGAGGTTTTTACCGGGCAGACTTCAGCGACACTAACGTCTAGATGCGCGCTCTTGCCTCTAGTTGGTTGCCTGAGGGTTTGGGGCATACTATGCTGGACATTACCTTTTGTCGTTTTGTTATATTTCCTCTGCCTGATAATGTAATACTTTATGTATGTCGTCGTGAACCATGGTATCACTTTTGGTATGTATATAAACATTTATGTTTCCATTATTGTGTATGCGCTGTGATACAAACTGTTGTACATTATCGCGCGTGTTGGTGAACTGTCCTGGGACCAACACGGGCATATATGCGGGACGCCCGAGGTTCCCTTGATTTACTTGATTTGTATGGTGCAATTAAGTGAATCAATGGAGTCCCTGGGACGGGTCCCCACAAACACCATGGTATGAGGCATTTCAATTAGTTAGGACAATTAGAAAGCATTTATAAAGTAATCATGAATCACCCAAGCGTCAATCTATATGATACACTTGTCTTTTAACCTCACAAAGCGATGTGGCACGAGGTTGAAGCCATCTCCGAAGCCACACCTCCTAAAATAAACACCACGCATTTGTTTTCATACAATCTATAGCCAATAACAACAACAAACAACACTTTTTTACTCCCTACAACAAAATTTGCCCCAAACTCTGAATTTCATACAAACTAGTTTGGATAGCCCACTTCGGCAAAGTATAACTATTGCTATACAACTTCAAATTAAGCAAACGAAGACATTTTACGCATCTACACTGAAATTCCCATCTATCTCTAGGCAATTGCAAATTCCAACTCGGCCTCTAACTTGTCCTAAAACACTAAACAAAACTGAATCTGCTACTAGTCACAATTTGGACAGCAAAAGGTAAAACTTGCATAACTTTTTAATGGTTGAGCCAAAATTCAAGTTCTTGGACTCTAAATGAGTACAAGAGGATAACCTATAGTTACCACACAGCCATTTGTTCATCAACTCAATTTAAAGTCCCCAAACTGAAATCTGAAACTTAGACCAAACTCTGAACTTTCAGCATACTTCCAGTTCTAGACAGCAACTTCAACTCAACATAAATTTTTATTACTAACTCCAAATCAAAAAAAAAATTTCTAAATCTACGGGAAATTTTCCATATTTCTCTAGGCAACCAAAAATCTTAATTCGGCCTGTAGCTAAGTCTAATATGTAGTTGAACATTTCAGCCCACAGAATAATCTACTCAGGACCGCCTGCAGTAAAAAGCCCATAACTTTTAATTGGCTTAACGGAATTTTGTATTCTTGTGCTCAAATTAAAGGGGAAATGATTATATACAACATCTTCTACAGCCAAATACTCATGAGACTAATCTAAGTATCCCAAAACTGAGCTACAAAGTCAAGCAGAAAGCTGCTCGAAAAATCAGCAAAAGGTTTCCCTCCAAAAGAGCTAGTTTCCCTCCAAAATTTTCACATCTAGCAACCCTAGAACACTCCAGCAACCAGGAAACTAACTCTAGAATAGCAAGGAACTCAATATTGAAGAAGACCTCACCTCCAAAAATCCAAAAGAATGAAGGAGGTGGAGCTGCAGTGCTGCATCCAAGGGGGAGGGCGCCAAGAGGGGATCTTCACGGGGCAGCCATGGCCGGAGGGAGGGGGTGGCGCCCATGGATGTTGGTCTCCTTGCTGGTTTGGAGGAGCTAGAGGGAGGAGAAACCAAGGCTTGGTGGTTTGGCTGCTTGGGAGGGGGAGAAAAACGTGAAAGGGGGAGGTTGCCGGGTGGGAGGGGTTAGGTGGAGCCGGCTAGGGTGAGAAAAGTGCTAGTTGTTTGCCTCCCACACATGGATGATTAAAAACTCTTCAAATCACAGGCGAGACCACCAAACAACTAGACCAAATAATCAAACCTCAGAGGAAAACTCGAAGCATTACATGCACGTCTAGTGGTAATTATATAATATATTACATGCAGTGGTTCTTGGGTTATGGGGTAGAAATTTTTGATTTTATGCTACAGTAGCCTACCCGTTCCCCAACATCTTGAACTTTAAGTCTGATATTTTTGCTCATCCGAGTTGCTAGAATTCTTGCTCCATCCATCATGTTTTGGTGTTCTTCAACATAGTGTTTGCTTCATAGAATTAATGTTTTTGAGAAGATATTCTTGAGAGGGAAAATTTTAATTGGATCCTATTCACCCACCCTCTAATCACCGGTTTTGGTCCTTTAATTGTTATCAGAGCCAATTTTGCTCTTTCTAGATCTTGACAGGTCTTAAGAGCCATGGCGATGGATAAATATTCCACCAAGCCTCCCATATTCTCTAGGGTGGATTATATATTTTGGAAAATCCTAGATGGACTCATACATCACTGCTTAGGGCTTCATGATCTGGCAGAAGGTAAAACTCCTGTATGAGGTTCCTGCCGATGAAAACGTCAATGCTGAAAATATGGCTGATGTTGAGGCAAATACTAAGGCAAGGAACATCCTCATACAAGGCCTTAGTCGTAGTGAGTATGATAGGATCTCTCACCTCTGATCTACTCACCAGATCTGGGTGACCCTCGATGCTTACCATGAGGGAACCACCCAGTTCAAGATGGTGAGACAAGATCAGTACAAGCGTAACTACAACAAGTTTGAGTAGCATGGTGGTGAGTCCCTATATGAGTGCTTGGGACATTTTACAAAGATTCTAAGTGATCTCCGAGCTGTAGGTTGCGCATACTCTAACTTGAAGAATGCTCGGTATTTTCTTACGACACTCGATCTTCAGGTTTGGGAGATGAAGGTGACCACTATCAATGACACCACTGACTTGTCAACTCTAAGTATTGATGGGCTCTATTCCTGACTTAAGACTCATGAAATTAATGTCGTCTTACATAAGACGAAGTCACATTCAATGGCATTGGCCTCTGATCCCACTAGGTCTACTCATGAGAGTTCTGTTGGTTTTTCTCTTTTGGCTCTCTGTGAGATGAGCGATAAACAGTTGGAGAGGTTTTCAAAAAATGAGCTTGTCCTCCTAGCCAGAAAATTCTACAATGCATACAAAAGAGTGAGTGAGTGAGAGAGAGAGAGAGAGAGAGGAAGAGGGGTGGTGTTATCACCTACTTCGAGTGTGGTGGTCCCAACCACATTCAGGCAAACAACCTCAAGCTAGAGAAGGGTAAGAACAACTGTGACGGTTCGAACAAGAACGATTATTTAGGTTTTGGCATAGGCGATTAATTGAGAAGAATCTTTTAAAACTGCCTATTCACCTCCCTCTAGTCGGCATCCTCATCTTCACAAGTGGTATCAGACTTTGTTCATCAGACACCATGATTCTGACTTTCTGCTTGTCCAGATTTATGTGGATGATATTATCTTTGGTGGCTCTTAGAACTCTCTTGTGTCTCAGTTTTTAGATATGATGAGCACAGAGTTCATGAGCATGATGGGCGAGTTGAGATACTTCCTCGGCATCCAGATCAAGCAGACTTGGGAAGGTATTTTCTTGCATTAAAGCGAGTACACTCAAGACCTCCTGAGAGCTTTGACATGTCTTATGGGAAGCTAGTGATGACTCCTATGGCCACCATGGTTATCCTTAAGCCTGATAAGGATGGTGAGCTATTTGATCAGAAGGAGCTCAAGAGCATAATCGTCTCTCTCTTGTTCCTCACTACTTCGATGCCAGACATACACTTTGCTATATGTCTGTGCACTCGATTTCAGGCTTCTCCTCATGCCTCTCACCGCCAGGCGGTGAAGTGCATCTTCGAGCTACCAGTGACTATGGTATTTGGTACTCTTCCTCTTCTTATATGTCCCTTAGAGCCTTTTCAAATGCAAACTTTACTGGCTATAGGATACATTGGAAGAGCACTTCTGGCACTTGCCAATTTATTGGCACTTCTCTTGTCTTTTGGTTTTCTAGGAAGTAGTCTAGAGTTGCATAGTCCACCACTGAGGCTGAGTACGTTGCAGCCGCTAGTTGTTGTAGTCACGTGCTTTGGATGAGATCGACCTTGCAGGACATTGGGTTAGACATAGATAGTGTTTCACTCTTCTATGATAACACTTCTGCCATTTACATTACCAAGAACCAAGTGCATCGTTCTGAGGACCAAGCATATATATATATATATATATATATATATATATATATATATATATATATATTAAAAATACTTTGTACTCCCGGGAGTAATTACTCCCATCTCTGAAATACCACCCAAACGAACTTGAAATACTCCTTTATCACTTTGGATACACTCATATGCTAATTATAAGATATTCCAATGAGATCCACATGAAAAAATTGCAAGGGAGTACATAGTTTTTAGCCTATTTTGCAAATACCTTCATATACGTATATAAAAAGGAGTATGTCTAAAAAGTGTACATACCACCTCTGAAAAATGTAAATACCACCTAGATGATCTTATATACTTACATACTACACGTACATACTCTCCGTTATGCGAAATACTCCCTAAGTTGTGAGATACAAGATAGGGAGTAATTACTCCCTGAGTAGAAAAGAGGCTTCCTATATATATATATATATATATATATATATATATATATATATATATATATATATCCGATACCACTTCCTTAGAGATCATGTGGAGAAGGGTGATATAGTGCTCCAGTTTGTGGAAAGTGACCACCAGATTGTTGATATCTTCACCAAGCCTTTGGATAGCTCTAGATTGTGACTTTGAGGGGAGAGCTTGGAGTCGTGTGCCCTTACGACATCATTTGAGGGGGAGCTGGTCTTGTATATTATGTATTATACATTTACTTCCAGCACCTTTTGGGTGTTTGGGTTTAGTCTAGAGTGCTAAGTTCACTACATTTAGACTTCAATCATGCTTTGCATGGACCTCTCATCTTATGCTATAGGTTCCTATCATGCATAATTAGCTGTTCTATCCCCCCCTCTCTCTCTCTCTCTCTCTCTCTCTCTCTCCCTCCCCTCCCTCTCCCTCTCCCTCTCTCTCTAGGTTGAGTTCATTCATAGTCTTGTAGGTCTAGTAGGTATTGGGCCCCCTGGGTAGACAGGGTCTATGTGTACTCCCTAGCTTGGGTTTGTAGAGTCAGATTTCTTATGTTAATCATATGGGGAAGATGAAAGTGAGTCTGAGCCATATTGTTCTCTTCACCTTTGCTATGCTCTATAGACTACCCAGTTTTTAGTTTATAGACTTCCTCTTCTCATTATATGTTTCTATCTTTAGATGAGTCCATATGGAGGTTTTCTCTAGGTGGCCTCTTCTCACCATTTTGTTTTAACTCAACTTGAACCAGATTTGTGCTTAAAATTAATTCACTTGTTGAGGAGTTTTGAGAAGTCTTTCTTTCTTCATGCATTGCATATAGACTTCATTTTTTTTGTCATAAATAAGCTTTGTCTATTATGAAAAATGAATTCATATTCATATTATGCACCATGCTACTTTTCTGATGATCATCGCTAGCTTAGTCATGTCTATGTTCATATTACTTCATTGTGCTAAGCTGATGAAAATTAAAATTTGAGCTTTAATGAAAACTTGATGAAACTTGTAGCTTTTGCTTGTTATATTCCTCACCAGGTGCATATACCATGTTTTGTGAAATCTTGGATTTCTACTAGAGCCCTTAGAGCAACTTGGGTGAAACTAGTTCGTTTCATACTAGAGTCCTTCCTTTGCTCATAAATCTAAGTGCTAAAAATGATCAAGATTTGACTTGTGTGTGCTAAGATTGATCTCAACACTATACATTCATAAAACCACTTTTCATTACACTTAGGATTAACTTGGAATGTATTAAGTATGACCAAGACCATTCTTTTAAGTGTTATGCTTGAGATAGTCTATTATAGCATGAGTCAATTAAGAATTGAGAAATGAAAATGAAAACAAAAATGAGGAAGAGAGTAAAGCCTAGGAGGCTTTTGTCGATGGCTCTTAGTCGAGGATGTATTTTACTAGGATAAACTATCTAAGTCTCATTGTGTGCAAAAGAGAGTGAAGCCTAGGAGGCCTTTGTCGATGGCTCCTAGTCAATGTACTTTGCTAGGATAAACTCTCTAAACCACAATTTGATCATTAAAATCTAAATTTGCATTCACAAAAAATGATTGAGCATGAAGGTTCTCTTATACACTTGTAGCTCCCCAAAGTGTTGACTAGGTTGAACTCTAAGTTATCCCTTTGATCCATGGCATGGCTTTGCTTCTAGTCTTAAGATTATGCTAAGTGTTGCTCTTGTTGAAATTATACAAAAATAGCATAACTTTATTTTTACTTGCTAGCAAGAATATTGAAATATACAATTGGATATGACTTAGTTTAGCATAATATGAACTTGAGTAGCTTGGTGTCATACTTCGCTCTTTGTGGTCATTTGGATAATCTTCAAAGCTCTTCTAAGATGCATCTCATGCATACATGCTTTCTTGGATGCCTATACTGCCAAAATGGGGAGAAATGTGAAAAGGCATCTTGCTTCTTATGGACATGATGAAAATTGTTCTTTTCTTTGGATCATAAATAAAATTGAGTTTTTTCGAGATTTTTTTTCTTTTGAAGAGCATATGTGGACAACTTGTTCTTTTCTAGTGTTTGCTCTAAATCTCATCTTACTAACTTGGTCATGATCTTTGCCTTTTCTTGCATTTGGACCAAGTATGATTTTGCAATAAAATTGTTTTCTTCTTCCTAAATTTCAAACTCAAATTTATGCATTTTCAATGTTTGTCAATATAATAACTATGGGGGAGATTGAGAGACCATGTGGTGGTATACCATGTCTGTGATGAGTATTTAACTTTGTTTGAGCTTGTGGTGCTCAGGTTTGAGTTTGCTTTGGTTTTGAGCAATTTGAGTTTAGGGTGGTACTACCGACTTTTGTGAAGCGGTAGTTATTTTTCAGTACAAAATATTTGATACCGTTGTTGTTTAATATTTTAATGAGCAATGCTACATGACGGTTTGCTTGTATGTGATGGTTGCAGGAATTTGAAGTAAGGTCATGGTGAGGCGGAGGAGACTGGAACTAGGCTAGGAGAGCTGAGGTCCAAATAGTCAGGCGGCGCTGAAGATGATTGAAGCTAGGAGTTTCTTGACTAGGAGGATAAGTAGATGGCTGGGATGCCAACTTAAGCCCTACTCAAGCAAAGGAGGATTGTTAGATCGCGGATTCGCGGATGGAATAGCGGTCAAGTTAAGTGTGCTTTGAGAAGCATGCAAAACCGGTTATGTTTATGGGTTTCGGGTTAGCTCATGTATGAGTGGGTGAGTCAATCCTAGCCCTCGATGAGGTTCCTTATGAATGATGAAAGTCATCAAAAGGTAGAGATTGCTCCGGTGAGGTTATAAATAGAGGGGTTGGGGAACGCCCCTACCATCAAGTCTCGGAGAAGGATTTTTTGTTTCCTTATGCTCCTGTGAGCTTTGCCCATGAAGAAGTGTGGCTTTGTAACCATTTCTCTCTAAGAAATGAAAGATTCAATTTCATCTATGTTATGAAATTTATTTTATTCCTTGTATTTTTGTTTGGTTCTTTCATGCAACTTCAGTTTTGCTTCCCCTCCTACTTGCTATAGTTCTATTGGATTTAGGACATATAAGAGGTTGAGGAACTCATCTAGATCATGTCTCAACCCAGCAAGATTCATTAGAACTGGTTCTTGCTCAAGTTGTGTTTTGAACACCGTGTTCTTGAGTTGAAATCGTTGTTTTTGGTAAAGCTTGAACTATTTACACGAAAGGTTGAGACCTTGGTCTTCTCCTTGTATTTCCTTCTGGAATCATATTACTAAGGTCATTTCCTAGTCATAGTTGAAGTTTTCTCAAGTTTGGTTGGATAGATCAAAAGTTATTGAGGTTTCTTTGAGATAAAGTTTCTAAAATCTCTTTTTTTTTGTGCAGCGTGGACGTTGAGCTAGATAGGTCACTTATTTTGGTTTTGTTTTGAGATTCCCTTTGGAATTATGACCTTGAGGATCTTATCTTGCTATGTTTAAAATATCATCCATTTTAGTTGTGTAGATCAAAAGTTATGGAGGTTTTTTTATGATCGAGTTTTTGAAACATCTGTTTAGAGCAACGTGGAGGGCTTTGTTTTGAGATTAATTTTAGAATCATGACCCTGAGGACCTTAGCTTGCTGTGTTTCAAATTTCATTGATTTTAAATGAGTAGAAATAAAGTTATTAACGTTTCTTCACCGCCAAGTCTGATATTTCTGCTCATCTGAGTTGTTAAAGTTCTTGCTCCATCCATCATGTGTTTGGTATTTTTGAATCTAGTGTTTGCTTCATAGAACTAGTATTTTTGCTGAGACATTCTTGAGAGGAAAGATTTTAATCGGCTCCTATTTACTTTCCTCTAGTTGCCGGTTTCGGTGATAGAAAGTTAAGAGACAATTTATTGCAGAAATCGTCTTTACTTTTATCTTTAAACGAGAGTCACCAATATATTGTAATGTCTTGTTTTAGGTCTCGCAATTCCCGGCGCTATCGAAGAGCTCCAACACAAAATACCGAAGACATCAAAATTAACGACGATCCAATGCTGTTTGGAACGAGGAGCTTAATTTGGATTCTAACATTTTCCCCCTCTATAAATTAGGACAGTCAGGTAGGTATGACCCTGTCCTGATTTGATTTCCTTCACGTTGGGTTCAAATGGGATAGCGATTTTGCACTACGTGGCACAAAACTTTAGAATCCCAACACCGAGTTCTAGATTTCCGTTCGATTAGAGGATTGATTGAAGGCAAAGACATGATATCGTGTGTCTGTTTTTGCCTTAAAGGAAGGGGATTCCTTTCGTGCTTTTATGCACGTACGCGGCTTGGTATCAACGAAACTGATGTTGTACCTCGTGGTTGTTCAGATGCTATTGTGTTTAATTCATTCAATCTGATACATATGCAAACAAAAAAAAAATGTTGCATTTCAAGTACGCAAACATATAAACAAGGTGCACTGGAAAATCGATAATACTATAGCAGAAAAGGAGCTTTGAATTTGATGGACTCCAAGCCTATTTGTGGGCAAATGATCGATTGCGTATCTGCGTCTTCTTTAAACAACCGAAAGAAAGAAAGAAAGAAAGAAAGAAAGAAAGAAAGAAAGAGGGAGATCAAAGTCAATTGACACTTAACTGATACGTTCAGTCAGCCATTCACAAGCCGTCCTTTTCAGTTTTCACTAGGCTGTCGACTCTATCCGTCTGTAGTGTAATAGAGGAGAAGAATGGACAAGGTTAACTTCCGGTAGGCACATCAGTAGTTGAGAAAGAGAGTGGCATTGTTTCTTACCAGACCAATGTGTTAAGAAATGAAATAATCTTCCTTACAAAACTTTTTGCCACCTGTTATCCAGTGACCTTGTACTTCTCGCCTCACCTGATGCAACGAGATTTCACAAGGAAAAAACGTTGTCCATTTGTGTAGTAACCATGTTTCTTCTTACATGTGTGTTTGCTCGTCTCAAATGCACCGGTAGTAAAAGTGCAGAATGAGAGAGATTTGATACTTTAAACATTTAGGTTATTTCTGAAATGTGGATTTTCCTCCCTGATTCTGATTCATGTGGGAATTGAACAGTCTTGTGTGGAATTTTGCTAAACTCATGTAAAAATTCTATGTTGCTTAAAGGAGTAACGTAACAATCATAGGCGGAACTAGGCGGGTATCCCTCGGTGCCCCCAAAAATTTGAGAAACACTAAAATTTCACCTCTTCAATATGCTAAATTTGTTAATTAAATTGGTTTTGATTTTGATGGTTTAAGATTTTTAAGACATTAGAACTATTTGTATTGTACGTTTAGCAAATTTCAAATATATATATGTTGGATTTACGATGATACGAAATTATTGTACAAAACTATAAGTTGTACGTGTGAAGTGTACACTCTATTAGACATGATCTAAGCACTAAGTCTTAATCTTATCTAGCCTATGTCATGATCACAGAAATGATGCAGAATAGCATTAGGTTAACTAACCCGGATTAGGAGACGCCATTAGGAGATCTGCCGGAAGCTCGATTTTGATCTTGATGTGTCGGTGTAGAAGAATCAGTGAATCACCGAGCCCTTAGTGTTGACGATGAGGAAGAGTTCACCGTGATCTTCACAGTGATGGTGGTAGCCTTCGTCAACCTAGCACTGATTCTTAGATCGGTTTTGTTTTGGGGACAAGAATGGACTCATGATGAAGGTCTCACGCACGAGAGCCGGTCTATCCCCTCTATATCTAGCGTCGGCTGACGGGACCACAACCAATAGGTTGTTGCGCTCCCGATCAAAGCGTGAACGTGAGTAGTGGTGGTTTTAGATCCGAGATTTTCGAATCCTGTTAGTTTGCTTGAGATCACCACTAACATTCTCCCACTTGATCGAAAGGTTAACATAAGTCCATACTCAATAGAACAGCACACCAAGATAAAGTATTACAACAGTTAATGAAATCATCGCTGAAACCCCAGTATCTATAGTGTACAATTCTATCTCAATGGAATAATTACTTATTCTTAATGAGAGTTGGTTTTATTCTTATGGTCCTCATTTCCAGAATCAGAGGCTTTCCAATAAACTCATGTCGGCAATATGCTCTTGAAAGAGACTGGGTAGTAAGCCTTTAGTGAGCGGATCCGCAAGCATAGACTTAGTACTTATATCCTTGACATCAATTGTCTGATCCTGGATTCTATCTTTCACAACATGATACTTAATGTCAATGTGTTTGGCAGCACCACTTGACTTGTTGTTACTTGAATAGAAAACTACGGCCTTATTATCGCAGTATACTGTTAGTGGTTTGGATATACTGTCAACCACTCTTCGTCCGGGAATAAAGTTCTTAAGACATACAGCCTGCCCAGTAACCTTATAACATGCCACAAACTCAGCCTACATCGTTGATGATGCAGTTAGTGATTGTTTGGAGCTTTTCCACGAAATGGCTCCTCCCGCAAGTGTGAAGATATAACCTGATGTGGATTTCTTAGTATCAACACAACCCGCAAAATCAGCGTCTGAATAACCCACAACCTCAAGGATATCAGACTTCTTATATGTGAGCATGAAATGCTTAGTGCCTTGCAAATAACATAAGACTTTCTTAACGGCTTTTCAGTGGTCCAACCCTGGATTTGATTGATATCTGCCAAGCATCCCGGTTACGAATGCTAAATCAGGGCGAGTACAAACTTGAGCATACATAATGCTTCTGACAGCTGAAGCATAAGGAATCCCCTTCATCTGATCAGTTTCTAATTGATTCCTTGGACATTGGAATGTTCCAAATTTATTGCCCTTAACAATAGGAGCAGGCGTGACAGAGCAGTTATGCATATTATATCTCTTAAGCACTCTGTCAATGTATGCCTTTTGGGATAGGCCTAATATCCCCTTGGACCTATCTCGGTGAATCTCAATGCCCAAAACATAAGAGGCATCACCAAGGTCCTTCATGTCAAAATTAGCGGAAAGAAATCTTTTGGTCTCATACAGTATATCCTTATCGCTACTAGCCAACAAGATATCATCCACATAAAGTACTAAGATAGTGAATTTGCTCCCCTTAATCTTAATATATATGCAATTGTCCACTTCATTTTCTTTGAAACCGAAATTTCTTATGGTCTCATTGAACTTAAGGTACCACTGTCTAGATGCTTGCTTTAGTCCATAGATGGATTTCTTAAGTCTGCATTCCATATGTTCCTTGCCTTCCACGACTAAACCTTCCGGTTGAGCCATGAAAACACCCTCATACAAGTCACCATTAAGGAACGCAGTTTTAATATCCATCTGATGTAGCTCTAAATCATAATGAGCAACAACCACCATGACAATTCTAAGCGAATCTTTCTTTGAGACGGGAGAGAAAGTATCAATATAATCAATCCCCTCTCTTTGTGTAAACCCTTTTGCTACAAGCCTCGCCTTGAATCTTTCGACATTTCCTTTAGAGTCATGCTTAGTTTTGTAGACCCATCGACAGCCTACTGTTTTGACTCCATCAGGAACTTCTACTAGATCCCAAACGTCATTAATGCTCATAGACTTTATTTCATCCTGCATGGCCTCAAGCCACTTGGATGAATCCTTAGTCATCATAGCCTCCTTAAATGATGTAGGATCATCTACCTTTCCTATGTCACATACATCTTCATTTATGTATACAACATAATCATTAGGGATGGTTGATCTTCTTTCTCGCTGTGATCTCCTTAGTGGTTCATTAGCTATCACAGAAGGCAATTGAGGCTCATCATTGGGTGCTGTATTGTTGAAACCTGAATTCTCAGATGGGGGCTCAACTCCAGGATTCTCGGTTGGAGGTATAACTATATGAGGTAAAGGAACAATAATCTCTTGGATTATCGGCAAAGGTACATAAGTCCGAACCTCCTCAAGATCTATTTTCCTAGCCTTTGAGCTCCCCCTGATTTTATCATTCTCTAAGAATACAGCATGGCGGGTTTCTACAAACTTAGTGATATAATTTGGACAATAAAATCGATATCCCTTAGACCTTTTAGGATATCCAATAAAATAGCAACTTATTGTCTTAGGATCCAATTTTCCAATATGTGGATTCAAGACTTTAGCTTCAGCAGGACAACCCAACAAACGTACATAATTTAAACTCGGTTTCCTTCCAGTCCATAATTCATAAGGGGTTTTAGGGATTGATTTACTGGGAACCCGATTTAATATGTGTGCAACTGTCTTTAGTGCTTCCATCCACAGACTAACTGGTAAACTGGAGTAACTCATCATGCTACGCACCATATCCATAAGGGTGCGATTGCGCCTTTCAGCTACTCCATTTTGCTGTGGTTCATCAGGTGTGGAATATTGAGCTACTATGCCATTTTCTAAAAGAAATTTAGCGAATGGACCAGAAATTTGTCCATAAGGAGCATGTCTCCCATAATATTCTCCTCCACGATTTGATCTCACTGCTTTAATCTGTAAGTTATGCTGATTTTCTACTTCAGCCTTAAAGATCTTGAATTTATCAAGTGATTCAGATCGATCACGAATGGGGAAAATATAACCATAAAGGGAGAAGTCGTCAGTGAACGTGATAAAGGAGTTATACCCATCAATTGAAGTCACAGGAAAAGGTCCATATATGTCAGTGTGGATTAATTCTAAGATTCTTGTGCTTCGTGTGGCTCCTTTCTTAATTTGTTTTACATATTTCCCTTTAATGTAATCAATACAGTGATCTGAGTTAGAGAAGTCTAGAGGTTGGAGTATCTCTTCCTTAATAAGACATTCCATTCTCCCCTTCGAAATGTGGCCTAAACAACAGTATCACAATTTCGATGAAGTCTAATTACCTAGACTTCTCTTTCGCTTATTGGTGGCATCACACACATTCATTGATACAGGAGATTCAGAGAGATGAAGCATATAGAGTCTGTCTCGTTGAGTTACGAGACCAACATTATTAGAATTAAATTTTACAATGCATTTATTGTTCCCAAAGATACAAGTGTATCCATCATCATCTAATAAAGAAACTGAAATGAGGTTTCTCCTTACACTAGGAACATAAATGACATTATTTAAAAGAAGGGTGAAGCCACTATCTAATACTAATGATAGTGTGCCAACGGCTTCAACTTCAGCCTCCTTTCCATCAGCAACTCTAAAGCTTCGCTTCCCCTTTCTTACCGTCTTCACGGTAAGGAATCCCTACAAAGAATTGGAAACGTGCACAGTGGCACCTGAGTCAATCCACCAGGTATTAGGAGAATCATTAACATAAAGGAATTCATCAATAAAAGAAATTTCATCGTTACCCTTTTTAGCAAGCCATTTCATAAAACCCGCACAATCTTTCTGAATGTGCCCACTAGTTTTGCAAAAACGACAGATGGGCCCATCAGAAGTAGATGTAGCACTGACCTTCTCCTTTTGCTTTGGCTTGCTTGACTCAGCCTTAGGGGAGAAATGCAGCTTCTTTCTGGACTTAGTTTCCCCTTGGAACTTCCTTTTCCCATGGCCAACATGGAAAACATGTTCCTTCCTTTCAGCCTTAAGCCTCTCCTCCTCTTGGACACACATAGCGATCAACTCGCTCATGGTCCACTGCTCCTTCTGAGTATTATAATTAATTTTGAATGCATTGTACTCAGAAGGGAGAGAGGTCATAATAAAATGGACCAGGAACCCATCAGAAATGGCCATGTCCATGCCCTTGAGTTTTGTAGCCATATCATTCATCATCATGATATGCTCACGAACGCTGCTAGAGCTATCATACTTACTTGTGAGCATCTTCATGATTAAAGTACTGGCATATACTTTTGAGGAGCCCTTAAATTACTCCTCGACTGAGGCCAAGTACTGCTTAGCGTTGTCGGATTCAGGGATTGCTCCCCTTATTCCAACAGATATGGTGCTCTTCATTATCACCAAGGACATGAGATTGGACCGCTCCCATTTCTCCGCTGTTGAGTCATAGAATTTCTTTTTCTCAGCGAAACTCTCATCATCAGCGGAAGGAGCTATGGGAGCGTTCTCACGTAATGCATAGTCCAAATCCATGATTCCAAGGACAATCTGAATTCTTTCCTTCCAAGAGGGAAAGTTCGTCCCTGTCAGCTGCTCAATGCCGTTCAAATAAGCGGCAACATGAGTGTTGTTCATGGTTGAATCAAGAAAATAGAATATAATCAGTAAACATTGGAGAAAGTAAATGTCTTGCATGAAATTAACCCTATGTTGGTCTGATTAATAACATGCTAATGACAGGAAAAAGAACTAAATTAACTTATGGGTAACACATGGTCATAAACAACGTTGGTCAAAATATGATCATGGTTATAACATAATCCCAGTTTTAATTAAATAGGCATGATACATAGTTATAATCAACTTTGGTCAGAATATAACTATGATCACAAATTAATCCTAAACATTATTAAATCTCCAATCAATATTTCCCGTTGGTTCCATATTAATCAGAGACAATATACAGAAATAATCACCATAAATAATTAATTGTCACATTAATTTAATTTGCTCAATAAGATTAATCATGGAATTAATAAAATTAATGCCCAGGAAATTATAATAATTAAACAACATTTGCTGGATTAAAAAGAAAAGACATAATGAGCAAATATTGAAATGAACTAAGTAATGATCATCATATTAATTAACTTACTCAAAAATTAATCATGAAATTATGCCCAAAAAGTAATCATAAACAATAATTGCTGCTAAATTAAATGTGGCATAACGGAAACAATTATTAAATGGGCTAAATGATAATTATCAGCAAAACAGTAAAGGCCTAAAGGCCTAAAGGCCATGCGGCCCAGAAGAAGCAGCAGTGCAAAAATCGCCAGCCTAGTGTATTCGGCCCAAAAAATGCGCAGGCCGGCCCATCAGAGACGCTGCCCTCGCGCGTGGAAAATCTTGGCCGTCGATTGGATGGGACGGCTCTGATTGTTTCAAGCCCGAACAAAACGTGTGACGGGCGGGGAAACCCTAACCCTAAACTCATTCTCCCCGATTCGAAAAATGCGCAGCAGCGATGGCGGCGAGATCTGCCATTAGGAGATCTGCCGGAAGCTCGGTTTTGATCTTGATGCGTCGGTGTAGAAGAATCAGTGAGTCACCGAGCCCTTAGTGTTGACGGCGAGGAAGAGTTAACCGTGATCTTCACAGTGATGGCGGTAGCCTTCGTCAACCTAGCGCTGATTCTTAGATCGGTTTTGTTTTGGGGACAAGAATGGACTCGTGATGAAGGTCGCACACATGAGAGCCGGTCTATCCCCTCTATATCTAGCGCCGGCTGACGGGACCACAACCAATAGGTTGTTGCGCTCCCGATCAAAACGCGAACGTGAGTAGTGGTGGTTTTAGATCCGAGATTTTCGGATCCCATTAGTTTGCTTGAGATCACCGCTCACACACTCCCATCAAAAATTTTCTGGTTCCACCACCCGTAACAATATTTGCTGATCTGAACACTGAAAGACAGAAACCAAAGCCAAAAATGAGTACCGGTAAAGGCAATGGGGGTGCAAAGGCAGGCAAACACACAGACGCAGCACAGACATCACATGCTTGCTGGTCCAGAGGCTCCCTAAATAAAGCTCGCAAGCACACGCATGATGGTTGTTGAGAAACTAACACCATCCAGCGATCCATACGATCAATCTTCACGACCAGAACGATAACAAACACGGTAATTACCAATAGCAAAAGTAGATGAACAATAGACAAGGATGTGTGAGAGAGCAATCCGACGATCTGCTTTGTTCCAACGATTTTTTGTGTGTACAAATAGATAACTTTTCCCCTATATTTATGCAGAGTGCATAGGGATTTTGGTATGAATGCACCTCTTCTTCACGGAAAAGAAGAAGGAACAGCGTGAGGCCCATGGGTCCGGCCGTACCTCCCCTGTGGGGATGGTTTCCTACTGCTTGCCCTCTTTCTCCCTTCCGACTCCTTTGGTGTGCTTGTCTCGGTGTTAATGCATGCATGATGCATCTGTACGTTTCCAGGCTCCAGCCAGCATGATGCACAGAGGCATCGACACATCCTTGAAAGGCTTTCTGTTTGGGACGCAAAAATTCAATAGGGATTTCGCGTGAGCTTTACCTGAAATAGTACAATCCTACGTGAATCGTATAAAGCTCTCACGCCCCGACCTCCAGGTGGGGCCTACAACGTTGAAACACTTTGTTGCCCCCATGTCCTGACCAAGCATTTCTTTCAGTTTTCTGTTGCTTTCTCCTGCCTTGGGAAGGAAAAAAATAAGCTGGTATTTGCTCAGCTCAGGCAAAAGGCCAAATAGCAAATGATCCACAAAACAGTCCGTCGGTCACATTTACGGACCGTTCTTACAAGAAGCTGGATCCGAGTGGAGAATGTTGTTACAATGCAAGCGGGCCCGGTTAAATTCAACGACCAGCGGTCCGTCCAAACGACCGGTCAGTCCGAAAGAGAGACCCTTGACACCCTGGTCACTCATGTGCAACAGTGCAGGCTCGAAGTGCAATCATCACAGTTCTTTGTTATTGTCTCTGGCGTTTTCCCATTGATCTAGCATATATTACATATATGATTGCATTAAACAAAATGGACATTGCCCGATTCGTTTTCCCATTGATCTAGCATATATTATATATATGATTGCATTAAACAAAATGGACATTGCCCGATTCTATCTGTCTGACAGTGCCAAGATCATGGAAATCATACATCCACACATGCAAAGATTACGTCGCTAGACAAGACCGACCGATCTAAACAACTGCTTAACTTAAAAAATCATGGATCCATGGGTTTCAATTCTGCTGTACAAGGTTCGCTAGTCATATCAACACCCATGTTGTTCTTTCGCACCAAGAGAGAACAAAGAGGCGTATCTTCCGGGACGCACTTGGGCGATAAAATTAGCAGGCAAGAACAGCATAGATCTGACGATACATTACATCGGATCGCGGGAAACTGTAATCAATTTCGTGTACTGTCGAGACGCGCGCAACGATTCACCGTACACATCAGAATTCAGGAATCACATCACTGATGTAACCACAGGAATATCAAGTAGTAACCCCCAAACCAGATTAAACACAGAATAGTCAACATCCATGATTAAACTAAGCACCAAACTAGAGTTTAAACTAGAAAGAAGGCATCATCAAACGGGAGTAGTGATCTGATATCAGTAGCAACCAAACCAAACAGCACTAGAGAACGAAAGAGAGAGTATCTACAAGCACACGGGCACAGTCTCCGCCAACGACATCATCATCACCATCAGATAGTAGTAGTAGCAGCAGCAGCAGCAGATCTAGGCAAAATGCGACACGAATAACCAACAAATCGCTAGCGACAGCAATAATAATAAATAGATCTAGGCGGTGGTACTAGGTAGAGCAATCGATGGGCAGCCGGAGGGGCTCGCATCAGTGGCGGACGGCGGCGAAGAGGAAGGCGGCGGCGGAGGCGACGATGGCCGCGGCGATGGACGGCGCCGCGACGCCGGCGGCGGCGACGGGGCTGGGCGCCGGTGCGTCGGCGGCGGAGACGGCGGAGATTGCCGCGAAGGCCAGGACGGCGAGGATGGCGAGGGCCTTCGATCCGGCGGCGGCGGCGGCCATTGCTTGGGTTGGTGGTGGTGGCTGGTTCTCGTTAGTGGTGGCGGCGATGGCTAGAATAATAGAGTTGGGAGATCTTTGTTGGTGGTGGGGAAAGGTGCAAGGGGGAGGGTATTTATACGGCGGAATCGCGGGTTAACGGGTTCGGTTGTGACAGCTGGCTACGAGGGGTTGCCGCGCTTTGCGGGGTTTTTATAGAAACAAATTTTTGGGAAATTTGGATATTGGAAAATGGAATAGTAGCCCGTTTCAATCGTTTCGAAATGAAGTAACTTGCTGGGGTAAAATAAAAACGAAACCTTGTCTAAACGTGGTACATGGTTATTGTCATTTTCACAACATATAAAATCCCTTAGGTTATAAATACATGTCTTTTTTAATACATGAAGCCAATTTTTTGAAATTTTGCTTATCGATATATTTTTAAATATTTATACTGAATAAAAAACCATATGGCATATTTCTCTCAAAAAATAGTATCATAATATTATAATTTTATTATATTTTATAAATATATTAGAATTGAAATTAATGGTTAAAATGGTATTTTGCGGATCATATGGATGTTAAATATTATTTGCGACAGGAAGGAGCAGGACGCAGAGGTAAAATAACACACACCGCGCTGTATGATGTTATTAGGTGCAACGGCTACAGGTGGTATGAATCGTGTTGATGTTTTTTAATTGGTAGTTGGAGGAGACTTGGAATCGCACGCGACGCCGGCCGTGCGTAGAACTCGATCGGTCGCTGTGAGAACGATACGACGGTGCCGGCGGCTCCGATATCGGCAAAGGCCACGGCTTGGAGCAGCTCAACGTTTTCATTTTTTAACCCTATGCTTTCTTTGCTTCTTTCCTGTTTTTATTCTGCTTCGGTCGTACGTCTCGTGGCACGCATGCACGTCATGGGGGCTAGCTAGAGAGGCGTGGTGATGGTCGGTCGCTAAAGGAGGTCGTATAAATGTGTTTGCGCCAAAATTCGGCATGTATTGGAATCGGTCTAAAAATAGAAAAGAAGTATCGTACAGAAAGGAATCGGTAATCGGCTCGGAGAAGGAATCCGTTTATAAAAAAGGAAAGGAAATCGGATAAAAGGCCGATACGGATAAATACACCGTATCCATGTACAACTCGGATCGGTCAGGCGTGTTATAAAAGGGGAGGGCGCCAAACGAAGAAAAGGAGAAAAATCAATTCCAACAACATCTACTTTTACAGCCTTTTTCTTTTACATTGCTTTAGCTTCATAGATTTCTTTGCAAGTCGACGGAACCAACATAGCTGCGCATCGCCGATTGTTGATTTTAGCCGATTTTACCCAGGTTTGATTTGCTTCGTTTTGTTGCGCATCGCCTTCCCGAAGCCGATTTTACCTTATACCCGGATCAATCAGAATCGGTTGATCTAGTTATCTCCTAATCGGTTCTTGCCGACTAGCGAAAAGCCGATAGATCTTTGTTTATCGGCTTTGATCGAATTACAACTTCTACCTTGTCGATTTCAGGTCAAATCGACTGGCACGCTCTGCAAACCCGGTGTTTGTCTTGTGTGTTCGAGGCCGAAAACCCTTCTTCACGTTTTTTGCGCGAACATATTTTGGCACGCCCGGTGGGACCCAAAAGGAATGTCGTCAACCGACAAGCCCGCAGTCACCGCCGATATCAACACCGATGCCATAATCGCGCCTCAGATGGCCGATTTAACCCCTGAGCAACGGAAAGAAATCGAAGATCGAAAGGTAGCTCTGGAGGAAATGATGCTACGATGCTTCCAGAAAACACGCCGTGGCGTTACTCAAAAGATTGCACTCTCAAGCATCAATCCTATCGGAGATTCAACATCTGAATCGGTAAGCCGATACGCACCCGCTCAAGCTGATTTATCAAGTATGATCGAGCAATCTGTCCATCACGCATTGATTAACCAATCATCGGCTCTAGTATCTACTTTAAAGCCGATGATAGAAAATAGTGTGAAAATAATTGCTCAAGAGTTAGCTGCGTCTGGAAGCCTGCTAGATCCACCACAAACCATCCCTACGTACCCAGTATATTCCATAGCACCCAACACCAACACAGTAAACGTGTCGGCTCAAGCACCTATCATGATGCCGGCTCAACCTACTGTTTTGAAACCAAGCATACAGAGAGATGGGTTCACACACTACCATGGGCACACGGATGGAGCCAAGGTAGGCGCATCAAATCAATCAAGTGCGCCCTCCAATAACATCGGGTTATCGGCTTATCAGCCGATCGAAATGGGACAGTTCCACGATCCACGAGGGGCCACAACCATGAAACAAGCACCATATAGGGTGGTGCCATACGTCGAACCTTTCGCGCCCATACCCGATGCATTAGGTTTTAATCACGATTATGACGCAGCACCAAGACCTCCTGAGATGCGAGTTGGACAAAGACCCGAGTTTGCACTCGGGGGGCAGGGCGCAAACAATGAGAATTGGCCATGTCCGGCTGCACCACAAGCCGACAATGTTAATTGGGCAGAACAAATTGCCAATGTTTTGAGAGAACAGTTCGGTTTACAACCCAGAGGGAGAGTGATCGGCCACTGAAGCCGTACCCCGATTACATAGACCGAATGCCGTACCCCCACAACTTTAGGATACCAGACTTTGCTAAATTCTCAGGGGATGATTCTATTACCACAATTGAGCATATCGGACGATTCATGGCTCAATGTGGAGAGACTGCACAGTCCGACGGATTAAAAATTAGATTGTTCCCTTTATCATTATCTGGCACTGCGTTCACTTGGTTCACGAATCTACCCCCAAATTCAGTACATATGTGGAGCGATTTAGAAAGCCGATTCCATGAATACTTCTTTCGGGGACTATGGAGCTTAGGATTTACGATCTTAGTTCGAGTCCGATGTATACGGTGAATCGGTCTCGATTATATCAAAAGATTTAGAGGCGTCTGAAACAGATGCTTGAAAGGTAACATTACCCGATGATCAATTGGCCGATCTAGCGTTCCAAGGGTTAATCCCGCCGTTAAAGAGAAACTATCGGGCCAGGAGTTCCCCGACTTAGGCCACCTACTCCATCGCCAGATCGGCACATGAAAGCCGATATGCAGAGAGCAAAGGGTTTAAAGATAGGTTTAAGACAAACGGCAATGAAAAGGCCAAAGTAAACATGGTAGATTACGATTCGGGCGACACCTCTGACGACGAAGCAGAAGTGAACATAGCCGAGTGGGCCAAAGGTTCCAAAAACCACTCGTATGCTCTCTGCTTAGGCCGACAAAGAATAAAGCGGAAGTCAAGTACTCGTATGATGTGTCAAAGTGTGACAAAATATTTGATTTATTACTACAAGAAAAACTCATAAGGTTACCAGAAGGGCACATCCTACCATCGGCCGAAGAAATTAAAAAGCGAAGGTATTGCAAATGGCATCATTCGTTCTCCCATAACACTAACGATTGCAATATTTTTCGACAACAGATCCAATCGGCCATCGCCGATGGCAGGTTAAAGTTTGCAGAAGAATCGGCTATGCAGATAGATATGGGCCCTTTTCAGGTCAACATGGTTCAATGTTCACGAAAAGAAAAGAGGCCTGCGGAAGAGGATAAGCCGACTAAGGGAATTGTATCACGAGACGAGACAGTGCAGATCACTGTCGGTTCTATACAAATAGAAGCCGATAAAAATGGACAAAACTCAAGAACGGTGAAACCAAGAGGGGACTTAGAGGCTCGGTAAATGGTATCGAATGAGAGGGCTCCAAGAAGAGCCGATTTCAAACCAAAGCCGACCTTCTCACAACTCCTGGGGAAATATGAAAGGATAAGTCGAAGGTATAGCCCTCAACAACACCAGGGTTTTCATCGATCAGGGCAAAGGAGGGACGAACGTTGGCGGCCAGATGTGCCACATCGGCCGATTACAGAAGAAGAGAAACATCGGCAATGTCCTTTTGGCGCTTTCTGGAAAGAGGGATGACCTTACCAACAGTTGTATCTTGTCCTATGCAACACTCGTCTATATGTCGGCCAAACCAATCTGTAAAAGACAGGTTATCCAGACCGATACACGATCGTCCAGAAGTAAGGAGCAAAAGGCCGATCTATGAAAGGTTGTCAACATCAGAACAAGGCGAAACCTCCCAAAATCAGGAATTATCGGCTAACGCAAGAAGGATGGGATCTGACAGCGAAATAGGCAATTTAGCTGGAAAGATAAGAAAGCCGATAGAACCCAAACCTAGATGGTGCCCTTCGGGTCTCAGCAAGTCGCAACGCAGGAGGCTTCAGCGATTGAAAACACAAGAAGAAAGGGAAGCCGAAAAGGATAGTGAGAGGGATCGGACGTTTAATAAGTTAAGACCGGTACCGATTTTGAAAAAGGAGTGGAGAAAGAAGGAACAGATCGATAGTGATTCAGATCAATCGGTTGAATCCAGTTCTCCGATGATCCGAGATGATACGCCACCAATGGATATAAACATGGTATTCACTTTACCTGGCCGAGTTCGTGAATCAAGAATCTACCAAGAAGTGTTCGCCCAATTGCGCCTGAGCACCGTGACGCTGTGTTTGAAAAACCACAAGACATGCATCTGCATTTGAAACCATTGTATCTAAAAGGATACATTAATGGCCGACCAATATCCGTATGTTGGTCGATGGCGGGCGACGGTCAACTGATGCCGTTAAGTACTTTCGTAAAATTGGGAAAAGCCGATGAAGACTTAATCAAGACCAACATGGTGCTAAATGACTTCACCGGAGACCCAACCGAGGCTAAAGGCGTAATGGTGTCGAATCGATACCGGTAATAAAACTTTGCCGATCGCGTTTTTGTGATTGAAGCTAAAGGCAATTACAGCGTACTCCTTGGGCGGATCGGATCCATGCTAATCGTTGCATACCATCAACTATGCACCGTAAATCGTGCAATGGAACGATGATACAAGAGAAGTCGTATCACCGACACATCGGATCATATCGCCATGGCAAGCCCTTACACCAATTGGCCACACGAAGAGGCTGAATGCATATCAGGAAAAGCCTTGGACAATTGCGATTTTATCTGTATTGAGAAATCAGGATTCAGGCCGATCAGCGTTAAACCCAATACGTTTGATCGGACAGACGAAGTGATAAGAAGATGGAGCGCGAGACAATAGCAAAGCTGCAGGAAAAGGTAAGGAGCTATCGGCAGGAAGAATACGAAGAAGCTGTTGAAGATTTTGAAGAAGAAAGAAAGGGGTTAGGATTTATCACGATTTGCTTAAAGAAATCGATATTGGTGAAGGGGATAGCAAAAGACCAACGTTCGTAAGTGCTAAATTAGAACCCAGTTATAAAGCAAAGTTGGTCGAAATACTCAAGGAATATAAGGATTGCTTTGCGTGGGAGTATTATGAAATGCCAGGTTTAAGCCGACAGCTAGTTGAACATCGGCTACCTATAAAACCTGGATATCGGCCGTTCAAACAGTACCTAGGCGGTTTAACCTCACGTTGTATGACGCTATAAAGGAAGAAGTAGGACGATTGCTAGAGGCGAAATTTATCCGGCCTTGCCGATACGCTGAGTGGGTCTCAAACATCGTCCCTGTGAAGAAGAAAAACGGCAAACTTAGGGTATGTGTCGATTTTAGAGATTTGAACAAAGCTACGCCAAAAGACGAGTACCCAATGCCCATAGCCAATATGCTTATCGATGCTGCATCTGGAAATAAAATCATAAGTTTTTTGGACGGAAACGCCGGATATAATCAGATATTCATGGCCGAAGCCGATATACATAAAACGGCTTTCAGATGCCCAGGCGCTTTAGGGCTATACGAGTGGAAGGTTATGACCTTCGGGTTGAAAAATGCCGGCGCCACTTATCGCGCTTATGAATCATATTTTCCATAACCTGATCGGCAATACTGTGGAAATATACATCGATGATGTGGTGGTAAAGTCCAAAGACGACTGGCAACATTTAGCCGATCTGGAAAAGATGTTCGAAAGCACAAAGTTGCATGGGTTAAAAATGAACCCTCTCAAATGCGCTTTCGGAGTATCGGCTGGACAATTTCTTGGGTTTACAGTGCATGAAGGAGGAATTGAAGTAAACCAAGCCAAAGTAAAAGCTATAGCCGATACTAAACCGCCGACAAGCAAAAAGGAGTTACAAGTATTGATAGGGAAAATCAACTACTTGCGACGCTTTATCTCGAACTTGTCAGACGTATTCGGCCTTCACCCCTCGCTAAAAATTAAAGACAACCAAGAGTTCAAATGGGGAACTGATCAGCAAAAGGCTTTCGACGACATAAAAGGTTATCTGATGAGCCCACCAGTGTTAACCGCACCAAAACATGGCATACCTTTCAGACTATATATATCGGCTGAAGGAGACACAATAGGAGCAGTCTTGACACAGAAGCCGATGGGAAAGAGCGGGCGATATTTTATCTAAGCCGACGTCTTTTAGACGCAGAAACCAGGTATCCCCTAGTAGAAAAATTATGCCTATCTTTGTATTTTGCTTGTACTAAGTTAAGGCATTATATGCTGGCATCGAGATGCGTCATAGTCTGCAAAGCCGATATAATCAAGTACATACTATCTCACCGATTTTGCGAGGTAGGCTTGGTAAATGGGCGACGCCTTGATCGAAGTTCGACCGACATATGAATCGGCTAAATCTGTAAAAGGGCGTGCAGAGTCGATTTTATCGCAGAAGTGAGACATTAACAGGATCGATCGATGTAGCTCCTTGGCAGTTATATTTCGACGGGTCCGTTTGCCAAGAAGGTGAGGGCATCGGTATAGTGTTGATTTCACCTAAAGGACAGGAGTACAACTTCATGTATCGGTTGGATGACCGATGCTCGAATAATCAAGCAGAATATAAAGCATTGCTAAGAGGGCTGCAGTTACTGGACGTCATCGGGGTAAAAGACGTTGAAGCTTTCGGTGACTCCATGTTAATCGTACAACAAGTCAAAGGTGGATACCAATGCAATGATGATGCGCTAACCCAATATTTGCGGCAATGCCTCCAGATTATCGAGATGTTTACCACATTTTCCATTGAACATATCCCCAGGGAAGCTAATGGCAAAGCAAATCAAATGGCACAATGTGCATCAGGGTACAAGATTGAAAGTCGACAGGAACCAATCGAGTTAAACGTTTGGCCGATTCTATGTGTCCACCCTGTCGACTGGAGAAAAGAAATACATGATTATTTGTCAGACCCATCTAAGCCGATCGAAAGGTAAGGTCAGGCGTAAAGCACTCAAATATGTTCTACTGGAGGGGGTATTATACTTTCGGACCATGGAAGGCTTATTGCTAAGATGCCTGGGGATTGAAGAAGCTAAAATAGCAATGGGAGAAGTCCATGAAGGAATTTGTGGGTCACATCAATCGGCCCATAAAATGAAATGGATACTGAGACGAACGGGATATTTTTGGCCGACAATGTTAGAAAACTGCTTCAAATACTACAAGGGGTGCCAAACATGCCAAAAGTTTGGTAACATACAGTACGCCAAAGATCGGCTTTACACCGATCATCAAGCCTTGGCCGCTTAGGGGATGGGGTATAGACATAATCGGCCAAATATTTCCGTCATCCAAAGAAAGGACATAAGTTCATCCTCGCAGCCCACGGATTATTTCTCAAAGTGGGTTGAGGCTGTATCGCTCAAGAAGGTTACTAGCAAGGAGCTAATCGATTTCGTAAATGAACACATCATCCATCGGTTTGGGATTCCATGCACAATTACTACCGATCAAGGGACTGTGTTCATGTCTAACGAGTTCAAAGGTTTTTCAAAGGTTTTGGGATAAAATTACTAAACTCTTCCTTATTACGCTGAGGCCAATGGACAAAGCCGAGTCATCAAACAAGACATTAATAAAATTAATAAAAGAAAAATCGAAGAAAAACCAAGAAATTGGCATTCAACGCTATCTAAGCTTTGTGGGCTTATCAATTTGTCCCAAAGACGGATCAACTAAATTATCACCTTTTCAGTTGGTATATGGACAAGAAGCCGTTTTACCCGTAGAGATCAACATCGGCTCAGTAAGGCTATACGAGCAAGATAGGGTATCAGCAGATGAATACCAACGGGTGATGCTTGACAATCTAGATGATTTGGCTGAACTAAGGCTGATCACGCTAGATCGGCTTAAAAGGAATAAGGAGAGGGTTGCCAGATCGTATAATAAAAAGGTGATTTTTAAGTCATTTAATCAAGCCGATTTGGTGTGGAAAACCGTGTTGCCGATCGGGTCTAAAGATAATCGATTTGGAAAATGGTCTCCAACATGGGAAGGACCTTATAAGATCAATCGACCGATTGACGGAAATTCATATATATTGGAAACCTTAGACGGGTTCGTCCTACCTAAGGCAATCAATGGGAAATATCTAAAGGCGATACCCAAGCATATGGGTCGGGTCATAACTACATAAAGAAGAACAAGAAAGATCGATTACAAGAACACATGCATATAAAATCGGTCCTACACCACCAAGTCGACCAAACATTCAACCACCATTCGGTTTACAAAAAAATCTGCAGATGGCCGATACAACACCAAGTTCAAGAGTTGCCTTCAAGGAAGTCCAGAACCAGGTAAGTGGGCTCCCAAAGCCGATAGTGCCGCTGCTGCCCTACCAATGGTAGCCTGGACACTATCAATCAATTGTTGATCAGCCCTTGCATCGCCCGGAACTGGGACTATTTTAGTTGATTGAGTCTTGACTTGTGCGAAGACCTCGCCAATCTTCCTCCTTTGGGCGGCGGTGAAGATGTAGAGTCTCAGAATACCAATCTGGCATTCTGCTAGTTCTTTTGTGACCAAGGCCAACTGTTCTTCGAGCTTGATCTTGGTCGACTCCAGCTCTTGAGCCCTGCTCTTGGCCGATTTCAGTGCCGTAGTACCTTGGTCAAATGCACTCTTTCGAGACTTGGCATCTGCTATGAGCTTGTCCAAGATCTCTTGGTCGGCTTGTTGGGTTTTTCTCTGCTCAATCCTCGCCTTGGCCGATGCCACGCCCCGCCGACGAGTGTCCAATTGGCATACCTCTAGCAAAGTGCATTCATAGCAGGAGGAAGATCGGCTTGCACGGCCGCCATAGCATTTCTCAGAGGTTGTGTATTGGCCAAGAGAGCTGCTTCCGCTGCAACACTTCATCAAAAGACGATTGAGACGCTCTTGCATACCCGGTTCAGCAAAGGATCGCAGCAGATGCCGGGCGCAGAGGCAGCAATAATACGTTGAATGCCTACCGGATAGTCGCTTGCGGCCACAATCTCCGGTCGTCAAGCTCGCCCAAGGAAAAGCCTAAAAGATCGGCTAAGTCCATCGACGAGCCGGTCCGTAAATAGGTTTTGGAGGTGACGCGGATGGCGAGCAGAGCCAAAGCCGGTAAGATAACCACGTCCGCCTGGGTCTTCTCTGCACGGCTTCTAACAACCGAACGGAAGGGGTTTCTCGAGGAATGCGTTACGATAAGATGCGTTACGATAAGATAAGGAACAAAAACAAGGGTCAAGATAAGGATCGGAGCTAACCGCAGAGTCGATCCGGGGGATGTCGCCGCATCACGACCCGCAGTTTTGGGGATCGCTTGATGACGACTCTACGCTTCTTCTTCTCGAAAATTATAAACATGGGGTTAGCCGACTGCAAGCATGAAGACTTCGCCTACAAAAGAAGTCTGAACAGAATTGACGCATTTTTGATGCGCTGGACGGCAAGATCGCATAAAGGATGGGCTATTGACCTCAACGTGCGGAAGATAAACCGGCAAGAGGGGTCGATGACCTTGCCGCTTTTAAGCGATCATCTACGATGCGGCTTGCGCTGGGGTTGATCTCTTGCTGGTCTGGAAAGGGTAAAAATATGGTTAAGCCGATGAAAATCTTATTCTAATAAAATATCAAAATGAAAATACCTCTAGAGACGAGTTAGCATCGCTCGAACTCGAGCTAGACCCAGCAACGGTCTCTGTCGGCTCTCGAAAACCAGGGAGAAAAGAGGACAGGACCTCGGGAATAGTGCGCCTCCACAAGAGTGCCTCAGCTATAGAAGCCCACCATGTGGTAAATTGGCCCGATCGACGCGTGTTTAACACAAGGAAGGGCAAGTCTACCACATGGAGTTCATCGGCTAGCTCAATAATAAGATCCGCCGCAGTAGAGTTGGTTACTTTGTTTCGTGGTTTAATCATCCTAAGCAAAGGAAAGCAAGGAATGGTTTGTCCAAAACCCAGCTGGCGTGCATAAACTGAAGGATGATAGAATTCATAGGTCGGCTGAAATGTTCTGTTTCGAGTACTTAAGCCGACGTGAAGGATGCAAGGAGAAATCAGCAGGGGAAGCAGATCGAGAGTGGATTGAGGCATTAGGGAGCTGTCAGAGTTTAAACGAAGAAAAGAAGGCCACGGGAGATCGGCTAATTGGCTATATGAAAAGAAATCTCTACGGTTGAAAGAGGCTTGGTTAAGGTGCAAGAAAAAGGACAAGTATTTATGGAAGCCGGCAGGAGAGATTTTTTGTTCATCGGATGAACACATGGTAAATTTTTCGCCTGGGGATCGGCTAGGTTGGAATACAGGGACGGCACCCTCAGGAAAGTCTTCCGTTGGGAAAGCCGATTCTTCCGAAGGGTCCGGGATAATGAGGCGGCCAAAAACACAGTAAAGCCAAATCTGGATAAACCAAAGAGGGCCGCCAACATTACCGACGACATAGGAACCATTGCCGAAAAAGCCGACTCTCGATGATATGCATCATATGGTATACGGCGCCAAAGAAGGATTTCCCTAAAGATAGCCGACGACCCATAACTAGTTGCTCTGACATAAATTGATAGACCTGGGTTGGTCCTAGGGAAGCGCCACAGAAGAGGAATCGGTCTAACCATAAGTTGATAAAGGCTACGTGTTCTTCGTCCGATACAGGGCCGGTTACTTTGTTGTTATTTTGGATGTATCTGGACCAACCTTCTCCCTTTTTTCTGGTCAATTTGTATTGAGGTTTCCCACCAAAAGCCGATATTTGTTCTCCATCAGGCCTAAGACAGCATAATTCAGCCATATCTAAGAGGGTTGGGCCGATGGGACCGGTTGGGAAAAAGAAGGCGTTAAAAGAGTCCGACCAAAAATAGCAGGCAGCAGCTACTAAAGATTCGTTGGGCTCCGGGGCAGCTAAGGATAGGGGGATACACTCAGCGATGCCCATACCTTCCCACTCTGCTTTCTTTTGGGCCGATACTCTAATGTACCAGGACCTCCAGCCCTTGAGAGCTGTCGGCCAAGCCCTAAAACTTTTGGACCACTCGTTGATGTTGTAACCAGGAGCCGATAAAGGGAGTCTAGGGATTTCATCTCCAATAACAGTATCGGGTTCTATGGTTCCTATAGGACCTAGGAAGTACTGATGATCGCTATCTGGGATCGGAACAAGTACCTGAGATGCGTCCATTTCAGCCGATGCTATGAGAAGAAGGGTTGAAGCGGAGGAAAGCCGATTTCAGGATTGACGAGAGCACGCCAGGGTGAAAATGACTGCAGGGGGGAGCCTCATATTTATACCTCGGTGAAAAGGTGAAAAGGCGGGAACAGTTGCTGCATTAAAAACGCACCGAGAAGATTGCAGCGCCATTAATGGGGGAAGTTACCAAGGTGAATCCTAAACGATAAGCCGATCACAGAAAAGACGAAGGGATTTTTGAAAGATAACAAGTTACCTTTCAAAAATGGGGGGCATATGTTTGCGCCAAAATTCGGCATGTATTGGAATCGGTCTAAAAATAGAAAAGAAGTATCGTACAGAAAGGAATCGGTAATCGGCTCGGAGAAGGAATCCGTTTATAAAAAAGGAAAGGAAATCGGATAAAAGGCCGATACGGATAAATACACCGTATCCATGTACAACTCGGATCGGTCAGGCGTGTTATAAAAGGGGGAGGGCGCCAAACGAAGAAAAGGAGAAAAATCAATTCCAACAACATCTACTTTTACAGCCTTTTTCTTTTACATTGCTTTAGCTTCATAGATTTCTTTGCAAGTCGACGGAACCAACATAGCTGCGCATCGCCGATTGTTGATTTTAGCCGACTTTACCCAGGTTTGATTTGCTTCGTTTTGTTGCGCATCGCCTTCCCGAAGCCGATTTTACCTTATACCCGGATCAATCAGAATCGTTGATCTAGTTATCTCCTAATCGGTTCTTGCCGACTAGCGAAAAGCCGATAGATCTTTGTTTATCGGCTTTGATCGAATTACAACTTCTACCTTGTCGATTTCAGGTCAAATCGACTGGCACGCTCTGCAAACCCGGTGTTTGTCTTGTGTGTTCGAGGCCGAAAACCCTTCTTCACGTTTTTTGCGCGAACAAAATGCCACGACCCTGACCGGGCCGGTCCACCTTTTATATATGCGTTTGCTTTAGTACTACTTTCTCCCCCATTTCTTGATTCTTCCCTTCTTCTTTTCTGTCCTTCAGGGCATTGTATTGCAGCAATGCTGGCAGTTCGTCTGTGCTTCCGATCCTAGTATCTGATTAGCACCCCTGCTGCGTACGTCGACGAACCTATTTGGTTTGTATTCAAATTGTACCGTACTTTGTTGGACAATTTGATCAAACTAGGCATTCATTTGGTTCACATGCTTAACAATCTTAACATATAAACAAACAGCCCCAACATGATATATAGCACGCGGCACCACTACAGAAAGGCGTAATGAGTACAGATGATTTTTTAAAAACCGTCTATATTAAAACTAATCACAGATGATTTTACACCACGGCCGTCAGAAGCTACAGAATGTGCTAAGAACCGTCTGTAATAAGCTAATATCACAGACGATTCTATCTAAAAATTGTCTGTGATATTGGCTTATCACAGATGATTTTTTTAATAGAATCGTCTGTGATAACACTCCCTTAATATATATTGTTCTAGGTTTTGTGCTCACCATACTCAGCCAAACAAAATAGAAAACTATTCGCCTCCTTCCTCGCCCGTTCAGCTGCACCCCTCGGCGTCCTCCCCCACGGCGGCCTCCCCATCGGGGAAGCCTCCCAAGCTGGCGTCCTCCTGCGGTGAACTCCTCCCACGATGACTTCCTCCTACGCTGACCTCCTCTCGCAGCCACCTCCCCCCGCGCCAACTCCTCCTATGGCGACATCCTCCCTCGGCCTCCTCCCCCGACGCCTACCGCTCTTCTACAATCGCCTCGCCAGATCCGTAAGCTCAAAAACATAAATGTACCTTTTTGTGTAATCTAAAATTCTTCATGGTATACTATGTTTACTGATTATTAGCATTAGTAGTTCAGGTTGCAATTGAATTGTAATCAAATAACATAAGTTAGTAGTAGTTTCTCTGTTCTCGTACTAGCTGCTCAGTTTATTCTTTAGCAAATAAGGAAATGTATATGGAATGTACTTGTTTGGCTTCAATTCAGTGCTTTGACTCATATTTGTGGATCATCCGATTAATATATGGTCTGGGTGTATTATTTTTGGTTTCGTAAGTAATGTGCATAATGTTATTGCATTTTTTTTTTCACAAATACTTGTGACAAAATTTCCATCCACAGATAATTGCTAATAATCAGTAAATACAGCATATCATAACATTTTGTTTAGCTCAAAATTCTTTATGTCTCAACAATACATACATCTAAAGCCATGTTTTTCCTTTCTCAACTTTTAATTATTCCATCAAACACTTGGACCTTCTACCACATTAGCAAAGCTTTTCAAATCCCTCTCTATTATGGAATCGGAACCTCTTGAATTTTTGATTAAGAGAAAAGAGGAAAAGTTGTTTTGGAGCATATAAGCTTTTCATTTATAGAAGACATATATAGAAACATAAATTGGTACTGAGCAATCACATGGCTTATAATTGGAATTCTTCACCAAATATATACAACTCTTTTGCTTAAAAAATCTAGGATTATCTTGCAACGTCACGAAATAGATAATTAACTAGATAAACACTTTTCTTGGTAGAAACAAACCAATAAATTGTAATGAAATGAAAATAAGGCCATGGAAATAACATCCAAACCCAATCTTTGTTATATAAGCATAGTCTCTTTATTCCTATATGTGTTTGATCTAAATTAATTGAAATCTGATTTAGTAAAATAGACAATATGAAAAAAGCTATTAGAAAATAAACAGAGCATGACAACGTTCAGAATGAACTATGAAATAAAATAGATTTTGCCTTGAAAACTATTAACATTATAATAAAAATGAGATGAAAACGCTATAAATGTTTATATTTTAAGACGATCTTGATCAGACAAGATGTTGTCTTGATGCATCTACGATGTTTAGATATTCAATTACAAATTTTATAATTGGTTGTGCCATGTAAATATTATGGAAGAAATGTCTAAGTAGAAAAAAAATCGAACAACGGATACTAATGATAGAAATTCTATCGAGGGGGTAGGGAAAAAAGGATCACAGACGATTTTAAATAAAACCTGTCTGTGATATGCAATATCAGAGACGATTCTAGTTAGAGCATCTCCAGCAAGGGCCCCTAAAACAGGGTCCCTATTTTGGATTTAGGGACTCCCCCTATTTTTTGAGGTCCTGTTTTCAGAGCATAAGTCCAAAGAATTTTCTAAATCTCAAATTTCCTATTTTACTTTTTCTCCTATTTTGACATATCCGCTATGTATAATCTTCATTTGACATCACTAAAATTCAATCAAATATATTTGTAATACATAAAACATAAGCATATTAACATTTACAATTTAAAAACATGAAATTTCAAATTTAAATTTAAAATTTTCAAAACATTATAAAATTTTCGAAGCCTCTCATGTATTTCCCTATCTTCAACAATATGGGTTGTACTCGTGTCCCTGGGAATTAGGGCTGAGGAGGCAAATTTAGAGGCCTCCTAATTTTAGAGGCTTGAGTTGGGGCCCCCTGGGAATTGGGGCTGAGGAGGCAAATTTAGGGGCCCCCTAATTTTAGGGGCTTGAGTTGGGGCCCTGCTGGATCTGTTTTTTTTACTACACTCCCTATTTTAAGGTTTAGAGGCTGATTTAGGGGCTCTGCTGGAGATACTCTTAGAACCCGTTTCTGATGTTATAATATCATAGACGGTTTCTAATCAAAACAGTCTATGATATTGTATATTACATATTGTGTTAAAATTATCTGTAATATGCTATTATATCACTAACATATGATTACAGATAGTTCAAAAAATTATATATAATAACGGTCTATAATCGTATGTAATATTATAATTTGCAGTATTGACACCAAATGCTTGCATGCTGCGCGCTACTCGCGCAGGCGCGTTGCAAGGAAGCATGGTGCCTTCCGTACGCGCAGCAAACCACGCGGCCCCCGCCAAATACGGCGGCCGCGTCGTTGGCTCGTTGCTCTTTCTGCTTTTGCCTTGCCTTGCTTCGCGGCGAAGGCATACGCTGCTGCGCGCGCGTGGCACGGCGCACGCACTGCCGCCGCCTCCGCGCGACACGCAAAAAATAAGGTGGAGTTGCCACGTTTAACGTTGTGCTTTAAATTATACTCCAATTCGCAGCAGGGCACAAGATCGTCGGCTCCTAACTCGTGCGTGACACTTACGCGGGTACGCATTTACATACAGTTTTTCTTTATCGTTTTTGAAATGTATCGTGCGGTCCAACGTATATATCACCAAATTATCATTCAAATCTTATACCCTCTTTATCTCTAACCTTTAAAACCTCTTGTATTTTTCAGTACTAACTTAACATATAATTTGATACCTCTTAAAAATAATAACAAGTCTCGCGCGGTATATACTGTGCTTCGATCAATCAGTAGCTCGATGTGTTAGGTAAACATAACTAACGCGACAGCGGCGGCGACAGCTAGCGCTGGTATCTTTCGTTTTTTTTGCCCTCTTGTCTGTTTCGTTTTCTTTGGTCAGAAGCGGTACCCACGACGATTAATTCGTGCGGCTTGTGCTTGGTGATGCATCGCGCGCCTACACAAGTGGCGCACGGCCGTTGGGGGGGGAGAATATATACTATGTGCGATGATGCGCACAAATTAAGAAGCGATAAAAAAAAAAAGGAGACGGGTGGATCGAACAAGCAACCTAGCTAGCTAGCGGACAATTATTCGATGGTTCGCACATGCGGTGCGATGCGAGCCGGTGACGACAGTTTGTTGACAGGGCCGCGCACACCTGTGCCCGAAAGCGATGTGGTGTGCTGCGCAACTCTTATTACATTTAGCGCTTGTCCCCACCGAAGAAAGGGGCAGAAAATAGAAGCTGGCTAGCTGGAAGATTGTGACGTTTTCTTTCCTTTTTTTCCGGAGGATATATAAACCGATATGTAGCTCAGGTTTCTGCATGCAGCTCGGCTAACACAAACAGCTAGCTGGGCTGAAGGAGAGCTGGAAATTTGTTAGATTAGTAGTACATTAGATGCGTAGGCACGGAGCACGCCGCGCTAGTCGTCACGTGCCCGGCGAAAAAAAATACGCGTGGTTTTGGTTTTTTAGTGGCATTTTCGCAAAAAAGATTTGAATATAGTTTTGAGAATTGTTGGGGTTTTTTCGTAAAAAAATCGGGCACGTAAATGGACCTCAATGTAATTTTAAAAAATCATGAGGATTTTTTCAGAAAAAAGTGGACCCAGACGTAAGACGGAATTTTTGGAGTGCCTGCAAGGGGGAAAATGAATTTCAAGTCTTTTGGGGGTTTTTCGCAAAAAAAAAGAGCATCAAAACGAACCTTAATGTAATTTCAGAAATTTCTGAGGGGTTTCCTCGAAAAAATGTACCCGACATAATTTCAAATTTTTCAGAGGGCCTGCGCGGGAAAAACCGAATTTCGGGATTTTTGGGGGTCTTTCTGCAAAAAAAAGGACATATACATAATTTAAGAAATTTCTGAGTCTTTTCGCAAAAAATAGCACACCACGTATAACGCGGAAAAAACCGGGCGGGGCAACATGCTTGCAGATGAGCGGGCTCGAAGGTGCGCGCCGCGGGCATGGCAGCGAGTGCCCTTCCCACTACGTCACTCATATGTTGTGTCTGAGCGAGGAGGGGCGAGAAGTTATTTAAGCCTATCGCCTAAGATACACGATCTGAACAGGTAAAGTTCGCAATCGGACAGCTCAAACGCGCGGAGCAACGTAGTACGAAAAAATTTGAATTGTTAGGGGTTTTTCGCAAAAAATCCTGCACATAAATGGACCTCAATGTAATTTCAAAAAATTCTAAAGATTTTTTTAGAAAAAAGTGGACCCGGACGTAAGACGGAATTTTTGGAGTTTTTTTGGGGGTTTTCACAAAAAAGGGTATCAAAGCAGACCTTAATGTAATTCAGAAATTTCTGAGGGGTTTCCTCAAAAAAAATGTCCCAGACGTAATTTCAAATTTTTTGGAGGGCCTGCGCGGGAAAACCCGAATTTTGGGATTTTTGGGGGATCTTTCCGCAAAAAAGACCTATACATAATTTAAGAAATTTCTAAGTCTTTTCACAAAAAATAGCACACTACGCATCACGCACAAAAAACCGGGCGGGGCAACACGCTTGTAGACGAGCGGGTTCGAAGGCGTGCCGCGAGCGTGGCAGCAAGTGCCCGTCCCATTGCGTCACTCATGTGTTGTGTCCGAGCGGGGAGGGGCAGTGTAACGCCCGGCCTCTCTCGTCAAGGCTGCCGCCTAACGGCCAGCCGCTTACGCTGGGCGACTCCGCCTCGCTTCAGCTGGGCCGCCAACTGTGCCGCACTCGCCGCTGCTTCAAGACGCTGCCAGCCGCGCCGCTTTCCTCCCCTATAAAACCCCCGAGCCCCTCCTTCTCCCGTGCCTCTCCTCTCTCGCTTCCTCTCCTCCCGCCGCCTCCTTCTCGCCTCGTCGCGCCGAGCCGGCCGCCTGCCTCCGAGCGCCACCTCCTTGCCTCCTTCCGCTCACCGCCGCTAGCTCCGCTGCTTCGCCGCCGCTTGCGCCGCCGCCCACTTATCCTCTTCGGCGCCGGTGCCGCCGCGACGCCTCGGCCGCCGACTACTGGCGCGCTTCGCGCGCTGCACTCACCCACGGCCCCGGTCCACTGTCACCGCTTAAAAAAGAGGATTTTCAAAATTCCGAAAAAGGGCCGCTGACGTCAGCATGACGCGGAAAATTCGGATTTTCTTTTAAAAATAATTTAAAAATTTCCAGAAAACCCGTTTTATTTGTTTTTAAACTTCCGGGAGCCCGTTTTCACCCGTTCGAACTCTGTTTGGCTCCGTTCTTCTTCCTAAATTCGTTAAAAACCTTAAATTTTAGTTTAGTGCTAGTTTGAATTTCAAATTTGAATTTATTTGAATTCATTTGGATTTTATTTGAAATTGGTTGTTTTTCGCGCGTAGATTACGGAGAGTCCGAGGAGTTCCCGAGCGACGATTTCGAGCAGCAACTCGTCGAACCAGGAAAGTCACACCCCCTTAACCATATTGCTCCCAATTTATGAACTTGTATGTTGTATTTAAAATTATTGCATGCTTATTTGTTATAGAGATTAATTTCCGACCTAGTTTTAAAAGATAGATATGACCATGTTTGATATGCCACCTTTGACATTTAAAATCCAATATTCTTGTAACCTTAGGAAAAATATGACTTATGACTATGATAATATTTAGACATTGCTTAGATATGCTTAGAACTGAACTTAGGAAGTTTTGGGGAATTTTTATGCCAAAATGATGACATGTTCAAATGGAAACTTATGACGATCAATGTTAGTAAATAATGTGGAGATAGTATGGTTAAAATGAAAATGACTTAGACCGACCGAGAATTGGTTGGAAAGTGGTGAGGTCATGGATCTGGGTTTGAGGACAGTCTCGCCTAGTCAATTAAGGACCGGTCTGAGTCTCGCTGAATGTAAAGCCTAACCGTACTACCATGAGTCTGGAATGGGACAGACCTGGCTATCCTTATTAAATCATTTCATGGACAGTCATGCCATATGGGGGTAGTGGTGTGGTGAAAGTGAGATGCTGCCACTCTGGCGCAAGAGGGGGCTTCTGAATAGAGGGAGTCTTTTCAGCGGTGAAACCTTAGCGGGCATGACTACATGTATGAATTAATATAGGGGCCTTGTCATAATTTTCTCTGTCACTCACCAAAGGAAGTGTGTTGACATAAGGGGAAATATTATGTCTTATGGGTAAAGTTGTACAACCTCTGCAGAGTGTCAAACTAATCGATTAGCCGCGCCCGCGGTTATGGGCATGCCGAGCAAGCCATTCTCAGATTAGACTTTGGTAAATTAAAATTTGGTTTCCAAAATGATGATTGGATGGAGGGAGTCCATCGTGGGTATAACTTAGCCAATTCCAGGAGAGATTCCTGAGTCATAAAGGAAAATGTATAAATTTGAGTTTCTTTATAAACTATGCCATTTAAAATGGTTTTGAATGATTATTAAACTATTGCTTTACGCTTAAAGAAACCATATTGCCATCCTTTGATTACCCGTACATTTATATTGCATTTTCGGTGTGGTTTGCTGAGTTCGTATGTACTCACCCTTGCTTAATTTATCACTTCAGAGGAGGAGTACCACGATGGTGAGGAACAGTTGGACTAGGCCGCGTCCCCAGTCGATTGCCTGTGGCAAATTAATTGGGCTCCATCTATTTATCTTCATTTCCGCTGTTTCATTTATTCGTTTATTTATTTGTTGGCCTGCGCGCCTTTTCCTTTGTAACCTTGAATATTTATTATTAATAAAGAACGCTGGATATGCTATGGTTTCATTTCTACTGTGTGTACTAGCATTTTCTGGAATTACAGAATACACAGAGGATTTCGGAGGTATTATTCCGGGGTTCGACAGGCAGGAAGTTATTTAAGCCTATTGTCTAAGGAACATGATCTAAACAGGTTAAAGTTCTCAATCGGACAGCTCAAACGCGCGGAGCGACGTAATACGAGGTGATAGTCATAGTCCCATGGACTATAATATAGAGACTATAAGTCATGAAGGGTAAGAACTGCTCTCTGTGTAGAGGTATTTTGATGTCACAATAGCTGTCAAACCAAACCTACCCACAAACGAATGGTCCTCACCAAATCATCATGCAAGTCAAATTAATTGCTTCAGGCAATCATGCACTCAAACCTGCACATTGCCTTGTACTAGTAGCTTTCAGTTTCTTGGGACCCATATTTGATCCTTCTTTCTCAAGGTTTTCAATACTTTCCTTTCACAGAAGAGGATGTGTGGATGCACTCCAAGAAAATCAATCTCCTGCCAAAACACTAGTACACCCTCGGTCAAAGTTTAGGGGGTGTATTTTTCTTTGGGGTGTATTTTTTTTTTTTACATATGGATCGAGAAGATATTAAAAATAAGTAGGCAATATCTAATTTGTATATTTAAACGCTATATTCAATATATATATATAGAAAATATTAAGTAAATCTAGATATTTATTAGGAGTAAAAAAAATATCACACTAATTATATTGAAACATAAAGTACATTTTATATTTATAAACAAAACTATTGAAAAATATACCACTAGAGTACTATCGGTGCGCTGCTCCTACTACATATTTGTCGGTTTGATACTTGGTCTCGTCTGGAGAGATTGTCACGTACGTTACTTTGTTTGGTATGGACCTACATGATACATTGTTAATAAGTATATTAGGCAAGAAATTTTCTATCATCTCTAAGAGGTACTATTCACATAAAAAAAACTTGATGACGGGTTAATTGTTATCAACACATGCAAACACCGGGTTTATTTCTCAGGTGCGGGCATGCCAGCCGATTTAATCCTGCAATCGGCAAGAGAGCAATGTGAAATTTAATCGGCCGTTAAGCCGATCTAATACTTCGATGAAGATCTAGTTCGATCGGTTTGTTCAAGCCGATTTAAATAAAAAAGGTAACCGATAAATCTAATCAACTTGAATGAGTTGATTAGATAGGGTAAATGTTAGTGTTATGCCTTTGAGGCAGTCATATAGATGATTGTAATATGACTACGTTTATGAATAATAATATGATTATTGATCCAATAAATGTATATCATTATATTGATCAGTAAGTATGTGACTTGCTTATGAAACTCTCTACTCATTGATATAATTCTGTAAGTATCTCTGATCGGATATCATCGTAGTGGACAACGATGAATAGATCAGCATATGTACTGATCGATGATCATGTTTCATAGATCATGGGATATGGAGATATCATCAATACATTGTGAACACATATTGAAGAACATGGGTTAGATAGACCCACAATGAGGGCAAAATATCCGGTGCAACCACCGTTTTCGTGCAACCACCGTGCAACCCTACTAAAAAAAAGTTTCAAAAAATTCTGAAAAAAAATCATGGATGTAAATCTCAACTTACCCCATTTACGTATAAAATTTCATGATCAAATAAATCATATGCTAGAAGTTACAAAAAAAACAAATTTTCGCTTGGAATCTTGTTACAGTAGACAGCACAAAATTTGTTTTTTTATGTAACTTCTAGCATAGGATGTATTTGATCATGAAATTTTATACATAGATGGGGTAAGTTGAGATGTACATCCATGATTTTTTTCAAAATTTTTTGAAACTTTTTTTAGTAGGGTTGCACGGTGGTTGCACGAAAACGGTGGTTGCACCGGATATTTTGCCCACAATGAGACACTGCGAGAATGTTACATTCTTGTGTGTCATTAGTGTATCTCATACATAGTAGATGTATGATCCTTAGACCTGAGATTGTCATATTTCCTACATATGTAATAGTTTACCTTGGGGTTACCATATACTATTTCCTAACCGGATAATTATAAAGGTAGCTTTCATGTTTACTATGAAACATGCAGAGAGAAGTGAGCAGTCAAGATGGAATTTGCCACTCTAGTGTAACGGAGATATATGTCTAGGTCACTCGTGTGATATGATTAAGGAAGTGCATGACCATGCCGTGATTGAGAAGTCAATCACAACTTATTAATATATCACGGATACGAGAGTTGGATTGAACTGTCAAAGGATGACATGATTCTCGTCTTGAGTTCAATCTCCATATAGTTTGGCAAAGGGATTATTACATCAGTACTTTGATCATATGCGTTTGGGAGTTGGCATACTCTGTAAGGAGCCGCTACCAACTATTGGATTATAAATGGGTTTTCCGAATCTTTGTCCAAATACACATGAACCTACAGGGTCACACACTTAACGGGCTGGGACGCATTAATTCAGATTGGATCCGTAATTAATGGACCTCGTGGGCTTAACGCGCTGATGGGTCCTGGCTTAGGGTTTCATCGCGTGGCTATATAAGGAGAGGAGAAGGGTGGGCGTCATACATCTCTTTTGTTCAGAACCTTAGCCTCCACCTCTCGTTGCCCCTACCGAACGACAAGGTGCTTGCACACCGACGCACGACGTTCCATCCTCAGACGTGTGGACTGCTGTGGTTACGCTACTGCAACTACGGCGTGGAGAAGACGATCGGCGGCGAGGACGATCTGTGGTGAGGATGATCCGCGGCGAGGACGATCCGTGGCAAGGACAATCCGCGGCGAGCCGCGGTGAGGACGATCCACGCCGAGAACGATCCACTACATCAACGCACGAAGGATTCCGCAACTGTGCGTCTAGTGGTAATTGATCTATGATCACCTTCTTGCGAGTAGCTTTTCTGGTTTTGCGGTAGAAATTTTAATTTGTGCTAGAGTAGCATACCACGTTTCTCAACAGTGGTATCAGAGCCATCTCGCATAGATTCGTGATCTAGTTGTTGCACATATGGTATGTGAGGATAGTAGATTGGATCTATTACATGTTTAACCGATTCATGTCATGAATTGGTGGAGGCAGCCGTCGATGAGATCGATCGGTTTAGGGTTTGAGGAAAGTGAAAACCAAATCAATCTTGATTTGGGTGAGTCCGTTCATGGTACGACGTTGCCCTTACCGTTCGGGTTACCGCCATCAGGGTTCATGAATCACTACCATATGGGACCAAGCCAATCAGATTGAATCGGATTGGGTCAATCTGATTGATCCGTGAAAATTTTGAGGGCGTTTTGTTTTAACAGATCGCCGCTAGGGGCGCTGCCCCTTGGACCCCGCCTTGGGCGCTGCCCCTTGGAACTTCGCTAGGGGCGCTGCCCCTTGGAACCCCGCTGCCGTAGAATCTATTTTGTTTAATTCATTTTTGCAGGATGTTATGTGGAATAGTATGGCCTATGTGTATGTGATGTATGTAATTATTACATGACCTGTGTGCCATGTCAAGCCATAAGGCTATTTTAATTGTATAACGACCTGTGTGTCGACTTGTGATGTTTGAAACCCTTATGTAAAATTCATTATCAAAGTTGTAAGAAGTTGCATCTACAATGATGAAGATGGTGGAATCAAGCATGACACCAAGGTGAACAATCAAGCATGATGGCAAGGTGAACATTCAAGCATGATGATGGAGATCCTAATGCTAAGGGCCATACTATTTCACATCTTAATTTGATTATATGTGGATGTGTGTTTAATCCTTGCTATTTTCTTTATGCTCATTGCATGTGATGCCATATTCATAGTAGATATTGTTCATCCCCATAAGTTAAAACAAATTCTAAATCAAATATGTCCATCCAATTGTTGCACCTATCAAGAATTTAGATCATTATTGATATGACTGCCAAAGTAGTATATCAATGACTATCTTAATAGATGATAGGGATGTGTTGGACACATCACGCATAACAATGGTAGATTTAATCAAGCCATCAAAACGGTTTTGGGCTTGAGGACATAAATGGTTGAGATTTGATTTCAGTAATGAAGGAACAAATACATGACAATTGGTGTCTTGGAAAACACATATGAGGCTAGGTTTCTTAATTGGCACCTGGAAACGGGAAGTGCTCCCTCCCTCATGTGAGCCGTAGGGGCAGGTTGACCTGGCCATGAGTCGAGTTGACGGAGGCATTCATTACTTGTTTTCATGCTCAACAAACAAGAGTTGCATAAGATGTAATTAGCAAAGATGTTGCTTACCTATGTCATTAAATTTCTAGCAGTGACGCCAAAGCTCACTAGTGTTTGATAAATATGGATCTTGAATACTCACTATGTGTCCATAATGGTGACATAAAGTAGGAGTGTCTTTTGTTAAAATGTTTAATGAAAGTTTCACATAAACATAGTGCTTAGAAACTTTGCATGTTTTTGTTGTAGTTCAATGGCACCTACTACTGCTACTGTCGCTGCACCTGGTTTTGCTTTGAGATCGGTTTTGGAAAGGGAAAAACTAAATAGAACATATTTTGTGAATTGGTATCGCAACTTGAGAATTGTTCTGAAACTTGAAAAGAAAGAATATGTTCTAGAGAATCCAATTCCTAATAAACCAGCCGAAAATGCTCCTCAAAATTTGAAGGTTGACTATGAAAAACATGTTAATGCCTCTGTAGAGGTCAGTTGTCTCATGCTTGTCACCATGGACTCTGAGCTGCAAAAGCAATATGAGGACCAGGATGCTTACAATATGATTGTGGGTTTGAAGGGCATGTTTGGGAATCAAGCAAGGGTTGAGAGGTATGGTATCTCAAAGCTTATGCTTGCTTGTAAGATGGCTGAAGGCAGTCCGGTCAGCCCACATGTGATCAAAATGATTGGATACATTGGGAGATTGGAATTCTCCAGTCTCTGCCACAGAGCTTTGAGCTGTTCATTATGAATTTTCATATGAATAGCATGGAGAAGAGCCTGATCGAACTACATGGGATGCTCAAGGCTGCCGAGGAAAGCATTAAGAAAAAACCCAATCATGTGATGATGGTTCAGAAGATAACTGCCTTCAAAAAGAAGAAAGCTAAGGCTTGGGGAAAGGGAAAGGGCAAGGGCAAGGCTCAAGATGAGATCGCAAGCTCGAAAACTAAGCTTCAGAAGCTTAAAGTTGGCCCTCAGCCTGAATCCCAGTGCTTCTATTGCAAGAAGTCAGGACATTGGAAACAGAACTGCGAAAAGTACTTAACAGATAATAAGAATGGAAATGTGACTTCCACTTCAGGTCTTAATGTTATAGAAATTAATCTTGCTACTTCTTCTCTCAGCTCATGGGTATATGATACCGGTTCGGTTGCTCACATTTACAATTCGATGCAGGGGCTGATAAAGAGTAGAGACTTGGCAAAAGGAGAAGTGGATCTCCGCGTGGGGAATAAAGCAAGAGTTGCTGGTCTTGCCGTTGGCACCTACCCATTGCATTTGCCTTCAAGATTAGTTTTAGAACTCTATAATTGTTATTTTGTTCCAACTTTGAGTAGAAACATTATTTCATCATCTTCTTGTTTGGAACATGAAGGTTATGAATTCAGAATAAAGGACTTTGTTTGTTCAATATTTTTGAATGATATCTATTATGGTCGTTGCCCCATGGTGGATGGGTTGTGCGTTCTTGAACTCAAAGAAAAACCCGTTTATTACATTAATGTCAAAAGGCCTCGGCCAAATGATTTGAACCCTACCTTTTTATGGCATTGTCGCTTAGGTCACATAAATGAGAAGCGCATGAAGAAGCTCCATGGTGATGGACTTCTAACCTTATTTGATTTTGAATCATTTGAAACATGTGAGTCTTGTTTACTTGGCAAGATGAAAAAGCCCCTTTCACAGGTTTTAGTGAAATGGCGAGTGAATTGTTGACCCTAGTACATACAGATGTATGTGGACCAATGAGCTCGAGTGCTAGAGCTGGGTTTCAGCACTTTGTAACTTTTACCTATGACTTTAGAAGATATGGATATATCTACTTAATGATGCATAAATCTGAAACTTTTGAAAGGTTCAAAGAGTTTCAGAATGAAGTACAAAATCAACTTAGCAAATCAATAAAACACTTACGATCAGATCGTGGTGGCGAATACTTGAGCCAAGAGATTGGTGATCATCTAAAGCAGTGTGGAATCGTTCCGAAACTTACTCCGCCAGGAACACCTCAATGGAATGGTGTGTCCGAACGATGGAACCGAACTTTGTTAGACATGGTTCGGTCAATGATGAGCCAAATAGATATTCCATTATACTTCTAGAGTTTTGCTCTAGAGACAACTACGTTCACATTGAATAGGGTCCCATCAAATTCCGTTGAGAAGACGCCATATGAGATATGGATTGGGAGAAGTCCCATGTTGTCATTTCTCAAGATATGGGGGTGCGAGGCTTATGTAAAATGTTTGCAATCAGATAAACTCGCACCTAAATCAGAAAAATGCTTCTTTGTGGGGTATCCTAAAGAAACAAAAGGATATTACTTTTACAAAAGAAACAAGAACAAAGTTTTTGTTGCTCGAAATGGTGTCTTTTTGGAGAAAGAGTTTGTATTTACACTAAATGGAGGAGCAGTAAGCTGGAAGAGTTCCAAGCAAAGCACGGTGGCCGACTCTACAACAGAAGCGGAGTACATTGCGGCTTCAGAGGCCGCAAAAGAAGCTGTGTGGATAAAGAAGTTTGTCTCAGAGCTTGGTGTGGTTGCTAGTGCCTCTATTCCAATGGATCTCTATTGCGATAATAGTGGTGCCATTGCACAAGCAAAAGAGCCTAGATCACATCAGAAGTCCAAACACATACTCCAACGCTTTCACCTTATTCGCGAGATTGTGAATAGAGGTGACATGAAGATATACAAAGTAGATATGGAAGCTAATGTGGCTGATCCGTTAACGAAGCCTCTTCCACAGCCTAAGCATGTGGCGCACACGAGGTCTATTGGTATTAGATGCTTAATTGATCGACTCAAGTGCAATTGGGAGATTGTTAGTGTTATGCCCTTGAGGCAGTCATATAGATGATTGTAACATGACTATGTTTATGAATAATAATATGATTATTGGTCCAATAAATGTATATCATTATATTGATCAGTAAGTGTGTGACTTGCTTATGAAACTCTCTACTCATTCATATAATTCTGTAAGTATCTCTGATCGGATATCATCGTAGTGGACAATGATGAATAGATCGGCACATGTACTGATCGATGATCATGTTTCATAGATCATGGGATATGGAGATATCATCAATACAATGTGAACACATGTTGAAGAGCATGGGTTAGATAGATCCACAATGAGACACTACGAGAATGTTATATACTTGTGTGTCATTAGTGTATCTCATACATAGTAGATGTATGATCCTTAGACCTGAGATAGTCACATTCCCTACATATGTAATAGTTTATCTTGGGGTTACCAAACACTATTTCCTAACCGGATAGTTATAAAGGTAGCTTTCATGTTTACTATGAAACATGCAGAGGGAAGTGAGCAGTCAAGACGGAATTTGCCACTCTAGTGTAATGGAGATATATGTCTAGGCCACTCATGTGATATGATTAAGGAAGTGCATGGCCATGCCGTGATTGAGAAGTCAATCACAACTTATTAATATATCACGGATACGAGAGATGGATTGAACTGTCAAAGGATGACATGCTTCTCGCCTTGAGTTCGATCTTCATATAGTTTGGCAAAGGGATTATTATATCAGTACTTTGATCATATGCGTTTGGGAGTTGGCATACTCTGCAAGGAGCCGCTACCAACAATTGGATTAGAAAAGGGTTTTCCGAATCTATGTCCAAATACACATGAACCTACATGGTCACACACTTAATGGGCTGGGACGCATTAATTCGGATTGGATCCGTAATTAATGGACTTCGTGGGCTTAACGCGTTGATGGGCCCTGGCTTAGGATTTCATCGCGTGGCTATATAAGGAGAGGAGAAGGGTGGGCGTCATACATATCTTTCGTCTAGAACCCTAGCCTACACCTCTCGTTGCCCCTGCTGAGCGACACGGTGCTTGCACGCCGACGGACAGCGTTCCATCCCCGGACGTGTGGACTGCTGTGGTGACGTTGCTGCTACTGCGGCATGGAGAAGACGATCGACGGCGAGGATGATCTGCAGCGAGGACGATCCGCGGTGAGGATGATCCACGCTGAGAACGATCCACTACATCAACGCGCGAAGGATTCCGCAACTGCGCATCTAGTGGTAATTGATCTATGATCACCTTCTTGTGAGCAGCTTTTCTTGTTTTACGGTAGAAATTTTAATTTGTGCTAGAGTAGCATACCGTGTTTCTCAATAGTAAAGGCCATTTCCCCCCAAAGAAGGCAATGCACAACAAAATCAAAGAAAAAACAAACCAGGGTTTAGTGTAAGTCGACAATAATCAAAATCAACGATGCGCATCTTTATTGATCAAGACGAATTACAGAGAGATTACAATGTTACAACTACTCCTAATCAATGAAAAGTAAAACAAAAGTAGAACAAGTTGCTTGTTGTGTTGTTGGTTTCTTTTTTTCAATATTGCCCATCATCTTCTTTTATAATATCAGTTCTGATCATGTCCTCTCCAATCTCCTGTTGAACCAGCCCATATCGACCTCAATCTCTGATTTTCCAATTAAGATTAGCGTCGGACACAATTCGACGAGGAGTTGTTTGATAGTATGCCTTCTACCCAAAATACCATAGGCAACTGACAAGGGTAAACCTTAGAAAAGCTCGTCAGCAAAGTCCCCGTAATATGCGTCAGGGTTGGGAACTTCTGTCTCTTCGTTCTCTGAATATCAACAGCAGCAAGGTTGAGTACATGTATGTACTCGCACAACTTGTAGTGTATCACAAATATATAATAAATTCTGGCTATGTCATGGAGAAGGCTACTATGTTCATTTGCATCAAGCAAAATTTAAATTGTAAATACTGAATAGTAGATTGCAATCGTAATTTGTAAAAGCAATTAACAGATATGTAAATAACAAGTAAGAATAAATGTAACAACTCACAATCCTCCATGATTATGAGTAAAATATCGCCCCTTTGCCATCCCTTGGCACCAAAACTGAAATAAAGATTTTTTCCAACAACTATTTCCAATTCCAATCCATTTTTTGAAAATACCAAAACTCTAACTAGTGTTGGCGCAAGACTCCCATAACTGCGGGAACGACTTTTCAAAAAGTTCTACACTATGCAGAGGTATACAGCTTTACCCACAAGGAATGATCAACTATTTGTGCATTGCAAATTAAAATACTTCCTTTGGTGTGCCACAGAGAGATCATACATAACCATTACATTATTCAAACCTATCTTTGCACCAGCCCGGTGACGTAAGACCCTTGCTATGGTAGAAACAACCAATCGTATGAAACATAATAATCTTTTTAAGCTCAATGAATCAACAACCGTTTTCCCCCATAGCCAGGCATACACCGTTGCACCGGTATGCAATTACCCACTAGACACATGTTGCAGCCCCTTACAAGCAAACTCGACAGGATTTACTACGTGTGCTACTTCAGCCTTGCAATGTGCAAAGCCAGTTTTAAATAACTTAATAAGTTAAGGCCATCCCATACCAGCCCTCATGGTTGTACTAAATTTCTTGGATTTAACGAACACTACGTTCGGTCCTTAATCTGATCCAGGCGAAAATCTCCCCCTACACTACGTGCAAGTTAACGCATGCACACCCGGCTATTGCCATAATTCGCATGTGTCAAATCATAGTTTTATTTTCATTTCTATCAAAATATCGGTATCATTTACTGTCATATCCAACCTTTATAAACTACATGACAACACATGTTTCTTCCCAAACATATCCAAATTTCAGTATTTATCATGAACAATATAACCGTTCGTTCGTGATCCCATTTCTAGAGCATACTAAGCATGTGCAATTAATAATCGTGTATACCCAATTGACATTATTGTATATCTATCCATAATCTAGGGTTTTCAACGTTCTCATGTCAACAATTATTAAGGAGATTCCATAAGCTAGGAATATTTCTACCAATCCCACAATATAGCAAAGTCTAGTAAACATAGCGCATGCATAATAATTTTGATAAAACAAGACAGCCTCATTAAAATACTAGGATCAACATTGTAAAAGGAGGGTGCTTGCCTTGCTCAGTGACTTCCTGGATGGAGTCGAAGTCGTCGGTGACAGTGTCCTAAACGTTCGGGATCTATACGCCGTTCATTAAGAAGCAAAGCAAATAACCCAAATTTCATTAGGCAATAAGACAACAAATATACACGAGGCAAAAATAAGTCAAATAAAGTCATATTAAAACCATTCATGAAAACAAGTGTGAGTGTGAACGCGATGGATTGGCGAGGGTTAGGGTTTAAAACAAGCTATTGACATAGAGCGCACAACTACGATTTACGAAAATCAAAGTTTCATTTTATGAATTCAAGAGGCCAAAATTGTAAATAAATATACATTTGTACACAAATTTAAAATCTAAGATTATTTGGATTCATAAAGTCAAGCCAAGGTTAATAAGTAGCACAGTTGATTGAGTTTCTAAATGAACTAATAGGCATGAATAGATGATTAACTTGTAACACCCCAAAATTTTGCTTTCCTTGAATTCATGTGTGATTTGGCACTTTGATGAATTTTTGGAATTTTCTGGAGTTTATTTGGAATTATTTGGAATTTATTTGAATTTATTCCATTTTGAAATAATTGAAGAATTTAATTTTGCAAATAAAATTTTGTTGGAAATATTTTATTTGAGTCCAAAATGATCCAAAGTATTTTCCAGAATTTTCTCGAATTTTTCTCGAAGTCTTTGCTTATTTTTAATGAATTAAATGAATTATCGGGAATTATTTTAAATATTAAATCGCTGGAAAATACGCAGTGGGTTTGTATCGTTTCATCCGATCGAGCCTGAGTCACTCGAAGTCCGTAGTCCGACCGAACCACGCTCGAAGCCGTGAACGAAGCCGGACCGCATCAGTAGCACGCCGATCAGGATCGATCCAACGGCTAAGAGCTTGCCACGCCGCATCGCGGTCCGTAGGATCCCGTCATGCCGGTTCGATCCTAGCCGCTGGTTACGAACACGTGGACGGGCGCGCTGGTCTTCCCGCTGTCCGGCGACTCCGCCACCGCGCCATGACCGAACTCCGTTAGGTTCGAGGATCATGAACTGCGGGCCTATTTAATGACCGACCCGCGACGACGATCGCTATGACCCCGCCGCTTTTTCCTATTGCTCACTTACCAGAGCGGCCGAGGTTGCAATCCTCGCCAGAAGTTGCTTAGGGCTTCACTCGGTCCATTGTTGCTCCGCTGCCGAGCTCCTCCGCCCCTCGTAGATTCCGAGCCCGCTGGCCAAGCCGCAAATCGAGGGGCGACTCACCTCGCCGAGGGGCATCAAATCGCATTGTGCGTGGTCGCCCTCTCCACTCCGGCTACTGCCGTCAGGCCACCGCCGACCAAGAAAGCTTCTCCGCCGTCGATCTTCATCGAACGGTCCAGGTTAGCCCACATCACAATCGTAGAAAACCAGCATTAGATCTAAAACCGTTAGATGGAAATCGGCGACCTAGGTAGATCTATTCTCACTTGGATTTAGATCCAACGGCCAGGTATCAGACGCGAGATTGAATTCGGGTGGATCATATCCGCTCGACGGAATCAAGGGCTGTGATGCACCCATGTGTCACACGCCGGGGCGTCGGGTGGCACTGCCGCACTGCACACACACGCACGTGGTCGCCGATACCGGGGTCCCTGCGGTCGAGACTTGAGCCGTGGACCGTGTCCACCGTGAGACCCGAGCCAAGCGTGACCAAGTCCATGGACGGCCGACGCCAGCCAGCCAATCGAGGCTGCCACGTGTCCATGCCGACGCAATAATTAATTTCCGAAAAGAAAATGATTTATTAATTCGAAATATTGATTCAAATTTAGATTCAAACTTCAAACGCTTATAACTTTTATGCTTTCAACTGATTTGAGCGATTCAAATTTCTAAATTTGTATAAAATTGAGATCTACCTAAATATGAATTTTATTTAATTTTTGGACTAAAGTTTTTCTCTGTAATATTATTTAATTGATTATTTAAACTTTAATAAATCATAACTTTGGCGCTTTAACTCCAAATTTGGATTCTATTCCAGTTTCTAAAAATCCAGAAAATTACGTTCACTCTGTTTATGGATTTTATTTGGAGTTTTGGGATGTTTTTGCCTATTGTTTATTGGGTATTTGCTATTTTCACGCTTTACGAGTAGACGTTGAAGTGCAGTAAGGATTCGAGGAGAAGTGTTGACTCAGATCCAACTCAAGACCAAGAGCAAGTACTTTTTGAAGGCAAGTTGTGCTTTGACCATGTTGATCCTATTTCTAAATCTATTGTGATTTAAACTATTGCATGCTAGTTTAATTAGAAAGATACTTTGTTTAAACATGTGGGTTAGATAAATACCAATTTGCTTTATGACACCTTGATTATCTTAGTATGTGCCATGATCCTCGCCACCCTAGTTGTGGTTTACTAGTTGGACATTATTAAATTGTCAACATGGGTTTAGACCGCAGTTGTAGTATGCCGCTTAGACTCGCACGTGCTCATGACATGATTTTGGACAATCAAATGATAATATGGACTTAATGATATATTGAACTGTTTTTGGAAAAGTATCATGTGATGTTGACGGCACGTGGTGCATGGTAATCAACTCGGGTTTGATAAACGCTGATCGGCATGGCAAGAGTAATCCAGTGGGCCATTGTGGCATTGGGAATGTTGATTTGGTTTTTCTAGTAGTCTTGCCACAGTCACTCTAAGGACTTAACCTTGCAAGCCTTTGAGCCAGGTCATACTTGCAACCACATGGCTGGAATGGGACGGCCTCTAGTTGACTAAGTCGCTGGACTCACTTGTGGAGCCTCGTGGTGTCGGGCTTACACCGCTTGTGTGATTGTGTACGGGGAGCGATCGTGGTGGCGGGCCGATACCCATCTAACTGGTGTGTTGGTCCCATACTTCGCCTTTGGCTAAGGGAAGGATGTAGAGCACGAACCTGAGGAGAGGACCACGTGTTGTTTGAGGCTTCCGAAAGGCTTTTGTTATGATCGCTCATTCGCATACTTTTGTATGGCGATTCACTACCGACGCGGTGGTGAGTGGATTGTATCTTGTGGGTAAAGTGCATAACCTTCCGCAGAGTGTAGAATCTATTTGAATAGCCGAGTCCACTGTGATCGACAATGCTCGAATTACAATTAAGGGTTAGACTTTCCTAAAATAACTTGGATTTGAAAAGTTGGGTTGGTTTAATAATGAAGATGATGGAAATGTGGTTTAGGATGGGGCAAATGATTATCAAATTTCTGAAAAGTTATTTATGCTTTACTTATTTCTCTGCTTTGAATCTACTTTTATTACTTGTCAAAAGTTTTATCGCAAATATACCTGAGCTATTCCTTTGTACCAAGCCATGCATATAGTATATTAGCTTGCATTCTCAGGCATGACTTGTCGAGTACCAAGTACTCACCCTTGCCTCAACACAATACCGCTTGAAGAGGAGACTACGCCATGATTTGAAGAGGAGTTCCAAGAGGACCCGCCTACTTAGGGGATGCGAGCCCGCCTACTGCTGTGGGTATATCTTGGATGGCGCCATCGAAGTTTATTTGATTTTTCCGCCGTTATTTCTCTTTTCAATAAGTTTTGCCTTGCAAGGCATATATTTGTAACTTGGCCATAAGGTCGAGTAACCCTTTGATTATTTAAATAAAGTACTTTGATAGTATCGCTTTGGTATGATTGTGATATATACCGATGTTAAGACTGTGTGCACTAGCTGCCTCGACTAGTGCTGAATACACGTGAGGGTCCCGATTTGCAAAATTCGGGTCCCGACAGAGGTGGTATCGAGCCATACTTGACCGTAGGCTCAACCCTAAGTTAGAAGGGTCGTAGTGAGGATAAAACCTATTTTCTAAAAGCTAAAAATTTGTGAAGACAAGAAATGACATCTCGACTTATCCCCTTCTCTCTTTTCTTGTCTCTTGCTGAAATTTTCCCTTACCTTGTCACAATTTAAAAATTCGGTTCTTACGTAAAGCACTCTTGTGACAGATGGAGGAAGAGTTCAACTACGCTGATCTCGGGAGTTGGTCACGCCACGGAACTTTGGCATATGCTACGACTCGGAGATTTTGAGAAGCCCCAATACCAAGTGGAAGTGATCGGACAAGCCGGATTGATCAAGGCTTGTGGACGTGAGGATTGAGGTACTGCTAGGAAAAAGGGCCCAGGCAATCGCCTCGATACACGCACCGCCAGGAGATCTACAATGAATGGGTATCCAAGAAGTATCACGACGCCGCAATGCGCACATTACCCGTGATTCACGCCAGAGAATTGGAGAGTACGGTGTTCGCTACCATCCGGCAGCGTGATAACCTTCTTGACCCGGCGAGATTCGTGGATGAGGATGCCACGGTTACACAAAGCTGGCACGATTTGTCGTCGCCAGAGGATGTACTAGATAATACAAGCAAGGAGCGCGTAAGGCCCGCATGAGATCACGATGTAGAAGAATAGATGGCGGAAGCTCAAGAGTATGTGGCACACCTTCTACGAAGGATTGAGTTGGAGATGACTTTGTACAATGGACTGCACCAGTGAGCGATTTAGCCACACGAGCCAGATCCAGAGGAGTCGATCTCGATGAGGACACCGCTGATTAATACAGAGGACACAGCTTGCTGGACATGGCGATCAAGCTTCGCGCTTATGCCACAAAGACCCGCATCAGCCGTGGAGGTTTTCTCGATGAGTGAGCATAGGTTCTATAGTGAGACTCTTCGCCGAGTCACACATAGAAGAAAGAGTCACCCTTTAGGCGTTAGACTCGAGTTAGCTCGATTTGGATTTTCATTGTTTCTTTGAGTGTGCAGTGATGTGTTGCAAGGCCCTTAGGCATTGTAGCGACCATACCAAGTTATTAATAATAAAGTTGGACCTTAAAGTTACCCCTTTCGCTCGCATAAGTTCCATATTACTTGTCTATTCTTGTTTCTCTCATCTCTAAACCTAGAGCAAATCGGCAGATGGTGAACACCCGTGGAAACTTGGGAAGCAATGGGAGTGGATCTCGCCAGCCAGAAACCCCAATGATGGAGCACCAGCACCACCGCTTGATATGCAGAGTTTTGGAGCCTTTCTTGCTGCCTGCAGACTTCGGTTGATGCATGCTATGATGCAACAAATGCAAGACGCCACTCGCAAAGCCACTTTGCTAATCAAGTTAATCAGGACCACGCTGTAATACAAGGTCAAGGAGTTCATGAGGACTCACCCACCCACTTTCTCTCGGGAATGCCAATCCATTGGAGGCCGATGATTGGTTAAGATCAATCGAGAGGAAGTTACACATAGCTCAATGCATAGGAAATGAGAAGGTACTCTACGCTTCTCATCGCTTGGAAGGAAATACCGAATGGGAGAACTGCGCTACGCAGAGAACCCTCAAGATATCACTTGGGAAGAGTTCACAAACATGCATTCCGACAAGATCACGTGCCTGAAGGAATCATGGACCTTAAGAAGGAGGAGTTCGTAGCATCAAGGGCTAAGGTAATCACCAAAGGTCGACTACGAACAAGTTCACTCCCAGCACGCTGCACCTCTGAGGATAGCGACGCATAAATCCGCATACCTCGCTTTTATGAAGGGACTTAACTCAGATTGCAAGTTGGGTTGATCACCCACACCTTTCCGCATTTTCAAGAGTTGGTGAATAAGGCACTTATTCTGAGGACAAGCGCAAGGAACCGGATGAGAACAGAAGCGCAGATGCAACAAAGAAGGATCACGCCAGGGAACGCAAGAATCGCTTTGAGAGTTGCACCAAATCAATTCTTGATTCCAACCAGAATCGCGACAAGGACACCATCCCGGCACCAAGACCTCGCCAATCGTAACTACCAAACCCCACTTCGCTAGAAACGCTACCCCAGGCAACAAAGAAGGAATGGAGACGCTGTTACAATCGTACAACGAGCCAGGACACTTTGCCAGCGGTTGTCCAAAGAAGACAAGCAGGAGCGACGATTCGCTTCAACCCAGGAACCACCCGGCTAGGACGCCAAAGACTGAGCCACACCCGCATCATGGTGAGAGCCGAGTCCAACCATGTCACCGCGGATGCAAAAAATGCTACGGACGTGTCTGGGTAAGTTACTTGTTAACTTCGACTGCAATGCTTTGTTTGACTGAGCTCAGATTCGCTTTGTTTCGCAAGGCTTTCTGCAGAAATGACTTGAGAATTGCAAGACTTAAGTGCATGCTTTTAGTTCAAACCCTGGTTCAACCCGAACGGAAGTAGGATGTCTCGGTGAGAATACTAATAGATGGAATAGAGTTCCTAGCAAACCTTATAATTTTGGAGACCCAGGACCTTAGATGTTATATTGGGAATGGATTGGTTATCCAAGCACAAGTGTATTGGATTGTGACGAAGGACTATCTCGCTTGAGAGCCCGTGGGGAAGAAAGTGGAATTTCAAGCCACGCGTTAGAGATGGACAAATTGATGGTTAACAGCATCAAGGCAATCCGCATAGAGGATGTCCTAAAGAGTGAATGAGTACCCGATGTTTTTCCCGAAGATCTACCTCGTATGCCGCAGACGAGGGACATAGAGTTTGTGATAGAGCTTGTACTGCACAAAGACCGAGCAGCAAAGAGACCCTATCGGATGTCTCCGAGGAGTTGGTAGAGATGAAGAAACAGCTGAGAAGAGTTAATGGAGAAAGGATTTATCGTATCGAGTTCGTGCGGGGAGCACCAGTTTTGTTTGTCAAGAAGAAGGACGGGAGTTTCAGGATGTGCATTGACTACCGTGCACTCAATGAAGTCACCGTGAAGAATAAGTATCCGCTACCCAGGATTGATGATTTGTTTGATCGCTTAAGAGGAGCCGGAGTTTTCCAAGATTGATCCCGAGATCGGATACCATCGCTTGAAGATCCGATCGAGATATTCCAAGACCGTGATTCAGTCAAGATATGGACATTACGAGTTTACAAGATGTCCTTTGGTCGATTTAATGCGCCAAATTTTATTTCATGAATATGATGAATAAGGTGTTCATGGAATATTTGGACAAGTTTGTCGTGTTCATAGACGATATCCTAATCTACTCCAAGACAGAGGATGAACATGCCGAACACTTAAGGCGTAGTTTTGAAAAGCTGAGGAATGCAACTTTTCGCCAAGTTCGACAAGTGTGATTTTTGGAAGGACAAGGTGGAGTTTCTGGACATGTAATGATCGGCAGAGGAGTCGTGATCCAAGCAAAGTAGAAGTGTGTTACATTGGGAACAAATGAGACCGTGTGACCCGCATTCGAGTTTCCTTGAATGGCGGGATACTACCGCTGCTTATTGAAGGCTTCGACAATTGCGAAACCTCTTACGCAATTGCTGAAGAAGGAAAAGAAGTTTGCATGGGCGCTTGAATGTGAGAAAGGATTTGGTGAGCTGAAAAAGTTTATTGACATCAAGCACCGGTGTTAGTTCTCTGATGTTGCTCAAAGCTTCGATATTTATTGTGACGACGCGCCAAGGACTTGGATGTGTGTCTGCAGAATGGAAAGGTCGTCGCTATGCATCAAGGCAATGGAGGCCGCATGAGGAAAATTATCCGACACATGACCTAGAGTTAGTCGCCGTAGTGCATGCTTTGAAGATATGGCGCCACTATATCTCGATTGGAAACAGGATGTGAAGTATATACGGATCATAAGAGCCTTAAGTACATATTCACCCACGGATTCGAATATGAGGCAAAGGAGATGGCTAGAGTTGATCAAGGACTATAATGTTGGAATCCATTACCATCCCTGAAGGCCAACGTAGTAGCCGACGCCTGAGCGGAAAAGCCATACCGTGAGTACGCTGTTAGCCACAAGTCGATGAGTTATGTGAGGAGTTTCGGAAGATGAAGGTTGAGGTAGTACCTAGCGGATTCTTGGCGCATTAGAAGTAAAGCCTTCACCCTAGAGAATCGATCCGAAGGGCGGAAGGATGATGACAAGATCCGCAGGATTAAGTCCGTCAAGGAGGAAGGCAAGGTGAGGACTTCAAGTTGATGAGCAAGGCACGTTGTGGATGAAGGATCGTGATTTGTGTGCCTAACAAAAAGGAGTTAAAGCAACTGATTTTGGAAGAAGCCCATGACTCTAAGTATTCAATTCATCCCGAAGCGCCAAGATGTATCAGATCTCAAGAAGAGATTCTCGGTGGCCGAGCATGAAACGAAGTTGCCGAGCATGTTGCATTGTCGACGATGCCGTAGAGTCAAGGCAATGCATCGAGACCAGCAGGATTGCTACAACCGCTGAAAATACCCGAGTGGAAGTGGGGAGGAAATCGAATGGATTTCATTACCGGCTTGTCAAGACTCAAGGAGGTTATGACTCCATATGGGTTATAGTGGATCGCTTGACTAAAGTAGCCCATTTTATCCCCGTGAAGACCACTTACTCGGAGATAAATTAGCGATTATATACATGATCGTGATTGTTTGTTTGCACGAGTGCCAAAGAGGATTGTATCGGACAGGTACCCAATTTACCTCAAGGTTCGGAATAAGTTGCATGAAGCCATGGGAACCCGTGCTTAAACTTCAAGATACTTATCATCCATGACGGATGGATGACCGAAAAGAGTCAACCAGATTCTGGAGGATATGTTGAGAGCTTGTGCATTGGCTTATGCTACCTCTTGGGATAAGAGTTTAGTATGCCGAGTTCGAGTTACAACAATAGTTATCGAGCTAGTTTACGAGATGTCACCTTTGAGGCAATCAGATGGTCGACTGCTTCTGACGCCATTGAATTGGAATGAGACCTACGCCGTGTCTTTGGGCCTCGATATTCTTCAAGAGGTCAAGAGCGGTTAAGTGATTAGGAAAGGCTGAAGATAGCCCAATCTCGACAGAAGAGTTATGCCGACAATCGCCGCCGAGACTTGAGTTTTGGAACCGAAGACTTTGTTTATCTCGTAGTTACGCCTCGTGGGGAGTTAAGAGGTTCCATGCCAAAGGGAAACTTGCACCCTGCTATGTTGGACCATTTAAGATTTTGAGTCGCAGAGGCTTAAGTTGCTTATCAAATGGAGTTGCCACAAATAAGTTAGCGAGAGTACATGATGTATTCCATGTGTCCATTGAAGAAGTGTCTCCGAGTTCCCGAGGAACAGGCGTCGCTAGAGTTAATTGAGTTGCAAGAGGATTTGACTTATAAGGAGCATCCTCGTGAGGATTCTAGACACAATGGATCGAGAAACTAGAAACAAGTCAACTCGCTTCAGAGAGTTCAAGTGGAGCAACCATGAAGGAAGCCAAGCTTACTTGGGGAGCGCCGAAGAGGATTTGAAGAAAGAATTTCCAAACCTATTCCTTTAGTGAGCCCCTAATCTAGGGGCTAGATTCTATTAAGGGGAGGTTTGTAACACCCCAAAATTTTGCTTTCCTTGAATTCATGTGTGATTTGGCACTTTGATGAATTTTTGGAATTTTTCGAGTTTATTTGGAATTATTTGGAATTTATTTGAATTTATTCCATTTTGAAATAATTGAAGAATTTAATTTTGCAAATAAAATTTTGTTGGAAATATTTTATTTGAGTCCAAAATGATCCAAAGTATTTTCAAATTTTTCTCGAATTTTTCTCAGTCTTTTGCTATTTTTAATGAATTAAAATGAATTCATCGGGAATTATTTTAAATATTAAATCGCTGGAAAATACGAGTGGGTTTGATCTTGTTCATCCGATCGAGCCCGAGTCGACTTTCGAGTCCGAGTCCGACCAACCACGCTCGAAGCCGCAACGAAGTCCCGCCGCATCTAGGCACGTGCGAATTTTCTGATTCGATCCAACGCGCTAAGAGCTTGCCACGCCGCCGCACTGCGTGTCCGAGGTCGGATCGGGTCATGCCGGGTTCGATCCTAGCCGTTGGTTCTCAACACGCGGACGGCCGGGCGCTGCTGCTCTTCCGCAGGTCCGGGCGGACTCGCCACCGCCATGACCGAACTCAGTTAGTTCGAGATTCCGCTGAATCCGCGGGCCTATTTAATGACCGACCCTGGCGACGAGGATCGCCATGACTCCGCGCCGCTTTTTCCTAGCGTTTCGCCAGAAGGGCGCCTGGCTGAGCGCAATCCTCGGGCCGAGTTGCTTAGGGCTTCACTCGTCATTGTTGCTCCGCCGCCACCGGAGCTCCTCCGCCGCCCCTCGTGGCGATTCCGAGCCCGCTGCCGCAACCGAGGCGCGACTCCTCGTCTGAGGGGCATCAAATCGTGCCCGTGGTCGCCTCTCCACTCCGGCACCAAGACGCCGCGCCACCGCCGACTCGCCAAGAAGCTTCTCCGGGCGATCTTCATCGAATCTGGCCCAGGTTAGCCCACATCACACCGTAGAAAAACCAGATTAGATCTAAACTGTTAGATGGAAATCGTAGCGACCTAGGGTAGATCTATTCTCACCCTTGGATTTAGATCCAACGCCTGGTCAGACGCGTGAGATTGAATTCGGGTGGATCATATCCGCTCGACGGGAATCAAGGGCCGTGTGATGCACCCATGTGTCACACGCTGGGCGTGTGGCACGTGGGCACAAGCACCGTGCACACACGCACGGGTCGCCGATACCGGGTCCCGCGTGTCGAGACTTGAGCCGTGGACCGTGTCCACCGTGAGCCCGAGCCAAGCGTGACCAAGTCCATGGACCTGGCCGACGCCACCAGCCAATCAGAGCTGCCACGCGTGTCATGCCGACGCACAATTAATTTCTCAAAAGAAAATGATTTATTAATTCGAAATATTGATTCAAATTTAGATTCAAACTTCAAACGCTTATAACTTTTATGCTTTCAACTCCGATTTGAGCGATTCAAATTTCTAAATTTGTATAAAATTGAGATCTACCTAAATATGAATTTTATTTAATTTTTGGACTAAAGTTTTTCTCTGTAATATTATTTAATTGATTATTTAAACTTTAATAAATCATAACTTTTATGCTTTTAACTCCAAATTTGATTTATTCTAGTTTCTAAAAATCCAGAAAATTACGTTCTCTCTGTTTATGGATTTTATTTGAGTTTTGGGATGTTTTTGCCTATTGTTTATTGGGTATTTGCTATTTGCACGCTTTTACTTGTGCAGACGTTGAAGTACTGGAAGGATTCGAGGGAGAAGTGTTGACTCAGGATCCAACTCAAGACCAAGAGCAAGTACTTTTTGAAGGCAAGTTGTGCTTTGACCATGTTGATCCTATTTGAAATCTATTTTGATTTAAACTATTGCATGCTAGTTTAATTAGAAAGATACTTTGTTTAAACATGGGGGTTAGATAAATACCAATTTGCTTTATGACACCTTGATTATCTAAGTATGTGCCATGATCCTCGTCACCCTAGTTGTGGTTTACTAGTTGGACATTATTAAATTGTCAACATGGGGTTTAGACCGCTGTAGTATCGCTTAGACTCACATGCTCATGACATGATTTTGGACAATCAAATGATAATATGGACTTAATGATATATTGAACCTGTTTTGGAAAAGTATCATGTGATGTTGATCAGACGTGGTGCATGGTAATCAACCTGGGTTTGATAAACAGTTTTCGGGGCATGTGGCAAGAGTAATCAAAGGGCCGCTTGTGGCATTGGGAATGTTGATTTGGTTTTTTCAGGGTAGTCTTGCCTGGTCACTCTAAGGACTTAACCTTGCAAGCCTTTGAACTGGTCATACTTGCAACCACATGGTCGGAATGGGACTACTAGTTGACTAAGTCGCTAAGGACTCACTTGTGGAGCCTCAGGGTGTCGATTACACCGCTTGTGTGATTGTACGGGGGAGCGTGATCGTGGGTGTGGGCCGATACCCATCTAATCTGTGTTGGTCCCATACTTCGCCTGGCTAAGGAAGGGATGGTGTAGAGCACTAACCTGAGAGGACCACCTGTGTTTCGAGGCTTCGAAAGGCTTTGTTATGATCGCTCATTAGCATACTTTTGTATGGCGATTCACTACCGACGTGGTGAGTGGATTGTATCTTGTGGGTAAAGTGCATAACCTCGCAGAGTGTAGAATCTATTTGAATAAATTTTGAGTCCACTGAGATCGACAATGCTCGGGAATTACAAACAAGGGTTAGACTTTCTGAAAATAACTTGGATTTGAAAAAGTTGGGTTGGTTTAATAATGAAGATGATGGAAATGTGGTTTAGGATGGGGCAAATGATTATCAAATTTCCTAAAAGTTATTTATGCTTTACTTATTTCTACCGCTTTGAATCTACTTTTATTACTTGTCAAAAGTCAAGCATCGCAAATATACCGAGCTATTCCTTTGTACCAAGCCATGCATATAGTATATTAGCTTGCATTCTGCATGACTTGTGAGTACCAAGTACTCACCCTTGCCTCAACACAATACTGGGCTTGAAGAGGAGACTACGCGCTTTAAGAGGAGTTCCAAGAGGACCCGCCTACTTAGGATGCGAGCCCGCCGGTTCGTGGTATCTTGGATGGCACCACAAGTTTATTTGATTTTTCCGGTCATTAAGTTATTTCTCTTTCAATAAGTTTTGCCTTGCAAGGCATATATTTGTAACTTGGCCATAAGGTCGAGTAACCCTTTGATTATTTAAATAAAGTACTTTGATAGTATCGTTTGGTATGATTGTGATATATACCGATGTTAAGACTGTGTGCACTAGCGCGTTCCTGGACTAGTGCTGAATACACAGAGGGTCCGGATTTGCAAATTCGGGGTCCCGACATTAACTCAAGCACAAAAGGTGACATTTTATGTTACTAATACAGAACCTAAAATTATGGTATCCCAAAAGCATGGGTACTAGATTTCAATTTAAACGGGGTTTGTTTACACTAAGTATACATGAACATTTAGATTTAAACTATTCATGAAATGATCCTATAGTAGCTTATGAAAAATCATGGTCTAAACCTAATATTTTTTTGGTGTAAATAGGGAGAGTACTATTTTATGGAAATATCGAAACTGGTTTCGCTAAATTTGGAGTTGATATGCACAAGTTATAAGCAATTCAAATTTGAACATAAAGAAACTAATCTATTTAAGCATTTCATACAAACTAAGTCCAAATTTAAATATTTTTGCATATTTGGAAACCTAACAATACTAGGAACACAATAAAATTAGTTTAATAAGATTTGGAGACCATTTACAAAAAAATTTCATTAAGCACATAGTAAACCTATAGTTTAAATTTGAATTTTGAATACTGTACAACAAACAAATTTAAGATATTTTTGCATAAGTATAATCTATATGATTTAACAAAAATTTAGAAACTAGTTTGACCTAAATTGGAGTTATATAGCAAAAGTTATAAGCATTCTAATTAGCTCGCTTTGGAAATTCAATGAAATTGGGAAAATACATTTTCGACCAGTGAAAGCGTATTTTGGGCTTTGTCTCGATTCGGTTCAGGCGTGAGGCACTGACGCGCTAGGAACACCAACTAGTGGGTCAACTCCGAAGTGAGAGAGGAGGAGGTTGACGCCCTGGTCTTGCAGCTCAACGAGCCAGAACAGGGGGTGAGGGGGCCAGGCAAGGGCACTGGGAGCTAGGGAAGGATGTAGCAATCCTAGGGCACAACTCAATTGAGCTCGGGGGTGACCTGGGCTAAGCTCGCAGCGGAGTAGTGTGGCGGCGAGTTGCGGCGGCACTACAGGGGCGTCGAAGCTCGGGAAGGGGGTCGGTGAGCATCAGTGAGCCAAGGAGACTTTGATTTGAGAACTCACCGTGAAGGAGAAGGGCCGAGGAGGGCTGTCACCATGCGCAGGAGCCAGAGAAGACGAGGCTGAGTGCAGCTGCGCTTGAAGTGATCCGAGCTGAAATTAGGTGAGGGGAAGTGATTAATGAGGGCCACTAATGCTCAAGGCAGGAGGAATTCGATTGAATCTTACCGGGATAGCTCAATTGCTTTGCTTGCGCTCTCGGTCCCCTCGAAGCTCCGTGGAGCATCAATGGCACATCAGCGGCCAAGGGGAGTACAGAGTGCGCAAGGGGCTCGGTTGGTTTGGTAAGAGGTTTATAGACATGAAGGGGAGGAGCTCATGGCCACGGTCCCATGAGCTCCGAAGCAACAAGGGGAAAAGGACACCAGCGCTGGAGTTCTTGGCAGAATTTGCGCGCACGCGGCATACTTTCGGTAAGTCACATTACTAGCTCAGCGCCAGGGAGTCTTGCAGACTGAAGTGCAGGTGGAGGTGATGGATCACATTGCAAGTTCCAGGGGTGGTGATGCCCAGTGCCACGGCCGAAGAAAAGAGAGGAAACTGGTTGCTATGGCAGATGAAAACCGAAGGGGAGGGCTACCACAGCAGGGAACGAGTGCGATGGGCGGAGACCGCGTAACACCCCAATCTTTGCTTTTTATGAAATTAAATGATATTTTGCACTTTTGAGAATTTTTGGAATTTTCTGAGATTTATTTGGATTTAATTTGAATTTATTTCTTTTTGAGATAATTAAATAATTAAAAGTTTTAAATAAAATTTTGTTGGAAATATTTTATTTGAGTCCGAAATGTCTCAAAGTATTTTCCAGAATTTTTCTGATTATTTTGCTATTTTTCTTGTATTATTTGAATTTCTAGAAATTAATTTAATTATTAATTCGCTGGAAAAACCCTAACGGGTTCTACTGTTCCACCGACCCAGGTCAGACTCGAGTCAGACTCGAGCCCAACCCAAACCGGACCGACCGAGCCGAACCCTATCCGCGCGGACCGTTGAATTAAGATCCAACGGCCAGGATTTAGCCACGTGGACACGTGCGTTGAATCGTCGGATCGAGATCCGGTGGTTGTGCTGGTGTCCGTGTGTGCGCGTGATAGAGGCTGTTGGATCGAGCCTCGTGGACGCATGAGATTGTGCCGCATCGTCTCCGCCTCCGATACGGAGAGCGCCGCCGTATTCTACCGTGTGGGACTAGGGTTTCGATTTCCGCGCAAACGTCGAGGGTATTTAATGCATGGACTAGCGTTCGAGGATCGCCCTCTTCGTGCGTTTCGTTTACCCTACTCCTTCACGCCTGAGCCGCCACCACAAGGGTGCGATTGCTCGCCGTAGTTGGGCGGGTACCGCTGCGGTTCTTCGTCGTTTCCGGCGCCGTCCGCCGCCCTCCGCCGCATTGGTGCCCAGATCTGAAACCCCCACGACAAGGTGAACCTGGGCGCAAGACTCGCCTCGCCGGAGAACGCGTGGAACGCCGTTGGAGTGGTCGTCGTCTTTGTTGCCGGTAACCGCAAGCCACCGCGCCGCCATCAATGCTCTCGAGCTCAGACAACCGTTCGATCCAGATCAGACCGCCACGGTGAATCCACGTCACCCAGATCCACGTTATGGTTTTATATCTAATATCAACCGTTGGATCTAGATCCAACACACGAGATTGAGCCACGTAATCATAACCGCGCCATGCTAGATGCGTTCGTAGCCGTCCGATCGAGATCGAACGGCGTATAGCGTGCCACGCGTCGCCACCAGGGTCATGCCACGTCGGCCTTGACGTGGCTAAACTCGATCGGATCCTAGCCGTCCGATCCAAATCAAACGGTCCAGATCAATCACGTTAACCCCAAACGTGCGAAATCCAGATCCAATCTGGACCGTTGATTTTCAAATCAACGACCCAAATTGCGCCACATGTCTTGTAGCCGAACCATCGCAGTCCACGCGGGCGCGCCTGGTCGTCGCTGACATCACGAGTGACGTCAGCACGGGCCCGCGTGTCAGCGTCTGGCCCAACCGCACCATGACATCATCCGTGACGTCATGATGACATCACGGTAGGGCCCACGTGTTTGTACCGTTCGCCCGAACGCGATGATGTCAGCGATGGAGTCATCCGAGTGGGTCCCATGTGTCAGCGACACGTGTACCCGTGGACCGGGTCCACGGTGGACCGAGCCCTAGCCATGGACTGAGTCCATGGACCGGCGACGTCATGCTGACGTCATAATTCGATTTTTCTATAGAAAAATAATTCGGTGGAAATTCAAATCCACCGCTGACGTCATGCTGACGTCATAATCAGATTTTTCAATAGAAAAATAAATGAATTAATTTGGTTTATTCTTTTATTTGATTTTTCAAACTTCAAACGCGGATAACTTTTGCGTTTTTACTCCGATTTGAGTGATTCCAATTTCTAAATTTTTATAAAATTAAGCTCTATTTAATGGTGAATTTTATTTAATTTTTGGACATGAGTTTTTCTATGTTTTTATTTATTTTGAGTTTATTTATTTGTTACGAGTAGACGTTGAAGTACCCGAAGGTGAAGCTTTGACCTAGGAGCCAGCTCAAGACCAAGATCAAGTACTTTTTGAAGGCAAGTTATGCTTTGATCATATTGCTCCTATTTTTGAAAACTAGTTTGATTTAAATTATTGCATGCTAGTTTAATTAGAAATTGTTTTAATTATTTCTGGGAATTAGGTAAATGCCAAATTACAGTATGACACCTTGACTATTTAATTGTATGCCATGACCCCTTGTCACCCTAGTCTGGTTTAAGTAGTTGGACATTATTAAATTGCCAACATTGGGTATTTAGACCGTTGTAGTATATTGCTTAGACCTGCTACGTACACATGACTTGATTTTGGACAATCAAATGCTAATATTCACTTAATGAGATATTGAACCTGTGTTTGAGAAGTATCATGTGTTGTGATGTTGATGATGGCACGTGGTGCATGTTAATCAACTGGGTTTGATAAATAGATTTAGACCGGGGCAAGTGGCAAGAGTGATCTGGTTGGCCATGAGTGGCACCGGGGAAGTCGTTTTGGTTCTTCTGGAAGTCTTGCCCTGGTCACCCTAAGGACTTAACCTTGCAAGCCTTTGATCTGAGTCAAACGTGCAACCACATGTCTGTAATGGGACGGACCGAGTTGAATAAGTTGCTAATAACTTGCTTGTGGGACCTCGGGGTGTCAACTACACCTTTTGTGTAGCTTGAAGGGGAGCGTACCAGGGGTACAGCATGGTACCCATCCAATGGTATGTCGGTCTCATACTTTGCCTCCACTGAGGGAAGGGATGGTGTATGGCAAAAACCAGAGAGGTTCACTTCTAAAGTTTGCGGTTTCTAAAGGGTTTTGTTACGATCATTCGCCTTTGTGGTGTTTGACTGTATCTTGTGGGTGAAGTGCATAACCTCTGCAGAGTGTAACAATCTATTCGAATAGCCGAGTCTACGGTACTGGACACTGCTCAGGGACTACAGTCAAGGGTTAGACTTTCATGAAAACAACTTGGACTTGAAAAGTTTGGTTGGGTTTATTGATGATGTTGATGGAAATATGGATTAGGAAAGGGAAAGAGTTTACTTAACTCCTGGAAAAGTTATTGGTATTGTATTTGCTTCTACCGCTTTCGAATCTACTTATGCTACTTGTTAAATGTTGTTTTGCTGCAAATGAACCATGAAACATTCCTTTGTACTAAGCCATGCATGTAGAATATTAGTTTGCATTCTGTGCATGACTTGCTGAGTACCAAGTACTCATCCCTTGCAACCACAAATCAGTTGAAGAAGAAGCTATACCTGCTTTGGAGGAGGAGCTCCAGGAAGATTCGGCTAACTAGGGAGCGAGCCCGATCGATTACTGTGGTATCTTTGGATGGCGCCACGTTGATGCTTTTATTCCGCTGCAGTTTATTTCCTTTAATAAGTTTTCGCCCTGCGTGGCGTATCTTTGTAACTTGACCATAAGGTCGAGCAACCAGTTTGGTTATTTTAAATAAAGTACTTGTAGTTACGTGGAGTATGATTGTGATATTTTCCGATGTTGAGACTGTGTGCACTAGCGAGATCCTGGACTAGTGCTGAATACACAGAGGGTCCGGATTTGCAAATTCGGGTCCCGACAGACCGACTGAGCTGCCGTGGCAGGGAAAGTTGAGGTGACTCATCGCCGCGGCAGAAGAAAAGGGAAAGAACGGTTGCCACGGTAGGCGGCTGCCACAATGTGGCGAAGGAAATCCATGCGAATGACCATGAGCTACAGAAGGGTCGCTGCCGCGATAAGGAACCAGCTCGGGAATCGTTGTCGTGGCAGGGAAAAGCAAAGGAAATGGCTGCCATGGCGGGTGGTGGTCGCGACGTGGCATAGGGCTTCTGCGCTAGCACGAGCATGGTTGGGCTATTGCCATGGCAAGGAAAAACAGTGATTTTGGCCATTGATCTGTTTCCAGAAGATTTTGATGTTTTTCTCAATGAGAGGGCTAATGTGACTGATTATAGTAAGGTAGTTTTCGCGGAAACGAAGGATCTTACTGAAGTAGTGCTGTCTGCCTTCCAAAATGATTTTCCATTTAATGAAATGTTAGGTCCTATACCGGAAACATAGAGTCATCATAATAGAAAATGGTTACTATCCATGGGTTTAGGTATAATGATCAGTTTCTGCTTATCGATTGGTTTGCTTCCAGATATGAATGATATTCTCACATATTAAATGAAAACAACAATGATTAGAATGATAGGATTTTCAAATAGATTATCAATGGAAGAAGACGACTGGATTCAAAGCTCTCTTGCATGAGAAGAGAAAGAAGGAAGGAGAGGGGAAGGGCAATGCCGGCTGACAGTGAGCCATGGGGTCCACTGGAAGAGAGCTTAGGGCCAAGGTACGCTACCAGGTGGGGCTAATCGTCTGGGGGCCCACTTGGCAGTGAGAAGAAGGAAGTGGTTTACATTTTCTGTTTTCTCTGGACGGCAGCTGTACTCGGATCTAATTAAGCTAGCAAGACACATTGAAAATTTTTGTGGAGGGTCCTGAGGACAATTTTAAACTACCATAAAAATTTCAAGTCAAAAATACACATAATTATTTTTGTAAAATTCTAACAATGCTCTAGGTTCAACTATCAAAAATATACTGTTTTTGTAAAATTTTTGTAAAATTCTCACATATACTGTTTTTGATTGTCTAACGCTACTAAATCAATTCAAAAATTTCAAAATTTTGCAGAAATGACCCACAAGTAATTTGGAATTTAGTTATACTTTTCTCAGATCTTTATTTTACTCGATTTGAATTCTTAAATCAAGCTCTTCCTTTTAGGTCAAATAAAAGCAAACTTTTTGAGAATGAAACCAAGGAAATTTCACAAGGCAAAAGATTTTAGATCAAGTCCACAATTAAATTTTTTAATATCATTCCTCCTAAGATGAGGATCTTACAATCTCACAAAAAATTTTAATATCAACTTCAACACATAATATTAACCGTCATTGCCGAAATTGACCACCCAACTTTTCGTCGCTTTTAACGCCGTTCAAGATGATTTTTCCCGCGTGAACTGTTTAAACACACGATCCCACGCATTAACTGCCTCAGAAAGTTCGGCATATATACCCACTAATGCCATCCGTTCTACCCCTTATAAATATGGGGCTTACCCATTTGTCATTTTTATGCCTCCTCACTCTTAGCTCGCTCATCATCAACTACACTAGAGCCCAGTTCACCGATCTCGATGACCAAAAGAGCATTCCACCAATCGGCTTAATGGACCCCAGCAAGGTACTCATCCCCATCCCCAATAGTAATCACCAATACTACCTAGGGCCGATAGGAAACACTGACCCATCAACCATAATAGAACAAGAACTACCACACCTTCGTTTATAAGCTCCCGAATATAACATAGAAGGATGGACAAAATGTTTTAGAGCCTGGCTGACATCACTGAAAGGATGGAAGGATTGGTATAACCGAGTGGCTACCCAAAATAGACCAACATGGGAAAGGATGGGAATAGCCGAGAGTCTCCCATTATCACCGACCAATTTAGAGGCCAATGAGCCCTTAGTGGCCATGTCCTGTTATTTTTGGTTGGACACACTTAATGCTTTCATTTTCAGAATTGGTCCAATCGGCCCAACACTCCTAGACGTGGCACAACTTTGTTGTTTGAGGCCATACGGGCACCAGATATCAGCTTTTAGCGCCAAACCTCAATACAAGTTGATTCGCTCAAAAGGAGAAGACTAAAAGAAGTACATCAACAACAATAACCAAGGAGTCAGCCCAGTGTCGGACAAAGAACACGCAGCATTCTTAAACATGTGGTTAGATCACTTCCTATTCTGTAGAGCATCTCTTGGGACGACACAAGTATATCAATTAATAGTTGAACAATTAGTCAAAGGCCATCGGCTAGCTTTATGTAACACCACGGATGACGAAACGAGTGATTTTCCGTTTTCGGCATTTCGGTATGTCTTCGGTTTCATGTTTTGGGCTTTCCGGGGGGGAATGGGCCTTCCAGGGGAATTTTGGGCTTGGGGGATGCACCGTGGGCTTGGGGGGACTTCGTGGGCCTGAGGTGGGAGGCCCTTGGCCCATGTGGGGGAGGGGTTAGGGCAGCAAGCTGCTGCCCCATGTGCCCCCACCTCCCCACATGCGCCTCCACCCCCCTCCTCTCCTCCTAGCCACCGCCCCACCCCCCCTTGCCGTGCGCCCTCCCCTCCTCCCTCTTGTGCCTCCCCCACCACCCCCTAGCCGGCCCTAGCTTGCCTCCTTCCCCACCATCGCTGCCGTTCCATCCCCCTCCGTTGATCTCCGCGTTGCGAAGGATTTCGACCGGGAGAGGATCGTTCGTCGGTTCGTCGTTTGTCGGGCGAAGGTATGGCGATGGGTAAACATTTGGGATGGATTAGGTGCTGTGCTAGTGGTGTTTTTGATGCTTTAGATCCATGTTTAGGTGCTGCCTGTAAATGAGATTAGGGAGTTTGCTATGATTATCCCACGTTCTGTCTCGGGCAGATTGGGCGGCCGACCTAGGGCTTAACTTTTCGCAATTTTAGAGACGTTTTCTGATTCGGCCTCGGTCCAGAGAGCTCGCTTTGTGGCTGTAACACCACAATTTTTGCTTTTCATAAATTTAAATAAAATTTGGCACTTTTGTGAATTTTTGGAATTTTCTGGAATTTATTTGGATTTATTTGGAATTTATTTGAATTTATTCCCATTTAAAATAATTAAAGAATTTAACTTTGAAAATAAAATTTTGTTGGAAATATTTTATTTGAGTCCAAAATGTTCCAAAATATTTTCTAGAATTTTTCTGAGTGTTTTGCTATTTTTAATGAATTAAATGAATTTCTGGGAATTAATTTGAATATTTAATCGCTGGAAAAACCCGAACCGGTTTCACTGTTCATCCGATCGGACCCGAGTCCGAGTCAGACTCGAGTCCGACCCGGACCCGACCGCGCCAGCCGTTCCGGTTGAACCCAGTCACCAAGCCCTAGCGCGCGTGACCGTTGGATCGAGATCCAACGGCCACGATCGCGCCACGTCGCTGAACCCGAGCCCGACCGAGCCAGCCAGGTCGCCCGAGCCGAACCCGAGCCCAAACCCCCGTGCCGTTGGATCTTGATCCAACGGTCCACGTTGAGCCATGTCACCGAATCCGAAATGGATTCGGATTCCGCCGCCGTAGCCGTGTGGGCCTCGGTTTCCGCGATTTTCACGAATGCTGAGGGGCCTATTTAATGCGCCGCCGCTGCCATCGTGCTCTCCGTTTCCTTGCGCACCCGTAGCCCTAACTCGCCGAGCTCAAGCCGCCGTGGTTGCGCCGTAATCGCTTGCCGTAGTTGCGTTAGGGTTCCGCCGTGGTTAAGCGTCGTTTCCGCCGCCGTCCGCCGTCCTCCGCCGCCGTTGAGCCCAGATCCGGAACCGCAAGGTCAAGCCGCGTCGGAGAGTACCTTCCACCTCGCCGGAATCGCGCCCAAGCGCCGTTGCCGTGGTCGTCGTCCTCGTCTCCGGTGAGCCAACTCCGCCGCACGCCATTGCCGTCGCTCGAGCTCCACCAACCGTCCGATCAAGATCCAAGGGCCCAGATTCGTCCACGTCACCCCCGATGAGATCTCACGTGTTAATCTCTAGATCTATTTCCAACCGTTGGATCTAGATCCAACGGTTCAGATTGTGCCACGTAGCTAAAACCGCGCCGTGCTTGGTTAGATGTCAGCCGTTAGATCAAGATCGAACGGCTAGGGTTAGCCGCGTTGTAAACGTTAGATTGGATCTTGACGGTCCGATCAAGATCGAACGGTCCAGTTGGACCGAGTAGTTTTTCAACACGTGAGGTTGGATCCAATCTGGACCGTTGATTTTCAAATCAACGGGCCAGATCATGCCACGTGCTCGGTAGTTGGACCGTCGCGGTCAACCCGATCACCGCGGTCGCCCGTGACTTGGCCGTGACGCCACGTGGGGCCGCGTGTCGGCGGCAAGGCAAACCGCACCATGATGTCATGCTGACATCACGGTGGGGCCTAGCTGTCAGCCGTCCCTCAGCCGAGCGGATGACGTCACCGCTGACGTCATCCGGTGGGGCCCAGATGTCAGTGAGACATGTATTCGTGGACCAGGGTCCACGGTGGACCCAAACCGAACCGTGGGCCACGTCCATGGACCGGCTGACGTAATAAATCGATTTTTCAATAGAAAAATAATTCGGTGGAAAATCAAAATCCTCGCTGACGTCATGCTGATGTCATTATTTGGTTTTTCAGTATAAAAATAAATGAATTAATTCGAATTATTGAATTATTTGAATTTTGAAACTTCAAACGCTTATAACTTTTGCAATTTAACTCCGATTTGAGTGATTCAAATTTCTAAATTTTTATAAAATTGAGATCTACCTAATGGTGAATTTTATTTAATTTTTGGACCAAAGTTTTTCTCTGTAAAATTATTTAAACTTTAAACGCTTGTAACTTTTGCGTTTTAACTCCGATTTTGCCGATTCAAATTCCTAAAAATTCATAAAATTACGCTCTCTCTGTTTTTGGACTTCATTTGGGTGTTTGGACACTTTTTGTCTACTGTTTATTTATTTATTGCTATTTGCACGCTTTACGAGTAGACGTTGAAGTGCCCGAAGGCTTCAAAGGTGAAGTGTTGACCCAGGAGCCAGCTCAAGACCAAGAACAAGTACTCTTCGAAGGCAAGTTGTGCTTTGATCATGTTGATCCCATTTTGAAACTTATTTTGATTTAATTTATTGCATGCTAGTTTAATTAGAAAATGCTTTAATTAATTATGGGAAATTAGATAAAATGCCAAATTGTTGTATGACACCTTGGTTAATTAAATATGTGCCATGACCCCTTGTCACCCTAGTTGTGGATTATTAGTTGGACATTATTAAATTACCAACATGGGAAGTTAGACCGATGTAGTATGCTTAGCCTTGCCATGTGAAATGCTTTGGACAATCAAATGCTAATATTGACTTAATGAGATATTGAACCTGCTTTGAAGAAGTATCATGCGTTATGATTGTTGATGGCACGTGGTGCATGGTAATCAACTGGGGGTTTTATAAATAGATTTTGACTGGGGCATGTGGCAAGAATGATCGGGTGGGCCAGTTGTGGCACCGGGAGCGTTGATTTGGTTCTTCGGGTAGTCTTGCCCTAGTCACCCTAAGGACTTAACCTTGCAAGCCTTTGAACTGAGTCAAACGTGCAACCACATGTCTGTAATGGGACGGACCTAGTTGATTAAGTTGCTAATAACGTATCTGTGGGACCTCGGGGTGTCAACTATACCTTTTGTGTAGTTGTACGGGGGAGCGTACCGGGGCTGCGGCCAGGTACCCATCTAACGGTGGATTGGCCTAGACTTCACCTTCGCTAAGGGAAGGGTTAGTGTGCAATCACCGGGGAGGACCACTTGTGCTGTTAGAAGTTTCCGAAAGACTTTGTTACGGACACTCGCCTTTGTGGTGTTTGGCTGTATCTTGTGGGTAAAGTGCATAACCTCTGCAGAGTGTAAAATCTATTCGAATAGCCGTGTCCGCGGTATTGGACATCGCTCGGGAATTACAGTCAAGGGTTAGATTCTCTTGAAAATAACTTGGACTTAAAAGGTTGGGTTTGGTTTAATAATGATGTTGATGGAAATGTGGATTAGGATTGGAAAAGATGTTTATTTAATTGCTGGAAAAGTTATTGCTCTTAAACTTGTTTCTACTGCTTTTGAATCTACTTATGTTACTTGTCAAATGCTGTTTTACTGCAATTACACCCTAAGCTACTCCTTTGTACTAAGCCATGCATGTAGTATATTAGACGCATTCTGTGCATGACTTGTTGAGTACCAAGTACTCACCCTTGCCACCATACAACACCAGCTGAAGAAGAGTCTACACCAGCTTTGGAGGAGGAGCTCCAAGAGGAACCGTCTTACTGGGGAGCGAGTCCAGTCATTTGCCTGTGGTATACTGGATGGCGCCACGAAGTTATCTTATTTTCGCTGCTATTATTTCTCTTTTATTGAGTTTTCGCCCTGCGTGGCATATATTTGTAACTTGACCTTAAGGTCGAGCAACCCGTTTGGTTAACTATTTAAGGTACCTTATTATTTCGTTGAGTATGATTGTGATATTTACCAATGTTGAGACTGTGTGCACTAGCGCGTTCCTGGACTAGTGCTGAATACACAGAGGGTCCGGATTTGCAAATTCGGGTCCCGACAGTGGCCTTCCAGCTGAAGGGCCAAGCGGATATCTGGTGGGAGGGGGTTCTTGCTGCTAGAGCCCGCGCTCTTGGACCGGTCACCTGGGAGGATTTTGTGGCTCGCTTCCAAGCCAAGTTCTACCCAGAGTCCTTTCTGGAGAGCATGGAGCATACTCTGACGACTCTTTCCCAGGGGAAGAAGTCAGTGGCAGAGTATGAGGCGGAGTTCAACAGCGTGGTGCGCCGTCTTGGTGTGGCGTGATGACAGGGAGAAGGCGAGGATGTTCCGTATGGGCCTCAACCAGGAGTTCAGAGTTGTCATGGGGGAGACTGCCCCTCGTGACTTCTGCTCCTTGGTGGAGCAGGCGAAGGGCATGGAGCTCGAGTTGGAGCTCTCCAGGGATAAGCAAAACCCTGGTGGTTCAGGGGTTCCAGCGGCCCCGGGCGGGGGCCAAACGAGGACTTTTGGTGGAGGAGGTGGGTCTTCTCAGCAACCCACCTTCAAGAAGTTCAAGGGGGGACAGGGTTGCTCCTCAGGGGTTAAGATGAAGCCGCCCCAGCCATCTTCTTCGCGGGTGGCTGTTTGTCCTGCGCCAGGGTAGGGCATGATCTGTTTCAAGTGTGGTGGTGGACACCGTGCTGCGGAGTGTGGTTGGACCGGGGACTGCAACCACTGTGGCAAACCTGGTCATATGGGACGAGTCAGCCGAATGAATCCTGGCAGCATCATCAAGTGGGAGACGGTGCCTTCACCTCCCACTCCAGCGGTGTCTTCCAGGGGGTCGGTGCAGATGCTGGCCGCCCCTGCTGCGGCCCCTGCTCCCCCGGCGCCCTCTGTTTGGGCGCCACCGGCGGCCTACTGGTGCCCGCAGCCGTTGGCTCCTCCTCAGTTACCCCCACCGCCCCTAGCTGTGTTGGGGCATCAGCCGCGCGTCGGGGCTCCCGCTGCCCCGGCGCCACCGGGAGTGTACGCCTTGCCGACCGCCGAGTCAACTGGGCATCCAAAGGTGGTTTTAGGTACTTTGCTTGTGGATTCAGTTGATGCCTTTGTTCTGTTTGATTCTGGAGCATCCTATTCTTTTGTGTCGTCTGAGTTTGCTAGTAGAGCTAAGTTGGGAGTTCAGCGGATTTCTAAGTCTGTGATAGTCAGTTCTCCTGGGGGTCTGATTACTAGTTCTTTGGTTTGCCCGGGTTGCACTATTGCCATTGATGATGAAGTTTTCTTTGCCAATCTTATGGTGATTCAATTGGCTCCTTTTGATGTCATCTTGGGCATGGACTGGTTGCATCAGTACCATGCCAAGATCTGTTGTTTTTGGAAGACAGTTACCTTGCAGGCCCCGTCAGGGGTGGAGTTGACTTTTCAGGGTGGCATACTATCCAGTTCCATCTTTGCTTTGGCCAGTCTGTTTTCTGATCGCCGTTTGAGGCAGTTGGGTGTTCTTATGGCTATTTCTGAAAAGCCATCTTCTTCAGTAGCAGTTGAGGAGATTCCTGTAGTGAAGGAGTTTGTTGGTGTTTCCTGATGAGTTGCCTGGTTTGCCTCCAGTGAGGAGTGTGGAGTTTCGAATTGATCTTGTTCCTAGCACTTGACCTATTTCTATCTGTCCATACCACTTGGCTCGTCCTTTTCAAGACGAGTAGAAAAGGCAATTGGAGGATCTGTTGGCCAAGGGTTTTATTCGGCGCAATGTGTCGCCATGGGGAGCACCCGTCCTCTTCATTTCGAAGAAGGATGGTAGTTGGCGTATGTGCATTGACTATCACGCTCTCAATCAAGTGATCGTCAAGAACAAGTATCCATTGCTTCGCATTGAGGATCTATTTGACCAACTGAAGGGAGCAAAGGTGTTCTCCAAAATTGATCTTCAGTCGGGTTACAATCAGATTTGTGTGAGGGAACGGGACATTGAAAAGACTGCTTTCCCCAATAGGTATGGGCACTATGAATTTAAATTATGTCTTTTGTGCTAACTAATGCTCCTGCTATCTTTATGGAGGCGATGAACAGTATGCTACACAAGTACCTTTATGAGTTTGTGGTAGTTGATACCACTTGTAGGATCGAAGTATACGAATATAGCAATCAGAGGGGGGTGAATGATTGTGCGGAAGCTAAAACCAAATTCTTGATCTATTAAAAGTTCACCCCAAAACAGAACCAAATAATTGCCTCGTTTTCGACAAAAATAGAATGATAGAGGTTCGGTAAAACAAGAATTCTCGGAGATCCAACCGTTAGATTGATCTGAAATTTGGACACGAGAAACTAGATTCCAATACGAAACGAACCCAAAAAGAATCAGCTCGATCGGACTAACGGATCAAAAGTTATGAACCTCGCAAGCTTGCTGTAACAGAAGATGACGAGAATTGATCTAACGTAAAACTTGAAGGTTTAACAGAAACGACAAAAGTTTAATCAACTAAACTTAGAGAAACCCTAAATCAATTCTCTAGAAAGGTTTTGATGGATCAAATCAAGATAAAACTAAAAGAACAAAAATCAATCTAGAAAAGAACAAGCATGCAAACAAGAACCAAAACAGGAAACATCAGAGCAACGCTTAAGCATTATAGCACGCAAGGATCTAGAAGAATTGATCTTTATTTCTTTTGTCTAAAGTACTCTCATCAAAAGAGTACAAACCTAAAACTGAGCTTGAGGCTCTCAATGCGCTCGGCTACGATTGATGCCCTTCAACAGAGACACCCCTCCTTTTAAAGGAGCAAAACACAAGGAGTTCTGAATACAATTCCTAATCAAGAAGGAGTATGTATACAACTCCTCTTGGCCCAACCTGGCCGAGTACAACTCTTGCACGCGTATGACAACCATACCATACTCACGTGACTAACACTTTGCACGCGTATGGCCACCTGCCATACTCACGTGACTAACACTTTGCACGCGAATGACCTCCTGCCATTCTCACGTGACTAACCATTCTTCATGTGCACCATTCTCTTAGCCCGAACGTCCCGCATGACATCCTTGACCACCAAGACCTCGGTTCCTCCACGAACCTAGTCCCGAACCTCGGCTCCTCCATGAACCTAGTTCCGGTCCGTGATCGACCACGTTCGTCTTGAGCAATACCTGCACATGAACAAACCACAAAACAATTCCGAGCACAAGTCCACGACTTGACTCACATCAATCCATGCAAATACTCACACGAGCATTGCATAAAGTCCACTTCAAGCATCATGAAATTCTCACAAATTTCATAATCCCAAAAACAAATCAAACACAATTCCAATTTTGCTCAAAACCCTAATCGAGCAAAAACGCATTCACGACGGACCAAAAAATATGGTCCGGCGTACACATGAAAAAGTCACTCAAAAACCATTCACAACAGACCAACAAAATCGGTCCGGTGTACAAGTGAAAGTCTCGGTTTCAAGAAGAAATCATTCCGGCGAAAACACGTTCACGACAGACTAAAGAAATCAGTCCGTCGTACATGCGAAACTTACTGGTTTCTTGGAAAATTGAGTCCGGCTCAAAATCTCAAAAGCACGTCCACGACAGACCCAAAAACTTGGTCCGTCGTACATGCGCTGACTGCTATTTTCTTGGAAAATTTAGTTTGGCACAAGAGCTCAAGAACATGTGCACGACAGACCTAAAAACTTGGTCCGTCGTACATGGGAAAATGAGGTTGCCAAAACATGTTTACGACAGACAAACAAATTTGGTCCGTTGTAGATGGGAAACTTACTGTTTTCTTTAAGTTTGGTCCGGCGCCAAAGCTAAACTTACTGTTTCTTGTCAAATTGTCAAAACACATGAACAAACACATTTTGCAAATTCAATTCTAAGCCAATTTTTCAGCACATGATTTCACATGTTCATCGATGATATTCTGGTTTACTCTAAATCAGAAGAAGAACATGAGCGGCATTTGAGGCTTGTGCTAGGTACATTGAGGGAGAACCAGTTCTATGCTAAGTTGAAAAAGTGCGAGTTCTAGAATTCAGAAGTTGGTTTCCTTGGCCACATCATCAATCCAGAGGGCATATCTGTAGATCCTAGCAAAGTCTCAGCAGTTTTGGACTGGAAGAGACCTTCCAATGTTAAAGAGGTGCGTAGTTTCCTTGGGTTGGCTGGGTATTATCGGTGTTTTGTGCAGGATTTCTCTATCATTGCTAAGCCGCTTTCGCAGTTGACCCAGAAAGGGATGAAATTTCAGTGGACTGCAGAGTGTGAGCACAGTTTCTGCACTTTGAAGGAGAAATTGGTGACTGCTCCTGTTCTTACCCTCCCCGAGCCTAGGAGGCACTTCACAGTCTATTCTGATGCTTCACGTTTGGGACTTGGTTGTGTGCTCATGCAAGATGGCAAGGTGATTGCTTATGCATTTAGGCAATTGAAAAAGCATGAGCAGAACTATCTCATGATCTTGAGCTAGCTGCTGTGGTGTTCGCATTGAAAATTTGGAGGCACTACTTGTATGGCGAGTCTTGTGATATCTTCACTGATCACAAGATCCTCAAGTACATCTTTACCCATAAAGATTTGAATCTGAGACAGAGGAAGTGGCTAGAACTGATAAAGGACTATGACCTCACAATCCAGTATCATCCGGGCAAGGCAAATGTGGTGGCTGATGCTCTCAGTCGCAAGACAATGCCCCCTGTCATTGATTATCTTGTTGCTGATTTTGAGCGATTGGGAGTCTCTTACTGTTTTGCGGGGACCGTGCAAGCTGAAACTCAATTGTTTCTTGAGTCAGCGATCCCCGAGCGTGTGCGGGAAGCACAACAGCATGATCGTTTGCTCCAGCAGGTGAGGAAACACCTTGAGGATGGTAAGACCGGAGACTTTTCCATTGATGATGTTGGAGCTCTGAGGTTTCAGGGTCGCCTTTGTGTACCTCAGAAATCCCAAGTAAAAGATGATATCCTGAAAGATGCTCATCGGACCCCGTACACGGTCCATCCTGGGGAGACCAAGATGTAAAGGGATTTGAAAAAGAACTTCTGGTGGAAAAGGATGAGAGTTGATATTGCCAAGTATGTGGCATCTTATGGGATTTGTCAGAAGATTAAGGCTGAATACAAGCGCTCTGCTGGTCTGTTGCAGCCATTGGAGATTCCTGTGTGGCCTTGGGATGACATCTCTATGGATTTTGTGGTTGGCCTACCTCGTACTCCACGAGGGAAGGATGCTGTTTGGGTTGTGGTGGACCGTCTTAGCAAGTCCGCACATTTCATTCCTATCCGCACTACCAATTCAGCGAGCGAGTTGGCTCCCATCTATGTGCGGGAAATTGTGAGACTGCATGGTGTGCCCAAGACGATTATCTCTGATCGGGATGCGAAATTTGTCTCAAAATTCTGGGAGAGTTTGCAGAATGCTTTGGGTACACAGCTTCACCTTAGTACAGCTTTTCACCCTCAGACGGATGGGCAGTCTGAGCGTACCATTCAGACCTTGGAGGATATGCTCAGGGCCTGTGTAATGGCATGGAAAGGTAGCTGGGAAGATCACTTGCCTCTGGTAGAATTTGCTTACAATAACAGCTATCATTCCAGCATCCAGGCTGCCCCTTATGAAGTGCTTTACAGCCGAAAGTGCAGATCGCCGCTTTGTTGGGATGTAGTGGGAGAAAGAGCAGTCCTTGGACCGGATTGGGTTCAGCAGACTGTTGATCAAGTTACAGAGGTACGGCAGAACCTTCTTGCAGCTCAGAGTAGACAGAAAAGCTATGCTGATGTGAGAAGGCGAGATCTAGAGTTTGCGGTGGGTGATAGTTTACTCTTGCGAGTATCGCCCACCAAGGGTGTGGTTCGATTTGGCACCAAAGGGAAGCTCAGTCCGAGATATGTTGGGCCGTTCCCGATCATCGCTCGAGTTGGTAAGTTGGCTTATCGCTTGGAGCTACCAGTTCAATGCAGGGAGTCCACAATGTGTTCCATGTATCGATGTTGAGAAAGTACTTGCATCACCTGGAGTTGGTGGTTCCGTTGGAACCATTAGTGCTCGATCAGAATCTCACATTTGAGTCCCGTCCTGCGAAAATTCTGGGGAATTCGGAGCGAGTGTTGAAGAATAGGACGTTCAAGTTTGTCAAAGTCCTGTGGTTGCATCAGACTGAGAGGGAAGCGACTTGGGAGTTGGAGTCTTGCATGCGCGAGAAGTACCCCGAGCTTTTCACCTCAGGTATGAAATGTGAAGTCTAGCTATCTTTTATTTTGCCTGGTTGTGTAGTAGTGTGTCACGGATTCGGGGTCGAATCCTATTAAGGGGGGGGGGGAGAATGTAACACCACGGATGACGAAACGAGTCATTTTCTATTTCAGGCATTTTGGTATGTCTTCGGTTTCATGTTTTGGGCTTTCCGGGGGGAATGGGCCTTCTGGGGGAATTTTGGGCTTGGGGGATGCACCGTGGGCTTGGGGGGACTTCATGGGCCGCAGGTGGGAGGCCCTTGGCCTATGTGGGGGAGGGGTTAGGGCAGCAAGCTACTGCCCCATGCGCCCCTACCTCCCCACATGCGCCTCCACCCCCTCCTCTCCTCCTAGCCGCCGCCCCACCCCCCCTTGCCTTGCGCCCTCCCCTCCTCCCTCTTGCGCCTCCCCCACCACCCCCTAGCCGGCCCTAGCTTGCCTCCTTCCCCACCATCGCTGCCATTCCATCCCCCTCCGTTGATCTCTGTGTTGCGAAGGATTTCGACCGGGAGGATCCGAAGATTGGAGGGAGTTCGTGGCCGGGAGAGGATTGTTCGTCGATTCGTCGTTCGTCGGGCGAAGGTATGGCGATGGGTAAACTTTTGGGATGGATTAGGTGCTGTGATAGTGGTGTTTTTGATGCTTTAGATCCATGTTTAGGTGCTGCCTCTAGATGAGATTAGGGAGTTTGCTATGATTATGATTGTCCCACGTTCTGTCTTGGGTAGATCGGGCGGCCGACCTAGGGCTTTAAGTTTTCGCAATTTTAGAGACGTTTTCTGATCGGCCGACTGTTACGGAAGTTGTATATAATTTCAATACCTTTTAGTGGATACCAAGAACGAGAAATTCTGATCAGCCGTTTGAAATTTATGGCTATTTTACCGAATGTGTTCAAAACTGTGACGTGTTTGGGACAAATCGTGTTGATCTGTAGATTAGTCAATTTTAGAGGCTGAATCAGTTTTTCCCAATACTTAGAAAAAGCTAGGAAATTTCCTAAGATTTGAGAAAATGTACTCGTTTACTTAATTTGGAGTCCTAGAACTAGAGTTATGCTAGTTGGAAGCCCGCTGTCCCGTCGGGACAGATTCTCTGTTTTCGGGTTTTTGGGGGTAGTTTGCGAAGTCGGGGTAGAGGATCATTCATGTACTATTTTGTGGGCAATTTTTGAGTGTGTGGTACCTATGTTCTGGTGGTGTGACCCCGGGAGTGCCCTCAACCTCTCGCCAATCCATCGCCCATGGTTGAAGGCAAGTGTATTGGAATGGGTTTGGGTTGTTTGATTGCCAGACTTGCTTTAGTGCAATACGATTACATGATATGCTAACTTGCCATGATTGATGTTTTCGTATGATATGATGAACATGGTTTTATATATTGGTTATGAATTCATTGTATTAAATGTTTATGTGAGATGATACATGTTCATGTCATATGTGCATTCATAATGGAAGAGGCGTCCCATTCTGATGCGGGCCTCTGTGTTCACACGTAGTGAACACGAAAGACCTACCTCGTAGTCCCATCCACGGTTGTGTATGGGAGCGAGTCAGTAAGAGTAGGCACCCTCCATCTACGGGATGGAAGGGGAAAGAGGGTGCACGCCGACGGGTGTGCACTCGTCAATACCGGTATGTGCTTCGAGGAGCATGTGCATTGCATTGCATATATGTTGATGTTGATGATATGTGTACAATGAGATTATGACATGGTTATGATGATGAATATGAGATTATGCCATGATTATGATGTTAAGTATGAGATGTAGTGATGTTAGCATTGAAAGTTGTTTCTCTTTGTTCCATTGCAATATACTTGCTGAGTGATGAACTCACGCTTGTGTTTTATGATGTTTTAGGTACCTTGCAACCGGCATGCGGGAAAGGGGTTTAGCTACACTTCTTCATGTATCCCCACACATTAGGAAGTTGTTTAATCATTTGGAGTTATGATAATAAGATTGGTGCGATGAAACTTGGATTATGGTTTGATTGTGTGCTTGATTTCATCATTTGCTACGTTATAGTTTGTGGAGTGGTTGGATTCAGAATTTTAGTCCTAAGATGTTGCTATAGCGACTGTTATTGTTGTTTTAGATGTCTTTTATATTGATATATCTTGCCATGATATTGCTATTGCTTCAAATCATGGAAAAACAAAGGAGATGCTGCCGAAATTTTCGGTTTTAGCATTTGCGCCCTTGCTGTAATTTATCTTTATTTATGGTTTTTAGATGCTGCTTCTATCATGTTTGCTGACATCCAGGGCATACTAGATGCCGGGGTGTTAAACTCTAGGTAAAATCTTCGTAGGAGCAGTATTCTAAATGATGCACATTATTCGCAGTCAGCTTTTACTAGATTGGGCCAATATGCAGATGGAAATGTCAGCGAACCGCTGTTGTTTATACAATATGGCTGTATTGTATCTTTAGTCGATATTTCAATATCAACTCGGCTAAAGTCACTCCTTTTCCCCTTGAAGGAATTCCAAAAGGCCAAGAGCCAGAATTCAGAGATAATCAATCATTCGGTGAAAAGTTTATTTTATGCTCATGCAATAAGCCAAAGCTTACCCCGATCGGAGCAAGAAGATTTTTGGCCTTTTTCTATTAGCTTAATCAATCGGACTTCAGCCAGAATGACTTCTTCAGCTACAAAGAAACCGAAGATTATCCTTGGCCATCATTTCTTCACTTGGAAGCCGATAGCAATGAAATGTCCGTAGAGACATAGAATATGTTCAAGATTTTCATCTCATCGAGTATACTATTTATCAACTTACACATAAGAATTCAGACTTTCCAGCCATCATACGAGTTTTATCATCCGTCTGTGTGTGCTAGACAATTAGGATTCGGCTAAGTCTGTCCAAACTTTCAACTGCTGACTGAATCAAACCACGAGATTGACTTCACCGCTTATCCAGTGTCAACATTGTACTGCACATAGCCGATGATCTCCAGCTGCAAGATTTGCCACACTTCATCCTGCAAACTCAAAGGGCAAGTAATTTCATCGGCTAGTGGTAAACTATTTGTAGTTTATTTTTGGCAAAGCGCACTGTATCAAATATGATAGCAGAAATTTTCCCAAGAATGCCGCCTATAGAGTCAGCATCTACTAACCCGACTAATAGCACTTCAAGTTCTAGCAGCAACGCTAGCTCATCGGGCTATACTAAAACAAGTATAGTTAATATTACCAACGAGGTATCGGCTTTATCTATACCTCACCTTAGCCCTACAGAGTGGTTCCTTATCATTTATTAATCGACTATTTTCATCTTTGTAGACCAAGGCAGCATGAAAGAACCAGTCAATTCTTCAAGCACTGATCAAAGCAAAAGGCTGCATCCCAGTGCTTTAACTGGCTATTCATTAGGCACTTTGGGTGTCTAAGCTCCCTCTCTATCCGACTTGGAAAAACAGCAGCAACCCAGTAAGTAGAAAAATGATCCTGTAAGATTGTTTGATCAGCTACATTAAGCCAATTGCTATTTTTCATAGAGAAAAAGTGTGGTCACCAATGCAAAAAGGCTACGCAAAGGGACTACAGCACTGCACCCAAAGAATCGACTGAAAGCTCACTGAAAACTTCTGCAACCGTGTGGTAAACTCTTCACCGCAAAAATCTTTAAATTTTAAAACATCAACCGATCGACTAACTCGACAATCCTTTTTATAGCCGATCAACCTCGCTTCTAAGAAACCGATCGGCCTCGAGGCCAACATCGAGTATCCACCACCTGCACCAAGCTAGCCTATCGCAGAAGCCCAAGCACCCTCATCGGCTAAAACTTTGGCCATCATTCCTCTGACCAAGCTGAAGTCCAGGGCAGCTAACATCTTGGGGTTTGATATTTTTGATGACGAATCAGATGAGGAAAGGCAGCCTATGATCATCTATAAGATAATTGTTGCATCTAAAATTGTAACTGCTCAGGTCACATCAGACTCCAATCTTCAAGCCAAAATCAAACATTTCTTTGAGCTCATTCACACTCCATCGGCTGCTATGGTAGAGGACTCCCAACCCCTCCACGATGCTATGAACGCGGTGAAAGCCGATCTCTAGAGGAAACTATCGTAGCATTGCTCAAGGCCTACTTCCTTGATGAGAAAAAAAGAAAATGTCCACGCTGCAAGGTCTAGGACTGATTGTTGGCTAGTCCAAGCATTGGACAAAGCACGACTGGATTTCTTGGTAGCTGACACCAGAGCTCACAAGAAGATTTACGATGAACAGGCCAAGGAGTACAAGGATGCCAAAGCAGCTCGCGCCAAGCTTGAGACAACAAAGAAATTTATGGAAGACGAATTAAAGAAAATAACGGCTGAACTGTCAATGACAGACGAAGTCATCTCCGCTTCCTCATCAGCTATCAAAGCCTAGAAGGCCACCTTGGCTAAGGCTGTAGCAGCAGTAGAAGAACTTTTGGCCAAGGTGGAAGGTATTCGAGGCACACAAGAGGAAGATGACAAAATACTTAACGATATACAAAAAATTCTTGCTGAAACCTCGGCTGCGCTTCTCCCATTCATCAAAGGATCCATGTTCTAATATGAACTTTGTTTTATGCGAACTTATAAATCAGCTGTGACTGATTTGATACGATGGTTGTTTTGTAATGTATAACCATCTGTTTAACCAGCTTTAAACTGCTTTTAATTTTCTATTTTTGTGATTTTATTCTAAGGACGATGCAATTCATCGGCCATACAACAGAAATTAACAGCAATGAGTTAATTCAGTTTTTGTGTTAATCGGCTAAATAGAATCTCATGACCACAACGAGTTAAAATTTAAAATCATTTACCTCATCAAGACCCAACCCAAACACTTGAGTAATATTTCTTTAAATATTTCCCATGGATCACCTTAGTAAACACCACGCCATCCAATGTCTCCAATATATAGGAGTTACCTTCAACTAGCCGATTAACCTTATACGTCCCTTCCCACGTTGGTGACCATTTTCCATATCTGCTATCATTTGAGCCAACAAGCAATATTGTTTTCCACACCAAATCGGCTTCATCGAATAACTTTGGTACAATCTTTTTATTATAAGCTCTTGCAACTCTAGCTTTATTCTTCTGGATTCGCTCCAATGTTTGCAAACTCAATTCCGTTAAGTCATCCAAATTATTGGCTAACAAATCTTTATAATCTTGAGCCGACAATCCATCTTGTATAGCAACCCTTAATGAACTTATACCGATCTTTATCGGCAATACTGCCTCCTGCCCATATACAAGTTGATACGGTGATAACTTAGTGGCTCCATGGCAAGAAATCCGATACGACCACAATGCATTGGCTAACGTGACATGCCAACTCCTTGGTTTATCATCAATTTTCCTCTTAATCAGCTTGGTTAAAGTTTTATTCGATGATTCAGCTTGACCATTTTCTTGAGCATACTAGGGTGATGAATTCAATAATTTAATTCCAAAACTTTTAGCAAAGTCTCAAAATGCATCGGACATGAACACAGTACCTTGATCAGTCATAATTGTTTGAGGAATCCCAAACAGATAAATCATGTGCTCTTGTACAAATGCTATCGCTTCAACACTGGTTACTTTTTTCAAAGGAATAGCTTCAACCCACTTAGAACAATAATCGGTTGTAGCCACTATAAACTTATGCCTTTTGGACGATGCAGGATAAATTTGATCGATTATATCTATACCCCAACCTCTAAATGTGCTTAAAAAGTAAGGCATGTCCCCTCTTGTGGATTATTATGAGATAGATTTGGTCTACTTCTTGATGGTATTACAGTCGGTTGTGATTATAACTATTGGAGAAAATAATTAAAAAGAAGGAATGGTTTATGTAATTCATGTTAAAATGGTTAAGCTCTCCTAAGGTGCACATGGTGAATAATGAAATCTTGAATGTTGAGTGCATGGGAATACTAGAAATGTTGGATCATAAGGTGTTCTTATGTTCAATTGTCCATGGTTCGGGTTATTCGATTGATCTTTTGATTGAATGCCCTTCGGAAAGGGATTCTACTATGTGTTTCAGAACTCCCCTAAACTCAGAAGGAATGTTGCCGATCATGGGGATTAAATTCTGAGGTTTGAAAGTGAGGATGAAAGAACGACTATCCCTGAAGTAAGATGAGTCAGTTTTGGAAACCAAGATACCTACTGCATTATCAGTTCAAGGGAACCACCGAATCTCACATGTTGTGTTGGAAGTTCTTACTTTGGAGATATTTGTGTCTCGTGTTTGACTAGAATTTTATTTTGTTGAATATTGAGAGTTTCACGAATGCTCCTTAAAGAGGAATCTTATGATTGTTTCATAAGTACTTTTTGGCTAGTCAAGGGGTTTTCTGCTAGAAATGTTGGCAGATTATTGGAAGTGGATCGATTCCTCAATCTGTTTTCTTTTGGGGAATGAGTCATTTCTACTGAAAGTTTTTGTGATAGTAAGTTGCCCCATTAAAGTTTTGCGCGATGTTTCTCTTTGAAGTTGAGTTTTCCCTTGATGTGAATCTTTAACGCATTAAATTTAGTGATCATTGGATCTTGTTGAATTCTCTGTAAAGTGATGTATATGGTTCATTTGGTTTAAAGAGAATATCATTTTCTTTTGCTTTCTAGTTGGGGTTAAGAATTTGAATGCTTGTGGTTTAGTATTGATCTCTGGTCCTAGTAGGAGCCAGACGTTGACCATTAGTGGTTTAAGGGTGGAGTATGTTGGAGGCTTGTGATGTCAGTACAAAATCTTTTGGGAGTAACGTTGATTGTAAAGAAGGTGATGGTAATTTGATGTGAAGTGTACTGTTGTGAATAATTATTTTTGGCTAGTTGTCCCTGGTTGTGAGATATGCCTAGGAGAGGATAGAATGAAAATGTAACGTGATATGTGATTGAAAAGGGGAAATTTTGCTGTGTGGGCTATTTCCTTTGATGGCATCGTTGGGTATGGTTCTTTTGTTGAAAGTGTCAAATAATTGGAAAAGATGGGATTATGTGTGTTTGATTCTTAGTGGTTCAAGTTGGGAACCCGAGATGTTTGTAACACCCCGGCATCTAGTATGCCCGAATGCTACCAAACACAAGTTAAACAACCACTAAATACCACATTTAACATAAAATTCCAGCAAAGGTGCATAGGCTAAAAACCGAGATTTCGGCAGCACCTCCTTTGTTTTATCATGAATTTAAGGAACAGCAACAATATAGCATTATATGGCAATAAGAGAAACATCTAAAACAGCAATAAATAAAGTCTTAACGACAATAAGAGACTAACATTAAGCTCTTAAGGTTCCAAGTGTCAAACAAACAATAGAACTCTCAATAACCAAGCTAGGACTTAATTTTAAAGATCATCACACGCAATTTATTATCAAACTAAATGAATTGACTTGGGGAAACATTAGAAGCTAACGTAGAGCTGCAGTGACTATTCCCTTTCCCGCATGCCGCTCTCATGGTACCTAAAACAACAAGAAAAACACAAGGGTGAGTTCGAAACTCAGCAAGCATACCGCAATGGACAAACAAGCATAACAACAAGTCAATAACATCTTTCATCATGTATAACATCTCATTCATGAATACTTATCAATATCATCATCAATTTGTATGCGCGATGTAATGCATTGCTCTGACTCGAACCTCATACCCAGTATGGGAAGTACACACCCGCTTGTGCACTTTTCCCCTTCCATCCCGGAAGATGGAGGGTGCCTACCGCTTCCAAACACCACGTGGATGGAATCACGACATAGACTTACTCAATGGCGTTCCCGACTAGTCATAACTTTCACCGACCTTGCCTGACTAGCTATGACTTTCTCACCGCCTTCGCCCTATCTCTTCATGACATGCATGCAACCATGCCAAATATCATATTCAATTCACATATTAACACATGGCATCATAATATATTAAACATGCTCATCATATCATATCAATCATTAAAACATGGCAAGTGGACATATATCATGTAGGCAATTCCATCTAATTTCAACATGCAACCTACAACTTGCTATCCATCACAACACACTTGCCTCAACCACGCAACGGATTGGCGGGAAGAAGAGGGAACTCCGGGTCACACCACCTGCACATAGGCATCACACACTCACAATCATAACTCTCAAAACAGTACACACGCCCCATCTAACCCGACATTGCCAACTACTCGCAAAACCTAAAAACAGAGGTTCTGTCCCAAGGGACAGCAGCCTTGCAAAAGGCATAACTTGAGTTCTGGGACTCCAAATCGAATAAACGAGTACACCGTCGCAAGGCTTAGGAAATTTCCCAACTTTTTCTAGTTATAGGAAAGACTGATTCGGACTCTAAAATTGTTTAATCTACAGATTACCACAATCTGTTCCAGTTACGTCACAGATTTTGTGGCGCTCGGTAAAACAGCCATAACTTTCAAACGGCTGATCGGAAATTAACGTGCTTTACGTCCACGGAAAGATAATTAAATTATCTACAACTTCCTAGAAGTCCGTACGGTCTGATTCGGATTCTTAAATCGACGGAAACTTGAACCCTAGTTCGACTGCTCAATCTGCCCGGAAAACAGAAACGTGGACAAGTTTAGATCTAACCCAAATTACTTCAAACCAGCGCCTCCAATTGATCTAAAACTTGATAAACACCCTAATAACAGTACCTAGATCATCCCCAAGGATCCCTAAGATCATACCTTTGCCCGCGCAAAACTCCAATCAATCTCCGCAAATCTCTCGCTAATCGCCTCGCCTCCACGCTCGCCCGCTCGCTTCCTCGCCTTCCGCTTCCCACGGATGGATCCACAGGTGCAGGGTGGGCCACCCTAGGGCAGCAAGGGGTGGAGGGAGATGGTGTGGAGGTGGAGAGGTGGAGGGGGGCGACGGTTTGGGGGAGGGGCGCACGGCTTGGGAGGGGGCGAAGAGGGGAGGGGCGAATGGGGGTGGGGCGCCTTAAAAGGGCAGGAGGGCCTCCCACCAGCCTACAACATGGAATCCGTGGTCCAAGTGAGGAGCCCTAATCCATCCTACCAAGGCCCGCAACCTCTCTTAAGGCCCAAAACCCCTGAAGGCCCAAACTCCTAAACGGCCCGAAAACGTTATTAACCTCCACTTATGGTTTTAACCTTATTTCCACATCTCATACTGTACTTAACCTTATCATGCCCGCTAAATAAGGTTATTTACACTACGAGGTGTCACACTCTTCCTTCAACAGATTCGACCGAATCTAAACGCACTAATCACTAAACCCAAGAAACTAAAGACAAACTTGATTTTCACATCACATACCGAGGTGAAAGCTCGGATACTTTCAAGATGCGAGATTCCAGCTCCCAAGTCGCTTTCTCTGCCTGATGTGACCACAGACCTTGACAAACTTGCGCCCCGTTTCTTCATCACTCGCTCAAGTCCCTGCACTCTGGCCAGATCGGACTCAAGGCGCGAGGTCCTCGGCCAGCACTAATGGTTCCAATGGAACCACCAACTCCTGATCATGCAAGTATTTCCTCAACATCGAGACATGGAACACATCATGCACACCTTGCATGGATTCCTGAGCTCTAGGCGATAGGCCAACCGCCAATCCTGGCGAGGATAGGAAAAGGCCCAACATACCTTGGATCGAAGCTTTCTTGGTGCCAAACGCACCACACCTCATGGTGGGAGATACTGCAAAGAGTACGCTATCGCCCCACCTCAAACTCCAAATCTCGGGCCAGCCACATCAAAGATAGCTCTTCCGTCGCTTCAGGTCGCGAGAAGGTTTTGTAACCTCCGACACGATCAATACCGGAACCCAATCCGCCCAAGAATAGCTCTCTCGCCCACAAGATCCCAACAAAGTGGCGATCCAGACTTCCGACCATACAAGACCTCATAAGGAGCAGCTGTCTGATGTCGGAATGGTAGTCAAGTATTGTAAGCAAACTCGCAAGGGGCAAATGGTCTTCCCAGCTACCCTTCCAAGCCATCACACGTGCCCGAAAGCATGTCCTCCAAAGTTTGATGGTACGCCAGACCGCCTATCTGGTCAGGGGTGAAAAGCGTACTAAGGCAAAGTCATGCACTCCAAAGCACTCGCAAACTCTCCTAAACATCCTGAGACGAACCAGATCCCGATCAGAGATAATGGTCTTGGGTACACCATGCAATCTCACAATCTCCCGCACATAGATGGGAGCCAACTCGCCAATGAATTGGTCGCGGCGATGGGAATGAAATGCGCAGACTTGTCTGAGACTCCACCACAACTCCAAACAAGATCCTTCCTCGCGGAGAACGAGGTAGACCAACCACTAAATCCATGGAGATGTCATCCCATGGCCACACAGAACCTCCAATGGTCGCAACAAAGCCGCCGGACGCTTATGCTCGCCTTGATCTTCTCGGCAAATCCCACAAGACGCCACATACTTGGCAATATCCACTCTCATCCTTTTCCACCGTAAATTCTTCTTCAAGTCCTCAGACATCTTGGTCTTCCAGATGGACCGTACGGTGCGATGAGCTTCTCTCAGATGTCTTCTTTCACTTGAGATTTCTGGGCACGCACGCACGGCCCTCGAAACCTCAAAACTCCCGCAAAGATCAACGTAAAGTCTCCCAACTTGCCATCCTCAAGGCTGCTCTCACCTGGCTGAGCAAACGATCATGTCGGCTGCGGCCTCCCGACACGCCGAATCGCCGACTCAAGAATCAATTGAGTTTCAGCTGCACGGTCCCTCAGCAAAGCAAAGAGGGAGACTCCCAAACGCCAAAATCAGCAACAAGACAATCAACAACAGGCATTGTCTTGCATCGAGAGCGCTTCGGCCACCACATTTGCCTTCCTGATGATACCGATAGTGAGGTCATAATCCTTTATCAATTTAGCCACCTCCTCTCGCCTCAAGTTCAAATCTTTCGAGTAAAGATGTACTTGAGGCTCTTGTGATCAAGAAAAATATCACAAGATTCGCCAGACAAATAATGCTCCATATCTTCAATGCAAACACCACTGGCTTAGCTCAAGATCATGGGCGGGATAGTTCTCGCCATGCTTTTTCAATCCGCCTTCAAGCATAAGCAATCACCTGCCCTCTTGCATGAAAGCACACACCCAAGTCCCAACCGAGAGCATCGTATCAAACATGAAACGCTCTGCCGAAGGGTAAGAATGTGAGCAAATACTAACTTCTCTTCAAAGTGCAGTCGTGCTCACACTCGCAAATTAATCGGAACTTCATCCCTTTGTGAGTCAGTGAAAGTGGCTTGGCAATGATAGAGAAATCTCGCACAAAACGCCGATAGTAGCCACCAACTCAAGGAAGCTACGCACCTCTTTTGACATTGGAAGGCCTCTTCCAATCCAAACCGCCGAGACTTTGCTAGATCTACCGATATGCCCTGGGATTGATGATGTGGCCAAGAAAAACCCACTGAAATCCGTAACTCGACTTTTTCAGCTTAGCAAAGAATTGATTCTCCTCAGGGTACTCAAAGACAAGCCTCAAGTGTCGCCATGCTCCTCTTCCGATTTAGAGTAAATCGTAATGTCATCGATGAACACTACCACAAACTCATCAAGGTACTTGTGTAGCATACCGTTTCATCGCTTCCATAAAGACAAAGAGGGCATTAGTTAGTCCAAAAGACATAACTTAAATTCATAGTGCCCATATACTAGTGGAGAAAGCGCTTTCTCAATGTCTCCGCTTCCTCACACGGATCTCGATTATACCCTCGATCAAGATCAATTTTGGAGAACACCTTGTTCCTTCGGGGCTTGGTCAAACAGATCCTCGATGCGCAGGGGCAAAGGATACTTGTTTTTGACTCGTCACTTGGTTAAGAGCACGATAATCAATGCACATACGCCAACTTCCATCCTTCTTCGAGACGAAGAGACGGTGCTCCCCATGGCGATACGCTACGCTAATGAAGCCTTTGGCTACATCAGATCCTCCAATCGCTTCTTCAACTCGCCTTGAAAAGGTCCGAGCCAAGCGTGATGGAGAGATAGAAATAGGTCGAGTGCCCTGAGCAAGATCAATACGAAACTCCACATTCTCACAGAGGTAGACCGTGCAACTCGTGCCAGTGAACACATCAACGAACTCCTTCACTACGTAAATCTCTCAATGGGAATCGAGGAAGATGGCTTTATACAAAGTCATGAGGAAACCCAATAGCCTCAAACGCCGACTAAAACAAACTAGTCAAAGCAAAGACGAATCGAGGGTATACCACCGAAAGGTCAACTCTTCACTGACGGGCTCCTCTAAGGCAACGTTTTCCGTAAACAACAGATCTTAGTAGCACGGTATCGATGCACCACCATGCCCAAATGACATCAAAGGAGCCAACTGGATCACCATGAGATTGGCAAAGAAAACCTCATCATCAACTGCAATGGTGCAACCAGTGGCAAACCAAAGAACTAGCAATCAAAACCCCAGAGAACTCGATCAACACGACTCAAACTACTGAACTCCCAACTTAGCTCTACTAGCAAACTCCGACGACACAAAAGAATAGGATGTCTTAATCAAATAGAACAAAGGCATCAACGAATCCACGAGGTAGCCTGAAACCACTCTCAGATGCCCGGCAGACTCGACTGGCGCAAAGCTGCACACTCCTCGTGGCGCTGATGTATGGAGCCCCAACTCCAGTCGATGCCCCATCAAGGTTGGGGGGCGGAGGAGGCAATCGAGGAGGAGCAGACGGCCGCGGCACCAAGACGTCACCGTGGCGCCACGCAAAGGGTGGCCGAAACAGGAGTGAGCCATCATGTGCACCGATCCTCTAGAAGACGCTACGGGAGGGGAGGAGAAGGCACCGCTCTCCCACTTGATGATGCTACCGGGTTCATCCGGCACTGGCCCCGTATGGCCAAGCTTTCTGCCACGGTTGCAACTCCCGGCCAACCACACTGGCGCACGGTGCTCACCACCGCACTCGTAATCCATCCGCTAAAAATCCAATACAAAACACTTTTCTTGGTTCAGCCTCAACTAAAGCCAAGAAAATAAATAAACCGACGACGTAATCTGCAGAGAACATCCGAAGGGAACCACCATCAACTCTTCTTATTTGACTCCGCCAAATAACTACCCGATCAAGGACAGAAGGATAAGCATTCTTCTCCTACAGGGTGTTAATTAGTTCTTCGGTGATGGCGCTAACCGCCACACCACAAACCTCACCGTTACTATGAACTAAAAAGAGGTGACCTAAACTCTTCGCACCACAACCCCACTTTTATCACCACAACAGAACAATCCAATCATTTATACGCAGACTCAAGAATCCTTCTGGGAGCTCGCCTGCCCTCCACGCCACAAGGCCCACTGGCCTACCTTTGGCATGGTTGCTTAGACAGACAACCATCCAAACACTAAAACATAAACACAAAATCACACAATCAAGATCATAGATCAAACATCATCATAAGCATATCCTTCATTAAATAATTGCGCAATGCAATGATGAACCAAAACCCCATCCTACTGCGGCAAACTGTGTGTGTCAAATTTTAGATTAGTTATACCACTTTTACAAGTTTTAATTTTCATATCCTATAACAAAGTTTTAGTTAAGACCTAAGCCATGTTTCTAAGTTATTCCACATCACATTTTAGTTGTACCCTATAGCATGACACTAAAAATTCACATTCCATGACCTACAATTTCGCTCGATACTCAATCAGACACCCTCGCATCTAGTATGCCCGAATGCTACCAAACACAAGTTAAACAACTACTAAATACCACATTTAACATAAAATTCCAGCAAAGGTGCATAGGCTAAAAACCGAGATTTCGCAAAGACCTCCTTTGTTTTATCATGAATTTAAGGAACAGCAACAATATAGCATTATATGGCAATAAGAGAAACATCTAAAACAGCAATAAATAAAGTCTTAACGACAATAAGAGACTAACATTAAGATCTTAAGGTTCCAAGTGTCAAACAAACAATAGAACTCTCAATAACCAATCTAGGACTTAATTTTAAAGATCATCACACGCAATTTTTTATCAAACTAAATGAATTGACTTGGGAAACATTAAAGTGAAGCAACGTGAGCGTGTGACTATTCTCTTTCCCGCATGTCGCTCATGGTACCTAAAACAACAAGAAAACACAAGGGTGAGTTCAAAACTCCAGAAGCATACCGCAATGGACAACAAGCATAACAACAAGTCAATAACATCTTTCATCATGTATAACATCTCATTCATGAATACTTATCAATATCATCATCAATTTGTATGCGATGTAATGCATTGCTCTCGACCCTCCGAACCTCATACCGTATGTGGAAGTACACACCCGGTGCACTCCTTTCCTTCCATCCCGAAGATGGAGGGTGCCTACTGCTTCTAAACACCACGTGGATGGAATCACGACATAGGACTTACTTCAATGGCGCTCCGACTAGTCATAACTCTTCTCACCGACCTTGCCGACTAGCTATGACTTTCTCACCGCACTCGCTCTATCTCATGACATGCATGCAACCATGCCAAATATCATATTCAATTCACATATTAACACATGGCATCATAATATATTAAACATGCTCATCATATCATATCAATCATTAAAACATGGCAAGTGGACATATATCATGTAGGCAATTCCATCTAATTTCAACATGCAACCTACAACTTGCTATCCATCACAACACACTTGCCTCAACCACGCAACGGATTGGCGGGAAGAAGAGGGAACTCCGGGTCACACCACCTGCACATAGGCATCACACACTCACAATCATAACCTCAAACAGTACACACGCCTCCATCTAACCCGACATTGCCAACTACTCAGAAAACCTAAAAACAGAGGTTCTGTCCCGCGGGACAGCAGCCTTGCAAAAGGCATAACTTGAGTTCTGGGACTCCAAATCGAATAAACGAGTACACCGTCGCTAAGCTTAGGAAATTTCCCAACTTTTCTAGTTATAGGAAAGACTGATTCGACTCTAAAATTGTTTAATCTACAGATTACCACAATCTGTTCCAGTTACGTCACAGATTTTTAGGCGCTCGGTAAAACAGCCATAACTTTCAAACGGCTGATCGGAAATTAACGTGCTTTACGTCCACGGAAAGATAATTAAATTATCTACAACTTCCTAGAAGTCCGTAATGGTCTGATTCGATTCTAAATCGACGGAAACTCGAACCCTAGTTCGACTGCTCAATCTGCCCGGAAAACAGAAACGTGGACAAGTTTAGATCTAACCCAAATTACTTCAAACCAGCGCCTCCAATTGATCTAAAAACTTGATAAACACCTTAATAACAGTACCTAGATCATCCCTAAGGATCCTCAAGATCATACTCTTGCCCGAAGCGCAAAACTCCAATCAATCTCCGCGAATCTTCCTCGCGATCGCTTCCTCGCCCACGCTCGCTCGCTTCCGCCGCTTCCTCGCCTCCACGGATGGATCCACGAGGTGCAGGTGGCCACCCTAGGGCAGCAAGGGGTGGAGGGGAGATGGTGTGGAGGTGGAGAGCGGAGGGGGCGCACGGTTTGGGGGAGGGGGCGACGGCTTGGGAGGGGGGGCGCAAGAGGAGGCGGGGCAGAATGGGGGTGGGGGCGCCTTTAAGGCAGGAGGGCCTCCCACCAGCTTACAACACGGAACTGCGGTCCAAGGAGGAGCCCTAATCCATCCCACCAAGGCCCGCAACCTCTCTTTAAGGCCCAAAACTCCCTGAAAGGCCCAAAACTCTAAACGGTCTAAAACGTTATTAACCTCCAATTCTTATGGTTTTAACCTTATTTCCACATCTCATACTGTACTTAACCTTATCATGCCCGCTAAATAAGGTTACGACACTACGAGGTGTCACAATGTTTAAATGAATGGTATGAGTGGTTGATTAGGATTGGGTTTAGAGGTATGATAGAATGAAAAAAAACTTCGTATCAGTTCTCATTGTCATGAATAAGATGAATTGTGATAAAAAGGTCAAGATGAGAGATTAGATTATAGTTAAGGAGGGAATCTAAAGTTGAGTTGAGAGTTGTGATCATGTTTTTTTTCCAAGAATAAGGTCTTATCCGGTAATGCTAGAAGGAAGCTTGGTCTAAGTTATACCAAATCATTTTTATGATAGCGTTGTGACATGGGAAGTTGGCATATCGATTATTGTGGTCGAGTCCTTAAGTGGATGAATTGAGTTGTGAGTTGAGGAAGTCCTTGTTGGTGTAGGACCGAGTATGGCAACTACAGGGGGGTGAATAGTTGCGCGGAAGCTAAAAATAATTTTTGATCTTCTAAAAATTCACCCCAAAACAGATTCAAATAATTGCTTTGTAATCAACAAGAAAGAGGTAGAAGCATTCGGTAAAACGCAAATATCCAAAAATACAACCGTCAAATTGACGTGAAATTATTACTGCAGAAACTAGATTCAATTTAGAAACTAACCCAATAAGAATCAGCTCAATCCGATCTTCAGATCAAAAGTTATAAGCTTTGCAAGTTGACTGATTCGAAATCGACTAGTTCGGACTAGTCCGATCATGAGCGTCAAGTTCAGACCGCTCCGATCTAGGTTTGGATTGCTCCGATTCAAGTTCGGACCAGTCTGATCAGAGTCGTCAAGTTCAGACCAGTCCGAACTTGATGATATCGGCTTTTTGTAGATGTGTTTGGTAAAACGTGATTTCCCGGAGATCCAATCGTCGGATTGACTTGAAATTTTAACACAAGAAACTATATTCCAATACGAATCTAACAAAAGAAGAATAAACCTGATCGGCCTTACGGATCAAAAGTTATGAACCTCATAAATTTGCTGTGATAGAAGATGACGAGAATTGACTTAACCAAAACTTGTAGATTAAACAAGAACGACAAAAGATTAATCAACTAAACTTTGAGGAACCCTAAATCAGTACCCTAGAAAGGTTTTTGATGGATCAAATCAAGATGAAACTCAAGGAACAAAAAACAATCTAGAATCAGAACAAGCATGCAAACAAGAACCAAAATAGAGAATACTATAGTAACGTGGTTACTGCAACACGCAAGGATCTGGAAGAATTGATCTTTATTTCATCTGTCTAAAATACTTCAACACAAGAGTACAAACCCTAAAAACTTGGCTATGCGCTACTGCTCTGCTTAATCGCATAAACAGGAGGTACCTCCCCCTTATTTATACAGAGCAAACACAAAGAGTCCGAATATAACTCCTACTCCAAACATGGAAGGAGTCTGTATTCAACACAACTCAAGTTGGCCCAACCTGGCCAAATACAATTCTTGCACGCGTGTACAGCCAACATGCCATACTCACGTGACTAACCACTTTGCACGCGTACGGCCACCCTGCCATACTCACGTGACTGACTAGTATTCATGTGTACCATTCTCTAGCCCGAACGTCCCGCATGACATCCTCGACCATTAGGACCTCGATTCCTTCCTAAACCTAGTCCCGAACCTCAGTTCCTCCACGAACCTAGTTCCGGTCCCGTCACCGACCACGTTCGCCCTCGAGCAACACTTGCACATGAACAAACTACAAAACAATTCTGAGCGCAAGTCCACGACTTGACTCAACATTAGTCCATGCAACTACTCACATGAGCATTGCATACTAATCAAAACATGCACCATGAAATCCACACGAATTTCATCATCATCAAAACGAACCAAACTCACTTTGATTCAAACACAGAAATTTATCCCGAGAAAACAAATCGTTCATGTTCACGTCAGACCGAACACACTAGTTCGGCGCACACAAGGATTAAGAAAACCCCTTAGAAAAACGTTCACGCCGGATCAAAAACATTGGTCCGGCGCACATCAAGTTCACGTGCTATTTCCCTTGCACAGGCGTGCTATTATCCTTTCGCAAGAGTGCTATTTTCCTTAGCATGCTATTTTCCTTCAGCAGGCGTGCTATTTCTCTTCAGCGGGCGTGCTATTTTCCTTCAGCAAGCGTGCTATTTTCCTTCCAAAAGAGAAACTTAGCCATACCAAAAGAACGAGTAATACAACACATCCACAAGCACCACACATGCCATGAACACAAACACTTTGTAATGCCAAAAGCATCATTAAGCCAATTTTTCATCACATGATTTCACAATCTCCCCCTTGATGAAAACATTGGCAACACCACTTAGAACTGAACATTGGCATTCACTTCACCCAAAGGTTTTTGAAAAGACCAAAGTGAAGCAACACAAAATCCCCCCGCTAACCAATATGCAAAGTGAAAAATTCCCCTTAGGTGAAAGTAAGAAAAATCTCCCCCTAAGAAAGAAAAATCTCCCCCTAAGAAGAAGAATATGTGTGAATGTGCAATGTGCTCAAAACTCCAAAAGTTGCAAACTTCTCGCAAAATTCTCGAAACTTCTCCCCCTTTGACAATGGATTCATCAAGAATACAAAAGAGAGAACAACATGTTCAAAATTTTTCCCTTTAGCAATGATTTCACAAAAGAGAAACCAAGGAGTGCCAAGAAAGGAAAAGATGAGCTCATTCGATCATATAACCTTATATATCACATAATATGCAAAATACATGAACTTGATGTGATTTTAACAAGTTAGGGAATGACATGCATCTCAACCTCAATTCAGTCAACTATAGCCAAGTACTAAGTAAGATCTCAGCAGAAATGCAAGGCCCAAAACTGAAACAACTAACAACTCAGGGCGAGCAAGTAGTTTCAACTCCAATCTAGTAAACCAATTTAATCTTTAAACAATAAACTGCATGTGGCATGCTTGAAGCATACTTCTTTTATTTTCTAGGAGTGGCATGCTTGAAGCATACATCTTATCTTTGAGGGAATAGCATGCTTGAAGCATACATCTTATCTTTTTAGGGAAAGCATGCTTGAAGCACACAACTTGAATCTTTTGCTTTTAACAACCTTTTTTTTAACTGATTCCCTTTTCTTTACCTTTTCTTTGATTGTAAACATGCAAAAGAGATTAAAAGGTCTTATGAAAGAGTAAAGCTGAAAACACACTTGCTCCATAGCCCAGATTTGTCAAGAAGATTCAATATCAAGCCTAGAAGAGTAAGATATCACAAAGTATTTAGCTATAGGCAATCAGACCAAGGAATTCCGCAATGTCATGTTTAGTTCAAGTGAGACAATTTAGATTATCATATATCAGCTCAATTACATAATATATATAGAAATATGATAAAGTAAGCTCATCAAGTAAAAGAACTTAGCAAAGAAACTCCCCCTCAAAATAAACCCATTGGATGAACAATCCCAAATTCTCCCCGAATAATCGCAAAACGAGAAGAAGACAAAGGTTTTGTGAAAATGTCTGCCAATTGATGTTCAGTATCCACATGGTGAAGCACAATATTTCCTTTTTCTACATGATCTCTAAGAAAGTGAAATCTGATGTCAATATGTTTTATCTTTGAATGTTGCACAGGGTTCTTAGCAATGTAAATTGCACTAGTGTTATCACAAAAGAGAGGAATATTATCCAGATTAACCCCATAATCTTTAAGTATAGCTACTATCCAAAGAATTTGAGAACAACAACTAGCAGCAGCCACATATTCAGATTCAACAGTTGATTGTGCAACAGAAGATTGCTTTCTAGACGACCATGCAATGATAGAGTTACCCAAGAAATGGCATGAACCAGATGTACTTTTTCTATCAATTCTACATCCTCCAAAATCAGCATCAGAAAAAAGTTTTAAACTAATGCATGATGAAGCAGAAAGCCAAATGCCAAAATTTTGAGTACCATGGAGATACCTGAAAATCCGCTTGACAGCTTGTCGATGTGAAGCACATGGGAAAGCTTGAAAACGAGCACACAAGCACACAGCAAATTGTATGTCCGGCCTTGATGCAGTGAGATACAAAAGTGAGCCTATCATGCTTCTATATTCCTTTTGATCAACCGGCTCACCATCTTCATCCGGATCAAGTGTGCAAGTACTTTCCATGGGTGTCATGATTGGCTTGCTGTTTTCTATCCCAAAACGATGTAGCAAGTCTTTTGTGTATTTGCTTTGATGCACAAAAGTACCATCCTTTGTTTGTTTGACTTGCTGTCCCAAAAAGTATGTCAAATCACCCATCATACACATCTAAAATTCCTTTCTCATGGTTTCTGAAAGCTTAGACACTAACACAGGAGAGGAACCACCAAAGATAATATCATCAACATAAATCTAAACGAACAATTGATCATTGCCTTGCTTGAGTAAAAAGAGAGTTTTGTCAACTTTTCCATTGAAAACCCCTTTTCAAGTAAAAATTGTTTTTAGCCTATCATACCAAGCTCTAGGAGCTTGTTTCAAACCATACATAGCTTTCGACAGTTTGAACACATGATCTAGAAACTTGGGATTTTCAAAACCTGGTGGTTACTTAACATAGACCTCCTCATTTATATAGCCATTAAGAAAAGCACTTTTCACATCCATTTGATACAATCTAAAACCTTTAGATGTAGCAAATGCTAAAAGAATTTAATGGCTTCAATTCTAGCAACAGAAGGAAAGGTTTCATCAAAATCTAAGCCTTCAACTTGAGTAAAACCTTGAGCAACCAATCTAGCCTTGTTTCTAACAACACCATGTAACACCCCAAAATTTTGCTTTTCTTAAATTCATGTGTGATTTGGCACTTTGGTGAATTTTTGGAATTTTCTGGAATTTATTTGGATTTATTTGGAATTTATTTGAATTTATTCCATTTTGAAATAATTAAAGAATTTAATTTTGCAAATAAAATTTTGTTGGAAATATTTTATTTGAGTCCAAAATGATCCAAAATATTTTCGAATTTTTGGAATTTTTCGAGTCATTTGCTATTTTTAATGAATTAAATGAATTTAGAATTATTTTAAATATTAAATCGCTGGAAAATCAAGTCGGGTCGAGCATCGTTTCATCCGATCAGGACCCGAGTCCGAGTCCGACTCGAGTCCGACCGAGCCACGTGACTTGACCGAACCCCATTCGATCCTAACCGTTGGATCGAGATCCAACGGTCGGATTGGACCGCACTTGCTCGAGCCGAGTCTGGGTCGGATCCGATCGCGCCACACGATCGTGACCGTCGATCGTGCCACGTGGGCGGTGTGCGTCGTCGTCTCCGCCGAGACCGAGCCGGACTCCGCCGCCGCGTAGATCTAGGGTTCCGGCTCGGGCACGAACGCCGAGGCTATTTAAGGCCCGGGTCACACCCCGAGGTCGGCCTTGACCTTGCGCACCGTAGCCCCTACTCACCAAGGCGAGCCGCGCCCGTTTAACGCGATAGCTCGCCGTAGTTGAGCGCCGCTCCGCCACGGTTTTTGCTACATCCCGCCGTCGCCGTCTTCCGCCGAGTTGGAGCCCGATTAGGAGTCCTCAAGCCAAAGGCGCACCCGTGGGTACCTCTCACTCCGCCGGAGAGACCCCGAAACGCCGTCGGGCTCGTCGTCGTTTTCGTCTCCGGTGGCCCTGCTCCGCCGTGTTGCCATCACCGTCCGCGAGCTCTGTGCGCCGTCCGATCTTGATCGTGCGGTTGAGGTGAATTCACGTGTTTCTAAACCCGATTAGATCTGGACCGTTGGATCAAGATCCAACGGCCCACGATCACCACGTGCCGTAGTAGTGTTAATGTAGGATTAGATCTGGACCGTCCGATCTAGATCGAACGGCCCACGATCATCGAGTAGTTTTCAACGTGTTAACCTTGGATCTAATCGTGGCCGTTGAATTTCAAATCAACGGCCAAGATTGCGCCACGTGTCGGGAAGCCTGACCGCCGCGGCGCCCCGTCGCGTGACGCCGACACGCCGCCCGCGTGTCGGCCAGCGTGATTAAAGCGCACGCCACGCCGGCGTCATGGCGTCGCCAAGCATGTCGTGTCCCGATAAGCGCCGGCGTCACAATGACATCACGATGGGTCCCACTGCCAAGACTGTGGTGAGCCCGCCGACGTCGGCGATGGCGTCACCCGAGTGGACCCACATGTCACGACACGTGAACCATGGACCGGGTCCACGGTAGACCCGAGCCGAGCGTGGACCGAGTCCATGGGCCGGTGACGCCACCGCCCAATCGAGGTCGACACGTGTCCATGCTGACGCAATAATTAATTTCCGAAAAAGAAAATGATTTATTAATTCGTAATAATGATTTCAGATTTTGATTCAAACTTCAAACGCTTATAACTTTTGCGTTTCAACTCCGATTTGAGTGATTCAAATTTCTAAATTTGTATTAAATTGAGACCTACCTAAATATGAATTTTAATTAATTTTTGGACTAAAGTTTTTCTCTGTAAAATTATTTAATTGATTATTTAAACTTTAAATAATCATAACTTTTGCATTTTAACTCCAAATTTGACGATTCCAGTTTCTAAAAATTCATAAAATTATGTTCTCTCTGTTTATGGATTTTATTTAGATGTTTGGATATTTTTTGCCTATTGTTTATTCGTGTATTTGCTATTTGCACGCTTTACGAGTAGACGTTGAAGTGCCGGAAGAATTCGAAGGAGAAGTATTGACTCAGGATCCAACTCAAGACCAAGAACAAGTACTTTTTGAAGGCAAGTTGTGCTTTGACCATGTTGATCCTGTTTTGAAACCTATTTTGATTTAACTTATTGCATGCTAGTTCAATTAGAAAATACTTTATTTAAATATGGGGGATTAGATAAGTACCAATTTGCTGTATGACACCTTGATTATTTAAATATGTGCCATGACCCTTGTCACCCTAGTTGTGGTTTACTAGTTGGACATTATTAACTTGCCAACATGGGTTTAGACCGTTGTAGTAAACTGCTTAGACCTGCTACGTGCTCATGACATGATTTTGGACAAATAAATGTTAATATTGACCTAATGATATATTGAACCTATTTTGGAAAGGTATCATGTGATGTTGATGGCACGTGGTGCATGGTAATCAACTGGGGTTTGATAAATAGTTTTCGACCGGGGCATGTGGCAAGAATAATCAGGTGGGCCAGTTGTGGCATTGGGAATGTTGGTTTGGTTCTTCGGGTAGTCTTGCCTGGTCACCTAAGGACTTAACCTTGCAAGCCTTTGAACTGGGTCTAACGTGCAACCACATGTACGTAATGGGACGGACCTAGTTGACTAAGTTGCTAATAACGCATTACTGTGGGACCTCGGAGGTCAACTACACCCTTTGTGTAAGTTATGCGGGGGAGCGTCTGGGTGAGGCCAGGTACCCATCTAACGGTTGATTGGCCTAGACTTCGCCTTAGCTAAGGGAAGGGTTAGTGTGCAATAACCGGGGAGGACCACTTGTATTGTTAGAAGTTTCCGAAAGACTTTGTTACGGGAACTCACCTTTGTGGTGTTTGACTGTATCTTGTGGGTAAAGTGCATAACCTCTGCAGAGTGTAGAATCTATTCGAATAGCCGTGTCCGCGGTATTGGACATCGCTCGGGAATTACAGTCAAGGGTTAGATTTTCTCAAAAATAACTTGGATTTGAAAGGTTGGGTTGGATTAATAATGATGTTGATGGAAATGTGGATTAGGATGGGAAAGATGTTTATTAAACTCCTTGAAAAGTTATTTATGCTATACTTGTTTCTACTGCTTTCGAATCTACTTATGTTACTTGTCAAATCTGTTTTACTACAAATATACCTTAAGCTATTCCTTTGTACCAAGCCATGCATATAGTATATTAGCTTTGCATTGTGCATGACTTGCTTGAGTACCAAGTACTCACCCTTGCCACCCTACAACACCCAGTTGAAGAGGAGATTACACGGCTTTGGAGGAGGAGCTCCAAGAGGAACCGTCTACTTAGGAAGCGAGCCCGGTCGGTTACTGTGGTATCTTGGATGGCGCCACGAAGTTATTTGATTTTCCATTGCTACTATTTCTCTCTTAATAAGTTGCCTGCGAAATCATACATTTGTAACTTGACCATAAGGTCGAGTAACTTGATTTGACTATTTAAATAAAGTACTTTATTAGTATCGAGTGGTATGATTGTGATATTTACCGATGTTAAGACTGTGTGCACTAGCGCGTTCCTGGACTAGTGCTGAATACACAGAGGGTCCGGATTTGCAAATTCGGGGTCCCGACACACCACCATCCTCACTTTGTTTATTTTTGAAAACCCATCTAGTTCCAATAACATTAAAATTTGGAGGTGGTGAAACTAGTTTCCAAACTTTATTTCGTTCAAAATTCTCTAATTCTTCATGCATGGCATTGATCCAAGATTCGTCAGATAATGCATGAGATATATCTTTGGGTTCAAAAGAAGCAACTAAAGTAGAATGAGCATGAGTATCAGAATGAATAGACCTGGATCGGGTGATTCTCTCATTCATATCTCCAATTATTTGTTTAGGTGGATGCATTTTCTGAATGTGCAATGGAGCTATCCTTCCAGAAACTTCTTGTTCTCTTTGTTCATTTTTAGTATGAACTGATGATGTTGTAGCTTGAGGATGCTCAGCTATAGGTAGGATAGAAGTTGGTGCATAAGGTGCTACAACTGCACCATTTGGACTAGTGCCTTTTGTGAAAACAAAGGTGGAAGAAGCATCTTCAAAAATAACACTTTCAGCACGAGATGCACGAGTGAAGAAGAACCAAATCTTATCACCGAACATGTGGTATGATCATTTGGAATCCACTAGCCATATGTTCTCCTTCCTCGCTTGAGAAGCCTACGTAGAAGCAGAAAATGTCGAGGCCTCGGTACTGGGGTTATAAATAAGATGTTTAGGAATCCAGTACTGAGACACACGACGCACAACAGTAGGCACAACACAAGTATTCTTATGCACAAGAACAGATTTGTCTTTTCCCGTGTTCTTGGTAACAAAAGGTGTTTGCTTCACCCTAGGCACATAATGAGAAGTGGAACGTGCCTGTTTGAAATTAGACCTAGCCTTAGTCCTTCCTTTCTTTTGTTGTTTGGCTAGCCTAAAGCAGAAATCTACTAAATGTCCATCTCTACCACAATGAGTGCGAGTGTACTTAACATGATGTTTTGCTTTATCAGTAGAAGCACATTTTGCATTCATCACTGAGGAAGATAAAAGACCAGCAGATTTAAAGCAAATTTTCTTAGGCTCATTAAGAATCTCAATTTTGTCATTGCAAAGAGCCTGAGCAACAGTGCGAGGTTTAGTTTCATATGAAGCACAAGGATCAAAACCTAAACCTTTCTTGTTTGAGCTAACCTTAGATTGGTCCAAAATCATGTTCAAATTTTTCTTGCCATTAGTGAACCGTTCTAAGGAATTTTGCAAGTAATCAACTTTACAAGAAAGCATGAGACAATTATTGCAAGGAATATCAACCATCCCTTTTTGCTTACGACAAGTAGAGCATGAAAGAACCTCATGTGTAAGCAGATCATCAGTCAATTGAGAAACCCTAGCTTTTGCATCTTTCAATTTCAATTCAAGAATTGAACATCTAAAGCAAGCAGTTTGATCATGCAAATCAACAGTAGAGCAACTAGCATTTTTAACAAGTCTTTCATTTTTATGTTGTTCGGCACAAACTTGTTCTAACAGTAACACATGTTCTTCCTTAAGAGAATGAATTTCAGATTTGAGCTCTAAACAATCATCACATGCTTTATTATTAGAAATAGAATTTCTAAGATCAGAGTTTTCAGATTTCAGCATGGATAAATCATTCTCTAAGTTTTTATTTTTAAGTGAAGATTTTCTCACAGATTTTCTTAAGATGACCAAAACTTCACAAAGCTCATTGTAGGAAGGCATTACCTCATCACAATCGCTGGATGTGCTGTTGTTGTCACTAGAATCACTAGTGTTACCTTTTGCGATGAAGCACAATCCAGTGAAGTCTTTGTCATTCAACTTTCCTTGTTTTTCTTCATCTTCATCTTCAGTTGAGTCTTCAATATCGCTCAAGTCTAAACGACCAATGGCAGCAAAGACCTTGTTTAGCATCTTCTTTGTCCTTTGTTTGTTCTTGTCTTTGCTTTCTCTTGATCGAAAGGACTTGGATGGAGCACTCTGATCATTCTCCTCTTTATCCCTGTTTTTAAAACAATTAGCACGAACGTGCCCAATCTTACCACAGTTGTAACAGGTGATGGAGGCTCCTCTTCTTTCTCTTGATCTCATATATGCTGCATTCATGCGCTTGGAGAGAAGAGCAAGTGTATATTCTGGAATTTGATCTAGTTGTTCATCACTTAGTGCACTCAAAGAAGCATTAGAATATGAAGAATTAGAAGCATTATCAATTACAGAAGAGTTAGCATTCAAAGCCATAGAGTTATCATTGGAAGTTCTTGAGACAACATCTATCTCAAAAGTCTTGAGACTAGAGTACAGTTTATCCAGTGTCATCTCACTCATTTTATGCGCCTCTCTTATAGCAGTGACTTTCATTTGCCAGACTTTAAGATCAAGTGAAGATAAAAAGTATCTAGCATTTTCAGAATCAGTGTACTTGATGTCTACTGCTCTAAGGTTATTTAAAATTTTGTTAAAGCGAGAAAAGCTATCATCTAAGGATTCTCCAGAATGCATCTCAAATCTAATGTATTCCTTTTTAAATTGATCCTGGAGAGCCTCTTTAACAGAATCAGTGCCTTCATAATAGTCTTGCAAAGACTTCCAAATACTATGAGCAGTAAGCAAATGACAGACACGATCAAATTCTTTTCTAGCAAGTCCTTGAAGCAAGATGTTCCTAGCTCTATTGTTATTTTCAACATCTTTTTCAAACTCAAGATTATCAATAACATCATTACCAGGAAGGTCATACGCGTTTTTTACCTTGCGCCAAATTGCATTACGTTGAGCCTGAAGATATGCTGTCATGCGGATCCTCCAATGTGGAAAATCTGTTCCATCGAAGACGGGAGGCTTTGTTGAATACTTCTCTGTTGCCATTGCTAACCTTGCTCTGATACCACTTGTAGGACCGAGTATAGCAACTAGAGGGGGGTGAATAGTTGCGTGGAAGCTAAAAACAATTTTCAATCTACTGAAAATTCACCCCAAAACAGATTCAAATAATTGCTTTGTAATCAACAATAATAGAGTAGAACCATTTGGTAAAACACAAATAGCCAAAAATCTAACCGTCAAATTGATGTGAAATTATTACTGCAGAAACTAGATTCAATTTAGAAACTAACCCAACAAGAATCAGCTCAATCGGATCTTCAGATCAAAAGTTATAAGCTTTGCAAGTTGACTGATTCAAAATCGACTAGTTCAGACCAGTCCGATCATGAGCATCAAGTTTGGACCACTCTGATTCAAGTTCGGACCAGTCCGATCAGAGTCGTCAAGTTCGGACCAGCCCGAACTTGATGATATCGGCTTTTTGTATATGTGTTCGGTAAAACGTGATTTCCCAGAGATCAAATCGTCGGGTTGACTTGAAATTTTAACACAAGAAACTATATTCCAATATGAATCTAACAAAAGAAGAATAGGAACCCTAAATCAATACCATAGAAAGGTTTTTGATGGATCAAATCAAGATGAAACTCAAGGAACAAAAACCAATCTAGAATCAGAACAAGCATGCAAACAAGAACCAAAATAGAGAATACTGTAGTAACGTGGTTACTGCAGCACGCAAGGATCTGGAAGAATTGATATTTGTTTCGTCTGTCTAAAATACTCCAACACAAGAGTACAAACCCTAAAAACTTGGCTCTGCGCTACTGCTATGCTTAATTGCATAAACAGGAGGTACCTCCCCCTTATTTATACATAGCAAACACAAAGAGTCCGACTACAATTCCTACTCCAAACATGGAAGGAGTCCATATTCAACACAACTCAACTTGGCCCAACCTGGCCAAATACAATTCTTGCATGCGTGTACAGCCAACATGCCATACTCATGTGACTAACCACTTTGCATGCGTACGGCCACCCTGCCATACTCACGTGACTAACAATTCTTCACGCGTATGACCCACCTGCCATACTCACGTGACTGACTAGTATTCATGTGCACCGTTCTCCAGCCCGAACGTCCCGCATGACATCCTCGACCATTAGGACCTCGATTCCTCCCTGAACCTAGTCCTGAACCTCAGTTCCTCCATGAACCTAGTTCCGGTCCCATCACCGACCACGTTCACCCTCGAGCAACACCTGCACATGAACAAACCACAAAACAAATACAAGCACAAGTCCACGACTTGACTCAACATTAGTCCATGCAACTACTCACATGAGCATTGCATACAAATCAAAACATGAACCATGAAATCCACACGAATTTCATCATGATCAAAACGAACCAAACTCACTTTGATTCAAGCACAGAAATTTATCCCGACAAAACAAACCGTTCATGTTCACATCGGACAGAACACACCAATCCGGCGCACACAAGGATTAAGAAAACCCTTAGAAAAACATTCATGCCAGATCAAAAACCTTGGTCCGGCGCACATCAAGTTCACGTGCTATTTCCCTTGCACAGGCGTGCTATTATCCTTTCGCAAGCGTGCTATTTTCCTTTTGCAAACGTGCTAGCAGGCGTGCTATTTTCCTCTAGCAGGCGTGCTATTTTCCTTCAGCAGGTGTGCTATTTTCCTTCCAAGAGAGAAACTTAGCCATACCAAAAGAACGAGTAATACAACACATCCACAAGCACCACACATGCCATGAACATAAACACTTTGCAATGCCAAAAGCATCATTAAACCAATTTTTCATCACATGATTTCACAGTTGGATGCCTTGTGCAGGAAGCTATCTGTAGTCTAAAACCCAAGGTAATCTTGTTAAGCGTTGATCTTTGAGTAAAGCCTTGCCTTCGGGAATTACCCCCATAAAATTTTAAGGAGTAGTTAGAGTGAGTGCAGAGTCTCACTTGCGTGAGAAGCTTTCAGAGCTGTAGTGTCATTGTCTTTTTGCTTGTATTTGGTTTCCTGGATTGGTTCTTGTTGTTTCAAGGGTGAGTCGCGAGTTCGGGGTCGAATTCTATTATCAGGGGGAGAATGTAATATCCTAGTGTAGAAATTTACCCCTTTTTGTAGTTTGCCAATTAAGTTCGAATTGTTTGGGCGGTGCTTGGGCTGCGTGGGCTGTTTTGGTTTTTGGGGAACTGTTCCTGGGCCGTTTTTGGCCTGTGTTGGCCCAAGTGGGGAGAGGTGCTCCTTCTAACCCTAGCTCCCCTCCCATTTTTTTCTTCCCCCAGCCGATCCACTCCCAGCCGCCCTTCACCTGCTCCCCTCATCTTGGCCAACCCCCAAATTCCTCCTCCTGGCCGATTGCTCCCAGGGCCATCGCTCCTACCCTTCCCTGGCCGGCTCCCTGCGCCCTTCTCTGGCCGGCCCCCTGCGACCTCTCCAGAGCTGGCGCCGCCCAGGTCCTCCCAGCCGAGCGCACCCTCTTGGAACCCCTCCCTGCCGAGCGCCCTCCCCTAGCAAGCTCCCTCCTGTCGGTGCCTTCCCCTCCATGGCAGCAGCGCAGCAGCAGCAGCAGTGAGGAACTGGTGCCCTCCACCCTGTCTTCCCCTAGGTCGGTGCCTCCTCCCTGCTGCAAGGGGCCGATGCCTCCTCCCTTCCAAAGCCGGCGGTTCTCCCCTCCAGGCCGAGCCTAGCAGCTCCTCCCTCCTCTTCCTCCTAGTGAGCAAGGTGAGGATTTGGGCTCTAGGATTAGAGGTTGTTCTTGTTGTTTTAATTAAGATACCATGCTTTTTGGGGGTCCTAGGGTTTGTGATTTTGAAGTTTGGTGGAAGGGAAGCGGAGGTTTAGGGTTGGTAGGGGGTGGCTGTTTCGGGCTGATGTGAAAGCCGGCTTTATCGCCGCGATTTTGGCGAGTTAGGGACATCTCGTGATCGAATGGTTGCAGAGATTATTGTAGCTCTTGTTCTTAACTTTAGTTAGAGCTCAAGAAATCATGTTTTGGCCCAACCGTTAGGAGTTGTGGCTATTTTGGTGAGGTTTGTCCAGATTGGATGTCGTGATCGGTGCTCGCTGTTCATCGTGGATTTGAGCATTTTTGTGGCATCCCCGAAATGTTTGGTTGTTTTATAAGTGTAGATTATTCTCTCGTGGTCGTTTAGATATCAAGAACACAAAATTTCGTGCAACCAATTAAAAGTTACGCTATTTTGGAGTTGATGTCCTGGAATTGGATAATTGTGGCAAGCTCTGAATTTCGGTTGAGTTTTAGCTTATGATTTGGAGGCCTTCGAAGTATCACCCGTGTGATTGGCTTCGAGATAGCTGTAGGTCATCCTCTTATGGTTAATTAGAGCTCAAGAATTCAAATTTTGGTTAAGCCAATTTGAAGTTATGCTCTTTGGCGCGCTCGCTGTCCGGAATTGAAAACGTCGAGTTTTGGGGCTGATTTGAGGGTAGAGAGTAGAAGTGTTGTTGCTTTTTGTTGATGTGAATTTTAGACTCAAAAAGAGTGAGTATGCAAATGTTTTTTCAGGTGGAGTAGCTTCGGGAGAGGTTCCAACTTCCCGCCATCCCACTCCACACGGTTGAAGGCAAGTGCATAAATTAAGAAATTACACTAATATGGACTTCAGAATTTGCTCTATGAGTATTGTTTAATTGTTCTAACTAGGTGACTTACCTCATTACTTTGATGATGCACGTAATTATAAATATGTTGAATGTGCTAACGAATGTGGTTATAATTGGGAATATATAAAAAATGATGAATATGTGACGATGATGCAAGTGTAATGTGATATCAGATAATTACTCGTCGTGTGGTCTCGCCCGCCTTGTAGAACTTATTATGCTGTGTCTCCACTTTATATTTCTCATGCATTCGAATAGATGAATATAAATGTTAAATTATGGAGGTGGGAACTAGTTGGCATTTATGCATTTAATTATGGCTATGCTATTGTTGGAAATGAATGAAGGTGGCTTTTATTCATGGCAATTGCATATATGCATTCATCATGGAAGGGGCAACCCATTTTTATGGCGCCTCTATGCTCACACGTAGTGAGCACGAAAGTCCTACCTAGTAGTCCCATACACACAGGTGTGTGGGAGCGAGTCAGTAAGAGTAGGCACCCTCCATAGGATGAGGGGAATGAGAGGGTGCACACCGACGGGTGTGCACTCATCAATACCGGTATAGGCTTTAAAAGGTTCATATGTGAAAGACCGAGATGGAGATCAGAGGGGGGGTGAATGATCCCAAATAAATTTTCCCCCAACTCAACGTACTCCAAATAATCCCGCAAAGAAACTCGGTGCTCCTCAAAATCGCAAAACCCGCAAAACCGGGAACGACTAGACAACTATGTGTATCCCTAGCTTACATGGATGAGAACCATAAATTATGTGAGGGATTTTTAAATCACAATCTTGGTTGTCAAGTGTCCAAAGCAAAGAGGGATCAATTCAAATACTTCTTTTCTAAAAGAGATCAAGCTAAAACACAAAAGCCTATTTTAGAAAAGCAAAAGCAGATTTTTCAGGAATTGTTCTCAATTAGAGCAAGTGGATGGTGGACTTATATTGCTCCAAAAATTTTAGGAATTTTTCACCCTGTGACAAGATGAGTCATAAAGCACTCCACTAAAAATCACCACAAAAAGCCTTCTAAAAAAATCAGGAAAAAGCAAGAACTACGAATAGTTAGGATCTTCAATCAAGAAATTTGGGGCTCGGTTTTCACCTCACATCTCCCAAACGGTGCACCCGGTGGACTCCAAAATTTTTCCACAGATTTATATATGACTCAATAACCTTCTCCAATAAGAATCACTCAAAAAGAATTTTTCTATATTTTTCTAAAAATCGAAGACTGACTGCTGCGCGAAGAACAAGTTCAGGACATATTTGCAATCTTGATAGAAACTTGATCTCTAGTCTATCCTAGGGTGCAATAAAGATGTAAAACCAAATGAGCACCCTCAAGACATTCTTGATCAACAATATTTAGAAGGAGAGGAGGCAAATCCAAATTGTGAGAAAGTAAATTGCGAGAATTTACATGCGGGAAAGTAAATGCTGAATTTAAATTGCGTAAAGTAAAGACATAATGTAAATGCAGAATTTAAATTCACAAGAATGTAAAGAAAATCTTTGTATTTTCTTGTTGGAAGGTTTGCAAAGCCTCACTTCATGTGGGCAAAGCTCAAAGGAGCAATTCAAACCTTCGAGTGAGAGAGGGCACCCCTCCCCCTCTATTTATACTACTCTAGGGCCACCTACCACCCTTGGATGAGTCCCAAACCCTAGGGCACTCCACCAAGGGCTAGGATTAACCCACTCATTTCACCCCACACATGGGCTTTACATGGGCCACATTGGCCATACATGGGTTTTAAACAAAACCCGGTCAACCCGATGCAACGGGCCTTCATCCGCCGGACTTGACCTCTCAGTTTCCGCCTCTTCAAGCCTCCAACCCGAACCGGAAACCTTGAGCCACCTCAAGTCCATTTCCATGACGTCCAAGTGATCTTGGTTTGATCCCAACCATCTCGTCGGCATCCTCGACCGCTCCGGACCTCGGTTCTTCCAACCTAGTCCTGGTACTCACCAACGACCATAGCTGCCTCAAGAACCTGTACCACAAGGACCAAACCATTTTGCACATTCCACAATACACTTACCTTTTTCTTCCTGCATGTTAGTGCACAATTATCATTAATTCAAACATGCAATGCCAAGTCAAATCAAACTCAAACCTAAGCACACCTTGCTCAAATAAAGTCAAATACTCATCACAAATATGGACTAGCACAATACCGATTTCGTCACCTTCTCTACAAATTGACCCATTAAAATATAACAGACATGGGCAATAGCTACTAACGCATAATTAGCCCTTTCTTCTGTTATGAAATCGGCTACCACCTACCATTTAACTGCTTTAGCCAATTCGAATACCAAGTCGAACTCAGTAAGCCTATAAGCCCACTTTCCAAGTCAACCTTTCAAAATTGGAGTGGATAGCATATATTTGATTATATCGGCTTTTACATATAACCGTGCAGGCTGAACTAAGTATATAATGTCTTAACTTGGTACAAGCAAAATATAAAGACAGACAAAAATTCTCAATAGGAGGATACCTGGTCTCAGCATCAATTAATCATTGACTTAAATAAAATATTACATGTTCCTTCCCGTTTATTTCTTGCACCAAGATAGCTCCAATTGTCAACTCTTCAGTCGATATGTATAGCTTAAAAGGAACCCCTCTCTGTGGTGCAACTAATACCAGCGGCTTGGACAGATATTCTTTGATATTCTCAAAAGCTTTTTGCTGGTCGGATCCCTGCACAAACTCTTGATTTTCCTTTAATCTTAGCAATAGACTAAAAGCATCTATCCAACCGGACAAATTTGATATAAATCGTCTTATATAATTTATCTTATCGATCAGCTTCTGGAGATCCTTTTTACACTTTGGTGGCTGTGTATTGGCTATAGCTTTGACATATTCCTGGTTAACTTCAATACTCCTTTCGTGCACCATAAACCCAAGAAATTGCCCAACGGACACACAAAATGCACACTTGTAAGGATTCATCTTCAGATTGTGTACCCGGTGTCGGTGTTTCGTGCACCGGCAATACGAATTTGTGGTCGGATGGGGAAGCGCGCTCCCTCTCCCCGAATGGTCGACTCAAGGAGCCAGGTGATGTATACTGGTTCGGGCTGAACGTCCCTACTCCAGTTCGTTCAGTGTGGGTGTATTGATCTTTGGGCGATGAATGAGAGGTATACAAGCGAGGCAGGGAGTCGGTCGACCGATCCCTCGGTGTTTTTGCTAGGGAGTTGCGGCTACCTAGAAGACTGTTTTTTCCATCGCCCCTCCCTCTCGGGCCCTGCCTCTCCTTATATAGACGGAGGAGGCAGGTTACACGGGAGTTTGGGAAAACCACGAGGAAGGGGGCCTGCGCGTCTCGAAGTCTGGTTTCTGTCTTGTCCGACCGACCCCTGCCCGTCCGGCGGGGTTGGTGGCTCTGTGATGAGTGGTCTTGCGTAGTCTTTGTCACGGATGACGTATCGCGTGGTGCTCCTGTCAGCCTCGGTGGCTTTAATGGCGCTTGACTTTGCCTTGGCCTCGGGAGTGGGCGTATTCTTCTGCGGTGTGCCAGGCGATGGGACGGGGGCTTGACTTCTTCGGTGGCTCCTCTGATAGTCTTGGGAAGGAGCCGTCTGCCCTGGTACGGACGTCGGGGGACGCTGCGCACAAGCGGTATCGACACCGGCGTGGGCCTGGCTCGTCTTGCGGTGGAGCTTGCGACCATGACTTCAACATTAGGCGGTTGGAGCTCGCCGACCGTCTAAGTCGGTCTGCCGCAGTCGGGTTCGCTCTCCACGGCCCAAGTACTTTTCGGCAGTGCTGGGCCTTCGCCGCGGTTGGTCAGCCCGTTCGCGTTTCCGGGCTGATGGGGGTACCCATGGTACGGGTACTCGTCACCCGGGTTTTCTTAAATACCTCATATAAATTGGCCAAATATTGATAATTTTAACACAACATCATCAATGTAAATCTTCACAATATGACCGATCTGTTCATGAAAGATTAAATTCATAGCTTGCTGATAAGTAGCACCCACACTTTTTAAGCCAAACATCATTACAACCCACTCAAATAACCCCAAGGCTCTAGGGCATCTGAAAGCAGTCTTATGAATATCGTCTTTAGCCATAAATATCTGATTATAACCAATATTACCATCGAGGAAGCTAATAATTTTATTCCCAGACGCATCATCGATAAGCATATCGACTATTGGCATCGGGTATTCATTTTTAAGTGTAGCTTTATTTAAATCTCTGAAATCAATACACACCCTAAGTTTACCATTCTTTTTTATTATAGGAATGATATTAGAAACCCACTCAGCATATCAGCAAAGGCCTGATAAACTTGGGTTCTAATAATCGCTCTATCTTTTCTTTTATTTTACTGTACATGGATGTATTAAATCATCTAGGAGACTGTTTAAATGGCCGATAACCTGGTTTGATGGGTGTAACACTCCAAATTTTGCTTTTCAAGAATTTAAGTGAAATTTTGCACTTTTGAGAATTTTTGGAATTTTCTGGAATTTATTTGGATTTAATTTGAATTTATTCCCTTTTGAGATAATTAAATAATTAAAAGTTTCAAATAAAATTTTGTTGGAAATATTTTATTTGAGTCCAAAATGTCTCAAAGTATTCTCCAGAATTTTTCTGGAATTTTTCTGATTATTTTGCTATTTTTCTTGAATTATTTGAATTTCTAGAAATTATTTTAAATATTAAATAGCTGGAAAATCCTATCGGGTTTTACTGTTCCACCAACCGAACCCGAGTCAGACTCGAGTCTAACTCGAGTCCGATCGAGCCGGCCGAACCACGTTCGAGTCCGACCCGGACCCAAACCCTAGCCGTGTGGACCGTTGGATCACGATCCAACGGTCGCGTTTGCGCCACGTCGCCCGCGAGCGACTGAGTGGGTTACGCTGCACCAGATTTGATCTGGGCCGTCGATCGCGCCACGTGGACGGCTGTCCGTCATCGTCTCCAGCCCGGATTCTTCGCCGAGTTGGTTCGCTGCTACCGCCGTCTCGGACACGGATTCCGGGGCTATTTAACGCGTGGACCCACCCCTGAGGTTCACCTTTCTATGATGAGCTCGTTGCCCTAGATCCCCTAGCCCTAGCCACCACTAGGCCGTGCCGATTGCTCACCGAAGTTTAGAACAGCCGTCGCGAGTCTTCCCTGTTTCCGTGCACGTCCGGCCGTTTTTCGTTGCGTCAAGCACAAATCTGGGATCCCCGTGACGAGGCGAATCTGAGCGCATCACTCTCTTCGCTGGAGACGCACCGAAATGCCATGCTGTTGGTCGTCTTCCTCGGCTCCGGTCTGCTCGCGCCACCGCGCCACCATCAACGCCGCGAAGCTTCTCCACCAGCCGATCAAGATCCGACCATCGCGGTGAGTTCATGTGCGCCCTAACACACGCAAAAAACAGATTAGATCTAGACTGTTAGATCCAGATCGTGCGGTATAGATTTAGCAACGTAGTCGTACTGTTATGCGACAAAGTAGATCGTGACCGTCTGTGAGGCCCCGGATCGGCTATCCGAAATCTCCTGTGCATTTCCGTACTAGTCCCAGATCAGTAGCTAGTACACACAGTCACAGTGATACTTCATTGCCGAACATAACGAAACTTGTATTATAAATATTCAAGTATGGGCCACATGGCCACTTATTACAATACTCAGTCTAAAGACCGGAAACAAAGCAGCGGAAAACAAAAGCGAAACGGGCAGACGCCAAAACGCCACAGGCGACGACTAGGAACGCGACTAGTCCTCCTAGCAGCCTTCCTCAAACTCCTCTGCGTAGAACTCGCCCTCCTCGGTCGCGTCTTGATAAATCTCTGATGATGACATGTTGGTGTAGCACGTGAGTACAAACGTACTCAGCAAGTCGGGGAAAGTATGCTTATGTGGGCTTTCCAAAGGAAGCTTAGTAGGGTTCATTTGCATAAAGCCAAATTTTATTAAATCATACTTAGGTAATAGCATTTCACAAAGCAACTTTTCACAATTCTTTTTAATCATTGAATTATGTAATATCGTAGTGAGGTTCTATCCACCATCACCGATATAAAAGGCTCTATCACTTGATTTTAAAGGATCGGGGTTAATCAGGTGACTCCATCAGTCAAATACAAACACAGGTTCTTTCCACTGGTTGGCTCTATCCGCCAAATCACATCAGAGTTCTAACCACTCCCGAACCCCAAAACAAAACACTTTTCAGTTTTCGAAACCAAAATCAAAATCTACCAATATGAAAGCATTCCTTGCTTTGCCTTTGACCGTAGGCACGGCTATTCGAATAGTTTTACTCTGCAGAGGTGTACAACTTTACCCACAAGACACGATCATCTCTTAATGCCAAGCTATTAGCACACTTCCTTTGGTGTGCTTAGCAGAGAGATCGTGACAAGGCCGTTACAATGTTTCTACCTAGCTAGAAACAAACGCTGAGGTATCACCGATGTTAGGGTTCCAACCGCCCAGTACAGAAGCCCCCTCTTGCGCCGTGTGAGAAAAACAACATTGCCTCCATCCGGCATTCACATTCAACCGAATGGTGAGTCTAAACTAGGCTTCTACAAATTAGTTGGCCAGGTCGTACCATTATAGACATGTGGTAGTACGGTATTGCTTAAAATGGCAATCATAAGCGTCGGTCCTTATATGACTTGGGGCGGTACTTGCACAATAGGATCCAGACTCGATCCGCTCCCACCCGACATTCCATGCCGCCCAAGTCGAAATCATTTTCCCTTTTCTTTTTATTTTAGAAAACAATACTATAATCATAGTAATAACCTTCAAATCACATTTGATAACATTCTTTTTGAATAATCCCACCCATGGGTTGTTTTCATCGGAAACGATCCTAAGCAAATCTACCGAACTAGATCGCAAAGGATACCGTATAAGCATAAGCACGGTATAAACAATGTCCTAGGGTTACAAGTAACATGGATATCAATCACAAAGGAGGAATATTGCAAATGGGAGTAACTAAATACTTATGCTTGAAATATGATAAAAAATAGCATGCAATTGTATAAAACATTTAAAACAAGTTCAAAATCTTGGGATCAAGATGCATCAAAGAGACTTGCCTTCGTCATGAGTAGTTCGTCAGACGCAGCAGAGCCGTGGCGAGTCGGCGGTCGGCTTGGCCTCGACTACGCGCGAAACGAGGCAATAAATAAATAATAGAAAATAAATAAAATCAAAAAAATACAAAAATAATACTGGCAGGTAGATCTTGATTTTAGATGAATTTAGAAATTTGAATGGGATCAAACGGAGTTCGGACGAGAAAGTTATGAGCTTCCGAAGTTTGAATTTCGAATAATTGGAAAATCGGGAATATTCCCGGAATATTCCGTTTTGACCGAGTCAATCGTTTGACTGCGCTTTGACCGGACTTTGACTGGTTTGACTTGGCTTTGGAGTGTATGACAGTGGGGCCCACGCGTCATAGAGAGAGAGGAAAAGAGGAAGCTTCCTCTGGAAGCTTGCCATGCCATCCATGGAGGAGAGAGAGATAGAGAAAGAGGAAGGGAGAGAGAGAGTGGGGGCAACCCGTGGCGAGGGGCGGCCAGGCGGGCGGTCGCCGGCGGCGAGACCGGCCGGCGGAGGCCGACGGCGTGGCGGCGGCGCACGCAGGCCTGGCACAGCCCAGCGGCCATGGCGGTCGCCGTGGCGGCTTCCGGCGAGCTCCATGGGAGCTCCAAAATGGGAAAAAGAACCCGGTTTCTCCCAAAAACTTGATTTTTCCACCAAATTTGCATGAAATTGATCCAAACAAAAGCATGGAATCAATAGATAACAACCTAAGGCACAACTAGGATGAAGGAATTGGATTGAAACTCACCGGAATGGATGAATTCGACGATGAACGACGGTTCGGCCGAAGTTGGTAAAACACGAAATTCGTCGCCAATTCTTGATCAAACCTAAAATCGACGCTTGGGTTAGATGCTAGACCTCCTCACGGTCACAAGGAACCTAAGAACTCGAAGAATGGCTCACCGGAGAAGAAGAACCAACGACGAACGCGAAGAACACCAAAAAAAATGACCCGTGCTCGATTTTCTTGAGCTAGAGATTGAATGGAGGGGAGCTGCCAAAGGAGGATCATACCACCGGGAAGAGGGCTTTTATACGGTGAGATTGGAAGTGGTGGCGTGGCGTTTGGACGAGAAACGGCCGAGTTATGAGCAATTAAAGCCATGAGGACCGTTTTCGGTTTTTGGGCGCCCGTACGAATTCCGGCGAGTTCTCCGGCGAGAGGTGGTGGGGAATGCGAAGAGGACGACGCTCCGAATCCAACGCAACCGGCCATTCGTCGATTGGAGTTACGTGGAGGGAGTTAGGAGTGATTAAAGAGAGCTTCCTCCATTTTTGCAAGCTTGAAGCTTCATCCCCCATGCATGGCTAGAGGTTGAAGATGACACTATTCATGTGCCACATGTCACTCCCTCATTGGCCCTCTTTTACGTAAACGGTCCGCCCTAGAGAAAAATTAGGAAAAATGGCCTAAAAATTCCGGAAAAATTTCTAGAGCTATTTTAGAATATTTGGAACTCAATGGAATTGGTTTGGTTGAATTTGGACGAAATTTGTGGAATTTAATATTCCGGAGCGAATTGCTGGCATTTAACAAAAGCCGCGCGAGATAAAATAGGAACGAAGGTCCAAAAATTCGGGGATAAATTCCTAAAATCATTTAGGAATATTTGGAACATTTTAGAAGTGGTTTGGAGATTTTTGGAGCATTTCTGGACTCGGGTGAATTTTCGGGTACCGGCGGGACTGGAAAATCCGATTTTTCGACCGGACGGGAATTGAATCGCGATTTTGGGTTGGATTGGATGCCAGGTTAATATAAACACCAATGAAACTCCAACTTTTGAATTACTTTATTTAAATTAAGTTTTTCTTCCAGAAGGCGAAAATGAGGATGTTACAAACCTACCCCCCTTAGAGAGAATCTCGTCCCCGAGATTCAGACGAAGAAAGATAAAGGTTAGGAAACTCTGCTCGAAGATCTTCTTCACGCTCCCAGGTAGCTTCCTTCTCTGAGTGGTTACTCCACTAAACCTTGCAGAACTTGATCACTCGGCTGCGGGCTCGACGCTCGGCTTCATCCAAGATTTTGACGGGATACTCTGGATATGACAAGTCTTCCTTTAGCTCTATTTCCTCCAACGGCATCTGATGCTCGGGTAGTCGGAGACACTTCTTCAATTGAGATACATGAAAAACATCATGCACCCCTGACAGCTGTGGCGGCAATTCCAACTTATAAGCCACTTCCCCCTTTCTAGCAATCACTTTGAATGGTCCGATATAGCGGGGCGCTAACTTCCCACTAACTCGGAAACGCTTCATTCCTTTTAAAGGTGACACTTTCAAGTACACATGATCACCAGGTGCAAAGCTCAATTCTCGACGACGATTGTCTGCATAGCTTTTTAGTCTTGACTGAGCTGTCTTCAGATTCTCACGAATTACCCTGACTTGCTCTTCGGCTTCTTTCAGGATATCAGGTCCAATGATCTGACCACCTTTTGTTTCTTTCCAATATAAAGGTGTCCTGCACCTTCTTCCGTACAAAGCTTCAAACGGTGCCATCTTCAAACTGGCTTGATAGCTGTTGTTATAGGAAAACTCAGCATAGGGCAAATTCTGATCCCAAGAACCTTGGTATGTTAGAGCACAGGCTCTCAACATAACTTCTAGGATCTGATTGATCCTTTCTGTCTGACCATCTGTTTGGGGATGGTAAGCAGTGCTGAAGTTAAGATTGGTGCCCAATACTTCATGCAACTTCTGCCAAAATCTTGAGGTAAACTGAGAACCTCGATCTGACACAATCTTCTTGGGCACACCGTGTAGACACACAATCTTGGCCATATACAACTCGGCAAGCTTGTCTCCAGAATAAGTCATCTTTACTGGGATAAAGTGGGCCACTTTGGTCAACCGATCCACAATAACCCAGATGGAATCATAACCGGATTTAGTTTTGGGTAACCCAGTTATAAAATCCATCCCCATTTCTTCCCATTTCCAAACAGGCACTTGCAAGGGCTGCAACAGACCGGCTGGTCTTTGATGTTCTGCTTTCACCAACTGACACACATCACATCGGGCCACGAAGTCTACAACTTCTTTCTTCATATTAGACCACCAATATTTCTCCTTCAGATCCGCATACATCTTGGTACCTCCAGGGTGAATGGAGTATACCGAATCATGTGCTTCCTTCAGAACCACACTCTTGATCTCTTCTTGGTTAGGGACTACTATCCTTTTTTTGAACCAAACCGTACCCTGGTCATCCACATAAAATCCGGGGTGTTTTCCTTTCTTCAGACCTTCTTTCAGATCCGCAATGCCCTTATCATCTTTCTGAGCTTCTCGAATATGATCTTCTAAGGTTGACTTTACGTACAAATTGTAAATGCAACCTTCTTTTACCAACTCCAGGTTAAGACGCCGAAATTCCTCACTAAGCGCTGGCTGGCCTTCCTGCCCCATCACATTATTGCAGTGAACCTTCCTGCTTAGTGCATCCGCAACTACATTTGCCTTTCCGGGGTGGTAGTGAATTCCAACATTGTAATCCTTCACCAACTCCAACCATCTTCTCTGTCTCAGGTTGAGGTCAGGTTGAGTGAAGATATACTTCAGGCTCTTATGATCCGTATAGATTTCACATCTGTTGCCGATCAAATAATGCCTCCATATCTTGAGCGCATGTACAACTGCGGCCAACTCCAAGTCATGAATGGGATAATTTTCTTCATGAGGTCGCAGTTGTCTTGAAGCATAAGCTATTACCTTTCCTTCTTGCATCAAAACACATCCAAGCCCTTGTTTTGAAGCATCACAATACACCTCAAAGTTCTTGTGAATATCCGGCAACACAAGCACTGGGGCTGAGGTTAATCTCTTTTTCAACTCCTGAAAACTCTGCTCGCAAGCTTTAGTCCATTCAAACTTCTTTTCCTTCTTCAGAAGCTGAGTAAGAGGTCTGGCTATCTTCGAGAAACCTTCAATGAATCTTCGATAATAACCAGCTAACCCAAGAAAACTCCTGATTTCTGGGACTGATTTCGGCTGTTGCCAATCCAAAACATCTCTCACTTTGGTGGGATCTACTGCTACTCCTGCAGCAGAAATGATATGACCCAGGAAAGATACTTCTTTCAACCAGAAGTCACACTTACTAAACTTGGCATACAACTGATGCTCTCTCAACGTCTCGAGGACGATCCGCAGATGGTCTTCATGCTCTTTTCTGCTCTTGGAATAGACAAGAATGTCGTCGATGAAAACTACGACGAACTTGTCTAAATAGTCCATAAACACCTTGTTCATCAGATTCATGAAGTATGAAGGGGCATTGGTTAACCCGAAAGACATCACTGTAAACTCATACAGTCCATATCTGGTAGTGAAGGCGGTTTTCGGAATATCTTCCTTTCTTATCTTCAACTGATGATATCCCGACCTCAAATCTATCTTGGAAAAGATTTGAGCTCCCTTCAACTGATCAAACAAATCATCTATCCTAGGCAACGGATATTTGTTCTTAATGGTGACCTCATTCAAAGACCTGTAGTCTATACACATCCTCAGACTACCGTCTTTCTTGGAGACAAAGATCACTGGCGATCCCCAAGGTGACGAACTAGGCCTGATGAATCCCTTCACTTGCAGCTCTTCAATCTGCTTCTTCATCTCGACCAACTCATTGGAAGGTAACCGGTAAGGTCTCTTTGAGATTGGAGCCGTACCCGGTACCAACTCAATCACGAACTCTACATCTCGATCCGGTGGCATCCCGGGCAACTCTTCGGGAAAGACATCTGGGTACTCCTTGACTATCGGCACTTTCTCAAAGGAAGTACCTTTTAGACGGTTCAGGGTACTACCCCGCTTAGAGGCGAGATTAGATAAGAACTCCACTCTAATCCCCTCAGGGCTGGTAAGAGAGATAGCTCTATTGGCACAGTCTATCTGACCCTTATACTTGGTTAACCAATCCATTCCAAGGATTACTTCTATACCCTTAGTATCCAATAATATTAAGTTCGCTAGGAACTTTACTCCTTTAATTACTATATCCATTTTCGGACAAACAACAGTTGTTCTTAGTTCTTTTCCAGGGGATTGTACTAACAAAGGGTTTCTTAACTGTATAGTGTTCCAGTTATGCTTTTTAACCAAGTACTCCGAAATAAATGAATGAGTTGCACCAGAATCAAACAGAATCAAGGTGTAATCGAGTTGACAACGAACGCATCTGTAAACCACTTCGGTGCCTCCTGAGCCTCCTCGGCAGTGATGTGGTTCACGCGACCTCTTCCGGTGTCCTTGGGGTGCGTGGGGTCTGGAGTGCCTCTCCTCGAGCGGCATCGGCGCACGGGCCGGAGTGGATCCCAGATTAAACCTCACTGGGGTCACTGGTTGACGCTTCTGAGGGCAGTTGTTGGCATAGTGCCCCATTTCCCTGCAGTTGAAGCACTGCACTCCTGCCATAGCCGTGTTGCTCTTCTGAGCTTGAGCTCCTACATTGCCGGTAGGGGCTGGTCCAGTCGGACGAGGGGCGGACATTGGGGTCCTTGGCGGATTGGCGGCTGCTGGCCTGCTGGGCTGCTGTTGGAAGGTACGAGGTCTTGAGCTGCTAGCACCCCGTTGATTCTGGAACATCATCTTCCTCTTCCTGGTCTCGAAGAGCTGGCGCTGGGCATCCTCTTGGATCAGCGCTTTATTAACCATGTGTTGAAACGACGGGAAGTCGTTCGACACCAGCTGAACCTTGATACTGGGATCAAGGCCTTCCATGAAGCGCCATATCTTGGCCTCATCAGTCGCCACATCAACGGCGAAGATATCGGGACAGTGCGTGAGCAGAACTGCTCGAGATACTCGTCATCGACAAGTTCCCTGCTTGAAGCTTGTGAAACTCACGCCTTTTCATCTCCATAATCCCCTTGGGAATATGGGTAGCTCTGAAAATTTCAACAAACTCATCCCACCAATATTCTCGAGGGTTGGCGTGGGCAAGACAAGAGTTCTCCCACCAGCTTGCTGCGGTCCCCTTAAGCTGGTGAGACGCACACCTGACACTCTCAAAGTCATCACACTGTGCCAGGTGAAGCTTCCTCTCTACTTCTTTCAGCCAGTCATCCGCCTCCAGCGGATCAACAGCCTCATAAGCGTGGGAGGTCTCGTTCTCATGAATTCCCCAAACTTTGACTGGGGCTGCTCGGCGGCGGCTGGTGCAGCTTGAGGCTGGTTCATCAAGTTCTGAGCCAGAGCCTGCAAGATCTGGAGCTGCATAGCCATCATCTGCTCCATATTAGGCGGCTGCGCGGGCGGTGGAGGTGGGGGTGGGTCCTGCTGAGCTGCGGGTTGCTGAACGTGTTCTGCTCCCAGCTGCTGAGGTGGCTCCTCAAACGCTTCTTCCTGAAAGTGCACCTGTCCTCGGGCACGTCCGCGGCCTCTGCCACGGCCTGCTGGCCTTCCACGGCCACGACCACGACCCGGGTTCTCCATCTGCACAAGGTGGTCAAGCAAAAGGAAAGAGGGAAAAGCACAGGTAAGCAACAGGGGATCAAACCACATCCTCCACAGCAAGAGCACCACCACAAAAGCACACAACCGAAGGGAAAACCAACTGAACTTCCATTAAAACAAAATAGTTTTGGAGATGGCTGTATCACAACTGCCTAAGGGCACGATACAGTCCAACACACTTATTTATCGTTCTAATCCGATCACAGAACAAAGGAAAGGTCCTTCAGGCTAGACAACTAGTCACTCTCGTCACTCGCAGCGCCACGCGGGGACGGATCCTCCTCCTCCTCCTCGCTCCTGCTGCGGGAAGGCGTAGCAGCTGCCGAAGGTCCTGCTCCTCCGGAAGCGGTCAAGAACCCCAACGGCGACTGGGGACGGACTGACTTGCGCGCCTGGCAACGAAGCCTCAGACCCTGATGACGCTTGGCGGGCGGAGCATCCATCGGTATGTCGCGGATCGGCGGGTACTCTGGAACCGGGGCTGGTGGCGGTGGCGGGGCGTCCTGCCTCTCCTCCTCGAGCTGACGGATCCTCTCCCTCGCGGCCGTCAGGTCCCGACGCTGCCTCTGCATCTCGTCGGTCAACCGCACGTAGGCGTCGTCCAGAGCCTGGATGAGTGACCCCTGGTGCACCACGGTCGGGTCAGCCTCCTGATCCAAACTCCGAAACAGGCTGTACATCCCCCCGAACTGGAAACGGGGAAACAAGCGGTAGCTATGCCCCAACATGAGGATAGCCTTTCTGGCCGCGTCCTGCAAAGCATACGCCAGAATCGACCGCTCTGCTGTGAAGTAGAAGGGTCGGTCCTCCTCGCGAACCCTGCTTCTCGCGAAGACCAGCAGGCGGACCTGCCACAAGTCCTGGCTAAGACCAGTAATAAACTGGTACCGATACTCAGGACGATGGGGAAACCCCAACTCCTGCAGCATCAGCGATAGCTCCTGGCAGAAGCCTCCAGTCTGAGCGGCAAAGGTGGTGGTAACCGGCATCTACAAATTTTGAAACCAAGGTGGGATTAGTAACAAATTTTAACAAAGGACGAAACAAGAGTAAGACACTAAGACAGGAGAGATAGAAGCAAAGGAACTTAACTTTTTGTAAATACGTTTTTATAAAAATATAAGTCCTTAAGGCTTTGCCAAGCTAACTAGGTCACGTCCTACGGTCGGCCAGGCTCTGATACCACCGCTGTGAGGCCCTGGATCGGCTATCCGAAATCTCCTGTGCATTTCCGTACTAGTCCCAGATCAGTAGCTAGTACACACAGTCACAGTGATACTTCATTGCCGAACATAACGAAACTTGTATTATAAATATTCAAGTATGGGCCACATGGCCACTTATTACAATACTCGGTCTAAAGACCGGAAACAAAGCAGCGGAAAACAAAAGCGAAACGGGCAGACGCCAAAACGCCACAAAGTATTTACTAGGAACGCGACTAGTCCTCCTGGCAGCCTTCCTCGAACTCCTCTGCGTAGAACTCGCCCTCCTTGGTCGCGTCTTGATAAATCTCTGATGATGACATGTTGGTGTAGCACGTGAGTACAAACGTACTCAGCAAGTCGGGGAAAGTATGCTTATGTGGGCTTTCCAAAGGAAGCTTAGTAGGGTTCATTTGCATAAAGCCAAATTTTATTAAATCATACTTAGGTAATAGCATTTCACAAAGCAACTTTTCACAATTCTTTTTAATCATTGAATTATGTAATATCGTAGTGAGGTTCTATCCACCATCACCGATATAAAAGGCTCTATCCGCCAGATTTTAAAGGATCAGGGTTAATCAGGTGACTCCATCCGTCAAATACAAACACAGGTTCTTTCCACCTGGTTGGCTCTATTCGCCAAATCACATCCGAGAGTTCTAACCACTCCCGAACCCCAAAACAAAACACTTTTCAGTTTTCGAAACCAAAATCAAAATCTACCAATATGAAAGCATTCCTTGCTTTGCCTTTGACCGTAGGCACGGCTATTCGAATAGTTTTACTCTGCAGAGGTGTACAACTTTACCCACAAGACACGATCATCTCTTAATGCCAAGCTATTAGCACACTTCCTTTGGTGTGCCGGCAGAGAGATCGTGACAAGGCCGTTACAATGTTTCTACCTAGCTAGACCCACCCGCTGAGGTTTCACCGCTGTTAGGGTTCCAACCGCCCAGTACAGAAGCCCCCTCTTGCGCCGTGTGAGAAAAACAACATTGCCTCCATCCGGCATTCACATTCAACCGAATGGTGAGTCTAAACTAGGCTTCTACAAATTAGTTGGCCAGGTCGTACCATTATAGACATGTGGTAGTACGGTATTGCTTAAAATGGCAATCATAAGCGTCGGTCCTTATATGACTTGGGGCGGTACTTGCACAATAGGATCCAGACTCGATCCGCTCCCACCCGACATTCCATGCCGCCCAAGTCGAAATCATTTTCCCTTTTCTTTTTATTTTAGAAAACAATACTATAATCATAGTAATAACCTTCAAATCACATTTGATAACATTCTTTTTGAATAATCCCACCCATGGGTTGTTTTCATCGGAAACGATCCTAAGCAAATCTACCGAACTAGATCGCAAAGGATACCGTATAAGCATAAGCACGGTATAAACAATGTCCTAGGGTTACAAGTAACATGGATATCAATCACAAAGGAGGAATATTGCAAATGGGAGTAACTAAATACTTATGCTTGAAATATGATAAAAAATAGCATGCAATTGTATAAAACATTTAAAACAAGTTCAAAATCTTGGGATCAAGATGCATCAAAGAGACTTGCCTTCTGTCGCGAGTAGTTCGTCGTACGCAGCAGAACCGGCGGCGGGGTCGGTCGGCGTCGTCGGCCTCGACTACGCGCAAAACGAGGCAATAAATAAATAACAGAAAATAAATAAAATCAAAAAAATACAAAAATAATACTGGCAGGTAGATCTTGATTTTAGATGAATTTAGAAATTTGAATGGGATCAAACGGAGTTCGGACGAGAAAGTTATGAGCTTCCGAAGTTTGAATTTCGAATAATTGGAAAATCGGGAATATTCCCGGAATATTCCGTTTTGACCGAGTCAATCGTTTGACTGCGCTTTGACTGGTTTGACTTGGCTTTGGAGTGTATGACAGTGGGGCCCACGCGTCATAGAGAGAGAGGAAAAGAGGAAGCTTCCTCTGGAAGCTTGCCATGCCATCCATGGAGGAGAGAGAGAGATAGAGAAAGAGGAAGGGAGAGAGAGGGAGTGGGGGGGCAACCGGCGGCGAGGGGCGGCGGCGGGCGGGACCGCCGGCTGGCGGCGAAGCAGCGGCGGCAAGACGCCAGCGGCCAAGACGTGCACGCGGCGCAAGAACCGTGGGCAGCGGCAGCGCCGGCGGCGGCGAAGCGGCGGCCAGCATGGCGGCGCCGGCGGCGGCTCCGGCGAGCTCCATGGGAGCTCCAAAAGCAGAGCTCCAAAATGGGAAAAAGAACAGGTTTCTCCCAAAAACTTGATTTTTCCACCAAATTTGCATGAAATTGATCCAAACAAAAGCATGGAATCAATAGATAACAACCTAAGGCACAACTAGGATGAAGGAATTGGATTGAAACTCACCGGAATGGATGAATTCGACGACGAACGACGGTTCGGCCGAAGTTGGTAAAACACGAAATTCGTCGCCAATTCTTGATCAAACCTAAAATCGACGCTTGGGTTAGATGCTAGACCTCCTCACGGTCACAAGGAACCTAAGAACTCGAAGAATGGCTCACCGGAGAAGAAGAACCAACGACGAACGCGAAGAACACCAAAAAAAATGACCCGTGCTCGATTTTCTTGAGCTAGAGATTGAATGGAGGGGAGCTGCCAAAGGAGGATCATACCACCGGGAAGAGGGCTTTTATACGGTGAGATTGGAAGTGGTGGCGCGGCGTTTGGACGAGAAACGGCCGAGTTATGAGCAATTAAAGCCATGAGGACCGTTTTCGGTTTTTGGGCGCCGTCTGGTCAGCGAGTTCTCCGGCGAGAGGTGGTGGGGAATGCGAAGACGACGACGCTCCGAATCCAACGCAACCGGCCATTCGTCGATTGGAGTTACGTGGAGGGAGTTAGGAGTGATTAAAGAGAGCTTCCTCCATTTTTGCAAGCTTGAAGCTTCATCCCCCATGCATGGCTAGAGGTTGAAGATGACACTATTCATGTGCCACATGTCACTCCCTCATTGGCCCTCTTTTACGTAAACGGTCCGCCCTAGAGAAAAATTAGGAAAAATGGCCTAAAAATTCCGGAAAAATTTCTAGAGCCATTTTAGAATATTTGGAACTCAATGGAATTGGTTTGGTTGAATTTGGATGAAATTTGTGGAATTTAATATTCCGGAGCGAATTGCGGGCATTTAACAAAAACCGCGCGAGATAAAATAGGAACGAAGGTCCAAAAATTCGGGGATAAATTCCTAAAATCATTTAGGAATATTTGGAACATTTTAGAAGTGGTTTGGAGATTTTTGGAGCATTTCTGGACTCGGGTGAATTTTAGAATGCACGGCGGATCGAAAATCCGATTTTTCGACCGGACGGGAATTGAATCGCGATTTTGGGTTGGATTGGATGCCAGGTTAATATAAACACCAATGAAACTCCAACTTTTGAATTACTTTATTTAAATTAAGTTTTTCTTCCAGAAGGCGAAAATGAGGATGTTACACCGTCGAATTTAGATCGAACGGCTTAGACTGGATCGAGTGGTTTTAGCGTGGATCTATTTTTGTCCGTCTAATCGAGATTGAATGGCGTAGATCATGCCGCGTGTCGCACGCCGCGTCTTGCCACGTCGCCCCGCGATGCGGTGAAATCCGATCGGATCTTGACTGTCCGATTCGGATCGAGCGGTTCAGATCAACCGCATTTAATCCAAACGCATGAGATTAGTTCTGATCTGGACCATCGGATTTCAAACCGACAGTCCAGATCAAGCCACGTGTTCGGGAGGCGAACCGACGTGGTCCACGCGGGCGTCGCCCGGTCGTCGCTGACGTCACCCGTGACGTCAGCGTGGGCCCGCGTGTCAGCTGCTCAGACAACCGCATGGTGACGTCAGGATGACATCACAGTGAGGCCCGCGTGTCAGCCGTCCCTTCGGTCGAGCCGTGCTGACGTCACCTAGCCGGGCCCGCTTGTCAGAGGAACATGTGCCCGTAGACCGAGTCCTCGGTGGACCCAAGCCGAGCCGTGCGCCGGTCCATGGACCCGAGGCGATGTGGCGGCTTCTGATTGGTCCACGTGTCATGATGACACAATAAACCGATTTTTCAATAGAAAAATAAATGAATTAATTCGGTTTATTCTTTGATTTGATTTTTCAAACTTCAAACGCTTATAACTTTTGCGTTTTAACTCCGATTCGGGTGATTCCCATTTCTAAATTTTTATAAAATTGAGCTCTACTTAGTGGTGAATTTTATTTAATTTTTGGACATGAGTTTTCCTCTGTTTATATTTATTTAATTGATCTTTCAAACTTGAAACGGTTATAACTTTTGCATTTTAACTCCGATTTGGACGATTCAAATTTCTAAAAATTTATAAAACTGTGCTCTTTCTGTTTCAGAATTTTATTTGAATTTTTGGACACTTTTTGTCTACTGTTTGATTATTTATTGCTATTTGCACGCGTTACGAGTAGACGTTGAAGTACCCGAAGGCTTCGAAGGTGAACTTTTGAATAAGGAGCCAGCTTAAGACCAAGAACAAGTACTTTTTGAAGGCAAGTTATGCTTTGACCATATTGTTCCCACTTTGGAAATTATTTTTGTTTAAATTAATGCATGCTAGTTTAATTAGAGGTTGTTTTGATTATTTCTGGGAATTATGTAAATGCCAAATTGCAGTATGACACCTTGACTATTTAATTATGTGCCATGAACCCTTGTCACCCTAGTTGGGAATCATATTAGTTGGTCATTATTAAATTGCCAACATTGGGAATTTAGACCATTGTAGTATATTGCTTAGATCTCCTACATACACATGACATGATTTTGGACAATCAAATGTTAATATTGACTTAATGAGATATTGAACCTATTTTTCAGAAGTATCATTTGTTGTGATGTTGATGATGGCACGTGGTGCATGGTAATCAACTAGGTTTGATAAATAGATTTAGACCGGGGCAAGTGGCAAGAATGATCGGGTGGGCCATGGGTGGCATCGGGAAAGTTGTTTTGATTCTTCGGGTAGTCTTGCCCTGGTCACTCTAAGGACTTAACCTTGCAAGCCTTTGAACTATGTCAAACATGCAGCCACATGACTGGAATGGGATGGTCCTAGTTGAGTAAGTTACTAATAACTTGCATGTGGTACCTTAGGGTGTCAACTACACCTTTTATGTAGCTTGAAGGGGGAGCGTACCAGGGCTGTGGTATGGTACCCGTCCAACGGTATGTCGGTTCCATACTTCGCCTTTGCTAAGGGAAGGGATGGTGTATGGCAAAACCGGAGAGGTTCACTCGTATAGTTAGCGGTTTCCGAAAGGCTTTGTTATGACCACTCGCCTTCGTGGTGTTTGACTGTATCTTGTGGGTAAAGTGCATAACCTCTGCAGAGTGTGACAACCTATTCGAATAGCCGAGTCCACGGTACTGGACACTACTCGGGGATTACAGTCAAGGGTTAGACTTTCATGGAAAACGACTTGGACTTGAAAAGTTTGGTTGGGTTTATTGATGACGTTGATGGAAATGTGGATTAGAAAAGGGAAAGTGTTTACTTAATGTAACACCCCAAAATTTTGCTTTCTTAAATTCATGTGTGATTTGGCACTTTGGTGAATTTTTAGAATTTTCTGGAATTTATTTGGATTTATTTGGAATTTATTTGAATTTATTCCATTTTGAAATAATTAAAGAATTAAACTTTGCAAATATAATTTTGTTGGAAATATTTTATTTGAGTCCCAAATACCCTAAAATATTTTCCATAATTTTTCTGGAATTTTTCTGAGTCTTTTGCTATTTTTAATGAATTAAATGAATTTCTGGGAATTATTTTAAATATTAAATCGCTGGAAAATCAAGTCGGGTCAAGTACTGTTCATCCGACCGGACCCGAGTCCGAGTGACTCGAGTCCGACCCGAGCCACGAGACTTGACCGAACCCCATTCGATCCTAACCGTTGGATCGAGATCCAACGGTCCAAATTGGACCGCACCGGTTCGAGCTAAGTCTGGGTCGGATCCGATCGCACCCACGCGATTGTGACCGTCGATCGTGCCACGTGGACGGCTGTGCGTCATCGTCTCCGCCGAAACCGAGCCGGACCCCGCCGCCGCGTAGATCTAGGGTTCCGCCTCGGGCACGAACGCCGAGGCTATTTAAGGCCCGGGTCACACCCCGAGGTCGGCCCTGACCTTGCGCACCCGTAGCCCCTACTCACCAAGGCAGAGCCGCCGTCGTTTAGCCGCGATAGCTCGCCGTAGTTGAGCGCCGCTCCGCCACGGTTTTTGCTTCATCCCGCCGTCGCCCGCCGTCCCTAGCCACCGTTGAGCCCAGATCCGTAATCCCAGGCATCGAGACGCACAGTGGAGCCAACTCATCTCGCGGAGGAGCCGAAGCGCCACGGAGTGGTCGTCGTCTCCGTCTCCGATTCTTTGTAGCTCGCCGGCGTCGCCATCAACCTCGCGAACTGCGCGCCGCCCAATCTTGATCGTGCGGTTGAGGTGAGTTCACGTGTTTCCAAACCCGATTAGATGCGGACCGTTGGATCAAGATCCAACGGCCTACGATCACCACGTCCGTAGTAGTGTTAATGTAGGATTAGATCCGACCGTCCGATCTAGATCGAACGGCCCACGATCATCGAGTAGTTTTCAACGTGTTAACCTTGGATCTAATCGCGGCCGTTGATTTTCAAATCAACGGACACGATCGTGCCACGTGTCCGGGGAGCCGAGCCGCCGCGCCCACGCGGGCGTGTGTGGGTCACTGACACGCGGGGCCCGCATGTCAGCGACCCAGCCAAACTGCACCATGACGTCACACTGACGTCATGGCGGGCTCAAGATGTCGGGCCGTCTCACCAGCGCCGACGCCAAGAATGACATCACCGATGGACCCACTGTCGGGCCGACATGGGAGCCGTGGACCGAGTCCACGGTAGACCCGAGCCGAGCGTGGACCAAGTCCATGGACCGACTGACGTCAGCAGACCAATCAGAGGCTGCCACGTGTCCTCGCTGACGCAATAATTATTTTTCGAAAAAGAAAATGATTTATTAATTCGAAATAATGATTTCAGATTTTGTTTCAAACTTCAAACGCTTATAACTTTTGCGTTTCAACTCCGATTTGAGTGATTCAAATTTCTAAATTTGTATAAAATTGAGATCTACCTAAATATAAATTTTATTTAATTTTTGGACTAAAGTTTTCCTCTATAATATTATTTAATTGATTATTTAAACTTCAAAATGCTATAAGTTTTGCATTTTAACTCCAAATTTGACGATTCCAGTTTCTAAAAATTCATAAAATTATGTTCTCTTTGTTTATGGATTTTATTTGGATGTTTGGACACTTTTTGCCTATTGTTTATTCGTGTATTGCTATTTGCACGCTTCTTAGTAGACGTTGAAGTGCCGGAAGGATTCGAAGGAGAAGTATTGACTCAGGATCCAACTCAAGACCAAGAACAAGTACTTTTTGAAGGCAAGTTGTGCTTTGACCATGTTGATCCTATTTTGAAACCTATTTTGATTTAACTTATTGCATGCTAGTTCAATTAGAAAATACTTTATTTAAATATGGGAAATTAGATAAATGCCAAATTGCTGTATGACACCTTGATTACTTAAGTATGTGCCATGACCCCTTGTCACCCTAGTTGTGGTTTACTAGTTGGACATTATTAAATTGCCAACATGGGAAATTAGATCGTTGTAGTATGTTGCTTAGACCTGCTACGTGCTCATGACATGATTTTGGACAATCAAATGTTAATATTGACTTAATGATATATTGAACCTGTTTTGGAAAGGTATCATGTGATGTTGATGGCACGTGGTGCATGGTAATCAACTGGGGTTTGATAAATAGTTTTTGACCGGGGCATGTGGCAAGAATGATCAGGTGGGCCAGTTGTGGCATTGGGGATGTTGATTTGGTTCTTCGGGTAGTCTTGCCCTGGTCACCCTAAGGACTTCACCTTGCAGGCCTTTGAACTGGGTCTAACGTGCAACCACATGTCTGTAATGAGACGGACCTAGTTGACTAAGTTGCTACTAACGTACCTGTGGGACCTCAGGAGGTCAACTACACCCTTTGTGTAAGTTGTACGGGGGAGCGTACCGGGGCTGAGGCCAGGTACCCATCTAACGGTTGATTGGCCTAAACTTCGCCTTAGCTAAGGGAAGGGTTAGTGTGCAATAACCGGGGAGGCTCACTTGTATTGTTAGAAGTTTCCGAAAGACTTTGTTACGGGAACTCGCCTTTGTGGTGTTTGACTGTATCTTGTGGGTAAAGTGCATAACCTCTGCAGAGTGTACAATCTATTCGAATAGCCGTGTCCGCGGTATTGGACATCGCTCGGGAATTACAGTCAAGGGTTAGATTTTCTCAAAAATAACTTGGATCTGAAAGGTTGGGTTGGGTTAATAATGAAGTTGATGGAAATGTGGATTAGGATGGGAAAGATGCTTACTAAACCCCTTGAAAAGTTATCTATGCTTTACTTGTTACTACTGCTTTCGAATCTACTTATACTACTTGTCTAATGCTGTTTACTGCAAATATACCTTGAGCTATTCCTTTGTATCAAGCCATGCATATAGTCTATTAGCCTGCATTCTGTGCATGACTTGCTGAGTACCAAGTACTCACCCTTGCCACAATACCACACCAGTTGAAGAGGAGACTACACCAGCTTTGGAGGAGGAGCTCCACGAGGATCCGTCTACTTAGGGAGCGAGCCCAGTCAGTTGCCTGTGGTATACTGGATGGCGCCATGAAGTTATCTTATTTTTCCTCTGCTACTATTTTTCTCTTAATACGTTTCGCCCTGCGAGGCGTACATTTGTAACTTGACCATAAGGTCGAGTAACCAGTTTGACTATTTAATTAAAGTACTTTACTAGTATCGAGTGGTATGATTGTGATATTTACCGATGTTAAGACTGTGTGCACTAGCGCGTTCCTGGACTAGTGCTGAATACACAGAGGGTCCGGATTTGCAAATTCGGGGTCCCGACACTTAACTCCTGGAAAAGTTATTGATATTATATTTGCTTTTACCGCTTTCGAATCTACTTATGCTACTTGTTAAAAGCTGTTTTGCTGCAAATGAACCATGAAACATTCCTTTGTACTAAGCCATACATGTAGAATATTAGTTTGCATTCTGTGCATGACTTGCTGAGTACGAAGTACTCACCCCTTGCAACTACAACATTAGTTGAAGAAGAAGGTATACCTGCTTTGGAGGAGGAGCTCCAGGAAGATCCGGCTAACTAGGGAGCGAGCCCAGTCAGTTGCCTGTGGTATACTGAATGGTGCCACGATGTTTATTTTCTTTCCGCTGCAGTTATTTCTTTTAATAAGTTTTCGCCCTGCGTGGCGTACTCCTATAACTTGACCATAAGGTCAAGCAAACAGTTTGGTTATTTTAATTAAAGTACTTTACTATTATCGATGTGTATGATTGTGATATTTACCGATGTTGAGACTGTGTGCACTAGCGTGATCCCGGACTAGTGTTGAATACACCGAGGGTCCGGATTTGCAAATTCGGGTCCCGACAATGGGTAGCCGATGTTCAACTAGCTATTGGTTTAAACCAAGCATCTCATGATACTCCCAAGAAAAATAATCTTTATAACTTTTTAACAAGCTAACCAACTTCTCTTTGTACTCAGTAGTTAACTTCAAACTAATAAAAGTTCTATCGCCGTCACCTATGTCTACTTGTTCCAATGGATCTGAAGACGTAAAACCCTGTACAAACCTTCCAACATCTTCAAAATCTTCAATGGCTTCATAGATATCTGTTGTTTGCCGATAGCATTGCATTTTGTCTTGTAAAACTTTTACTACCGATTTGGACTCTATCGGCGTAAAATCTCGCTTGTCCGATCAAAGGTACTGGGCTTCACGTTGATTAGACACACCTGATTGGGTAATGCATATAAAATCACAATCTTGCAGTGCCTTACCCGATATGCATTCGGCCCCTTCATATTGCCAATTAGCCTTTTACTGCTGATTTGGACTCTATCGGCGTAAATCTCACTTGTCCGATCAAAGGTACTGGGCTTCACGTTGATCAGACACACCTGATTGGGTAATGCATATAAAATCACAATCTTGAATTGCCTTACCCGGTATGCATTCGGCCCCTTCATGTTGCCAATTAGCCTCCGGGCTGGCCATAGCTATATGGGCTGAAGTGTTGGCTTTGACCACTTTAACTCAGTCGCTGTTCCATTGTATCAACTTCTGATGCATGGTCAATGAAATATAACAGCTGGCGTGTATCCAGTCTGTACCGAGCAAAACACTATAGCTCCCTTTGGCATCGACCACAAAGAAGGCAGTTGACAAAGTCTTGCTGCCGATCACTAGCTCAGTTTCCATGACGCCTCTAGCCTTCGTGGGATCTCCGGTGAAGTCTTTCAACACCATATTTTTCTTACTAAGATCCTCATTGGACTTACCCAACTTTTGGTAACTTGAATAGGGAATCAAGTTAACAGTTGTGCCGCCATCCACCAGCATCTTTGATATCGGCTTTCCATTAATGTGACCCTTCAAGTACAATGGCTTAAGATGCTGATGATCATCTTTCGGCTTTTCAAAAATAGCTTCTTGCGAACCAATACACAGTTGAGTATATGATTCCCTAGCCGACAACGTCTGTGCCTTGAACTCGGCTGGCAAAGTGAACACCATATTGATATCTATTAGTGGTGGCATGTCATTGCGCACAATAGGAGAATCTAGATTGTCGGCTAAATCAAATTCTTCCTGGATGATCTCCTTTTTCCCCCACTCCTTTTTTACCATCTTGATCGGACGAAATATGTTAAAATTTTCATCCCTCTACTTCTCCTGATCGGCTTCACGCAATTCCTTTGTTATGAGTCATTGAAGTCGACACCTATGCGATTTACTTAAGTATGGAGGGCACCATCGTGGCATCGGTTCAATTGGCTTTCGTAATTTATTAACTAAATCTGAATTTTGTACCTCATTGTGCTCTTGATCGAGCTGTTCTTGTTTTTGGACTAGCTCAGAGATCCTCTCATGAACTAGCCTCCTCTAACTCTCCTTTCATCAGCTTGAATCTAGTTCTGATACTCAATACCTTGCCGATGGTCTGTGTTCTTGACCTTGCCTAGCAAAGGGAGACGGTAGTACCAATCCCTATCCCCAGCAGAACTACCAAAAAGGGCATCGTTCGTGAGACCTCTTAGCAGCAGTCGGCTAATAAGCATCCATCGGCTGTTGTGGGGGTCTTTCCTATATCCTCTGCCTCCTTTGCTCATACTTGGCCAACAGTGGAGAAAATGTTGGCTTGTGCTTCTGTATCGGCTTTCTTGGTGGTACGGATCTCTCAGCTTTGTACCACTTGCCGACTTTAAGATCTCTCTTTGGTTTAATCATTCTGGAGTGCTTGTCTTCATGGTCGGTCTGATTTTGGATTGAACCGACTGTAATCATGATCGTCTCCCCATTGTTCACTACTTTCACCTCAGCTTGTCGACTATTTTCAGCTGATGTAGACAATGAACGGATCTCGTCTCACGCCAACTCCTTCCACTTAGATGGGCAACTGACCATATTGATAGGGAAAGAGTTGGCATCAAGTTGCATAGTCGACTTCTTGGTGAATTTTAGCCAACCATCTTCAATTGCCGACTGTATCTGTTGATGAAAAATACTGCAATTGTTAGTATTATGTGAAAAAGAGTGATGCCATTTGCAATACCTGCACTTTTTGATTTTATCAGCTGACGGCATGGTGTGACCCTCAGGCACTTTTTGATTTTATCAGCCGACGGCATGGTGTGACCCTCAGGCAACCGTATGAACTTTTCTTGTAACAATAAATCAAAAATACGATCACATTGGCCACGTCAAAAGAGTACTATTATTCGATTTGTTTTTAATCAGGTTAAGCCAAGAATAGACTAGAGATTTTTTATTTCCCCTAACCCATTTGGCTATATTTACTTCAGCCTCGTCCTCATCGAATGAATCCTCAGTTTCATATTCGACGAGATTGATTTTAGGCTTATCTTTATCTTTGTTTTTGAATCTATCCCTGAAGCCTTTATTCTCAGTGAATCAGCTTTCTTGAGTCTATACCTTATGCAACAAGTGGCTTAAAACAACAAACTCTTGGCCACCAAATCTCTCCTTCAACGGAGGAATTAATCCTTGGAAGCTAAATCGGTGTCAGGCAACGTGACGCTAAAACACTTATTTCTAACTTCCCTAAACCTCTTTATATAGTCTATTACCGATTCCCCGAATTTCTTTTGGTGCGAGCTTAGATCTGATATTCTCAATTCTAAATTTCCACAAAAAGTATTCATGGAATCGGCTTTCCAAATTAGTCTAAGTATTGACCGAATTTGGGGGCAGTGTTGTGAACCATGTAAAGCCACCCCGGACAATGATAAGGGGAACAACTTTACCTTAAGCCCATCGGACCGCGCGTCCTCCCCACGTTGTGCCACGAAGCGTTCGATATGTTGTAGTGTTGTAGTGGAATCGTCCCCAGAGAACCTTGCAAAATTGAGAACCCTATACCCATTGGGATATGGGATTTGACCAATATAATTTGGATACAGCTTTTTGTAGCCGATGGTTCACCCCTTTAGCTGTATGCCAAACTGATCTCTCAAAACGACACTAATGGCTTTGACCCAATCAGTTTCTTTAGCCGATGTCACATGTGCCTGAGGCACTTGCCGATTAGGGCTGAACTCGGGTTGCCCCCCAAGTTCAAACTCGGGTTGGCACTGTGGCTGAGGTTTTATCGGACTGCATGGTTGCTCATAGTCGATATGTTGCTGTCTCACTATCGGCTCAGGTAATGGGATGAACAGTTCTGAGTATGTGACAACCCTATAGGGGCCGGATCTCGTAGAGGAAGGAATTGGCTCAACGTACTAAGGGTGTACGCCAATTTCTATCGGCTGGGTAGCTAATCCTGGGTAAAAGCAAAATGGAGCGGACGAGGGTAAGCTAGATTGATTGCCCAATTTGGAGCAATCAGTATAAGCTTGGTAGTTCCTAACCCCGCTCATGGTGGGATCCCGTGGCAGGATCACGATTGGCTGTGTTGGCGCCATAGTAGGGATAGTATCCGATGGTTTTGGATCAATCGCTGGCTTGACATTTTGCACATTTTGTGCAACAGAGTATACTAGATATTTCGGCAAAGCTTGTGCTGGGTCAAGCATTGTTCCAGCCGACACTAATTCTTGCGCGACTTCTTTGACGCTGGTTGTTATCATCAGCCGGAGGGTAGTGACTAGAGCCGATGACTAGATGATGAGAGACAATGTATAGATTGATTGATCATATCTCATAATTCCGTCTGAACGAGCATATATCGGCTTACCTGTGTTTTCTCAGTAGCATCCGAAGCTTCTTTCTTACCAAAGTTAACCATTGTCAACAACGCAATCATCTGTGTGATACCTCACCGAGTCTACTGGTAGCAGTTGAGCAACATCTGCTCAAACGCAAACTTCTGATCCTCTATCTCTTTGCGCTGCTCCGGCATCAAATCATCCAATGTAGGGATAATTATTGCTTCTATGTTGACATTGGACAGGGAGATCAATTCTCCAACCAAAGACATCGTTGTCCGATTGGTCCCACAGGGCGTGCCAAAAGTGTGTTGACGCAAAAAACTTGACGACTGGTTAATTGCTATCAACACACGCAAACATCGGATTTATTTCTCAAGTGCGGGCGTGCCAGTTGATTTGATCCTTCAATCGGCAAGAGAGCTATATGAAATTCAATTAGCCGTTAAGCCAATCTAATACTTTGATGAAGATCTAGTCCGATCAGCTTGTTCAAGCTGATTTAGACCAAAAGGTAACCCATAAATCTAATCAACCTGATTGAGTCAATTAGATGGGTTAAAGGCCGTTTTCCCCGAAGAAGGTGATGCGCAGCAAAATTGGAGAAAAAGCAGACCTAGATTTAGTGTAAGTCGACAATGATCAAAATCGGTGATGCGCAACTTTATTGATCAAGATGAATTACAGAGAGATTATAATGCTAAAACTACTCCTAATAGACGAAAAGTAAAGCAAAAGTAGAACAAGTTGTTTGTTGTGTTGTTAATTCATTTTTTTTCAATGTTGCACATCGTCTTCTTTTATAGTATCATGCCCGATCGTGTCCCCTCTGGTCTCCTGTTGAATCAGCCCTTATCGACCTCAATCTCTAATTTTCCAATTAAGATCATCGTCGGACACAATCTGATGATGACACATTGGCTTAGGACAAGAAAATTTGATATTTTCCTTAACAAACCGTTCATACCAAACCGATTCTAACCAAATCGGCTACATGCGAAATTTGGGTGTCAACAGGTACCAAAATTTATAAAAAATTATTAAATGGTACTCAAGTATTTTTGGTTTATGTGTTCTCAATTTTTTGTCTATAGATTACTTAAATGGGAGGAGAGGAGGCAAATTGATTCCATCAATTGGATCTATATCTAAAGGTTTAAAATTTGAGTGTTATTTAGCAAGAAAAATACTTAGATTCTTTCTAGACACTCTTAAATTTATATTGAGCTAGTACCAAAAGACCAGTATTAAAAGTTTAAAGAATAAAGATACAGCCATGATAAAATGTCTTGTTAGGCAACATCGATGATTCATCTAAGAATCGCGGCTAGGTTTCCAGCCCACAAATCAAAATTACAGAAACCTTTCAGACTCTCTGTCGCACAAGGTTTCAAATTTCGTTTTAGTATAAATCTCGGAGGTCACCAAAATCCGAAATCTCGACGAGATTCAAAAATTTCGGACAAAATATAAAAACCAAATTTCAAATCCTTTTTTTCAACTAGGAAATCCGAGATCTCGGCCGAAATCACCGTGATCTCGGCCGAAATTACCAAGATTTTGGCCCACATTGAACCGTCCGAAAAATGGTCCAAAACACATCAAAAAATTTTGAAATTTGTTTTGGATGGTCCTGACACATCGTTAATGTTCCCATAAAAATTTCAGATGATAATCAAGCATGAGGAATTTTTTAAAAATCTAACAGTGGTAATGTCATGATAAAAGCGTTTTGTAAAGTTTGTTTTTGATTTTTCAAATGTAAGAAATGACGATATTCTAAACTATTTATAACTTCCGAGTGAATAGAATGGACATGACTGTATTCTAAACTCTAAAGTCTAAACATTGTAGAAGATATCTTGTGTGGATGTTAACTCTAGACTTAAACTGAACCTAAACTAAAGTTTCATGATGGCACCTGTTTGCAATTAAACTAGGATATAGATTCATGGTGAGTTGGTGACAGCTCTGCAGTAGTTTGCTATTAAGTAAGGATATAGTCTAAACATTGTGTACACACTATGTACATCTTATGAACATAACAGAATGGATGACTATATTCTAAACACTGTAGAAGAGGTAGTTGTGTGGATGTTAAATCCAGACCTAAACTGAACATACTGAGGTTCCAAATGGCATTTTTTGCTATTAAACTAGGGCACAGTTCTGTTGATCATATTCTCTCTCCTGGACCTTTAGGTGTAAAGCTGAGTGACGCTTTAAAGAAGCTTGGGAAGAAGTTTGCTACTGGAGCTTCTATTGTTAAGGTATAGTGGTACACTAGTATTAGTGAGGGTACTGAGGCAATATATTCATTTTAAACACCTTTTCTTTAATGTCTTCCTCAGGGCCCAACTGAAAAGAAGCAAGTTGATGTGCAAGGGGATATATCATATGATATTGTGGAGTTCATTACTGATACATGGCCTGTTGTAATTTATCAACCATCTCTGAATTGTATTATGATTTTTTGACATCTTCTATTTGCTTTCACGGATGGTAGCTTTGCGTTATTTTATCCACTTGAGAATTCAAAATTTTAAATAGTGCTACTAAAGACGGACTGATAAATTTCACATGAATGAAAAATACTTCAAACCACTTTAGAAAATTTTGAAAATTTTCATGAATGGTCCTAACATATCCATAATATTCCCATAAAATTTTTAGATGATGATCAATCTTGAAATTTTTTTTAAAAATTCGGACAGTCCTAACTGACAAATTCAACCAACCAAAAAATGATCAAAAACATGTCAAAAAATTTTGAAATTTTTTGTGGATGATCTTGACCCTAAATCCAAACTAATCCAATGCACAAAATTAAAATCCAGCAAAAAACACCAAATTTCGGTCGAAATCACATAGATTTCGACCGAAATCGCCGAGATCTCGCCGAGAAATCTAAAATCACTGTAGCATTTTGAATTTTTTTTTTTAATTTTCTACTCGGCCAAGATTTTGAATCTTGGAGGGGTCCAAAATCTCGGCCAAGATTTTGGATTTTGGACCGAAATTTGAATCCCTGCTGTCACATTGTGCTTCACATGATTAGTCTTAATAATGATCATCTGCAACCGCAAAGCCATGAGAAGCTTTCTGCTAGATCATTTTGAATGCAAAATAATGTGTTGCGCTCAAGAAAGATAATACTACTTGTTAACACCAAGATTTGGAACTCTAAACCAATCTAACTGGTATGATCAATTTGGTATTTGTTACCGATTTGAAAAGATAAGGTTAAATATGGATGTAAAATCGTAGCTGACAATTGGTTGAGGTAAAAGTTTATTTTCTTGGAAATTGAGGCTGATACGAATTTTATTTCTATAGAATTGGAGAAGGATACTATGGGCTTAGACGCTATAAAAGGAACGACAGGCAAGACAAAAAAGACATCCAACAATTAATCAACTTGCTCTACTTTTTATTTACTTTTCGTCGACTAGGAGTAGCTTTTTACGCTTATAATTTTTTCTTTGTAATTTGTCTTGATCAATAAAGTTGCACATCACCGATTTTGATCATTGTTGAATTATTCAGGTTTGCTTTTTTTCGATCTTGTTGCGCATCGTTTTTTTCGGAAAAATTTATCTTTACCAACCATCTACTCAGCTCAACCAGGCTGTTTAGATTTACCGTCGATTACAGTTTAATAAGCTTGAATAGCTGTTTAGATCGAATTATTCGCTTAGATCATATATTTTTCTTGTCGATTACAGGATCAAATTAGCTAGCACATCCGCATATAAATTAAACCCAGTGTTTATGCATATTTAAAATCAATCAATCCATCGACATATTTTTCAATGCCAACACTACTTAACTACTATACTAGCCAGTATACTACTACCTTATAAAATTATTAACGGTTAACATGCATACACTACTAATGTTTATAATTCAGAGCATCACAACATCTGCGGACATCTATTTGTTTGGTGGGGTCCTATACGGTAGATGTCATCAACTTGGAAACTTGAATTATTATTATTTTTTGTATAGATGGGGCTTATATATATTTTTTAACACTAGGATAGAAAAAGTCGTTTTGCTGATACTCCCTCCGTCACAAATAATTATCATTTTAGACGTCGATATGGTCTCCAAAACATAGATTTAACCACTAATTTATATTATATATATTAATAAAACCCAATCAAATTAAATATTACAAAAGTACTTTTTAAAACAAATCTACGCATATGATTTTTATATATCTAATTTAAATATTTAAAAAGATATTAATGGTTAAAATTTTAAAAATTTAACTATATATATATATATATATATATATATATATATATTCAAAACAATTACTATGTGTAACCGAAATAATAGTATATTGCGCTTCATGTGCGCACCAAAGAGCAGATTCAAAGCATTGCTGCTAGTATGCCCTACAAACACTTCAGAAGAAAAAAAAATTAGCTGTATTGTGAGAGAGGATTTTTGGTCCGACCGGGCATCTGTCCTCTGAATCTGTACCATCTAGGGATGAAGCTAGGTCTCGGATCATCAGGGGTTGAGTTTGAGGTTTATCATGGTAATTTCATATAAATTATATTAAAAAATTAATAAAATTATAACTTAGTCTAAAAAATGTAGCCTGGTCTGAGAGATGGGCCGGGGCTGGCTTCAGCCCTGGTACCATCCACAGATGCGACAAGATTCGTGCATGGTTGAAATACAAAGAATGTAATACAAGCATACTGTACGTAGTCTCTCTCTCACAGCCGACAAAAAGTACAAAACCCATCCGATCCAATCTCTCTCTCCTCTTTGGCTTTCTCTCTCCACCCATGGTGACGAGAGAGGCGAAGGATTGTTTCATCATCTCCGCGTCAGATCATCGGATCCGGCGCTCTGCCACTTCTATCGCTAGACCAACGTATCTGTTTGCTGATTTTTTCACTGTTCTGGCTCCGTAAATATTTTTTTTTTTCCGTAAATAGCCGGTGTAAAATTTTATTTACGGATCTGGCCCCCTAGCGAAGACTTGCAGTGGACGGAGTGGGCTGCAGGCCGCCTACAGCGAACTCACAGCGCTGCAAGCCGCCTCTCCACATGCAAACTCCGGTTTTGGCGTGGGAAAAAAAAAATTGGTAGGCTTGCAGTGGAGTGGTTCCACTGCAAGCCAAATTTCCTTTTTTTTGTTTTCTTTTTTTGCTGTTTCTTTTTTTGACCCGAGCTGATTCAATGGATAATAACTTTCGTTGTACAACTTCAAATTTAATGAAATAACTTTTTAAATTTATGTAAAATCATGTAGATTATTAATATATAAAAATATTTTAGTTTTCATTATGAATATCCAAATTCCGCTACAGTTGCATGTCCGATTCTCAAAAACCGAACAAAGCGTATTCGTTTCTCCAAAAATCAGAGGAAATTTTGGAATACAATACAACTTATCATCCGTATTTACAAATCGATACAATACGTTTGCGTAATTACAAAAAACCCAACCATAAACAAAAACTGAAATTTTGTTTAACGTTGAGGTGGTGGTGATACGAAATCATCGTCATCGTCATTTGTATGGTCAGGAGCTAGCCCTCTGGTTGAACGTCCTCTTGCATTGTTGCTTGAACGGGGTGTGCTGGAACATTGAGGTGGTGGTGACTTCGAAGTTAAATGCAGGCAGTGAGTGGTCACTTCGGACTTTGCAGTGTGCAGGCAAACATACAGCCTGTGACTTGTGGTACGTGGGTAGTGCACGTAAAATATCACGTTTAAATGTACTTTTTAGAAAGAATGGACCAGATTTGCTAATATGTTAATTTTATCAAGATAATGTTAGCTTCTTGAATTCGAATATATGAAATGTAACGACTAAAATTATTTGTTGAACACATAGCAAGGCACATACAACGGAAGTTCAGATGATGAAATAAGCAACAGATTATATTACAAGGGCTTTACAATAGTGATGGCATTGCTAGAAGAACTTACGATAGCATTGATTATCATGGTGAAACAAGTGATCATTCCGCCTATCTTCATAGAGTGGGAATGATACGCAATATTTTCTGCATATTACATCACCCGTAAATCTTTTGCGATTTGTTCTCGAACATCGCTTAATCTCTTATGAAAGAACTCCATAGTCGACAACAAACGATAACGCTTAAGCCTGAATGTAATTTTTTGGAAGAATGGAGCAGATTTGCTATATGATATATAGACTACCATATTCTGAAAAAAAATATTTATTTACACCTTGCATTGCATCTAAATTCTAATAATGCAATAACCCTAAGTATTATAGTCGACAACAAACAATAACACTTAAGCCTTTTTGGTAACCTGTAAAATATCACGTTCGAATGTAATTTTCTAGAAGAATGGAGCGGATTTGCTCTTTGATATATGGACTACTATATTCTGAAAAAATATTTTATTTACACCATGCGTTGCATCTAAATTCTACTAGTGCAATAACCCTAAGTATTATAGTCGACAACAAACGATAACGCTTAAGCCTTTTCGGCAACCCATAACATATCACGTTGGAATGTAGTTTTCTGGAAGAATGAAGCAGATTTTCTCTTTGATATATGGACTACCATATTCTGGAAAAATATTTTATTTACATCTTGAGTTGCATCTAAATTATACTAGTGCAATAACCCTAAGTATTATAGTTGACAACAAACGATAACGCTTAAGCTTTTTCGGCAGCCCATAAAATATCACGTTTAAATGTAATTTTCTGAAGAATGGACAAGATTTGCTATTTGATATATGGACTACCATATTCTGAAAAAATATTTTATTTACACATTGTGTTGCATCTAAATTCTACTAGTGCAATAACCCTAAGTATTATAGTCGATAACAAACGATAACGCTTAAGCCTTTTCGGCAGCCCGTAAAATATCACGTTGGAATGTAATTTTTTTGGAAGAATGGAGCAGATTTGCAGATCGTGCAGCTTTAATTCAAAGCCTCATTCAAAGTCGCACGACCTGTCACCCTAAGATTTTTCATGAAGCGGTCATACATGTGACATATACGGGATATACCGATAAATTATATTGAGCATAGAACACGAAATGTAGACGATATATAAGTAACGACATAAGATTACAACATCGAAATACAATGTTAAACCGGATAAAATTATAGTAGTACTATTACATATCGGTGCCCTCCCCCTCGCTGGTCGATGTGCTCGACTCTAACCCGATCACCGCCTCCGTTGATGGCGGAGTTGTTGTTTTGGGAACATGAACCAGTTAGCTGCGTGCTTGTCGCTGCGCAAGTCATAGTGGGTATCTGCGTGTTGCGAAACATATCATCCACCCAGCCACGAGGCTGCATTGGAATGCACCGTTAGTGTATTGGATAAAAGATATTGCAACAAGTAATTAACATTTGAACTAATTATCGATTCCGGTTGGGGGCCTGTGGACGTGTCGATGAGGATGGAAGGAGAGAGCGATCCCTGCGCGTGTGCTGTAATAGGACATGGCATGATCAAAAAGGTTAGCTTGCGTAAATAATACAAAGTTTGAGAATTAAAAGTACGTTGCATACCGATGTATCCTGAAGACCAGGCTAAGTAGATGACGAGCTCGACACGATCGACTGCCGGTCATGCTCGACCGCGATGACCTAGGAGGAGATGGAGGACGGGCGCCTCCCTCAGCACGCCGTGTCGAGATGTCGCTGTGACGGCCGCAGGTATTGATTTTCATTATGCCCTTCAAACCATGTGCTACGGAATGGAGAATCTGAATCAGGGCGGGCACAGTGTTGCGGCTCCCTTCTTGTATTCCAGCGGTAACCTCCTCATACATACGGCTAGCATGATCGTACTGCGTACACAACACGAGACGCTAGTTAGTCATCACAAAATAAATGAATCGTAGTGTATGCTCGTACGGTCTCATCCTGCCGTGCTGCGCGGTGTGTACAGTGGCCGACGCCCAACTGTTCGGCGTGCGTGATCTGCTCGGGCCTCGTAGGAGCGTCTCCGGTAAGACGAGCACATGTACGATGATGACGATGATTTCGTATCACCACCACCTCGATGTTCAAGCACATCCCGTTCAAGCAACAATGCAAGAGGACGTTCAACCAGAGGGCTAGCCCCTAACCATACAAATGACGATGACGATGATGACAATGATTTCGTGTCACCACCACCTCAACGTTAAATAAAATTTCAATTTTCGTTTATGGTTGCGTTTTTTGTAATTACGCTAACGTATTGTATCGATTTGTAAATACGGATGACAAGTTGTATTGTATTCCAAAATTTCCTCCGATTTTTGGAGAAATGAATACGCTCTGTTCGGTTTTTGGGAATCGGACATGCAGTTGCAACGGAATTTAGATATTCATAATGAAAACTAAAATATTTTTATATATTCATAATCTACATGATTTACACAAATTTAGAAAGTTGTTTCATTAAATTTGGAGTTTTACAGCGAAAGTTATTGTCCGTTGAATCAGCTCGGGTTAAAAGAAAAAAGAAAACAGCAAAAAAACAAAAGAGAAAAAAAAAGGAAATTTGGCTTGCAGTGGAACCACTCCACTGCAAGCCTACCAAATTTTTTTCCCATGCCAAAACTGGAGTTTGCATGCGGGGAGCCGACTGCGGCCGTGAGTTCGCTTCTGAGCGGCTTTGCATGGCACGCCATTTGCTGACTGCGACCCGCCGTCATATGTAGGTCTTCGCTAAGGGGGCAAATTCGCAAATAAAATTTTACATTGGCTATTTACAAAAAAAATTTACGGAACCAGAAAAGTGAAAAATTCTTTTATCTTCACGCTATCGTCGAGCACCAGAGGAGGAGAAGGCAAGGCGATCGCATCTCGCGACGTCGTGGCCAGGGACGGTCGGATTCGACAGCGTTGTGGCCGGAGACAGGAGATCTGTCGCCACTATCGCCAGGGATTAAAATTTGCTATTTTATTTCTGCTCATTTGCTTTTTTTATTTTCTAAAATGTAAAACTAAATTAAAGTTCTGCAAATGCCTTTGGATCGATTTCTTCCACGCCAGCCCGTTCCTCTATCTCTTGGCCTAGCCCATCCCACCGCTTTCCCTGTGCCCCGACCCAACTCGCCTGTGCGTCGCCTTGGGCCATCACCGCGCCGCAGCCCAGCTCGCCGCATGCCCACACCGCTTTGCTAGTAGGTGGGGCCCACCTTTCAGTCATCTTCCCTATTTATCTGAAATGGACACCACACCACCGGATCCGCTCTGCCGCCTTATCTGCGCCTCTTCCATGCTAGAGGTGGGCATTTGGGCCGGGCTCTTTTGGGCCGGCCCGAAGCACGACGGGATGGTCTGGTGCAAAGCCCGGCATGGCACGATTCCGTGCCGGGCCGGGCCGGCATAGCACGGTTCTGTGTCGGGCCGGGCCGGCACACAACTGTAGTACGGGCCGTGCCGGGCCTGAGAACCGGGCATGATGGGTAGCACGACCCGGCACGATCGTTTGGGCCGAGCCCGTGCCGGCACAGCACGAACTGGCACAAAATCAAGGATTAAGACCTAAAAGTTGGCAGATATTGTTGATTCAGAACATCTTCAAGCATTGCATTTATGTTTGACATTTTGTTGATGTGATTAGTTTCTTATGTAATTAAAATAGGTAGTTTAGTAGTAGTGATGTGTTTTATTTCTTTGCTCGTCACAATAGTGAAAATGGGTCGGGCCTGGGCGTATGGCAAGCGAGCCTGCGAAGCGCAAATGGGTAGGGCTTGGGCTCGCCAAAGGCAGTCGGGCGGGCGGCACGGTGGGCACGATGGGCCGTCGTGGCACGGCACAGTTTCGGCCCGAAGCACGATGGGTCCGGGCCGGGCCGGCACGGCACGGCACGACGCTTACCTCTATTCCATGCATAAAAGTCATGTCCGACCATTGGATATGCATCGTTAGGAGCACTACGTCGAAAGCCCTAATCATAGCCGCCATTGCCTCTTAATTTGGATATTTCTACAGCGCCTTCGCCTCCAAATTTGGATATTTCCGCAGAGCCACCGCCAAGCTTCTCGCTAGCTTCCACTATCGCCGATGAGTATCCATCACCATTGATCGCACCATTGCGATCGTCACACGTGTTCTACCTGGTGTGCACCTCCTTGTCGCTAGAGTGTCATTGTAGGTCCCCACCATTGAGGAGCCCATCGCCGTCGTAGTCTGTCGGAGGTCGCTGTCAGTCATGACACTCGCATCACAGATATTGCCCCATCGAGTTATCTTGGATGGTGTCCTTCACGCACCCAAAAAACCATGGCCAGCGAAGCCGCCGTCTGCCATCGTGCATGCCATTGCTAGTGGCCCTAGGTCCACGAGTGTCGCCGCCACCATGGTAGACACATCTACGCCACGCCAATGCCATGTGCGATAGTAAGCTTTGAGTGATCCTGTGCATCTTTGCCATGTCATCTTGCATGTGTGTGCCATATCAGCGCCACATCATGCCGCGTCAGTGCCACGTAAGCCTAGTATAGACCGGTCCATGGACTTGGTGTAACACTCCAAAGCTCCAGGCATAGTCTGGTGATACCATTGTTATCAATGTTATGATATGGTTAAAGTCTGTGTTCCTGTATGGTAAGACTCTATCCATTGGTGGGCGAATCCGAATTAATCTCCATGGGTCCTCCACTATATATAGGGCATTGCCTTGTACAGAAACAATTAATCTAATAAAGAGAGAGAGGTTTTCCCCTTGTATGGTGTACTTCTCCTTGTTCTGTTCGTGTGCTTGCATTGGCGTGTCATTGATTGCGTGGGTGAACAATCTAGTTTCACAACATGTTATCAGCATGAGTCTCTACCACAAGAAGCAGAGAATCGTCGACTACAACGAATGACTACTACCGGCGATTGATCGCCCGATGCGATCTGCAATCAACTCGCCATCAAGCCGGCATCCACTCGGATCGCCGAAAAAGTCCTACGCGACTCTATCCTACGCGATAGTCAACACATCCGGCATCAAGAACGTAAGTAATCGTGCATGATCAAAATCCTGCAGATTGTCTCATTGGATGTATTGATCTAATCTACTATTAGAGATCGTTCTTGATCTGTTACTGTCCATAAAAAAATTGTTTAGCACACTATTAGAAGCTCCATACCCTGAGTTTATTTTCTAGCTTTTGCCATGTTTAATATGTGGTAAATTGACTTTTCTGTTACATAAGTAATTCTAAAAATTGCTCAAATATTAACGGAGAATTGCAAAATTTGCTAGAAAATTTTGACGACATGAGTAGTTGGGATTTGATTTCAGTAATGAAGGAACAGATGCAAGACAATTGGTGTCTAGGAAAACACACATGAGGCTTGGTTCTTTAATTGGCACCCGGAAACGAGAAGTGCTCCCTCCCTCATGTGAGCCCTAAGGGCGAGTTGACCTGGCCATGAGTCGAGCTGACTGAGACATTCATTACCTGTTTTCACTCCCAGCCAACAAAAGTTACATAAGATGTGATTAGCATTATGCCGCGTTTAATTGATGTTAGAATTTATTTTCTGTTATTAAGTAATGCTGGAAAATTGCTGTATAATTAACAAAAAATTGCTAAATTCTAGAAAAATTCTGGGAGAATTGTGATAATTATCTACTGAATAGATATAGACCAAAATTTTATTGATTCAATGAGGATGCATGCAAAATAATATTTTACCAGTAGTAAAATTTCGTATTGCTTGCATATAGGATATGTCTGACATCGCAAAAAGAGAATTTGTTGTGCTTGCCCTGGATGGCTGCAATTATCTCACTTGGGCAATGGATGCCAAAATCAACCTAACAGCTAGAGCACTTAGAGCTGCTATTGCCCAGCCTGAAGCTGGTGCATCTGCTGTACCCGAACTCGCAAAATGCGCTACTTTACATTTCCTGCGGCACCATCTTCATCCGGACCTGAAGGCCGAATACTTGATGGAGAAGGACCCGCTGGTATTATGAAATCCCTAAAGGAACACTATAACTAGCAAAGATCTGTGTTGTTGCCAGAAGCACAATGAGAATGGACCCTCCTACGCTTTCAGGATTTCAAATCTGTGGCAGCATATAATTCTGCAATGCACAAACTTGTCGCTAAATTAACATTTTGTAACCAGAAAGTTACTGATGCAGAAATGATCGATAAAACCTTGTGCACCTTCCACCCCAACATGATGATACTACAACAACAGTATCGTCATGCAAAGTATAAGAAGTACTCTGAGCTTATTAGTGCTCTTCTAGAAGCAGAAAAACATGATGAACTCCTGTTGAAGAATCATCAAGCAAATGCTAATGGAAATCAAGCATTGCCCGAAGCACATGCTACCACTCAACAGGCTAGTAATAGCCATGGCCGCGATAAAGGTCAAATGCATAAGGGGAATAAATGGAAGAATAGCAGAAACCAAAAGGGAAAGGGAAAATCCCAATGGAAAGGTAAAGGGAAATGTATTGGAACCTTCCAGAAGCAAGGTCCAGCCAATAAGGCACCTAACCCCCCTTAGTCGTGCTTTAGGTGTGGGTGCGTTGGCCATTGGTCACGTACCTGTCGCACCCCAAAGCACCTAGCGGAACTTTACATGAAATCCACTAGGAAATTCCAGAAGAATCAAGAAAAAAAAGGTTGAGGCACACTTCATTGAACAAAAAGGTGGTAAGAAGGACAACAACGTTACCGACCCTACGGTCGAGTCCAAAGAAAGCCTTCTCGGATATGGTGACTCGCCCATGGAGAAAGATGACCTTCTTGGTACTGAATTTGTGGAATTCCAGAAGAATACAAATGTTCCCTAGGAGGAGGAACATGACTTATATGGAGACTTGCAATAGTTTCCTTGTACCCCCTTTTTGCTTTATATCGCATTTCCATTAGTTGAGTCTCCTTAAGAGCCTCATATTATTAGTTTGAATATTTATGTTCATGCATGAACATTTGGTCTATGATCTCCTGTTTGATTGTTGTCATACCTTTAATATAGAACAAAGTATAATCCAGCGAAGGAGGAATAAATTTGTCTAGAAGACAGTTATACCACACTAAGTGATTTGAAAATTATGACTATCGTCAGAAGCGATGATCTTATAGTTGGCACTGGAAGAATGTCATATTATACCCTGAGTCCAGTTGTACTCATTTATATCTTAAAGACATTGGTCTGAATGATACCCATATGCAGACATAGAAAGAAGATGGTACTGAATACCTACTCATGGCTAAGTTTAATGGGTGTAATAAATGTGTGGTTGAAAAACTTCCTCCCTTCTTCTCTAGGTTATACTACGCATATATAAAACCTGAAGTTTGTGTTGCGATAAAAACCCGGAGATATTTAAAGATCTTGTAGATTGATTGGGTAATGTTGAGTTGAATATTATGATAAAATAATTAGTAATTCTGCTGGCCATAGCTTAAAACCTTCCTAGACCTGAAGATTTCTTATGCTCTGTTTGTGCTATAGGAAAACTTACAGTTAGATCCTCTAACTTTTAGAGGGATCACTGAATTTCCTAGATAAAATTCGAAGTGATATATGTTGACATTTTCAGCTCCTGTTGGGCCCTTTCAGATATTTTATGTCTCTTATCTACTAGGAACCATGCTTCTGCTAAAAATTAATTGATCAAAAATTTTAAGAGCCTCCTTTCCAGAAGAAAGAATCAAGTCTATTCAAATAGACAATGCTAACGAGTTTAACCTCAAAAGCATTTAATGATTATTATGTGGCCCTGAGAATTAATGTATAACTTTTAGTACCTCATGTCCACACATTAGAATGGCCTTGTAGAGTCATTATTAAAGGAATAAAATTTATTGCTTAGCCACTTTTGCAGAATAATAGATACCCACCAGTTGCTGGGGCCACGCAGTGCTGCACACCGTGATATTAATTCAACTCAAATTAACTGCATATTATGGAATTTCCCCGTTGCAGATAGTGCAAGGAAGAGAATTAAGTATTTCCCATCTGCAAAAAATTTTGCTGTGTTGTATACATGCCAATCTCTCCACCACAGCGTACCACCATCAGACTTCACCGGAAGTTGGAGATCTGTACACAGCTCAGTACACTAATTGTACTAAGGACTTTTCCGGCATTAGGGGGAGATAAGTACCACAATAAAGAATGCCGAGTCCTTAGATCCACACACTAAAGAGACCGAACTTAAAGTCCAAAAAGTAATAAATCTGCAACAAATAAGATAATAATCTGCCAAATGCCTTCACTGATCATAAGGTAGTGGAAAGATCTCATATACCTGCAGTATATGCACCTGAAAGAGTGAAGGATATTGAACCCACTCATGACCCTCATGAGAAAATGAGGGGGAGGCCTCCAGGTGCACGGGACTCAATTTCGCGGAGACGTCCGCAGAAATAGAGAACCAAATAATTGAGAACACTACCCATGACAGTGAAAGAAGCTCAACCTGATGTTGAGAAAATCCCTGAAGTGAGCCATCTAGAAGATGGTAACATCCCTGAAGTGATCCATCCTGAAGATGATAACCCCAGCGTATATTTGTACGCACAATCCAACGCTGGGAAGTCAGAATACCCAAACTTCATCGTTGTGAGAAATCACGAGGAGCTGGAAGAAATTAATAAAGAGATATCCCTAGAGTGATGCAGGAGAATTATATATAAAGAAAGACTACAATTGTCGACATATTTTGCCTCTAAAAATTGCTAAAATCTAGATCCAGAACCAAAGCCCATGGCAGAGTGCCAGGAGCGCTCATATAGGGTCAAATGAAAGAGCAATTGAGGCAGTGCTCGCTCAATAAGAGAAAAGTTCTTTGTCCTGTTGACGGAACATTTCCTGAAATATTCCCTGTAGGATCAAATGGATTTTTCATCCTGAAGAGATATGAAAATATCCAAGTGGTGGGATATAAAGTGAGGCTTGTAGCACAAGGGTTTTAGCAGAGACCTATCATCGATTACAATGAAACATGTTCTCCTGTAATGAGTGAAATAACGTTCCGAAATTTAATATTGATGGCAGCAAGCTTAAACTTATCAATACAGTTGATGGATGTAGTGACCGCATATTTATATAGGTCACTGAATACGGATTAAAACAGTCGGTAAGGATGTGGTACAACCGACTTAATAAATTCCTCCTGAAGAAGGGATATTCAAATAATGATGATTGTCCCTGTGTATTCATAAAAGAAATTCCATAATCGATTTTGTATCATCTCGGTATATGTTAATGATCTGAATATCATCAGAACCACAGGGGAAATAAAGGAAGCAAATGCTTACCTCAAGATGGAGTTTGAGATGAAGGATTTGGGTAAAACCAAATTTTTATTAGGCCTGCAGCTTGAGCATTTCCTAGAAGGAATTTTAGTACACCAGGCTGCCTATACCAAGAAGGTATTGGAAAGATTTAACATGGATAAATCTCATCCTTTGAAAAACCCCATGGTAGTAAGATCACTTGAAGCGGACAAAGACCCATTTAGACCAAGGAATGAAAAATGAGAAAGTCTTTTAGACCTGGAGTCACATACTTATGTATCTTGCGAATTACACAAGGTCTGATATTACATTCGCAATAAATTTGCTAGCATGAAACAGTATAGTTCCAACCAGAAGATATTGGGCTAATATCAAGACTTTACTCATATACCTCTAAGGTACCTAAGATCTTGGATTGTTTTTCCTGAAGAACCAAGACTTAACCATGGGGGAAAATATGGATGTTGGCTATCTGTCTAATCCCCACAGTACCAAAATTAAGACTGATTTTATATTTCTCTGTTGTGGTACAGCTATTTCTTGGCGGTCTTTCAAACAGACTTTGGTAGCCACTTCTACCAACCACTCAGAGATTATATCTTTGTATGAAGCCTCACGGGAATGCGTTTGGCTAAGACGTGTAATTAACCACATCCAGAAGTCATGTGGTATGAATACCGTCGATACCCCTACTATTATCTATGAAGATAATGCTGCTTGTGTTGCACAAATGCAAATGGGTTATGTAAAGAGCAATATCATGAAGCATATTGCCCCTAAGTTCTTCTATCCTCATGAACTCCATAATAATGGTGAGGTAAAAATAATGCAAACTAAGTCATGTCAAAATCTAGCAGATTTATTCACAAAATCTTTGCCAAAGTCTACCTTCCAAAGGTACGTCAATGGCATTGAAATGAGGCGACTTAAAGATTTGCAGAGTTCAGGGGGGAGTAAATCCTGAACCATAATCCCTTTTGCTCGATTCTGAAGATCATAGTTTATATCTTGAAGATTATAAGGTGTGCTCTTTTTCCCTTAAGTGAGTTTTCTTGAAGTTTCTCACATCAAAGTTTTTAATGAGGCAACTAGTGTAACACGGAGTGCAATTGCAATGTACTCTTTTCTCCATCCCTTTTTTCTCACTGGGTTTTTGGGAGGAGTTTTTAATGAGACATGTGCATTACGCGGTATTCGCCCAAGGGGGAGTGTTATGATATGGTTAGAGTCTGTGTCCCTATATGGTAGGACTATCCATTGGTGGGCGAATCCGAATTAATCTCCAGGGGTCCTTTACTATATATAGGGTATTGCCTTGTACAGAAACAATCAATCTAATAAAGAGAGAGAGGTTTTCCCCTTGTATGGTGTGCTTCTCCTTGTTCTGTTCGTGTGCTTGCATTGACGTGTCGTTGATTGGGTGGGTGAACAATCTAGTTTCACAACAATCAAAACCACAACCCTCCCCAATAGGCGAGAAAACAAGTATACCATTAACCAAAACACTAATTATTATTGTTGTTGTTGTTGTTGTTGTTGTTGTTGTTGTTGTTGCTGCTGCTGCTGCTGCTGCTGCTACACATTAACCAATAATTCTAAAACATCTTTATCGTCATAGTTATGATTCAACTTAGACAAGCGCAAACACCATATCTTTAACCCATAACCAAAGTACAAAGACCAGGCTTAACATCTCTTACCAATTTAAACAAAGGTAATTAGCAACATACTGCCAAGTGCGTGCAACCTAAACTCCCATCCCAAGTGATTTCTTCTACGCTCTTCGTTTAACACCTGAAAACCAAATGAAAGAGGGTGAGACAAAAAATCTTATAAGCAAGTTGCGACAAGTGCAAAAGATGTAACCCCGAATTCGGAAATGTCAAAAATCTTATTCGAATAAACAAACTTCTTTCACAAACTGCTTTGCTAGGCATGTCAAACATTAACAATAATTATCAACCACCTGTAACATTAATGACTTGCCTTAGCCGTGATGGTGTGGCACGTGCACAGGTGCTGCACCTCTAGATTGAGAGACATACTAGCACGGTAGCACCTGCCCATGCAACATAGCAGCCTCACCAAACAATCCGACACAAATGAACATATACTAGGACGAAACAACCCAAATGGTTTTCTCCGTTCTTTCCTAATTAACGATGTCGTTCCCTGACAAACTGAAAACCCATACATGATGCAAAGAGAAACAATTCAAGGATTTACATAATTCTATACCAATTACCTAGTGGTTTCATACAAAAAAAAAAACTTGTGTTAGTACTCCAAACTCTGCTTGCACCACTCCTATGAATCCATTGTCAGAACAGTACCCTTTCCTATTTAATAAATATTTTTATTATACTCACCCAAATTTAACAATTGATAACATTATAGAAATTATAGGAAATAATCTAAGGACCCGTTTGGCAACTTGGAATCGGACTATTTCTACTAGATTCTGGAAGAAACTCAACCAAACGGGCTAAAGCTTGGAACGATTCTCCTTGGATCATTTCTTCTTTTTCCACACCGTGGCTGAATCGGTCTCAACCCAGTTCCACCTGATTCACAGAATCCAACCTGAAACGTTTCTACCAAGAATCTAGAATCATTTCTGTTTCTACTAGAATCTGGAACCGTACCAAACAGAGCCTAAAACAATGCAGTTGAAAGAAAATCCAACTTGCCCAACTACAAGGATTAAAATAGTAAACAAAAAATACCACTTCAACACTAACAAATTCCTGAACAGTCATCTTACAACTTCTATAACTTTTAATTTTCTTGGACAAATTAAGTGTTTAGGTTGTCTAACAAAACATTATGAAGTTCACTTTGAAACCCAATGGGAATTTTCTCATTATCATGGATGATAAAACCCTAGAAACCTAAGAAATCACCATGCCAACAGATTGATCTATTATAACAGGGTGTACTGTGAAATGCCCCAAAAATTTCAAAACCAAAATCAAAACCCTAATTTGGTGTTTAGTTGGAGTTTAACCGTGTTCTTGTTCTTGATCCCGTTCTTGGATTCTTGGGAGGACGGGATGGGAGTAGTTGGGGACTTACCCGTTCTCCCGCTCGGTCCACCTCGCCGCTGTCCCATCGCAAGGCTCGTCATCCTTGCGTCGCCTTCGCGTCGCCGTGCGTCATCCTCGACTGCCGCTCCTGCTCCCGTCGCCTCCGTCGCCTTGCACGGGAGTCGCCGCTTTGGATCCCCTGCCACCTCGCGTCATGCTCCCCCACTCCGCCTGCTCCTGTGCCGTCGCCTCCGTGCCCACGCTAGCCGCCTCGGGACCCCACGCCACCTGCTCCTGTCGCCTCGGCCGCGTCACGCCTCCGCCAGCCCCCTCACCAACTCCGCCGCTTGCCCACGCCGCCGCGCGGGTATAAATACCCGCACGACCCCTCCGCCCTGCTCCTTGCTCGCCTCCCCATCTCCCTTGGTGAGAACCCCCCCTCTCGTCTTCCTCCCGGCTAAGGCCCCTCGCTTTTCCCCCTTTTGTCCAGCGGCGGCCGAGCCCCGCCGCCTCGCCTCATTCGCCGCCGCCACCCCGAACCCTAACCCTAATCTCCCGTCCCCTTTTTCCTCTGTGGAAGCGATCGATCGATCGATCGTTTCGCGTTTTAACGCGTTCCGTCGCAGCCCCACCGGTCAGCGTCCCCGCGCTCCCGGGCCCACGCGTCAGCCACGCGTCCGCGACCACACCCGCTACCGCCTCCATCCGCGGCGTCGGGCCCGCTGTCGGCATAGCCGTGCGCTTGTGATGGGCGGCCCGGCTCGCCATAAGCAGCTGCGCCCATGGGCCATTCGCACCGTTTGGGCCGCGCCCAAGTGCGGCCCAGCGCCGTTTTCCCTTTTCCTTTTTTTTTTCTTTTTGGATTTTAATTAATCCAAAAAAAATCCTTTTAATACCCCCAAAAATCCAAGAAAATCCCCGGAAAGTCCAAAAATAGCCAAAATACACCGTCTCAACCGTTTCGAGCCACTGAGTCCAAATATGATCTCCGTTTCACCTTTTGAAGTCCACAAATTTCTAAAATGCCAAAAAAGCCCTTTAAGCCCCCCTCCGGCCCTTTTCTCTCCCGGTTTCTTTTTCGTTTTCCTTTTTCTTGTTTTTCTCTTTTCTTTTATTGTTGTTTTATCCGTTTATTTATCGCTCGTGTGTTGTGCGCTAGATCCAACCTTGGAGCCCGTCTCGGAGCAATACGTGGAGCCGGACGCGATCGACACCGAGTTCAACGACACCGACGACAACCTAGGACTTCCCCTCGCCTCGCAAGGCAAGCCGCACTCCTTGAACATGTTGAACCCATGATACTATTGTAGTATTAATTATTTACTTATCGCATTATGTTAGTATGTTAAATGCTAGAAATGTTATTTTAGAATGCCATGATGACATAGGTAGTACCTAACTTGCTTAAAGACCCACTTTGTATTGTTGTGCCATATTTCCGTTGAAAAACCCTAGACTTAGCTATTGAACTTCGTATGCTAGTAGTTAATTAGTTGAACATCAAAAATGATTTGTGTATTAAAATAAAACCATCAAGCAGGAGCTTGATGTAGACTATATTCAAAAATATGCTACGGTGAGAGGACTTCGGCGGGCAAACCACTAGATGGCTACGTGCCCGAACCTCGACCGTTGACGAGGCCAATGTGTGTGGTGTGGATTTGTTGGTTTGGAATTGGCTAAGTCTTGGGTATAATTTTAAGTAATCACAACCTTGGGCAAAGTAAATAACTTAGATCCCGCTCAACCACAAGTCGGGTCGGTTAGCTAAACCGTCTCCGACAAAGCTCAGTACATTGTTCACCCCATGGGAATACCTACATACTTAGTATTAGATCAGCATTCCCAGTCGAGGAATAGCTGAGAGGATCGTGGGACGGGAATGAGGTATCATTCGCTGGGCCTCACAACGGTAGGTACCCACATAGTATTGGCCCACAGCTCTTGAGTTGGCGAGCCGGGAACAGTGGGACCAACGACCTATCGGGTAGGAACTACTATGGGGATGTTCAATCAAAAGGCTTTGATGGTCTCGGCCTGGCCGCATGCATTTAAGTTGCATGTAAGTTTGCGCAGGGCATAATGGTCGTAGATATCTTGTGGGTAAAGTTGAGCAACTCTGCAGAGTCATTTAAATGGTATTCGAATACGCCGTGCTTCCGGTGAATGAAGCTGAGTTTGAATTGGGGTGAATCCCGTAACCTAACCCAAGTAGACTTGTTATTTCCAATTTGACGTAATGATGAACTTGTGAAAACTCAAATTTGCTTATTTCTATTATGTATGGTTTGTGCTTCAAATGTAAAATGTCTTCGAAAATGAAACTGCATCCATAATGATAATAACCATATTGCCTCTTCCTTGTGAATATCCCTGCATGTAATATTCAGATTTTTCCCGTGCGGTTTGTTGAGTACTGTTGTGTACTCAGTCTTGCTTTTCAACCTATTTTAGAATCTGAAGACACCGGAGAATTCCAGGAGATCGTGGATGGCAAAGCAGTTTGGTTTTAGGGTCCTTTCTCTGTGCTCAGGCCTTGCCTGTGTGGTTCTTTTGGTAATGTAATTTATTGAAGCCCGCCGCTTTCTTTTGTAAAACTTTGGCCGTTAGGCCCTATGTGATGTAAAAACTATCGTTTCGCTCTTATGCTGGCAATGTATGTCTTGGTTCCCGACGGCTATTCATCCTGGGTAGCCGTTGTGGATTTAAACGCACCCCCTTGAAAAAGGCGGTCCGTCACATACTGATTTTCGGATTCCCAAACTCTCGCAACTCAAATCTTCAAAATATCATTAAATCTGACCAAAACAAGATTCAATCTGATGCAATAGAGATGAATGGGTTACCAAAGAATTCCCCCAAACAAAATAACAAAAAATGCCCAAAACTTGGTCCTCAATTCTCTCTTTTCATCCCCTTGATCTCTCCCCGGAGCAGGAGATGGGCAGCTGCAGCACCAGGGAGAGGGAAGGACGTGGATCAGAGGTAGAGGAAAGAAAAAGTTAGGGCCATCTGCCTATCCCACGTTCTCCTTTTACATCTTACACTTTTGGTTAGACCCGAACACAAGCTCGATTCTGGTTTGAGTCTGATTCTAAGGCCCCGTTTGGCAACTTGAAACTGAGCCGTTTCAACTATATTTTCGAAGAAACCTGTCGGCGTATTTTACACCAGGGTACCCACTCCCCCGCAATAAATACGATCGCCGGGCGGGCAGGGTGCATCCAGGCCCACTGCCACGACGAGCGGTAGATCCCCAGCGTGGGCACCCAGTGGACAGATCGCAATCAGGCCACACCCCTGGGCGCCCAGGAAGGTGGTCGCCCAGTGGACAGGTAGCGACCAGGCAGCACCACTGGGCGCCGAGCAAGGTGGTCGCCTAGGGGACAGGCGGCGATCAGGCCGCACCCTTGGGTGCCCAGGAAGGTGGTCGCCTAGTGGACAGGTGGCGACCAGGCCGTACCACTGGGCGCCCAGCGAGGTGGTCGCCCAGGGGACCCGTGGCGATCAGGCCACACCCCTAGGCGCCCAGGAAGATGGTCGCCCAGTGGACACGTGGCGATCCTGCCACCCCACTGGGCGCCCGGCGAGGTGGTCACCCAGGGGACACGTGGCGATCAGGCCACGCCCCTGGCGTCCACCCCCGAGGCTGCAGCGCCCAGATCAAGGACATTTCATGCGAATCGTGCGCATTAAATGCAAAGCGTGGAGGATACAGTATGGCGGCGCGTCTTCCCCAGGCGTGCATTAATTACGTGTGACATCACGGCAGCACCTCACCCCCTGACGGAACGGGTGGCGTTGGCGGACGTGGGGCCCGAGGCGGGGGTGTGACGGTTGCGGCAGACGTTAATGGGATGTAAGAGCAGTGACGGGCGCATTAAATGCGCCCATGGCAGTGTAATGAGTGTGCCTTATCGTGTAAGTCTCCCAGGCGCCCCCGCCAGCCCAAGTATAAAAGGGAGCCGGGGGCATGGGAGAAGGGGTTCGATCGATAGTTAGTAGGTTTCATCCTCTCAAGCTAGAACACAAGCAATAGCAAGAAAAGCAGGATTAGGGCTATTGCTCTCCGGAGGGCCCGAACCTGGGTAAAAGTTCTTGCGCCCCCCCTGTTCCCCTGAGCTTCCCGGTACTCTGGTCATCTTCTTCCTTTCCCCGGCAATTGCCCCGAATGCCCCCCGTCTGAACCTCATAAGCACCCGATTCGGAGGTGCCTATTGGCTAGTACGCCGACAAAACCCTACCAAACGGACTAAAATTCGGAATGATTCTCCTCGGATGGCTTCTTCTTTTTCCACTCTGTGGTCGAATCGGTCTCAACCCCGCTCCACCTGATTCACAGAATCCTACCTGAAACATTTTGTAACACCCCGGCATTTACTATGCCTGAATGTTACCAAACATAAGCTAAACAACATCTAAATACCACATTTAACATCAAATTCCAGCAAAGGTGCATAGACTAAAGAGATTTGACACCTCCTTTGTTTTATCATGAATTTAAGGAACAGCAACAATATAGCATTATATGGCAATAAGAGAAACATCTAAAACAGCAATAAATAAAGTCTTAACGACAATAAGAGACTAACATTAAGCTCTTAAGGTTCCAAGTGTCAAACAAACAATAGAACTCTCATTAACCAAGCTAGGACTTAATTTTAAAGATCATCACACATAATTTATTATCAAACTAAATGAATTGACTTAGGAAACATTAAAGTGAAACAGCGTGTGGCGTGTGACTAATCCCCTTTCCGCATGCGCAGTTCTCATGGTACCTAAAACAACAAGAAAACACAAGGTGAGTTGAAGCTTCGGCAAGCATCGCAATGGACAACAAGCATAACAACAAGTCAATAACATCTTTCATCATGTATAACATCTCATTCATGAATACTTATCAATATCATCATCAATTTGTATGCGATGTAATGCATTGCTCTGACCCTCTGGAACCTCATGCAGGTATGGGAAGTACACACCGTCGGTGTGCACCTTTCCTCCCTTCCATCCCGAAGATGGAGGGTGCCTACTCGCTTCCAAACACCACGTGGATGGAATCACGACATAGGACTTACTCAATGGCGTTCGGACTAGTCATAACTTTCCTCACCGACCTTGCGGACTAGCTATGACTTTCTCACGCGCCCTCGCCTATCTCATGACATGCATGCAACCATGCCAAATATCATATTCAATTCACATATTAACACATGGCATCATAATATGTTAAACATGCTCATCATATCATATCAATCATTAAAACATGGCAGTGGACATATATCATGTAGGCAATTCCATCTAATTTCAACATGCAACCTACAACTTGCTATCCATCACAACACACTTGCCTCAACCACGTGCAGTTGGCGGGAAGAAGAGGAACTCCGGGGTCACACCACCTGCACATAGGCATCACACACTCACAATCATAACCTCAAAACAGTACACACGCCCCCATCTAACCCGACATTTGCCAACTACTTAAAACCTAAAAACAGAGTTCTGTCGGGGACAACAGCCTTACAAAAGGCATAACTTGAGTTCTGGGACTCCAAATCGAATAAACGAGTACACCGTCGCGAAGCTTAGGAAATTTCCCAACTTTTTCTAGTTATAGGAAAGACTGATTCGGACTCTAAAATTGTTTAATCTACAGATTACCGAGATCTGTTCCAATTACGTTACAGATTTTTAGGCGCTCAGTAAAACAGCCATAACTTTCAAACGGCTGATCGGAATTTAACGTGCTTTACGTACACGGAAAGATAATGAAATTATCTACAACTTCCTAGAAGTCCGTACGGTCTGATTCGGATTCTAAATCGGCGGAAACTCGAACCTAGTTCGACTGCTCAATCTGCCCGAAAACAGAAACGTGGACAAGTTTAGATCTAACCCAAATTACTTCAAACCAGCGCCTCCAATTGATCTAAAAACTTGATAAACACCTAATAACAGTACCTAGATCATCCCCAAGGATCCCCAAGATCATACCTTTGCCCGGCGCAAAACTCAATCAATCTCCATGAATCTCCTCGCGAATGGCTTCCTCGCTCCACGTTCCTCGCTCCTCGCTCCTTGCTCCTCGCTCCTCGCTCACGGGATGACTCCGCGAGGTGCAGGGAGTGAGAGACCACCCTAGGGCAGCAAGGGGTGGAGGGAGGTGGTGTGGAGGTGGAGGAAAGGGGAGGGGATCTTGCGGTTATGGGGGGCTAGGGCTTGGGAGGAGGGAGGAGAGGGCGCAAGAGGGAGGTGGGGCGCAGGGGCTGAGGTGGGGCGCAAGGGGCAGAGGCCCCTTTTAACAGCCCTCAACCCAATCCTAGTCCGTTCACGAGTCCTAATCCATCCCACCAAAGCCACCAAGGCCCAAAACTCCCGGGAAGGCCAAAATCCAACGGCGGGAAGCGGCCGGAAGCGTTATTAACCCCGATCCTTATGATCTTAACCTTATTTCCACATCTCATACTGTATTTAACCTTATCATGCTCAAAAATTAAGGATCGACACTCAGGTGTCACATTCTTCCCCTTCAACGAGGATTGAGGCCTCGAATCGCGCCAACACAAACCAGCCAAAACCAAAGGTCGAATTTTCATCACATGCACGAGGTGAAAAGCTGGAGATACTTCGCGCATGCGAGATTCCAGACTCCCAAGTCGCTTCTCTCTCAGTCGATGTGACCACAAGACCTTGACAAACTTAAAGCGTCTGTTCTTCATCACTGCGCTCACGAAGTCCCGAATTTCCTGGTGGGACTCGAAGGTGAGAATCTCTGAAGCACTAATGGTTCATGGAACCACCATCTCGGATCATGCAAGTATTTCTTCAACATCGAGACATGGAACACATCATGCACACCTTGCATGGATTCAGTAGCTCTAGGCGATAGAGCCAACTTTGCCAACTCGGGCGAGGATAGGAAAAGGCCCAACATACCTTGGGTGAGCTTTCCTTTGGTGCCAAAGCACCACACCCTTGAGTGGGAGATACTCGCAAATGCGCTATCACCCACCTCAAACTCCAGTCTCGCCAGCCTCACCATCGGCATAGCTCTTCCCTATGCGCTCTGTCTGCCGAGAAGGTTTTGCCGAACCTCAGGCACACGATCAACGATCTGCTGAACCCAATCCGGCCCAGAATAGCTCTCTAGCCTGACATCCCAACAAAGTGGCGATCCGCACTTCCGAGCCATACGATTACCTCATAAGGAAGCGGCCAGGATCTTTGGAATGGTAGCTGTTATTGTAAAGCAAACTACGCAAGGGCAAATGGTCTTCCCAGCTACCCTTCCAAGCCATCACCACAGGCCACGAGCATGTCCTCCAAAGTTTGGATGAGTGCGCTGCAATTTGCCCATCAGCGAGGGTGAAAAGCAGTACTAAGGCAAAGCCGCGTGCCCAAGCACTCTGCAAACTCTCGGAACTTGGAGAGCCAGACCGCATCCCGATCAGAGATAATGGTCTTGGGTACACCATGCAATCTCACAATCTCGCACATAGATGGGAGCCAACTTCGCTCATTTGAATTGAGTCGTGCGGATGGGAATGAAATCTTGAGACTTGCTAGAGGCAGTCCACCACAACCCAACTGACATCCTTCCTCGTGAGAGCGAGGTAGACCAACCAAATCCATGGAGATGTCATCCCGGCCACGAGAACCTCCAATGGCAGCAGATAGCGGGGGCAGCTTATGCTCAACTTTGATCTTACAGCGGATCCCACAAGGCGCCACATACTTGGCAATATCCACTCTCATCCTTTTCCACGAGAGAAATTCTTCTTCAAGTCCCTGTACATCTTGGTCTCTCCGGGATGGACCGTGTCTGGTGCGATGAGCTTCTCTCGAGAATGTCTTCTTTCGCCGAGATTTACGGGAGCGCGCCTGACGACCACAAACCTCAAAACTCATCATCAATGGTAAAGTCTCGACTTGCCATCCTCAAAGCGTTCCTCCTGCTTTGGAGCAAACGATCATCTTCTTTGTGCCTCCCGCAGCTCGGGAATCATTGACTCAAGAATCAATTGAGTTTCAGCTTGCACGGTCCGGCAAAGCGATAGGAGACTCAACCGCTCAAAATCAGCAACAAGACAATCAACAGCAGGGGCATTGTCTTGCGGTAAGAAGCGTCGGCCACCACATTTGCCTTCCGGATGATCTTTGGATAGTGAGGTCATAATCCTTTATCAACTCTAGCCACCTCCTCATCTCAAGTTCAAATCTTTACGAGTAAAGATGTACTTGAGGCTCTTGTAATCGATGAAAATATCACAAGACTCGCCGTCTGATAATGCCTCCATATCTTCAATGCAAACACCACGGCTAGCTCAAGATCATGGGTGGGATAGTTACGCTCATGCTTTTCCATTTGCCTCGAAGCATAAGCAATCACCTTGCCGTCTTGCATGAGCACACAGCCAAGTCCCAACCGAGAAGCATCGAGAATAAGCAGGTGAAGCGCTTCCCGGCTCGGGGAAGAGGTAAACGAGGCTGATCACTAACTTCTCCTTCAAAGTGGAAATTGTGCTCACACTCTGCAGATCCGCGGAACTTCATCCCTTTGTGAGTAATTTGTGAAAGTGGCTTGGCAATGATAGAGAATCCTGCACAAGCGCCGATAGTAGCCGACCAACCCAAGGAAACTACGCACCTCTTTGACATTGGAAGGCCTCTTCCAATCCAAAGCTCTTTGCGAGACTTTGCTAAGGATCTCTGCGATATGCCCTCTGGATTGATGATGTGTAGCCAAGAAAACCCGCCAAATCGAACTTCGCACTTTTCAGCTTAGCAAGAATTGATTCTCCTCGGTACTCGGCACAAGCCTCAAGTGCAGCTCATGCTCCTCTTACGATTTAGAGTAAATCGAATGTCATCGATGAACACTACCACAAACTCATCAAGGTACTTGTAGCCACTGTTCATCGCCTCCATAAAACGGAGAGAGCATTAGTTAGTCAAAAGACATAACTTTAAATTCATAATGCCCATACCTAGTGGAAAGCGATCTTCTCAATGTCCTGCTCCTTACACGGATGATTATACCTGGCGAAGATCAATTTTGGAGAACACCTTTGCTCCTTGATTGGTCAAGCAGATCCTCGATGCACGAAACAAAGGATACTTGTTTTTGATCACTTGGTTAAAACACGATAATCAATGCACATCGCCAACTTCCATCCTTCTTGAGGCGAAGAGGCGGGTGCTCCCATGGCGTCGCTCGCGAATGAAGCCTTTGGCCATGAGATCCTCAGCGCTTCTTCAACTCGTCTTGAAAAGGTCGAGCCAAGCGGTATGGAGAGATAGAAATAGTCAGTGCCGGAGCAAGATCAATCTGAAACTCCACATTCCTCAAGGAGGTAGACCGAGGCAACTCATCAGAGGAACACATCAGCGAACTCCTTCACTCTGAAATCTCCTCAATGAGGCGAGGAAGATGGCTTCTCAGAACAAAGTCATGAGGAAACCCAATAGCCTCAAGCGCCGACCGGAAAACAAACTAGTCAAAGCAAGCGGCTGGAGGGTATACCACCTGAAGGTCAACTCTTCCCCAGGCAGGGCTTTGCAGGCGCATTGTCTTCCGAAACAACAGATCTTAGCGCAGTGCGATGCAGCGGTCCATGCCCAAAAATGACATCAAAGGCCAGCGGATCACCATGAGATTGGCAAAACCTCATCATCAATGGCAATGGTAACGGCAGGGCAAACCAAAGAACTAGCAATCAACCCCAGGGGCGGCTAACACGGACTCGAGAAATCCGTTTGAACTCCCAACAGCTCTTCTAGCAAAAATCAAGCGACACAAAGGAATAGGATGCTCTAGGAATCAAATAGAACAAGGCATCAACGGAATCCACGAAGCGAGTGCACGAAACCACCTCTGGATGCCATACTCGGCGGTCGGCAGCGTGCACTCTGGTGGCGGGGGCGAAAGAGCCCGACTCGGTGATGCCCCATCAAGTTTGGGGCGGAGAAACAGCGAGGAGGCAGAGCCAGGGCTGCGGGCACGATGCGCCCGGTGGCGCCCATAGCAAGGTGGGTGAAAGCATGAGGCGGCCATCATGTGCCGATCCTCTAGAAGACGCCTTGGAGTGGGAGGAGAGGCAGTCTCACTTGATGATGCTACGGGGTTCATCCGTGACGCTAATATGGTAGGGCTTGCCACAGTGGTTGCAATTCCCGGTCCAACCACACTCTGGCACGGTGCTCGCCATGCATCAAGCTTATACCTGCCGGGTGCACGGCCAAACAGCCGCTCGCTGAAAGAAGGCAGGCTGGGCGACCCCATCTTAGCCACGAGGAGCCTGTCCTCCCTTGAACTTCTTGAAGGTGGAGTCGAGAGGACCCACCTCCTCCACCAAAGGTCCTCTGGCCCCGCTGTTCGAGAACCCAGAACCTCCGAGGTTAGCATTTGTCCCGGGAGAGCTCCAACTCGAGCTCCATGCCCTCGCTTGCTCCACCACGGAGGCAGAAGTCACGAGTCTGATAGCCCCATGACAACTCTGAACTCTGGTTGAGGCCCCTACTGGAACCTCCTAGCTTTCTCCGTCAGTGGTGCCACGGTAGTCGAAGCGCACCATGGCTGTTGAACTCCTTCTCATACTACGCCGACCTCTTTCCACTGGGAAAGAGTGGTGAAGTAAGCTCCATCCTCTCAAGGAAAGACTGCAGGTGGAACTTGGCTCGGAAGCGAGCCACAAAGTCCTCGGTGGCTGAACCGGTCGGGAGTTCTAGCGGGAACCCCCTCCCACGAGATATCGGCTTGGCCCTTGGTGAAAAGCCTGCAAAGCGAGTCCTCACGAGCCGAGGTCAAATCTAGGACCTCAAGCTGCCTCTCCATGTACCGCAGCCAATCTGCCCAGTTTGGATCGGCGTGCTGCTCCGTCCCGAAAGTGTCAAGGCGGAGGACATCCACTCAGGAGACTCATCCTGGCTCCGGTGCAGTGAGAAACAACAGGGGCCAGCTGCGAGGGAGAGCTAGCGGGGCTGCCATGGCTCTTTGGCGCAGCTCACGAATCTCCTCTGCGAGCACGGACTAAATCTTCATTGGCGGCGGGCACCGCCGCCTGGTGGAAGCTCCTCTGGTGGCCCCACGAGCATTCAGCGAAGCTACCCTCGACAGCAGACTCCTCAACTCACAGGAGCCTGGCCCACTGGCCTCCACGCGACCACGGCGTCACGACCTCTACCCCTCGGCATATTGCTAGTTGAGACAACCACCCAAACACCAAAGCACACAATCAAGATCATAGATCAAACATCATCATAAGCATATTCCTTATCACACATAATCAAGCGCGATGCATTGATGAACCAAAACCCATCTCTTGTGCTTAAAGTGTGTCGGATTTTAGATTAGTTATACCACTTTTACAAGTTTTAACGTTGCTATCCTATAACAAGGTTTTAGTTAGAACCTAAGCCATGTTTCTAAGTTATTCCACATCACATTTTAGTTGTACCCTATAGCATGACACTAAAAATTCACATTCCAAGGACCTCTGAAACTCTGATACCAAGCTGTAACACCAGCATTTACTATGCTAAGATATGTTACCAAACATAAGCTAAACAACATCTAAATACCATTTAACATCAAATTCCAGCAAAGGTGCATAGACTAAAAGCGAGATTTCGGCAGCACCTCCTTTGTTTTATCATGAATTTAAGAGAACAGCAACAATATATAGCATTATATGGCAATAAGAGAAACATCTAAAACAGCAATAAATAAAGTCTTATGACAATAAGAGACTAACATTAAGCTCTTAAGGTTCCAAGTGTCAAACAAACAATAGAACTCTCATTAACCAAGCTAGGACTTAATTTTAAAAGATCATCACACGCCAATTTATTATCAAACTAAATGAATTGACTTGAGGAAACATTAAAGTTAAGCAGCGTGTGACGTGTGACTAATCCCCTTTCCCGCATGCCCGTTCTCATGGTACCTAAAACAACAAGAAAACACAAGGGTGAGTTCGAAAACTCAGGCAAGCATCATAATGGACAACAAGCATAACAACAAGTCAATAACATCTTTCATCATGTATAACATCTCATTCATGAATACTTATCAATATCATCATCAATTTGTATGCGATGTAATGCATTGCTCCTGACCCTCTGGAACCTCATACGGGTATGGGAAGTACACACCCGTCGGTGTGCACTTTCCTCATTCCATCCGAAGATGGAGGTGCCTACTCGCTTCCAAACACCACGTGGATGGAATCACGACATAGGACTTACTCAATGGCGTTAGGACTAGTCATAACTTTCCTCGCGACCTTATGGGACTAGCTATGACTTTCTCACCGCCCTCGCCCTATCTCATGACATGCATGCAACCATGCCAAATATCATATTCAATTCACATATTAACACATGGCATCATAATATGTTAAACATGCTCATCATATCATATCAATCATTAAAATATGGCAAGTGGACATATATCATGTAGGCAATTCCATCTAATTTCAACATGCAACCTACAACTTGCTATCCATCACAACACACTTGCCTCAACCACGTGCAGCAGTTGAGCGGGAAGGAAGAGAGAACTCCCGGGGTCACACCACCTGCACATAGGCATCACACACTCACAATCATAACCTCAAACAGTACACACGCCCCCATCTAACCCGACATTGCCAACTACTCATGAAAACCTAAAAACAGAGGTTCTGTCGGCGGGACAACAGCCTACAAAAGGCATAACTTGAGTTCTGGGACTCCAAATCGAATAAGCGAGTACACCGTCGCGAAGTTTGAAATTTCCCAACTTTTTCTAGTTATAGGAAAGACTGATTCGGACTCTAAAATTGTTTAATCTACAGATTACCGAGATCTGTTCCAATTGCGTTACAGATTTTTAGGCGCTCAGTAAAACAGCCATAACTTTCAAACGGCTGATCGGAATTTAACGTGCTTTACGTACACGGAAAGATAATTAAATTATCTACAACTTCCTAGAAGTCCGTACGGTCTGATTCGGATTCTAAATCGATGGAAACTCGAACCCTAGTTCGAGCTGCTCAATCTGCCCGAAAACAGAAACGTGGACAAGTTTAGATCTAACCCAAATTACTTCAAACCAGCGCCTCAATTGATCTAAAAACTTGATAAACACCCTAATAACCCAGTACCTAGATCATCCCCAAGGATCCCCAAGATCATACCTTTGCCCGAGCGCAAAACTCCAATCAATCTCCTTGAATCTCCTGCGAATCGCTCCTCGCTCCACGTTCCTCGCTCCTCGCTCCTTGCTCCTCGCTCCTCGCTCCACGGGATGACTCCGCGAGGTGCAGGGTGAGAGACCACCCTAGGGCAGCAAGGGGTGGAGGAGGTGGTGTGGAGGTGGAGAAAGGGAGGGGATGCGATTATGGGGCTGGGGGCTTAGGGAGGGGAGGGGAGGAGAGGCGCAAGAGGGGAGGTGGGGGCGCGGGGAGGCTGAGGGTGGGGCACAAGGGGGCAGGGAGCCTTTTAACAGCCCTCAGCCCAATCCTAGTCCGTTACGAGTCCTAATCCATCCACAAGCCCACCAAGGCCCAAAACTCCCGAGAAGGCCCAAAATCGGCGGCCGGAAGCGGCCGGAAGCGTTATTATAACCCAGATCCTATAGTCTGCTTATTTCCACATCTCATACTGTATTTAACCTTATCATGCTCAAAAATTAAGGATACGACACTCCGAGGTGTCACACATTTCTACCAAGAATCTGGAACCGTTTCCATTTCTACTAGAATCTGAAACCGTACCAAAACAGGGCCTAAACCTTTCGGTGCAACCCAACATGAGACCAGTCAACCTCCATAATTCACTCTAATACACTTCTCTATTAACCTTTTTTTTCCTACTAAAGGTTTGGGGTATTACACTTGGTCAACCGTAGATCGAGTTTATGACAGTTGGTCCCACATGCCATCATCTGGTTATTTTCATAAAATCTAGAAAAATAAAAAATATTTTGGAATATTCTCCTAGTCCCACATGTTAGTCTCACATAAATAAATATTCTCTTTTTCTCTCTCAATTTTCAGGATTTTCTTGTCCAATAAATCTTCTAAGAGCTCGTTTCCTTCATACGAACTATATTTGAGTCTATTCAAGTTTCTAAATTTATCTAAAATTGATCCCTACATTATAGTATATTTATTTTTTCCTTTTTTGTTATGTATTCGCTTTCCGTTGCCTATTTCGCGTAGACATTGAATTGTCGGAAGCATTCGAAGTAGAAAAGTTGACTCAAGATCAAGACTAGGACCTATTACAACGCAAGTTGTGCTTTTATCATGTTGAACCCAATTTTATAAAAGTTATTTTGTTTCAATTTGTTGCTTTCTAGTTCAAATTATCAATTTTTTAAATTATTTTGGGACTAGTTATGCAACATACTTTGAATTATGCTTATCTTGTTACTTGTTATGTATGTCTTGCCAATGTTATATTATGACCATTTGTCACCGTAGGTTGGTTAATTACTAGTTGATCACTAATATATCACTATTTGGGTTGGTTAGAACGTGTTTAGTATGCTTAGCCATGCAAATGGGTTGTTGATATCGTTTTGAAGTTGTAAACTCCAATATGACTAAGTGACTATGGAATATCTTTGTGAAAAAGGGTGTGTTATGTGTTGTCACATGAGTTATTGTTGATGGCATATATTGCATTGTAATCAGCAGGGGTAGTAAATGATTTAAATCGAGGAAAGTGGCAAGAGGCTTTGTGTCGGTGGGTCTGTATGACATTGGGTTGGTGATTATATGTGAATCAAATAATAATGTTATATGTGAACAAATATACTAGAAGTCTTACCTCGATCAATTAAGGACTGAACATTGCAAGTCATTGAACTATACTAATTATATAATAACATGTTTGGAATGGAACAGATCTAACTTACTAAGTTACCGAGTCTTGACGTGTGATACCTCAAGTGGTAGACTAAGCTGTATGTGCGGTCGGAGAGTGTGTGTGATGCAGCGGTACCACATCTTGAACAGTATTGTTCTTACTCCAACGGTACGTCCCTCCCATTCTTCTGCTTCCTGTAAGGGTGGAATTACGAGATCAGGCTTATCAGGAGGGTCAATGTTCAGAAAGAGTTTCCAAAAGGTTTTGTTTTGATCCTCTTAGTTGCATGTCAAAGGAAACGTATCATAGCTAACATTATGAGATTGATCATATCTTGTGGGTAAAGTGTATAACCTCATAAGAGTGTAAAACTATTTGATTAACCTTGTCCCCGGTTATGAATAATGCTCGAGAATTTCACACAAGGCTTAGATTTTTATAAAACAAAACTAGACAGGAGGCTTGTAGGCTGTGTGTCAACTTGAGAAATATCTAGATAACTTATTATTACTAATTTTCTTTTACTTATATTTTTAATCTATTATTATCGTATTCAATTGCTAAAGTCTACTTTGTACAACAGTAACAATATTAGTCATTCTTTGAGTAAACTCTGCATGTAGTTATTAGATTTGCATTCTGTACACAAATTGTTGAGTACTCCATGTAACAACCTAATTTTTGCATTTCTGGAAAGTTTTGCAAATAAAAGAAACATTTGGATTTTTCTCAAATTAAATAAAAGCTTCATTTGAATTTTCTAGTAATGAAAAATTTAATTTCACAAATACATACATCAAATAAAATATTTCCAATCATAGTTGTGTCCTTGTACTTCAAGGAATTTTTTTATATTTTTTGAAATTATTCTAAATTTATTTGCTATTTATTTGGATTTATGGAATTTTATTAATTCAGAAACTATTTTTTTACTAAATTCCTTCCTGGCCGATTTTTCCTTTGGCCCAATCCTGCCTTGTCCCACCTCGCAGCTCAGCCCATTTCCCTTCGACTCAGCCCGTGCCATCTTGCCCCAGCCCTATCCGCCTCGCTGGCCTAACAGCCCATTAACGGTGCCAAGCACTGTTCATCTTCCCGTCAAAGCACGCCGGTGCCACGCCTTGGCGTCTGTGTCCACATCCACTCTGCATTTCCATGGGTATAAATCGATGCCCAAGCCCAGATCCAAAACCATCATCTTCGAACACATCCGTCGCCTCGTTTTGTACACCCAAGAGTTTGCCTTTTGCCATTTCGAGCTTGCCAGAGTTCTTTGTTTCGCCACCACACCATTGCTAGGTTGAAGCTTCTTTGCGTCATTATTCTTGCACCCAGTGGGACCTACCATCTTCCCGCACTGCCGCAGTTTTTGCCTTCGCTGTGTGCTGTTGCACCGCTGTCACCCTCCATCCGCGTCGTCCCGGAACCGAATAGCCGCCACCGAAGCCAAGGCGTTGCCCTTGACGAAGAATCCATCGATGTCATCCATCATATCAGCAATGACATCAGTGCCAGCAAGCTACTTGTGCCAGCGCTGACTTCAACCCTAGCACTGTTCCCTAAGCCCAGTCCATGTGGACAGTACCCTTCTCGTGGACCTGGTCTATAGACCACAGGCCCGCATGTTAGCACAACAACCTTTTTTCTAGATTTATTTTTATTTTTAAAAATTAGTCATGATGTCATCATGATGCAATAAATTTATTTTTATTTTAAAAAATAATTTCAAAAAACCTTTTTTTCTATTTTCTCTGAATTTAATATTTTGGAAGCCCGTTCTCCCTCATACGAACTCCGATTGAGGCCATTCAAATTTCTAAAAATTTATAAAATCAAGCTCAACATTCTGGAGCTATTTTTTCAATTTGGAGTTTGTTTGAGTCTATATTTGTTGTTTATTTGTATTTTTTGCTTTCTTTTTCGGTAGATGTTGATCCCGAGAGAGTGAGCAGAGGATTTGAAGATCAAGACTTAGCAACAACGGTAAATCAATAAGGCAAGTTGTTGCCCTTTATCATATTGAACCTATGTTTCCAAAAGTATTTTGTTTCGTACAAATTGCATGCTATTCTTTACAAATGTTATTTACTGGGAATAACTAAATAACTATTTGTCATTTTGACACCTTGATTATTTAATACCCTATATCCATTGTTACCCTAGGTTGGGATATTAATAGTTGGACTTAATTGTAATTACAACATTGGGTTATCGTAGCTATGCTTAGACATGCTTAGTTATACGATGGACTCATATCACATGACGAATCTTAATAATCTTGATTTAATGAGATATGGAATTATGGTAGGTTACCACTATTGTAAAATTTGTTGTACAATGGCAAGGTGTGCCATTAGTTTTGGTTATAGAAAATGGTTTTTACTCGGGCAAGTGATCGTGCAATAAAAGGGGTATTGTTATCATATTGGGATGTTGATGTCTCACCCGAGGCTAATTAAGGACTTAATCTTTTATGCCGTTGAACTTGGCCTAATCGTACAACCACATGTTTGATATGGGACATATCTGACTGATTAATTTGCAATGTCTAAATTTGAGTATTGCCATTGCTGGTGTGGGTTCCAGGATAGACAGGTAGATTCACATGGCTCAAGAGGGGGCCTTGAGTGGTGAAATCTTAGCGGGCAGTACTGGATTTAGATAGAGCATTGTAAAGGTCTTGTCATGATTTGTCCGCCGCACATTTAAAGAATTGTGTTTATCGAGCGGCAATATGGATGATAATATCTTGTGGGTAAACCTGTACAACCTCTAAAAGTATCTAAAACTATTTAAATAGCTGTTTACATGGTCATGGACATGCCTAGGAATTTTACACGAGGTTTAGAGTTTTTCATAAAATATTGGAAGGTAGAATTGTGGGAAAGTGAACAGGACCAATATGTGTATCCTTTGTCAAGCCTTGCATGAATACATTTGCATGATTCCCTACGGCTTGTTGAGTACTTTTACTCACGGCTATATGCCTTTTTTTATTAGTTGCCGAGGAAGGACCTGGAAATACAGAGTTCTACGGGGAGGAGTACTTTGAGGAATACGTGAACTAGGACTGCATTTCCTAGACGATTGGCTTTGGCATGTCGAATGGCCCAAGTTATCATATTTTTGCTGCAATAGTTTAGTTGTTTCTTAAGCCCTTAAGGCATAGTTGTGTAAACCTTGACCATAAGGTCTGTCATTACTATTTGATAATAATTTGCTACTTTCTTAGTTAATCCATTGAATGGAATGATATTTCATCAATATTGCTACTTTGTGCACTAGCGTGATCCTGGACTAGTGTAGTATACATAGAGGGTTTTGTATTTGGTAATCCGGGTTCCCACACTCCATGTGCTCACCCTTGTAATAATCATCAATCAGTTAGAGAAGAGGAGTCAATACCCGTTCTGGAAGAGTACTATGAATATGTTGATTATTAGGATTTGAGTCCTAGTCGATTGCCTATGGCAGGTCAATGGATTTCCACTTGAGTTTATTTTAGTTACATTGTAGTTATCTTAGTGCTTAAGCTCAGTGTGGCTTAATAAATGTAAACTCAACCATAAGGTTAATTAGATTATTCACTAATCTTAATGGTGTTCCAAACATCTAGGGCCCACTAGTCAGTGACAGAGCATGTGAGAGAGGTCTGTGCGTGTGTGCCTGAGAAGTGGGGGCCGCCAGTCATGGATTCATAGCAGAACAGTGGCTTTGTGAGGCTCGCCGGTGGCGAATCATGTAGCGTGAATGGTCGAGCTAGCTAAACGGGGGTAATGAAATGCCCCAAAATTTCAAACCCAAATTTAAAAACCCTAATCGAGTTTAATTGGAGTTTAATTCGAGTTTTCGTTCTTGGATTCCTGGAGGATGGGATGGGGGTAGTTGGGTGACGTACCTGGACTCCCGCTCGGACTGGTCCTTGCCCGCGTGGTGCCGGTCCGTCGCCGCCCGTCGCGTCGCCATCTCCTCCGTCACCGGTCGTCGTGCGTCTAAATGCGCCGCGTCGGTAGCCGTCATGTCTTCTCCGCTTGCGTCGGCTTCGCGTCGGCCGTGCCGCCTTGTCACCTCGCCATCCCCTGCGCCCGCTCGCGTCACCCCGCCTGCCCCGTGTGGTCGCTCCACCCGCCTCGGGACCTCGCGCCACCGGCCCCCGTCGCGCTCGCCTCGCCAGCTTGTCGTCATCCCCGCTGTGCTGTCACCTCCGTGCGTCACCTCCGCCCGCCCGCTCCCGCCGCTCGCCCATGCCGTCATGGGCGATAAAAGCTCCCACGGCCGCCTCGCCCTCTCCTTCGCTCGCTTCTTCGCCTCCATCGGTGAGCCTCTTCGCTCCCTCGGCTCGGCCAAATCCGCCGCCTGCCGCTTCGCCTCCACTCACCCCTAACCCTAACTTCCTTCACCCCCTGTTGTTTCCCCTTCGCCACCAAGCCCCCGCCGCCGCCCTCATCTTCCCCACCTTCTCCCACTCCTCCGCCGCTCGCCTTGCGCGCCGCCGCCGTCGCCCAGCTCCCCTCACGCCGAACCCTAGCCCTCCCTCTCTGTGTGGATCGATCGATCGATCGGTTTATCCCGCTGTGCCGTGGGCCCACCAGTCAGTCTCCGTGCGCCTGGACCCACCCGTCGGCCTCGCCATCTCTCCGCCCTGCGGGCCCCGCCTGTCAGGCGCGGGTGCTGCGCGAGCTGGGCCGGCCCAGTTTCGACCCCTTGCGCGCGGGTGGCCGTGGCCCATTCGGCCGGCTTGGGCCGAGCCCAAGTGCGGCCCAGTACTGGTTTTCCTTTTCCACTTTCTTTTGGATTTTTTAATAAATCCAAAAATCCTTTAATGCCTCAAAAAATCCAAAAAAATCCTGGAACCTCCAAAAATGGCCCAAATAAACCGTCTCAACCGTTTCGAGCCACTGAGTCCAAAAACACTCTCCGTTTCACCATTTGAAGTCCACAAAATTCTAAAATGCCCAAAGTGCCCTCGAAACCCTCTCCGGCCCTTTTCTCTCTCGGTTCCTTTTTCGTTTTTCTTTTTCTTGTTTTTCTCTTTTCTTTTCTTGTTATTTTATTCGTTTATTTATTGCTCGCTTGTTGTGCGCTAGATCCGACCTTGGAGCCCATCCAGGAGCGGTACGAGGAGCCGAAGAAGGAGCCGGACGTGACCGTCGCTGAGATCGACTACATCGACGACAATCTAGGACTTCCCCTCGCCTCGCAAGGCAAGCCGCACTCCTTGAACATTTTGAACCCATGATATTATTGTAGTATTAATTATTTTGCTATTGCATTATGTTATTATGTTAAACGCTAGAAATGTTTATTTTAGAATGCCATGATGACATAGGTAGTACCTAGCTTGCTTAAAGACCCACTTTGTATTGTTATGCCATATTTCCGTTGACAACCCTAGACTTAGCTATTGAATCTCGTATGCTAATTAGATGAACCTTAAAAGATTTGTGTATTAAAATAAAACCATCAAGCGGGAAGCTTGATGTAGACTATGTTTCAAAAATATGCTACGGTTAGAGGACTTTGGCGGGCAAACCACTCGATGGCTACATGCCCGAACCTCGACCGTTGACAAGGCCAATGAGTGTGGTATGGATTGTTGGTTTGAAATTGGCTGAGTCTTGGGCATAATTTTAAGTAATCACAACCTTGGGTAAAGTAAATAACTTAGATCCCGCTCAACCATAAATTGGGTCAGTTGACCTCGTTGACTCGATCCAACCTAGCTCGGTACTTGAACTTCCCCTTGGAATACTTATAGGCGAGAGGTTCCATACTGTGAGCGTTGACCAGTATGCCCACGAAAAGAATGGGGTGGAATGGGGGTTGACCGATGGTGTCGCCTGTCGCTATCCACAACGGTAGATACCCTCAGGAATCGGATCGTGCATCCCGCCGTGGCCCACGGGGTCCCGAGTACTGTGTGGTTTTAAAACTATCGGGTAAGTGCTAAAGAGGGGTAGTTCAACGAAAAGCTTTGATGGTCTCGGCCTGGCCGCATGCATTTAAGTTGCATGTAATCGCGTGGCATGATGGTCGTAGATATCTTATGGGTAAAGCTGAGCAACTCTGTAGGGTCATTTAAATGGTATTCGAGTACGCCGTGCTTCCGGTAAATGAAGCTAAGTTTGAATTGGGGTGAATCCCGTAACCTAACCCAAGTAGAATTGTTATTTCAACTTGACGTAATGATGATCTTGTGAAAACTCAAATTTGATTATTTCTATTATGTATGGTTTGTGCTTCAAATGTAAAATGACTTCGAAAATGAAACTGCATCCACAATCATAATAACCATATTGCCATTTCCTTGTGAATATCCCTGCATGTAATATTCAGATTTTTCCCGTGCGGTTTGTTGAGTACTGTTGTGTACTCAATCTTGCTTTTTAACCTATTTTAGAATCGGAAGACGTAGAAGAACTCCAGAAGATCGTAGATGGCGAAGTAGTCTGGTTTTAGGGTCCTTTTTCTGTGCTCAGGCCTTGCCTGTGTGGTCTTTTGGTAATGTAATCTATTGAAGCCCGCCGCTTCCTTTTGTAAAGCTCTGGCCGTTAGGCCTTATTTGTGTAAAACAGTTGTTTAGTTCTTATGCTGGCAATGTATGACTTGGTTCCCGACGACTAATCATCCTGGGTAGCCGTTGTGGATTTAAACGCACCCCTTGAAAAAGGCGGTCCGTCTCAAGTGGTATCAGAGCCTGGCTTGACCATAGATTAAGACCCTAGGTTGGCTTAGGAAAAATCTTTACTGAAAATTATTTTGACCTATAAATAAAACGAATTATGAAAATATAAGTACTATTGCTGTCTCTTTCTTCCTTTTCTACCTTACCTTTCTTTAGAAACTTATCTTTCCCTCTTCGTGATTTGTTTTAAGTTTTTCCATGACCCATCTAAACTCAAAATCATCGTTGTCCGTAGTGTGGTTCGCCGATCTTCGCCAACGGCTTGAAGACGATGCAGTCAGCTGTAGTTAAGTTCGATAGTTGTAGAGTTGTATCCACTTGTGTAGTAGGCTTTTTGGTAATGTAAAATGGGGTGTGCCGAACCTTAAAACGGTTTCGTGTACATTCCATATTCTATTATGCTGCTATGTTCTTTATCTCCGTCGTATTTTTCTTTGCCCTAATTATCTATATATTTCCGCCCCCTCAAAAGAATTCCCCCCTTTTGTCTGAGCCCTCATCTATTCTTGCTACTCCCACCTCATGCCCTAACTCTTACTCACCTCCTACGTTTCTTGAAAACCTACTGCAGACCGAAAAGAAAGTCAGTATCGAGACCATGAGTAACTTTGGAAAAGGATCCCAGCACAGTCAGCAGAACAGTGATGAAGAGTCAATTAATAAACCAGTCAACCCGGTCCAAGTACTATCCATGGTGGAAGGAAGCAGATACCAAGCAGAAAGACATCATATACAGTTGATGGAAAGGATTTTGGAGCAACTAGCTACAGGACTTCAAGGATATGCCCAAAGAAGTTTTGACGGGCAAGAGGAAAGTACGGTAATGGGATACCTGCACCAATCCAACAACTTCGCCCGTTGCAATCCCAAGGAAGTTAATACCAGAGCCAAAAGGATAGGAGGATTCTTTGAAGAACTGCAGAAAAGCTTGAAGTTCCACATCTCCGCCATTAAAGACCTGTCAACCATAATGGACAAGATGATAATATTGAAAGAAACCCAGAATGAATTGGAAGTGGTGAGAAAGAGGAAGAGACAGGCCCTTAGCGAAGTGAATCTGAGACTCTAGTCAAGATCGGAGAAAGTACCCCAGCCCTTGCTCATGGGCCCCATAATAAGAGACCAGCAATAGATAAATCGCAGTCAGCCGTTATTACCACTCGGACCAGGGCAGTAAGATGTTTTGTCTGCAATGGGAATCACTACGCCAACAACTGTCCCACGGGATTTACTGGATGCTTTCACTGTGGACAAAGGGGACATTTCAGACCCCAATGCCCAAGGAGTAGTTTACCGGCTTTGGTAGCCAGGGCACAAGTTGCAACTCTCACTTCCACCAACCAACAAGCTGACAACTCACCTGCCGCAGCAACAGACACGAGGACACTTAAAGGAGAAGGTGCCAGGGTAAGACAGAAGGAAACACAAGCAACGGAGGCCAGAACACTCCACGACACCTCCAGGGAAGAGCCGATCATGTCACAGCCAAGGAGACAACAGTGACCAGAGGCACCATTACCAGTGAACTTCAAACCTCGAGAATGAATGCCATGTTTTGCCTTATACCCCGTTACCCGCACCCTATGTACTCCAGACTCCCGGAAGTTGGCTAATAGCTAGACTTGAATGTAATCACTTGGAGATGAAAATCCAAGATATTAAGTTTGAGTCAACTTGTTATCATTGTAAATGTAAGGTCTGAGCACTATTTTGGGAATAAATTGTGGTCCCGGCACAAGACCATGTGGTTTGTGAACAAAAGACGGTATTACCGACCAGAGATGGATTGTTCGAAATTTTCAATGGTCCCCTTTTGAACTCATAAATGCCTCAGCTTATTTCACGATTCCGATGAATCAAGTGTGCATGGATTTTTTGGATCGGTTTGCCATTGTATTCATAAACGACATCTTGACCTAATCAAAGAATGAAGAAGATCACCAAGAACACCTGCATTTAATCCTGGAAAGGCTTAAAGGACACCGACTCTATGCCAAGTTATCTAAATATGACCCCTGGTTAAGTAAGCTATCATTCCTTGGACCTACCATTGCAAATGACGGAGTGAAAATGGATTTCAGAAGGAAAAAAATGAAAAAAAATGAATGATAATAATAGTAATAACCGTCATGGATTGGAAGCAACCCACCTCGGAGACAGAAGTCTAGAGTTTCCTGAGGTTAATTGGATATAACCGATGATTCATCGAAGGATTCTCCAAGATCCCAAGACCAATGATGTAGCTTCTTGAGAAGGATAGCCTATACAAATGGATAGAGAAATGTGAGGAAAGTTCCAAGGGATAAAGGCAAGGCTGACCTCAACACCAGTTCTTGTGACCCCCAGACCCGGACGAGGATTATCAAATCTACTATGATACCTCAGGGAAAGGAGTAAAGAAATAAGTGTCCGAACACATTGTATACTGTGACGTGTGCCGAAAGGTTAAAGTGAACCATTAAGAGACTGTTGGATTACTACAACCATTCCTAGTGCCAGATTGAAAAATGGAAAGGAATTAGAAGGGATTTCATCACCAGATTACTTACAACACAAACAAAGGGATTGGTGCCAGTTGGGTAATGATTGGTAGACTGACAAGAACTCGCTCACTTTGTGCTCATTAAGAAGGCGTTCGAAAGAGATAAGTGGACTAGATTAAATCTACTTATCCAACTATGTTAGGTTCCTGGAAGATTGAATCGGATCGATGAGCCAGCTCACCTCAATGTTCAGGGAAAGTCCACATGAGGCTATGGGGATAGACTTAAATCTCAGCACAGCATATTACCCCCGACGAATGGACGGACAGAAAGAGTAAACCAATTCCTAGAAGGCATGTTGAGAGCCTGCGCTCTAACTTATGGAGTCTCTTGGGCCACCTGCCTACCTTTTGCAGAAATTTCATACGACGACCGTTACCAAGCCAGTTTGGATATGATACCGTTTGAAGCTCTCTATGGGAGAAAGTGCCGAACCCCTCTAAATTGGACGGAAACAGGAAAAGACAACTCTTCGGACCACAGTTGGTTCAGGACGCCGAAGCCCATGTTAAGATTATCAGGAAGGACTTGAAGACTGCACAAAGGACTACGAAAGAGTTATGCAGATACAAGGAAAAAGAGACACTAGTTACCAAGTGGGTGGCTATGTCTATCTAAAAGTGACACCATTCAAGCCAGTCCGCAGATTAAGGAAAAATTTGGCACCTTGGTATATTGGACCATATCAGATCCTAGACAAGTTGGAGAAGTAGCCTACAGACTACAGCAAAGTCAGAATTATCCACAGTGCATAATGTGTTTTACGTATCGCAATTGAGAAGATACCTTAGACAGCCAACATAGTAAGTTCGATTAGAAGGGTTTGAATTGCAAAGAAATTTTACCTACGCCGAGGAGCCAGTCAGGATAGTCAAGTCAATGGAAAGCGAACTCAAAAATATGAATGTCAGAGTTTGCTGAGTACGGTGGCAGAATCACACATTCGAGGAAACAACATGGAAGAAGGAATCGGAATTGCAGCAGCATTTTCCCAATCACCCCAGGAGAAGTAAATCTCGGGGATGAGATTTATTTTAAGGGGGTAGGTTGAAATGCCCCAAAATTTCAAACCCAAATTTAAAAACCCCAATCGAGTTTAATTGGAGTTTAATTCGAGTTTTCGTTCTTGATCCTTCATTCTTGGATTCCTGGAGGATGGGATGGGGGTAGTTGGGTGACGTACCTGGACTCCCGCTCGGACCGGTCCTTGCCCGCGTGGTGCCGGTCCGTTGCCGCCCGTCGCGTCGCCATCTCCTCCGTCACCGGTCGTCGCGCGTCTCGTCGCCCGCGTCAGCGCCGTCATGTCTTCTCCGCTTGCGTCGGCTTCGCGTTGGCCGTGCCGCCTTGTCACCTTGCCATCCCCGGCGCCCGATCGCGTCACCCCGCCTGCCTCGTGTGGTCGCTCCACCCGCCTCGGGACCTCGCGCCACCGGCCCCCGTCGCGTTCGCCCCGCCAGCTTGTCGTCATCCCCGCCGTGCCGTCGCCTCCGTGCGTCACCTCCGCCCGTCCGCTCCCGCCGCTCGCCCATGCCATCATGGGCTATAAAAGCCCCGCACGGCCGCCCCTCGTCCTCCTTCGCTCGCCCCTTCGCCTCCATCGGTGAGCCCCTCTTCGTCTCCCTCGGCTCCGGTCAAATCCGCTCGCCTCGTCGCCTCACCCCCCCCGCCTCCACTCACCCCTAACCCTAACTTCCTTCGCCCCCTGTTGTTTCCCCTTCGCCACCAAGCCCCCGCCGCCGCCCTCATCTTCCCCACCTTCTCCCACTCCTCCGCCGCTCGCCTTGCGCGCCGCCGCCGCCGCCCAGCTCCCCTCACGCCGAACCCTAGCCCTCCCTCTCTGTGTGGATCGATCGATCGATCGGTTTATCCCACTGTGCCGTGGGCCCACCAGTCAGTCTCCGTGCGCCTGGACCCACCCGTCGGCCTCGCCCTCTCTCGCCTCGCGGCCCCGCTGTCGGTAGCCGCGAGCCGTGGCTGCCTGGGCCGCCCTTGCACGCGGGTGGCCGTGGCCCGTTCGGCCGGCTTGGGCCGAGCCCAAGTGCGGCCCAGTACTGGTTTTCCTTTTCCTCCTTCTTTTGGATTTTTTAATAAATCCAAAAATCCTTTAATGCCTCCAAAAATCCAAAAAAATCCCGGAACCTCCAAAAATGGCCCAAATACACCGTCTCAACCGTTTCGAGCCACTGAGTCCAAAAACACTCTCTGTTTCACCATTTGAAGTCCACAAAATTCTAAAATTCCCAAAGTGCCCTCGAAACCCTCTCCGGCCCTTTTCTCTCTCGGTTCCTTTTCCGTTTTTCTTTTTCTTGTTTTTCTCTTTTCTTTTCTTGTTGTTTTATTCGTTTATTTATTGCTCGCTTGTTGTGCGCTAGATCCGACCTTGCAGCCCGTCCCGGAGCGGTACGAGGAGCCTAAGAAGGAGCCGGACGTGACCGTCGCCGAGATCGACTACATCGACGACAATCTAGGACTTCCCCTCGCCTCGCAAGGCAAGCCACACTCCTTGAATATGTTGAACCCATGATATTATTGTAGTATTAATTATTTTGCTATTGCATTATGTTATTATGTTAAACGCTAGAAATGTTTATTTTAGAATGCCATGATGACATAGGTAGTACCTAGCTTGCTTAAAGACCCACTTTGTATTGTTATGCCATATTTCCGTTGACAACCCTAGACTTAGCTATTGAATCTCGTATGCTAATTAGATGAACCTTAAAAGATTTGTGTATTAAAATAAAACCATCAAGCGGGAAGCTTGATGTAGACTTTGTTTCAAAAATATGCTACGGTGAGAGGACTTTGGCGGGCAAACCACTAGATGGCTACGTGCCCGAACCTCGACCGTTGACAAGGCCAATGAGTGTGGTATGGATTGTTGGTTTGAAATTGGCTGAGTCTTGGGCATAATTTTAAGTAATCACAACCTTGGGTAAAGTAAATAACTTAGATCCCGCTCAACCACAAGTTGGGTCAGTTGACCTCGTTGACTCGATCCAACCTAGCTCGGTACTTGAACTTCCCCTTGGAATATTTATAGGCGAGAGGTTCCATACTGTGAGCGTTGACCAGTATGCCCGCGGAAAGAATGGGGTGGAATGGGGGTTGACCGATGGTGTCGCCTGCCGCTATCCACAACGGTAGATACCCTCAGGAATTGGATCGTGCATCTCGCCGTGGCCCACGGGGTCCCGAGTACTGTGTGGTTTTAAAACTACCGGGTAAGTGCTAAAGAGGGGTAGTTCAACGAAAAGCTTTGATGGTCTTGGCCTGGCCGCATGCATTTAAGTTGCATGTAATCGCGTGGCATGATGGTCGTAGATATCTTGTGGGTAAAGCTGAGCAACTCTGCAGAGTCATTTAAATGGTATTCGAGTACGCCGTGCTTCCGGTAAATGAAGCTAAGTTTGAATTGGGGTGAATCCCGTAACCTAACCTAAGTAGAATTGTTATTTCAACTTGACGTAATGATGAACTTGTGAAAACTCAAATTTGCTTATTTCTATTATGTATGGTTTGTGCTTCAAATGTAAAATGACTTCGAAAATGAAACTGCATCCACAATCATAATAACCATATTGCCATTTCCTTATGAATATCCCTGCATGTAATATTCAGATTTTTCCCGTGCGGTTTGTTGAGTACTGTTGTGTACTCAATCTTGCTTTTTAACCTATTTTAGAATCGGAAGACGCAAAAGAACTCCAGAAGATCGTAGATGGCGAAGTAGTCTGGTTTTAGGGTCCTTTTTCTGTGCTCAGGCCTTGCCTGTGTGGTCTTTTGGTAATGTAATCTATTGAAGCCCGCCGCTTCCTTTTGTAAAGCTCTGGCCGTTAGGCCTTATTTGTGTAAAACAGTTGTTTCGTTCTTATGCTGGCATTGTATGACTTGGTTCCCGACGGCTAATCATCCTGGGTAGCCGTTGTGGATTTAAACGCACCCCTTGAAAAAGGCGGTCCGTCACAGGTAAGGGGAGCTCAGGGGAACTGTTGGCAGTGACCAATGATGACCGCAGTGTGCTGGTAGCTGAGCTTAGCGACGGTGCTCATGGTGAATAGCGGATAAGGAGGTGTAAGTGTGATGGTGCTCAATTAGGTGAGGGAAAGGCATCTAGGGGCAAAGGGGATCTCGTTTTGAGGGTTGGAAGAGAAGGGATCTCGCTAGAGAATATTGGTGATGTTGATCATGGTCAGGAAGAAGATCATGGCGGTGGTGTTCTCATTGTCCTGAGCAATAAAGGAGGTGGGGGTCGTGATCATAGGATCTTGAGGAAGCTTCGAACTGAAGGAAGTAGGGAATGGCTCATTGTGGAAGTTTTTGAGGATTAGCTCAATCTGGAAGCTCGCAATGGCAATGGAATCGCTCTAGTGAGCAATGGCGTTGGTTATGGAGTAGAGAGGAGCAAAGAGCTAGGAAGCTAGCAATAGCCATGGCATGCCTTATACAGACGCAAACAGGAGGGGTCGATGCTCAACCCATGAGCAAGGTGCTTGGCTAGGGAGAAGAAGAGAATGGGGAAGTTCAACATAGGAAATTTTGGTGGTCTGCATCACGTACAAAGTGCCAGGGGCACCAAAGGCAGCGATGGGGTCAAAAGGGCAAGGCGACAGCTCAGTGGGTGTTGGCTTGCGTAGGTGGCAAGGTAGCTGGCAGAGCGTGGTGCAAGTTCCATGGCTGTTGTGACGTGCTTGGTGCGAGGAGGCGCGGAGAAGGCAGACAATGAAGCAGCAGAGCAGGGTGAGGCGGCGATGTGTTGCCAGGTTCTTGCGCATGTGTTGGCGCTTTAGAGCTCTCATGACATGGCATGGTGCAACGTAGGGTGCACACTAGTCTACGGAGGGGAGGCTAGTGTTATGAGATAACCTCCTAACCGTATTCGGTTAGGAGTCTATCTCTTAATATGTGGGCGAATCCGAACTCTCCTTGAGGGGACTGCTATATATATACCGGGTGCCTCCCATTGTATTTACACACATTGATCAATAAAGAAGAGAGAGTTCCACCCATATCTTGTGTTCTTTGTTCGTGTGTTCTTCGTGTTCTTGTTGATTGCCGGTGATCAACGTGGGTGAGCTACTCGTTTTACAACACGTTATCAGCACGAGTCTCTACCGCAAGAAGCGAAGGATCGTCGACAACAACGAGCGACTACTACCGGCGATTGATCGCCTGATCCGATCTGCAATCAACTCGTCACCACGCCGACATCCACTCGGATTGCCGAAAAGTCCTACGCGACTCTATCCTACGCGATAGTCTACAAAATTTTCCCAGATCAAATCAAGGTAACAGATTGGTATGGTCATTCTTAATCTGTTGTTGATCTATACATGAGAATATCATCTATACGATCAATCTATACCAATCTGTTACGGTTCACCAAAGGCATGGTAACAGATTGGTCGTTTGGCATGAAGCCACGCCATGCCCTTCTACATGCTATCTGTAAGTGCCTGCAGCACGTCGGCACCACGGCCGCCGACCGGACTCTCGCCGGCTAGGCTTGAAGCCACTGCTGTGTCCTGCGCATGCAGCGCACCGCCATCGCCTCGGCTGCCACACGAAGCGGCGTCACCATTGCCGAAAGCCGCCGACTGCCGCCGCCGCCGCTTACTGCCGCTGCGGCGCTGCCCGACCTGCAAGACGCATGCAGCCGCTGGCCAGCCTCCGGCCCGCATCCAGCCACCCGAAGTGGCCTCGCCGACGTCGCCAGATTCTGGCAAAACCGTCATGGCCAGCGAGTAGTGGTAGCCGAGCCTGCACGCAGTCGTCGCAGATGAGCTCGCGCAGAGCAGCCACCGGCCTTGAAGTGCGCAGATTGATTTGGACTCGAAGTTCATGTGCGCGTGGGCTGGCACTTGCATGCATGCGATGAAATGCATTATTGCAAAGGGCAAGTACTAGCCTACATGCATGCATGCATGTGTTCGGATAGTTTAGTTGCATGCATACAAATTAGCTAACTACTTTTAGCTTTATGCATGCATGGGAATCACCGGCCGCGCAGCACATAAAGCTTGCATGAAAATGGATTTTATGCCCACAGGATTTTTAGTTTTCTCAGAAATTAATTTAGTAACACTGATAATTGATATTAAATCCTGAAAATTAGTTTTATGGATATGTGGATTTTCGAAAAATTTGAAAAATTATTATTTAAGACATATTGGAAGCTCCATACCCTGGGTTTTATTTTCTAGCTGTTGACCATATTTAAGATGTGGTAAATTAATTTTCCTGTTACTCGAGTAATTCTGAAAATTGCTTAAATATTAACAGAAAATTGTGAAAATTTGCTAGACAATTATCAGAGCATCTTGTTCTTGCATTGGATCTGGTTTTATTTTCCTTAGCATTATGTCATGTTGATATTTGCTGGAATTCAATTTTTCTATTAAAAAGTAATTCTGAAAATTGCTTGGAAATTAGCAGAAATTATGAAAAATACTAGAAAAATTCCAGAATTTCTCATACAGCCTTTATGAGAACTTGAGTGGATGGGATTTGATTTCGATAATGAATAAACAGATATGAGACAATTGGTGTCTAGGAAAACACACATGAGGCTTGGTTATTTAATTGGCGCCCGGAAACGGGAAGTGCTCCCTCCCTCATGTGAGCCCTAGGGGCATGTTGACCTGGCCATGAGTCAAATTGACGGAGATATTCATTACTCGTTTTCGCTCCCAACCAATAAGAATTACATAGTTGAAATTAGACTTATGCCAAGTTTAATTGATGTTGGATTTTTATTTTCTGTTATTTAGTAATGCTGAAAATTGCTGTATGATTAACAGGAAATTACCAAATGCTAGGAAAATTCTGGGAAAAATGTGATAATTATCTAATGAATAGATATAGACCAAAACTTTATTGATTAAATGAAGATGAATGCAATATAACATTTTACCTGTAGTAAAATCTCGTATTGCTTGCATACAGGATATGTCTGACATTGCAAACAGGGAATTTGCTGTGCTTGCCCTGGATGGCAGCAATTACCTCACTTGGGCAATGGATGCCAAAATCAACCTAACAGCTAGAGGACTTGAAGCAGCTATTGTTCGGCCTGAAGCCGGTGCAATCGAAGTGCCTGAACCCGCAAAATGCGCCGCTTTACATTTCCTGAGACACCATCTTCATTCGGACCTGAAGGCCGAATATTTGATGGAGGAGGACCCGCTGGTATTATGGAATTCCCTGAAGGAACGCTATAACCAGCAAAAATCTGTGTTGTTGCCAAAAGCACAACGCGAATGGACCCTCCTACGCTTTCAGGATTTCAAATCTGTGGCAGCTTATAATTCTGCAATGCACAAACTTGTCGCCAAATTGACTTTTTGTAACCAGAAAGTTACTGAAGCTGAGAAGATCGACAAAACCTTGTGCACTTTCCACCCCAACATGATGATACTACAACAACAGTACCGTCATGCAAAGTACAAGAAGTACTCTGAGCTTATTAGTGTTCTGCTAGAAGCAGAAAAACATGATGAACTCCTGATGAAGAATCATCATGCAAATACTAATGGAAGTCAAGCAGTACCTGAAGCACATGCTACCGCTCAGCAGGCCAGTAGTAGCCATGGTCGCGGAAAGGGCCAAAAGTACAAGGGGAATGAATGGAAGAATGGCAGAAATCAAAAGGGAAAAGGCAAATCCCAATGGAACGGTAAAGAGAAGAGTACAGGAACCTTCCAGAAGCAAGGTCCAGCCAATAAAGCACCTGACTCTCAAAAATGCTTTAGGTGTAGTTGCGTTGGCCACTGGTCACGCAATTGTCGCACCCCAAAGCATTTGGCAGAACTTTACATGAAATCCACTGGGAGATTCCAGAAGAATCAAGAAAAGAAGGTTGAGGCACACTACACCGCTCTACCAGATGTTGAGCAAGACGGTGTAAAGAAAGAAGACAATGTCACTAACCCTACAACCGAGTTCAAGGAAAGCCTTCTTGGATATGGTGACTCGCCCATGGATGAGGATGACCTCCTCGGCACTGAGCTTATGGAGCTCCAGAAAGATACCAATGTTTCCCAGGAGATGGAACATAACTTGTATGGAGATCTGGAATAGTCTCCCTACACCCCTTTCTGCTATATGTCGCATTTCCATTAGTTGAGTCTCCTTAAGAGCCTCATCAGTTTGAATAATCATGTTCCTGCATGAACATTTGGTCTATGCTCCTGTTGAGCAATTATCAGTGATAATTAAATAAATTATTTTCCAGAATATTTGATATTTTGTGCTATGTTTTTCCCTGATGCAATAAATATTATTGGTATACTATGCAACCTGAAGTTGGCATTGCAATAACCTTGAGTTGAATATTATGATAAAATAATTACTAATTCTGCTGGCCATAGCATAAAGACTTCCTTAGACCTGAAGATTTCTTATCATCTAACTTATAGAAGTATTACTGAATTTCTTGAAGTAAATTCGAAGTGATATCTGTGGACCTTTTAGGCCCCTGTTGGAACCATGCTTCTACCTAAATTAATTGCCCAATTTTTGTGAGCCTCCTTTCCAGAAGAAAGAATCAAGTCCATTCAAATGGACAATGCTAACGAGTTTACCTCAAAAGCATTATATGGCTTTGGGAATTAATGTAGAGCTTTTAATACCTCATGTCCACATAATAGAATGGCCCTGCAGAGTCATTATTAAGGGAATAAAATTTATTGCTTGACCACTTTGTAGAATAGTAGGCTACCTACCAGTTGTTGGGGCCACTTGATCGCATTAATCGCGATATTAATTCAACTCAAATCAACTGTATATAATGGAATTTCCCCATTGCAGATAGTGCATGGAAAAGAATTAAGTATTTCCCATCTGCGAAAATTCGGTTATGTTGTATACATGCCAATCTCTCCACCACAGCATACCGCCATGGGACCTCACCAGAAGTTGAGGGTCTGTACATGGTTTGGTACGCTGATTGTACTAAGGACATATTTCGGCATTAGGGGAAGATAAGTACCACATTAAAGAATGCCGAGTCCTTAGATCCACGCACTAAAGAGACCGAACTTGAAGTTCAAAATAAATCTACAACAAATAAGCTAATAATCTGCCAAATGCCTTCACTGATCATAAGGTAGTGGAAAGATCTCATATACCTGCAGTATATGCACCTGAAAGAGTGAAATATCCTAGAAGGATATTGAACCCACTCTTAACCCTCATGATAAAATGAGGGGGAGGCCTCCAGGTGCACGGGACTCAATTCCGCGGAGACGTCCGCAGAAAAGGAGAACCAAATAAATGAGAATACTACCCATGATAGTGGAAGAAGCTCAACCTGATGTTGAGAAAATCCCTGAAGTGAGCCATCTAGAAGATGGTAACATCCCTGAAGTGATATATCCTGAAGATATAACCCCAGCGTATATTTGTGCGCACAATCCAATGCTGGGAAGTCGGAACACCCAGACTTCATCGTTGTGGGAAATCACGAGAAACTGGAAGAAATTGATAAAGAGACATCCCTGGAGTGATGCAGGAGAATTATATATGAAGAAAGACTACAATTGTCGACATATTTTGCCTCTAAAAATTGCTAAAATCTGGATCCAGAACCAAAGACCATGGCAGAGTGCCAGAAGCGCTCATCTAGGTTCACCTGAAAAAGCAATTGAGGTAGCGCTCGCAAAATGAGAGGAAAGTTCTTGGTCCTGTTGACAGAACATTTTTCTGAAATATTCCCTGTAGGATCAAATGGATTTTTCATCCTGAAGAGATATGAAAATATCCAGGTGGTGAGATATAAAGCGAGGCTTGTAGCACAAGGGTTTTAGCAGAGACCCATCATCGATTACGATGAAATCTGTTCTCCTGAAATATGTGGAATGACGTTCCGAAATTTAATATTGATGGCAGCAAGCTTAAACTTTTCAATACAGTTGATGATTGTAATGACCACATATTTATATGGGTCACTGAATACAGATTCAAACAGTCGATAAGGATGTGGTACAATCGACTTAGTAAATTCCTCCTGAAGAAGGAATATGGTCCCGTAGGAATATTGTCCCTGTAGAGATTATACCTTTGTAAGAAAATCTCACGGGAATGCATTTTGGCTAAGACGTGTAATCAACCATGTCCAGAAGTCATGTGGTATGAATACCGTTAATTCCCCTACTATTATCTATGAAGATAATACTGCTTGTGTTGCATAATTGCAATTGGGTTATGAAAAGAGAAATATCATGAAGCATATTGCTCCTAAGTTCTTTTATCCCCACAAACTCCAGAAGAATGGTGAGATAAAAATAATGCAAATTAAGTCGTGTGAAAATCTAGCAGATTTATTCACAAAATCCTTGCCAAATTCACCTTCCAAGGTATGTTAATGGCATTGGAATGAGGCGGCTTAGAGATTTGCATAGTTCAGTGGAAGTAAACCCCTGAACCATAATCCCTTTGCATGATCCTGAAGATCATAAGTTGTACTCTTTTTCCTTTGTGAGTTTTCCTGATGTTTCTCACATAAAGGTTTTTAATGAGGCAACAAACGCAACATAGAGAGCGAGTGTGATGTACTCTTTTCTCCATCTCTTTTTTCCCACTGGGTTTTTGAGTGGAGTTTTTAATGAGACATATGCATTACGCGGAATTCGCCCAAGGGGAAGTGTTATGAGATAACCTCCTAACCGTATTCGGTTAGGAGTCTATCTCTTAATATGTGGGCGAATCCGAACTCTCCTTGAGGGGACTGCTATATATATACCGGGTGCCTCCCATTGTATTTACACACATTGATCAATAAAGAAGAGAGAGTTCTACCCATATCTTGTGTTCTTTGTTCGTGTGTTCTTCGTGTTCTTGTTGATTGCCGGTGATCGACGTGGGTGAGCTACTTGTTTTACAACAGCTAGCAGGTGTGCTTGGCCAGGCGTGGCTGATGGGTGGGGATCGTTTGCCAGATATAGGGAGAGAGAGATGAACTGGAAAGGAAAGTTTATTTCCCTAAAATGCATTTCCTTGCAGAGAAAATAGCTTTTGGTAGTGACACCTTCCAATTTTGGAATTATATGGATTCCCAGTTAAGCTTTTAATTTGGCACCTACGACTTCTGGAATTTTTTAAGATATCAAACTAGCTTAAATTTTTATTAAAATATTTGAGAGTGGTCTTGAGATAGTACTTATGGTTCTATAAAGTTTTCAAAACTTAAGCAATCCTATGATTTTCTTAAAAATTCTTTCAGTGTTTCAATTTTAATACAATAGTCAGTATTTGATTTTTCAAAAGCATCAACTCAATTCCTAAATTCCTAAAAAATTTTAGAGTCACTTTGGATTATTTAGAACTTCAATAAAATTCTTCTAGACTTTATGATAATTTTAATTCGAAGTGTAAAAATTAGTATCAATAAGTAGGCAATTGAAAAGCTTTTTCTTTAAATGCCAAAATTCCAAAAAATTATGAAAAATGCTGAATATTCATATCAAAGTTGAAATCAACTTGGATATTATGTATTTTAATTTTGCGCAAAATTTTGGATGTTACAGCAGGTCTTTGTGTGAACCGTTGTGCCACAAACCTCGCTTTGTATCTCACCACTTGGTTGCTTTTATTTCTCCTAGATGAAAATCCATTTTGATCATATAGGTAAAACTTTAGGAGTTGTTAAGTCAACGCAGTCCTGCTTTAATAGTTTCTTTCTATTTACCCAATCTGAGCGTTTCTATCACTTTGCCATAGACTTAAGTTCTGGATCTAGGTCAAGAGTTTTAGCAATTTTTAAGCAAAATATATATCAATAATTGTAGTCTTTCTTTTAAACAACTCACATGAATTCACATAATTTGTGGATATTTCTTCTTTAGGCCCTGTTTGGTAGAGCTCCAGATCCTAGCTCCACCTTAGAGCTGAAACTTGTAGGCTAAAATAAAGTGAATTAAGTTTATATTTTATTCTAAAATGTAAACAAGACGACTCACCTAAACACTCTTAATATACCCACAGCTCCAGCTCCACAGATTTGGTGAAGCTAGGAATACCCAGCTCCACCAAATTCACGAATCTGGTGGAGTTGGAGCTCTACCAAACACCCCCTTAATTTCTCTAGCTCCTTTTGATTTCCCACAACGATGGAGTCTGAGTGTTCCGATCTCCCAACGTCAGATTGTGCACACAAATATTTGCTAGGGTTACATCTTCAGCATGGCCCACTTCAGGTATTTTCTCAACATCAGGTTGAGTTTCTTCCACTGTCTTGGGGAGTGTTCTCACTTGTTTGGTTCTCTGTTTCTAAGGATGTCTCTGCATAATTGAGTCTCGTGCGCCCAGAGGTCTCTCCCTCTTCTTATCATGATGGGTAAGAGTGTATTCAATATCCTTCTAGGTATTTCTACTCTTTCTGGTGCGTTTACGACGTGTATTTGAGATTTTATCACACACTTATGATTAGTGAAGGTAGATCATTAGCTATTTGTGTCAGATTTATTATCCTTCGAACTTGAAGTTTGGATTCTTTAGTGCATAGGTCTAAGAACTAAATTCCTGTGACAATCCAATCTATTTCTTGGTATTTTTTAGTGTGGTAATTTTCTTCCTCTAATACTGAAAAATTGTCCTTATTAAAGATATAGTAAGCTTACCAAGCTATATACAGATCCCCTGTCATAGGCTCTAGGTATTTAATAATTGACGAAGATTCTAGCCTACATAGATCCCCAACTTTCGCTGAGGGTTCATGGATGCACATTGTGGTGGTGAGATTGGCACATAGATCCCCAACTTTCGCTGAGGGTTCCCGGATGAGTTGCCTGGTATGCCACCAGATCGAGATGTGGAATTTGTGATTGAGCTAGTACCTGGTACCGCTCCAATCTCGAAGAGACCGTACCGACTGCCTTCTAACGAGTTGGTCGAGATGAAGAAGCAGATTGAAGAACTGCAAGAAAAAGGATTCATCAGACCCAGTTCGTCACCTTGGGGATCGCCTGTGATCTTTGTGTCCAAGAAGGATGGTAGTCTGAGAATGTGCATCGACTACAGGTCGTTGAATGAGGTTACGATCAAGAACAAGTATCCGTTGCCTCGGATAGATGATCTGTTTGACCAGTTGAAGGGAGCTCAAGTCTTCTCCAAAATAGATTTGAGATCGGGATATCATCACCAAGATAAGAAAAGAGGATATTCAAAACGGCCTTCACCACCCGATATGGACTGTATGAGTTCACAGTCATGTCTTTTGGGTTAACCAATGCTCCTTCTTATTTCATGAATCTGATGAATAAGGTGTTTATGGAATATTTAGACAAGTTCGTCGTAGTATTCATCGACGACATTCTTGTCTATTCCAAGAGCAGAAAAGAGCATGAAGACCATCTGCGGATAGTCTTGGAAACGCTAAGAGAGCATCAGCTGTATGCTAAGTTTAGCAAATGTGACTTCTGGTTGAAGGAAGTGTCTTTCCTGGGTCATATCATTTCTGCTGCAGGAGTAGCAGTAGATCGGCCGAAAGTGAGAGATGTTTTGGATTGGACACAACCCAAGTCGATCCAGGAGATCCAAGTTTTCTTGGATTGGTCGGTTATTATCGGAGATTCATTGAAGGTTTCTCGAAGATAGCGGACCTCTTACTCAGCTTCTGAAAAAGGAAAAGAAGTTTGAATGGACTAAAGCCTGTGAGCAAAGTTTTCAGGAGTTGAAAAAGAGATTAACCTCAGCCCCAGTGCTTATTTTGCCAGACATCCATAAGGACTTTGAAGTGTATTGTGATGCTTCGAAGCAAGGACTTGGATGTGTTATGATGCAAGAAGGAAAGGTAATAGCCTATGCTTCAAGACAACTGCGACCTCATGAAGAAAACTATCCTATTCATGACTTGGAGTTAGCCGCAGTTGTGCACGCACTCAAGATATGGAGGCATTACTTGATCGGCAATAGATGTGAAATCTATACGGATCATAAAAGTCTGAAGTATATCTTCACTCAGCCTGATCTTAACCTGAGGCAGAGAAGATGGTTGGAGTTGGTGAAAGATTATAATCTGGGAATTCATTATCACCCTGGAAAAGCGAACGTTGTTGCGGATGCTTTGAGCAGGAAAACTCACTGCAACAATACGAGAGTGCAACCAAGCCAACCGACGCTTCACGATGAATTTCGGCGCCTTAACCTGGAATTAGTAAATGAAGGGTGCATTTATTCTTTGGAGGTCAAATCAACCCTTGAGGATCAGATCCGAGAAGCTCAGAAGGACGATAAAGGTATTGCCAACCTGAAGGAAGGCCTAAAGAAAGGAAAGCACCCCGGATTTTCAGAAGATGACCAGGGAACTGTTTGGTTCGGGAAAAGAATAGTGGTCCCTAACCAAGAAGAAATCAAGAATGTGATCTTGAAAGAGGCTCACGATTCAGTTTACTCCATTCACCCAGGAGGCACAAAGATGTATGCAGATTTGAAAGACAAGTATTGGTGGTCCAATATGAAGAAAGAAGTTGCAGATTTTGTGGCACGTTGTGACGTGTGCCAGTTGGTAAAAGCAGAGCATCAGAGACCAGCCGGTCTATTGCAGCCTTTGCAAGTGCCTGTATGGAAATGGGAAGAAATTGGAATGGATTTTATAACTGGATTACCCAAAACTAAATCCGGTTATGATTCCATTTGGGTTATTGTGGATCGATTAACCAAAGTGGCCCACTTTATCCCGGTAAAGACCACCTATTCGGGAGATAAGCTTGCCGAGTTGTATATGGCTAAGATTGTGTGTTTACACGGTGTGCCAAAGAAGATTGTGTCTGATCGAGGTTCCCAGTTCACCTCGAGATTCTGGCAGCAATTGCATGGCGTGTTGGGCACGAATCTGAATTTCAGTACTGCTTACCATCCCCAGACGGATGGCCAGACCGAAAGGGTCAATCAAATCTTAGAGGATATGTTGAGAGCTTGTGCTCTAACATATAAAGGCTCGTGGGATCAGAATTTGCCCTATGCAGAGTTTTCCTATAACAACAGCTATCAAACCAGTTTGAAGATGGCGCCTTTTGAAGCTTTGTATGGAAGAAAGTGCCGAACACCCTTATATTGGAAAGAGACCGAAGGAGGACAAATCATCGGACCCGATGTTCTGAAAGAAACCGAAGAGCAAGTCAGACAGATCCAGGCAAATCTGAAGACACCACCTGCATAAAAGAGTTATGCGGACAATCGTCGAAGGGAATTAAGCTTTGTACCTGGAGATCATGTGTATTTGAAGGTATCCCCGACGAAAGGAATGAAACGATTCCGCGTCAGTGGAAAATTAGCACCCCGCTATATCGGACCATTCAAGGTGATTGCCCGAAAAGGCGAGGTTGCTTATAAATTGGAATTACCGCCACAGTTGTCAGGGGTACATGATGTCTTTCATGTGTCTCAATTGAAGAAGTGTCTCCGAGTGCCGGAACATCAATTGCCGTTGGAAGACGTGGAACTCAAAGAAGACTTGTCTTACCCAGAGTATCCCATCAAGGTTTTGGATGAAGCCGAGCGTCGGACACGAAGCCGAGTGATCAAGTTCTGCAAGGTTCAGTGGAGCAACCATTCGGAGAAGGAAGCTACTTGGGAGCGTGAAGAGGATCTTCGAGCAGAGTTTCCTAACCTTTTTCTTTCTCCGTCTGAATCTTGGGGACGAGATTCTCTCTAAGGGGGGTAGGTTTGTAACATCCTCGTTTTGGCTTTCTGGAGAAAAACCTAATTTAAATAAAGTAAATTCAAAGTTGGAGTTTCTTTGGTGTTTATATTAACCTGGCATCCTTTCTCCTTCGAAATCGGGAATTAATTCCCTCCCGCTTAAAAATCGGGTTTTCAGTTCACGTGCACTAAAATTCACCCGAGTCCAAAAGTGCTCCAAAAATCTCCAAACCACTTCTAAAATGTTCCAAATATTCCGAAATGATTTTAGGAATCATTCCCCGGATTTTTGGACATCCGTTCCTATTTTATCTCGCGGCTTTTGTTTAATGCCTGCGATCCGCGCCCGAATATCCAATTCCACAAAAATCATCCAAATTCAACCAAACCACTTCCATTGAGTTCCAAATAATCTAAAATGGCTCTAGGAATTTTTCCGGAATTTTTAGGCCATTTTTCCTAATTTTTCTTTAGGGCGAATCATTTGCGTAAAGGAGGACCAATAGGATGCTGCCACGTGGCAAGTGAATAGTGTCATCTTCAACCTCTTGCCATGCATGAACAAATGAGCTTCAAGCAAGCAAAAATGGTGGGAGCTCTCTTTAAATCCTTGTATCTCCCTCTATACAACTCCAAATCAATAACCGCCGGATCCGTTGGGATCACAACGGCCTCCTCTCTCTATCCATGGGGATAATGCACCCGAGATCGCGTTGGTTTTTGAACGGTTGCGAGAAACCCGAAATCCACTCTTTTGGTGATTGCGCGGCCGTTTCTAATCCGTTCCGCGTGATTCCACCTCTCATCTCTCCGTATAAGAACCCTCTTTCCGGTGGTATAGCTCTCCGTTAGCCTCTCAAACCCAATCGGCCGCAAGATCAAGAAAACCGACGAACTCTCGTGTTCTTCGCGTTCTTCGTGTTCTTGCTCATATCTTCCACTCCGGTGGATCTTTCTTCCTCCCGTTCATTTCCTTGTGTTAGCATGGATGTCTAGTCTCTAATCCATCCATCAATTTCAGGGTTCATCAAGTTTCCTCGACGAATTTCGCGTTTTGGTGCTTTCGGCCGAACCGCCGTTCGTCGTCGATTTCTCCAATTCCGGTGAGTTTAGGTTCAATTCCTTCATCCTAGATGATGATAAGGAGGTCCTCTAGAGGTTCTAGCCTTTTGTTTGGATCAAATCCATGCAAAATTGGTGGAAAAATCGAGTTTTTGGGAAGAGACTTAGTTCTCTGTTCTTGTGGAGCTCTCTGTTCTTGGAGCCATGCTCCTGTGCGTGTGCGTGCATGCTCGCCGGCCGGCCGCCGCCCCTGCCCATGCCAGCGCCGCCATGCCGCCGCGCCGCCATGCCCTTGCCGCCGTCACTGCCTTGTATGTGCGTCTTGCCGCCACTTGGCCAGCTCGCCGGCCGGCGGCGCCGCCTGGCCGTCGCCGGCGAGCCGCGCCGCCGCCGCCGCCCCCTCGCCGCGGTAGCCCTCCCCTTCCCTCTCTCTCCCTTCCTCTTTCTCTATTTCTCTCTCCTCCATGGATGGCTAAAGGCCAAGCTTCATGAGGAAGCTTCCTCCCTCCCTATGACAGGGGGACCCCACATGTCATAGACTCACTCCTAACCAGCCCAGTCAAAGTCAAAGTCCGCGGTCAAACTTTGACCCAGTCAAACCCGAAGGGAATATTCCCGGAATATTCCCGGTTTTCGATTTATTCGAAATTCAAACTTCGGAAGCTCATAACTTTCTCATCCGAACTCCGTTTAACCTCATTCAAATTTCTAAATTCATCATAAATCAAGGCCTTCCTGCCAGTACTAATTTTATAATTTTTGGATTTTATTTATTTTCTGTTATTTATTTGTTGCCTCGTTTTGCGTGTAGTCGACGATCCCGCTGATCCCGATTTCGCCGTCGAGCCTTCCGAGTTCGACACCGCTGCCGCGAATCAAGGCAAGTCTCCTTGATGCACTTTGCTCCTATGTTTGCGAAATGATTTAAAATTGTTTATAAAGTTGCATGGCTATGTTTAATTAAATATGTCAAATATAAGAGCTAGTTATTCCGAACTTGTTGATTCCTCCATGACATTGTTAATCATATCCATTGTAACCCTAGAACATTGTTTATACCATGCCTATGTTTATATGGTATCCGTTGCTATGTAGTACGGTAGAATTGCTTAGGACCTTTTCCGACCAAAACAACCCATGGGTGGGATTATTCAAAAAAGAATGTTATCAAACGTGATTTGAAAGTTATTATTATGATTTTGGTCCTGTTTTCTAAAATAAAAGAAAAGTAAAATGATTTTGACTTGGGCGGCCTGGAATGTCGGGTGGAAGCGGATCAAGTCTTGATCCTTTTGTGCAAAGTACCGCCCCAAGTCATATAAGGACCGACGCTTATGATTGCCATTTTAAGCATAACCGTACTACCACATGTCTATAATGGTACGACCTGGCTCACTAATTTGTAGAAGCCTAGCTTAGACTCACCACTTGGTTGAATGTGAATGCGGACGGAGGCAATGTGGTTTTTCTCACACGGCGCAAGAGGGGGCTTCTGTACTGGGTGGAGGGAACCCTAACAGCGGTGAAACCTCAGCGGGTGGGTCTAGCTAGGTAGATACATTGTAACGGCCTTGTCAAGATATCTCGCCGGCAAGCACACCTAAGGAGGTGTGTTAATTGCATGGCAACAAGGGTCTATCTTGTCTTGTGGGTAAAGTTGTACACCTCTGTAGAGTAAAACTATTCGAATAGCCGTGCCTACGGTCAAAGGCAAAGCAAGAAATGCTTTCATATTGGTAGACTTTGATTTTGTTTTTAAAACCAAAAAGTGTTTTGTTTTGGGGTTCGGGAGTGGTTAGAACTCTCGAATCTTTGTTTAGCGGAAAGAGCCAACCAGGTGGATAGAACTGCTTTGCATTTGACGGATGGAGTCACATGATTAACTTTGATCCTTTAAACTGTTGGCGGATAGAGCCTTTATGTTAGTGATGGTGGATAGAACCTCACTACAATAATAAATAATTCAATTATTAAAAAGAGATGTAAAATATGCTTTGTGAAATTTATTACTTAAGTATGATTTAATCAAAAGTGGCTTTATGCAAATAAACCCTATTAAGCTTCCTTTGGGAAAGCCCCTCATGATCATAATTTTCTGACTTGCTGAGTACTTTTGTACTCACGTGCTACACCAACATTGTAATCATCAGAAATTTATCAAGATGCCGAAGAGGAGGAGGAGTTCTTCGAAGAGGATTGCCAGGAGGACTAGTTGCGTTCCTAGTAAATGCTTTGTGGCGTTGTGGCGTTCGCTCGTTGCTTTCTTTTGCTTCCGCTGTTTTGTGTGTCCGGTCGTTGGACCAAGTATTGTAATAAGTGGCCATGTGGCCCATACTTGAATATTTACATTACAAGTTTCGTTATGTTCGGCAATGATGTATCACTGTGACTGTGTGTACTAGCTACTGATCTGGGACTAGTACGGAAATACACAGGAGATTCTGGATAGCTGATCCGGGGTCTCACATGCTATCGGTGGCGACCGAAGGGCTCAATTTTTTTCTTAGATTGATTGTATGAATAGTAGCATTGAGAACCAATCTAGAACCTTAATTGCTCAATTAATCTAGGTAATTAGGATAATTAATTTGTATGATTAAAAACTTCTCAGATTATATTAACTTGTATGCTTCAAACATACGTATGGCTTGCAGTAGATTAATCTCTTGATGCCTATTGAAATTTGATGTAGTGTAGATCGATGCAATTAGAAATTCCTATTCAGCCTTGAAGAGCTTTGTGTAGTGTCAGTGCACCAAGACTCTTATAACTGTGGGAATGGCTTTTTTGAAAAGTTTTATGGTCTTCGCGGGCGTACATCTTTACCCGCAAGACATGATAAACATCCTTTTGCCGATATTTCATGCTTCCTTTGGCGTGTGACCAGGAGGTCATGACATAACTGTTACATGGCCTAGACCTAAATTTGCACCAGCCCAGTGATGACAAACCCCAACTATGGTGGTAGAAGATATTTATACAATCACTGTACGACAAATGATTATACACCTCATTGTCCCACTTCTCCCCATAGTAAGGCGTATACCGTTGTATCGGTAGATGTTATTCCCAACACCTCGGTGAGGGTGCCCCTTCGAGCAATCCATCTCAGAAAGCTTATAATACTTTGGCCTTCTAATGTGCAAAGCTAAACCTAGGTAATTTAATTAATTAAGGCTACCCCATAATAACACTTACGGTTGCACTAAGCATTCTTGGGTTATGCAACACTATGTTTTGTCCTTAATCCCGACTCAGGAGAGAACACCCTTTACACTACGTGTAAGTCACATGCACATACTACTATTGCCATATCTCACCTGCATCAAACCATAGTTTTATTTTTTTTATTTTTATACCAAAATAATACGACCATGTTTCCCATAGTGTCCAAAACCATTGTTCTTCAAATAAATAGCATATCTGTCCATCTGTTCGCCCAGTCTAAAGCATAACTAAGCAAATGCATATATACTCAATTATACCTAATTGACATTTCCATAAGGTCTAAACTTATCTTAGGGTTATCAAGATTCACATGTCAACATTTATTAAGGATGTTCCATGAGTAAGGGTTATATCTACCAATACCCACAATATAGCGACGTTTACTGAAAATAAACGCATGCATACATAGATTTTGCTAAAATAATATAAATTCAGTGAAATAATATGATCAATATGATCAAAGGGGATACTTGCCTTGCTCATTGATTTCAATGGTGAGGTCAGAGTCGACAGTCGTGGACTTTGGAACATCGGAGTTTACTCGTGGTTCGTTGCAAGGCAATAACAATAAGGAGCAAAAAGAAGTCAAATAATACTAAATTTGAAATGCAACTACAAAAATAGGCTGCTCTAGACTTTATAAAAATTTAGAATTTGGTCTCACAATTTTTGGAGGTTATCTGCAAAGTCTATGGATTTCCAAGTCTTAAGCGTGCTACTAGTCATCTTTGCATAGAAGTTTATTTCATATGAGGTTTGAATTTTCCTCTACTATTACAGAACATAAAATGTTTTTATACAATTTTAGGTTCTGGTTTTACAAATTTTTGGTGGTTAATTTCAATAGCTAAAGTTATTTGTATTTTCAAATTGAAAAGATCCATCTCATGATGAACTTATAGACAAAATAGTGGCTAAAATTAAATATTTTTTTCAAAAATAGTGATTTCATGATTTTAAGAGATTTAGAAATTTGTTTCATAATTTTTGGAATTTATTTGCAAAATATACATGTATTTGAACTTTGCATACATTGGAATCTAACATATTTATGAATTCGGTTCAAACTAAGTCTAATTCTAAATGTTTTTGCATATTTAGAATTTTTATAGTCTCAGGAGCATATTGTGACACTACGAAATGGTGTGACATTATAAAATGTGAAATTAGAGAATAAAACTTTACGGTATGAGGTTTAATCGCGTTTACGGGCTGTTTTCGGGAGTTTGGGCCTTTCCGGGCCGATTTGGGCCTTAGGGGGGGACCCCACATGGGCCAAAACTAGTGTTTTCCGGCCCATGTGGGGGAGGGGGGCAGCAATACCCTGCCTTGCGCCCCCTCCTAGTGCCCTAGGGCGCCCCCCTTCCCCCCCTCATCCCCCAAGCCGCCGCCGCCCCCTCCTCCTCCACACGCCTTCCCCCTAGCCGCACCTCCCCCTTGCGCCACCTCTCCCTCCCTTTCCTCTCCACCTCCCTAGCCGGCCTAGGGGAGATCCTCACCTCTCCACCCTGATGTCCTCTCCGTTGGGAAGCTCCGCGACAAGGAGATCCAGCAGATTCGGTGCGAGGAAGGAGATCGAGAGAACCGAGAGGAGAAGGCTCGCCGTTCGTCGATTCGTTGTTCGTCAATCGAAGGTATGGCTATGGGGAGATCTTTGGGGATGGACTAGGTGCTGATCTAGAGGAGGTTTTGGTGCTTTTAGATCGAAAGGTGGTGCTGCGTTTGGACAGAATTGATGAAAACTAGAGATTGCATGGCGTTCTGTTTCGGGCAGATTGGATGTCCGACCTAGGGTTTGAGTTTTTGCAATTTTAGATTCGGAATTTGGTCGGCCGCCTGTTGAGAAAGTTGTAGATACTTTCAATGTCTTTCAGTGTACACCAAGAACGCATAATTCTGATCAGCTGTTTGAAAGTCATGGCTGTTTTACCGAACGTGTTCAAAATTGTGACGTGATTGGGACAGATCAGGTTGATCTGTAGATTAGGCAATTTTAGATGCCGAATCAACTTTTCCCAATACTTATACAAATCTAGGAAATTTCCTAAGCTTCGCGATGATGCACTCATTTACTTAATTTGGAGTCTTAAAACTCAAGTTGTGATTGTCGGAAGCCCGCTGTCTCGACGGACAGATTGGTCTGTTTTTCAGGTTTTCGGGGTTTCGGGTAGAATCGTTGTGTTCTGAGTTTTGCACTTGCTTGGGTGGTATGATATTGAGTGGAAAACATGTATTTGTAGGTGGTGTGACCCCAGGAGTGGCATCATCATCTTGCCACACCGTTCCGAAGGGTTAAAGGCAAGTGTATTGGAATGGGTTGTGTGTTGTATGTTTGCTAGTCTTGCTTAGGTGCAATATGATTACATGATATGCTAACTTGCTATGATTGATGTTTTCCTACGACATGATGAAAATAGTTGGTTATAAGGCCATGCAATGGTTAGTTTGTGTTTATATGCAAGTTATTTATGTTTATGGTATTTTTGCATACATGGCATGAGGACTGGCCAGGACGGTAAGAAAGTCATAACTAGTCTGGTGAGGTCGGTGAGAAAGTTATGACTAATCCGGAGCGCCATTGAGTAAGACCTACCTCGTGATTCCATCCACAGTTGTGAGGGGAAGCGAGGAGTAGGCACTCTCCATCTACGGGACGGAAGGGGAAAGAGGGTGCATGCCGACGGGTATGCTCTCGGCAATACCGGTATGTGCTTCAAGGAGACATGTGCATTGCATTGCATTTCATTATATGATGATGTTATATGATGATGTCAATGAGATGCATACACTGTGAATATGAGATGTTTATGATGTTGTATATGAAAAGTAGTGATGAAGGTATTGGAATGTGTTTTCTTGTTCCATTGCAATATACTTGCTGAGTGATGAACTCACGCTTGTGTTTATGTTGTTTTTCTTAGGTACCATGAAACCGGCATGCGGGAAAAAGGGTTTAGCTACACATCTACACGTAGCTCCACACAAATTAGACAGTGTTATCATTTGGAGTCATGATTATAGAAGTAATGCCATGAAACTTGGAGAATTGCTTAACCGTGTGCTCGGTCTTAATATTTGATTCGTTTAGCTCATGAAGTGGTTGAATGCTTTATCCTGGACTTATATTGTTGCTATGTCACCTGTTATTGCTATCTTAGATGCTTTCCATTATGATATAACTTGTGATAATTTGTTGTTGCTCCGAATCATGGAAAAACAAAGGAGATGCTGCCGAAATTTTTGGTTTTAGCATTTGCACCTTTGCTGTAATTTATCTTTATTTGTGGTATTTAGATGTTGTTTAGTCTATGTTTGGTAACATTCAGGCATACTAGATGCCGGGGTGTTACACATATTAAAATTTACTTCATCAAATATGAAGCTTATGTACACAAGTTCCTAATTAAAGCATATTCTAGGTTTCTGTCACTACTACAGACATGGTCATCTGTGTCGGTTCGCAACTGACATTAGTGTCGGTTTTCCAACCGACACAGACGTACCGACAGTAATAATCGTGAATTATCAGTGTCGGTTTAAAAACCGACACAAATAAAGTTATCAGTGTCGGTTCTACTCACCATCCGACACAAATAGTTACATATCAGTGTCGGTTCTGAACACGAGCCGACACAGATAGTTAAATATTCGTGTCGGTTCTACACACAAACCGACACAAATAGTCACATATCAGTGTCGGCTCGAAATACAAACCGACACAAACATGGACATATCAGTGTCGGCTCGAAACACAAACCGACAGAAATATTCATCTATCAGTGTCGGTTTGAGACACAAACTGACACAAATATTCATATCAGTGTCGGTTTGTACTAAGAACCGACACAAATCATTCCCCACCGTAAAAATAAAATCGCTTTTGGCTAGCCTCAGGAATACCGCTAGCCATGCCCTCTGGATATCATACATTGATATAGCGTAACTCGAAAAAAAGCACTATACTAAGGTTGTGCCCTCATTAGTAACATCTTTGCAATAAGAAAATTGTAATCAAAATCTCGTTGTGATATGATTGGGACCACAACATCGGTGTGACCATCTCCATTGACATCACCAATCAGAGGTCGCTGTCATCATATGATAATGACAATCAGATTGCATATAAAAACATAGCCTAGTAACAAAGAAATATCTGACTAAGAAAATGCTGTGGTGAAAGTAAGTGGTATCTTCATTTTCACTATAAACAAGTTATAATGTTCTCAATCAATCAGCCAAAAAATAGTAATAGCACAAGATGAAGCCCGAATGGTAGAATCTCTAAGTAATGGATCTAAGCAAGATTATGGATGAATGTATTCTCCTTAGCTAAACTAAGAAAGCGGCTTCAAAGACATGTAGCAATAGCTGTGTATAGATTGTCAAGAGACATGTATTACCTTTGCATGTGGATAGACAATCTATTTATATAAGCAATCTGTTAACACCATACAAAATAAATGGATGAAACTTGCCTGTGGAATAAGACTCTTCAGATGCACTTCCTGATTTCTTCTCCCTCATGATCCATCTTTGCTACATTTCCATGGGCATCAAGAAGAACCATCTCGATTTTCCCATCATCATTGATGTCTGCAAGAATGACTGGTGCATGGATCTCAGCCATCTCAAGTGGGAACTTGTTCCTAACCTTACCTAAATTGACAAAATCAACATAAGTAGACACATGGATGTTTACACATAAGTAGCGTATCGGTCGCCAAAGGTACAAGTATAAAGGATGGTGGGAATTCATTGTTTTCTAGTGAGGATTTCAATGAATTCTGATCTTATTTTCCAAAACTCAAAATAGCATGGTAAAACTGATTATTACTTAATTACACCCAGCAAATTATATTATTCTAGTCAAGAAACTTTATGCTATGGGAAAAAAGCACTATGATTTTCTCCAAAGACAAGAATGAGAATCTTACTTCATTAAGGTTCCTATGGGGAAAGCGCATATGAACTCTTCTAAAGCAAAAATTCGATCAATCGAGAAACAACCATCCCTCATTATAAGCATCATGTACCGGGTTCCATCAGCTTTCCATGTAGCATAATAGTATCACAGTCTAAGTAGTTGCAGATTGTCCTTGCATTCAAAGAAAAGGAAAAAATGTTAGGTCATTAGGTCAAAAAGGAAACATAGGCCAATATGTTGTTCTAGGAAAACATAAATGAGCATGCAACCACTATGTACCATTCCCATGACCTTAGTCCAAAGAAATGGTACAGGATATAAGAATATGAAAATTTGGTATAGTCCAAAGATCCTTGAAGTTAGAAACATAATGGGCATAAAGTAGCACATAGAAAAATAGTTAATTAGTTATATGTCCATACAACACACAACTTGATAATTATCACCCGTCCAAAACAGTAGCCCAAAATTAAATAATAAGGTGCCATATAGAACCACTTGCTGCATAATAATGTTGCGGAACAAACTGTGAAAATATTTTTGGGAAAAAGAAACCAAATAATATTAAGAATTCAGCATCGAATCTGCTTGGACAAATAAATACTCCACCCAGAGTCAAATATCTTTGCAGATGCAAATATCTGAATCCAAATATTGCCATTACCTCATAGACAAATATTTTTACATATTCATTATCAGGTACAACATCTCTTCCCTCGCAAGGAATCTAAAATGCAAATGTGTCAGTAATGAAATGCTCTTCAAAATTGAAGGATACATTTAAGCTTAGCTCTCTCACCTTGACATGCTTAGTACCTTGCCTTGTCCATTCCGCTGGTGAGTAATACCGAGTAGTATTTGTCAAATCAATCACCAAACCTATCTGAAAAAAATACAAATTAAGACTGAAATAGAATGATCTGTTCACAATAAGTGACTAACTTACTTCGCGGCCAGCTTTTCTTTGTTTATTAACTACTTGTTTGGACGAATATCTTTTCCCAGGAGGCATTGAGTCATTCAAAGTTTCATCAAGAGGAACTTTGGAAGGTATGATTTTGTCTATTGTGATTACTTGGAAGTGCTGACGCCTATATAGATTTATAAGACAAATCCACCGATGTGACAAACCATGAAACGCAGAGGAAATAGGCAAAGATAGAATTAGAGAAAGGTATAGTAGTATAGTGTTTGCCATCCGCCGACTCTTCCTTGTTGATGTTTGAATGAAGTCGTCACCAGCTATTTAAGCTAAACCCCTACCATGTTCATCTGCTGACTGCCGATTCATTCATACAGTAAGCATTTGTAGAGGACAGCAAATCGGTCTATATAGAAGCATGAAATAAGACATAACCAGCGTATGAAATAACACAAGACTCCTTTCATATCAAAGAGCGCATGAACTTCGCATTAGTACAGAAGACTCCAATGATTGAACATCATTTTACATATATCAATCGGAGTGGGATGGAGACACATTATGTTCCAGATGAGTACAGAAGACTGGGTCATTATTGTCAGGATCATGAAACTCGCCATTCTTGTTGATGATTTGACTCATGATGAACCAAGCGAGTTGTCCCTGAATGGCTCTGATTTCAGGTTGTTTTAGTTTTTCCGTAGGGATT